>OY997262.1:134449240-135649240 GCA_963921465.1 Triticum timopheevii
CTCCAACTCGCGGTAGTACCGCTGCAGCCTTTTCAGAACACCAAAACTGCCACAACTTTTGCAAACGGACTCCGGATTCGATGAAACCAAGTTTGTTGGAAAGCTAGCGACAAGGGCTAACACAATCTTGAAAGAAATATCAATAAGAAGCAAATTAGAAAAGGCCCATAAGAAAATAGTGAGAACCCTTCCTCGGATAAGACCGGTAAAACCTCCAACACCGAAAATATCATAGTAGACGCATGCGAACTCCGTTTTTGATGAACTCAAGGTTGTCATCAAGATGACCATAAGATCTAAGACTCACAAAGAAAACCAAACGAGAACCAAGAAAAATGATGCAAGGATGCAATGGTTTGAGCTCTCTACTAACGATACGATCAAGCTATGAACTTGAGAGCCCCCCTTGATAGTACGGCAAACGATCCTATACCCCGGTCTCCCAAATACCACCACGAGACCGGTAAAATAGAAAACCTATCAAGGGCAAACCTTTGCCTTGCACATGGTCCACTTGAGCTAGATGATGACGATCTTGACCCCCTCAAGTTGGACCACCTTTCTTGATTGCGTTGGCTCGATGAAGACTAGATGATTGCTCCCCCATAGTTCACTATGGGTGAGCCACTCTTCGGCACATCTTCACAAGTCCATTCACACCACAATGGATGGCAAGATTCAAGCACTTGATCTCTTCGTGATGCTCCACTTGAACTTGCACATGGCAATCTTGATGACGATCACCACTTGATGTCATCCTTTCCATGGGTTGTATGATATCTTCCTCTAGACGCAAGCCCATGGATACGTACCTAACCCCACATAGAACTCTCACATATACCATGGGTTAGTACACAAAGTGAAATGGACAATGCTTACCATACCATGGGATCACTTGATCCCTCTCGGTACATCTTCTATGCTTTGTGAGTTGATCAACTTGATTCACTCTTGACTTAGTCTTGATCAACTTTGAATCTTTGCAACTCTCTTCATTTGGATGATGTCTTGAAGGTAAACATGAATGATCACACAACCTTCTTCTTCAAGACATGCTTGCAATAAGCTCAACACTCACATGACCAATCTTTGGATAATTCCTTAATAGCACCTTGGTCAACTCATAAACTCCTTGAAACCAACACATGGACGTCAAGAAAAGCCTATGGACAAATCCTTCAAATATAACTCAAGACAACCATTAGTCCATAGAGATTGTCATCAATTACCAAATCCAAACATGGGGGCACGGCATGTTCTTTCAATCTGCCCCATTTTGGTAATTGATGATAATCACTTTCAAGAGAGTTTATATAAGGAATTATGCATCACCATGCAATGCAACAACCAATAGTGCATGCGAATGAGATGCAAATGCTAAGGAACAAAACCAAAGCAAGAGGAGATAACTCTCTAAACTTCTCCAAAAACTCTCTGAAACTTCTCCCCCATTGGCATCGATTGCCACAATGGGCGAAAATCTAAGAAGGCCAATATAAATTGTGGTCCTCCATAAATTGTGTATTTCTCAACAAGAGAGTGGAATGCAATACACATACCCAAAGGTAAATACTTGGAGAAACACAAACTATATTGAGGCACAAAGATTGCTAAAGAGAGATATGCCACAAAGACATAACAAAGAGAGACACAAGCAATCAGAAGATACCAATTGAGGCAAGCAATCAACGGATATCAATTGAACCAACTAGACCAACGATCCTACGTACCACATGAATAAAGATATTATGATATGAGCAGAGGATTGTTCTAAAGAAACTAGAGAAGCTCCCCATGATTTGTGCACATCAAGAATTTTTGTATTTGGATACAAAGTGCACAAAATAGGATCATAGCTCCCCCAAAATCAATAGAAACTCACAACCAGTGCAAGTGGGCAAATAGGAGACAAAGCCTAGCACTTGCAACAAGCACATGGTTGAGCAACATGTCACAGAGGGAACTAAGAATAGGCTCAACCAACACCGATGTGTGTGAGTCAAGGCAATGCACTTGAGAAGACTAATGTACGGATGAGCATTAAGCATCAATATAGTCTTGAAAGAATGAGATACACGGTGCAAGGCATGTCATTCCCACACACAACTAGCAAACGGGTTCACAAGATCACTAATAAGCATATAAACAACCTATGCTTGTGACAACCCATGGTGAAGATAGAAGATGAAAGTCTCATCAAGACGAGGGATACCAAGATGGCAGCCTCGTAAAGATAAGCATGAGGAAATAATCTTCACCACACAAGAGTGCATCAAGATGCAACGATATAAGACACGCACTCAAGGCAAAAGCTTTCACGGAGCCACCAAAGAAATAACATAAGAAAGACAAGGTGGACGTGAAAGAAAGGATATCACCTAGAGATGTAATTTCTCTCAAGTGTATAAGGGTCTAGGTAGACGAAATCATGACGATATATATCTACAAAGAAGGATGTACACCCGAAATAGTTACAACACGAAGGAACAAGATATCCAAAAGGAAGTCATACATATACCAATAAGATATGTGCTTGGAAGCATAGCCCAAGGCTAGATATGGTCTTATTGTATATAAATGAATTCCTACCACACAACCATCAAAGACATCACAACTAGCAACAAGAGATCATTGTTGGGATGCTTTGAGAAAGGAAACAAGTATCACAAGAAAGAAAGAATAACATGCCATTATACAACCCACACACGATTGATGCAATAATGTGTGCATGTAGTAGATGATGATACTTGTTACCGAGATAGCATTGGAAGGATGTGGTAGATACCAACTAAAGGTAGAAAGTAGTCCATTGATCATCCTAGCTTGACTCCAATAAGCACATGGTGACAACACCTTCCTTTTGAATGAGCCGAGTATCCAATGCATATCCAATTGTTCCTAGAACAACAACACAAACAAAATGGCACCCAAACTCATTGCGACCAAAGAGTTAGAGAACCAACAATACATAGGACAAACTCCACATAGATATGTGCATATAGATATGAAAATGAATCTCATGCACATCTCATCCAATTTGAGACTTGGTGGAGTTTCCCCTATATATTGGGTCAAAGAAAGAAAACATGCCAAAGGAACTACATGAAGTTAAAATGCATGCTCAAGACTTTCAAGAATCGATACCAAAATACAAGGAAAAACCAAGTGAAAAGGATACCAAATGGAGAAATCATCACTTGGAAGATATAATTAAAAGATACATCAAGGAATGAGATATCCATTGGAACACACAAAAAAGATGTCAAACTCCCAAAGGAGAGGATGGTTCCAAACAAACCAAGCTCTCTACAAAGTTTCATGTTGGCACAAAGTACCAAAAGAAACGACTTGCCATCCACCAACACACATTTAATATGGATCACAATATGAGTGTTTTGTAGAAAATAGGATAGCTCCCCCGAGACTCTTGCATTATAGAGAATTTGCATTTGAATACAAAATGCACAAGGTGGGATCACCACTTTCACTATATCTAGAAAACACTAAACAAGATCAAGAAAATAACAAGATCCACAAGTGGTATGGAAAACAATGGGAGTTGACACAATCCTAGGCACGAGATAAGGCCAATAAAAGCAAAGGCCAATGTAAAGATGATCAATAATTTCTACCACACATAAGTGAGTACCAATTGTCATAAGACAAGAAGTATTTGGAAATAATTCCCGTTGGTAGATAGCAAGGATATCCAACATCATCTTCACACCAAACACAAGCAAATTGCAACTTGTAGAGCTAACATGCCACCTAGAAACAAGATAATCTACAATATCAACACTAGGTGACAATATCTCAAATGTACACATTTTCTAGGCTAGTAATATACATAGCATATTACTCCCCCATAATGTGATACCAATGAAGAAAACTCAACAAGAGGCAATAAGAGGATCCAACAAGAGATAATTAATGTACAATTTAGAATTTGAATTTCTCATGAGTAGACATACCACATAGTGACTAGATAATCTTGTAATATCAATACTAGATGGTATTCCTCATGCACACACTTATAGGAGTGTGAGGTGCACAAAGCACATCACTCCCCCATAATGGGATATTCCATTAATCTCTCACAAGAGCCAACTAAGATACAAACAAGATGCACAAAGGCTCAACACACAACTCACACGTACATGAAGTGCACACCAACATACATAAGCAAGTTGGAAGTGCAACATATACAAACACATGCAAGGAACAAAACCAAAACATGTAAGGGGGCAAGTAACTTTCAAAGTAAACAATTTAAGTACAAGTTACCGCAAGGAGGCACATTGGATATAAGATAGAAACTTGATAATCCAATTGAGTTGGCTTGTGACAAAAAGAATGAAGAAGTCCCCTTAATTCTTCATAATGTAGCCAAGTCTCCAATGCCCTCTAACAGCACCTATTTTTCAAGTTTGAGCTTGTTGGTCCCCAACCAAGTTGGGTCATAAGAGGTTAGTCACAATAGGCTTGGCAACCCAAATGGTTCTTTTCTTGACACCACTTTGAGTACCAACAAACTTGGCAAACACATTGCCAACCTTATCCTTCCCAAGAGAATAGATATCATAATTAGTAATTGGGTTGGATAAGTTACCACTAGTGCATGAAGAAGCGATGTGGCCTTTCTCACGACATAAGTAGCAAAGTCTACTCTTCACTTTCTTCTCACTTGATTTCTCAACTTGAGAAGCATTAGCTCGAGTTTTCTTGGGAAGAGGCCTTTCTTCAACTTGAGGTTGAGCATGAAAGTGAACTTGTGGCCACTTCCCTTGTTACTTGTCACTAATGTGCTTCTTCTTCAATGGGCAAGATCTAACATGATGCCCTTCTACTTTGCACTTGAAGCAAACAATCTTGGCCGAATTCTTGACTTGTTCTTGGCCCTTACTTTTGTTCATCTTGGACTTCTTCTTCTTATTGGAGTTGAATCCAAGTCCACCTTTGTCATTGGGGGATTTTTGCGCACTCAAGATATTGTTGAGTGTGGATTTCCCTTGATGACTCTTTTCCAAGTATTTCTTCAAAGAAGTGACTTGGGCCTTGAGCTCTTTGATTTCCTCTACATGGTTAGTCTCAACACAAGTACTAGAGGAAGTATAAGCTTCATCGTTAAAGAAACAAGGCAAGGAAAGCAATTCATCACAAGATGTACCAACATTGTGAGTAGATGAATTACAAGGACTAGCACATGGCAATATACTATTTTGACTAGAAGTAGTGCTAGTATCCACATGAGGCTCACTAGATGTTACCTTAGCAATCATGGCCTCATGAGCTATCTTTAGCACACTATGGGATACTAGAAGATCATCATGAGAGCTTGAGAGCTTTTCATGACTTTCTTCCAATTTCCCTTAATTGCTAGATAGCACCTCAAGTTGAGCCCGTAGCTCAACATTCTCCTTCAAAATGGATGCTTCACAAGTAATAGAGTTAGTAGCACAAGCATCATCATTTACAACAATAGGAGAGGACAACTTGGTAAGCTCTTTTAAATAAGAAGCTTCAAGTTGGGCATGAGACTCGGTGAGTTTGATGAGCTCACCCTTGATGACCCTTGAGCCATTTTCGAGGTGCTCAAAATCCTCAAGGAGTCTAGCATGAGAAACTTAAAGCTTAGAATTTTTAGTTTTGAAATCATTGGCCACCTCAAGAGCTCTATCATGAGATTCCCTCACTCTAGATAATTCTAGAGCAAAAGTCTCCTCAAGAGATTCGGAGGTGGTTTGTTCATGTTCAAGAGCTTGAGATAGCTCCGCGATCTCATTTGCGTAATCACGCCCATGAGCTTCCATTTTCTCAATGGTGGCCTCATGCTCCTCTAGATGAGATTCCAACTCCTCAATGTATTTCTTGCCATCAATTTTATTTTTATGAAGAGCTTTAAAAAACATTTCCCCCTTAGTTTTTAAGGAGGCAACATTATCATTCTCTTCATCATTATCCTCATCATCATTAGCATCAACATCATCATCAAGAGACATATTGGGGTACAAAGTAGGAGATACCTTTGACGCCTTAGCCATAAGGCAAAAAGCAATAGATGATGATGTAGGATCCCTTGAGGCACCATTAAACACCACATCTTGTTCCATGGAGTGTTCAATTTCCTCTACATTGTTAGCACAACAATTCGAGGAAATAGATGCATTTTTATCAGGGCAACAAGACATAGCAAGCATATCATCATGAGATTTAGTCAAGCAATTTCTACATGATATGCAAGGACTATCAACACAAGCATGTGAAACATTTGGAGTGCTTGAAGTGTTAAAGCCTAAAGAAGGAGCATTGCAATAATATAGTGATGAAAGATCATCCACAATAAGCATACTATCATCATTGCAATGACCAACACTACTCACCATTTCATTACCTTGTGGCAAACCACATGTAGGTGAAGTAGAAGAAGTTGAGAAGACTATACGACCGGAGGTGGAAGGAGAACAATCATCCCCACAAATCTTGGACACACCATATTTATCTTGATGCTTCGTCCACAACTCATGAGCATCCCAGAACGGCATGAGTTGAAATATAACTACATTGCTTAAAGCATCGAAAAGCACATTATAAGCTTGGGCATTGAGATAATAGTTTTTCTCATCCTCTAAAGATAATCTTTGGGGATCCTTTGGAGGAGAAAAACCCATATCTACAATTCGCTCTAAATTTGGGTCAATGACCCTAAAGAGATTAAGCATGCGAATTACCCAAACATCAAAATTTGTGCCATCAAAACTAAGAGTGTCAGAGAATCCTAATCCCCTAGTCGACATCTTTACTCTCTAGGCGGTAAAGCCTAATAAAGAGAGACGAGGCTCTGGTACAAATTGAAAGATTGAGGATGTCGCCTAGAGGGGGGGGGGTCAATAGACGCTTTAAAATAATTACGGTTAAGGCTTGAACAAATGCGGAATAAACCTAGCGGTTAATTTGTCAAGCACAAAACCTAAAACAACTAGGCTCACCTAAGTGCACCAACAACTTATGCTAAGCAAGATAAGCAACTATGTGATAGCAATATATATTTCAAAGAACAATATGCCTACCACAAAGTAAAGTGCATAAGTAAAGGGCTCGGATAAGAGATAACCGAGGCACGCGGAGACGACAATGTATCCCGAAGTTCACACCCTTGCGGATGCTAATCTCCGTTTGGAGCGGTGTGGAGGCAAAATGCTCCCCAAGAAACCACTAGGGCCACTGTAATCTCCTCACGCCCTCGCACAATGCAATATGCCATGATTCCACTAAGGGACCCTTGAGGGCGGTCATCGAACCCATACAAATGGCAACCCTTGGGGGCGGTTACCGAACCCGTACACTTTGGCAACCCTTGGGGGCGGTCACCGGAACCCGTCAAATCGCTCGGGGCGATCTCCACAACCTAATTGGAGACCCCGACGCTTGCCCGGAGCTTTACACCACAATGATTGAGCTCCGAACACCACCAACCATCTAGGGCGCCAAGGCACCCAAGAGGAAAAACTCTAGGGTACCCAAACACCCAAGAGTAATAATCTTCTCAAACTTCACTTCCACGTATCACCGTGGAGAACTCAAACCATTGCACCAAATGCAATGGCAAGGGCACACGGAGTTCCCAAGTCCTTCTCTCCCAAATCCCACTAAAGCAACTAATGCTAGGGAGGAAAATGAGAGGAAGAATGAAAGAAGAACACGAAGAACTCCAAGATCTAGATCCAAGGGGTTCCCCTCACTTAGAGGAGAAAGAGATTGGTGGAAACGTGGATCTAGATATCCTCTCTCTTTTCCCTCAAGAACTAGCAAGAATCATAGGAGGGATTGAGAGTTAGCAAGTGCGAAGAAGGTCAACAATGGAGGAAGAACACGAGCTCAAAGGATAAGGTTCAATTGGGAAGAAGACCCCTTTTATAGGTGGGGGAAAATCCAACCGTTATGCTCACAGCCCGCACAGAGCGGTACTACCGCTAGGGCGGTGTCGGTGTACTAAAGTAGGGGTACCTTAGTATCCCCAACTTGTGCACGGGCAGTCGCAGCGCCCCGCGGCAAGGCTTGCCGGGTGCCCGCCAAGATCCTCCTTAGTTCCTATTAACGCCATTCAAGAACAAAGTGTTTTAACTAACAAGACAAGGCCCCGGCAAGAGGAGCTTGTCGGGAAGGACAAGGCCCCGACAAGAGGAGCTTGCCGAGAAGGCCAACCAAGGCATTTCAAGAAACTTGCCGCGACGCGCCGCGCGTCCCGGCAAGACCTGGCAAGCGACGAGCTTCCGGGCGCGACAAGACAACGACCGCGGCAAGGCGCTTGCCGCGGCGAAGCCACCACTCTGTGCCCACGCTCCAGCGCATACGTCGACGTGTCGCCGCAGGACCGTTCCAGGCGCACGTGGCGGGAAGCTGTGCAGCCAAGCGGTGCGAGGTGGCGAGTGGAGATGACGAGAAGGCCATCGTGGCGAACGGTGGCACCCCTAACGGTCGCTTTTCTGCACTGTTGGGCGACGTGGACGGGCATTAAATGCTCTTGTCCCCTGCCATCAGAGTTAGGTAGGGTGCACTGTAGATGCAGTTGTAGCAACCCCTCTTTTTACATTTGTACTCCTGTCTGTGTTGCCACCTGTCGGTGACCCCTTTAGCCTATAAAAGGAGGCCCATGCACAACATAGAAGGGGTTCAGATCATTCGAAACTACAGAACGCTCACGCTCTCGAGCAAGAACACAATACAACAACAAAGCAGCAGTAGGAGTTTTATCTCTCCGGAGAGCTCCGAAGCTGGGTAAAATCCCTCGTGTGTTCGCCTCGATCCGCTCTTCGTGCGATCCTCCGCTCCCTGCCGGACTAAAAGGGGCCCTGCCCCATAGGTGTTCGTTTCCCATGACATCTTTGGCGCGCCAGGTAGGGGGCGTCGAGGTTGTGTGAACCCGATCCGGCGTTCACGCGAGCCAGTTCGTCAACATCTTCATCGACATGCGACCGAAGAAGAAGGCTTCGGAGGTGGCTGCTCCGTCCGCGTCAATCCCACCGCCACCGGAGCAAACGGGCGGTGGGGTAGACGCCGGCGGAAGAACGGGCGCCGACAGGGGAGCTCACATTGTTACCAGATCTAAGGACAAGGCCCCGCAAACTTCAGCGTCCGTACACGCACCGCGCCCCTCTCAGGAGGCGCGGGACCGACAACGCCATGGTGCTCATAGCACCATACTCGCGTTAGAACAAGGCCAAGCTGGTGGATCGCGGGACGCTCAAGGCCAACATGCACGCCAACATGTTGGCACGAGCGCGGCACGGTCGCCTGGACGGGATGTTGCTCCTTCTAACACTGTTAGAAGTTTGAGCATATCCCGCTCCTCGCGCCGTTCGCCCCCGCCGCCGAAAACTCCAGAAGAAGCGTTGGCCTGAGCCCAACTGCTCCTAGACTACCCTCCAGCGCATTACAAAATCGACGATTGGAGAGTCACCATTCAGAGCCTCATCGGCTTCGCCAACGGTGACACTCCCTGGCAACCGAGCACGTCGAAGCCGCGGCAAGACACCCAAGCGCAAGCCGGTGGCGACAAGACCGGTGGGGGTGCCACCACCGTGCACTCCCCGCCCTGAAGGCCAAGATCGCCGACTCGCCGGACTAATCTCGACACCGACTCCACCGCGTCGTCGGACCCACGAGCTCGTCGCGATCAGTGCCAAGTCCTCCAAGAACGACAACAAGAAGACGCTCGTACTCGCATCGAGCGTCGAAGAGAAGCGCGGCATCAGTCAGACCAGCGCGCTGGGCCCACTGTTGATATGCATGCGCCAGGGGAACCAGGCGACTTGCCGTACGCGGTAGGTTGCCCTGCGTTCACTCGTGAGCTGCGGCAAGTCCAGTGGCCCAGTACCAAGAACTTCAAGCCAGATGTGCCAAAGAAGTATGATGGCAGGTAGCATCCGTCGGAGTTCCTCAGCATCTACACCATCGCGGTGCAAGCTGCCGGGGGGCGCGACGAGAAGATCCTCGCCAACTACTTCCCACTGGTACTCAAGCCCAACGTCAGATCCTGGCTCATGCACTTGCCGGACAACTCCATCTCCTCATGGGAAGATCTGTGCCATCAGTTTGTCGGTGCCTTCACAGGCGGCCACAAACCCCATGGCCAGGAGAGCGATCTTCATCTGCTCGCCCAGAAGGAGGGAGAACCCCTGCGCAAGTACATTCAAAGGTTCAGCCAAGTGCAGCGCAACATCCCAGACGTCCACCCTTCCGCGGTTATCAGCGCGTTCCATCAGAACGTGCGTAATCGCAGGATGAGGGAGGAGATGGCAATGTGCAAGATCAGAGATGTCAGCGAGTTATATGCTCTGGCCGACAAGTGTGCACGTGCTGAAGAGGGGAGGAAACTCCCCGGAGAGAACGCAGGAGAAGAAGGGTCTGACAGTGAGGAAGCCGCCCCGGCAAGGAAAAACCGGAGGCGGAACAACAGGAAGAGGAAAGCTAAAGATGTGCTAGTTGTCGAGCAGTCCGGCAACGGAGGTGGCGCCGAGAAAGCCAAAGCTGGTAACTCCGGCGAGGCTGTGGTGGCCGCCGACAAGCAGGACGGCTCCGGCAAGCAGTACTGCAAGATCCACCGCACCAAGGGCCATGATCTCCAGACCTGCAAGAAAGTTGAACAGCTTGTTGAACTGCAGAAAGCTGAATACGAGCGACGCGACAAGGAGAAGGCCCAAGAAGGTGGTGGAGGATCCGGCAAGAAGCGTCCCGGCCGGGGAGGGCGCCGCGGCAAGGCCAATCAGCGGCAAGGAAACAGGCCTCCCCGCGGCCGCGACAAGGATGAAGACGAAGACGAAGATGAAGAGATGGATGAAGATGAGGCCGACGAGCAGGAGTTTCAGAAAGCGACAGAGGTTTTGTGCATCGACGGTGGTGCTTCTCTGCATACTTCGCACCGCCAGCTCAAACAGTGGGTGCAGGAAGTTAATGCAGCAGAACCATCAGTTGAGTCGCGCAAGCCTCTGAAATGGTCCAGCACGCCTATCATCTTTGATGTTGAGGATCACCCTAATCGCATAACTGCGGTCGGGTGCTTGCCGATGTTGGTTTCACCAACTATCCGCAACCTCAAGGTCACAAAGATGCTGGTTGACGGTGGGGCTGGCTTGAATCTGATCTCCTCCGCGGTACTCAGGAAGCTCCAGATCCCCGACAGCGAGCTCGAAGAGACCGGCACTTTCCAGGGAATCAACCCGGGAAGGAGCAAGCCAAAGGGAAAGATCACGTTGCCAGTAACATTTGACAGCGAGCTGAACTTCAGAATAGAGAAGAGTCACCTTTGACGTTGCTGATTTCCCATTGCCCTACAATGGGATACTCGGCCGTCTAGCGCTTGCCAAGTTCATGGAAGCCTCTCACTATGCCTACAACGTGCTCAAGATGCCCGGTCCGATAAGTGTCATTTCTGTCCCTGGCGACAAGAAAGATGCCCTTATCTGCACCGACAAGATTTACCGGGAAGCAGCAGCCGCAGCAGAAAGCAAACCACTTGCCGCTGAAGCACCCGGGGGGAAGAAGAAGATCAAGTTCGGCAAGAGCTCTGATGCTCACTCCGGCAAGCGCACCTCTTCGGAGTGCTGCGCTACCGTCGAGGACGCACCATCGAGCTCCACCGGCAAGTGTAAGAAGGCAAAGACAGCTTCACCAGAGACCAAGAAAGTGGCCGCCAAGGAGGACAGCACTGGTGGTACCTTCACCATCAGTGCCACGCTTGACCCAAAATAGGAAAGCGCGCTCATTACTTTCCTGCGGGTGAATGTCGATGTGTTTGCATGGCAACCGTCTGACATCCCCGGTGTTCCCAGGAAAGTAATTGAGCACCACCTTGCCGTCTGTCCTCATGCGCGGCCCGTCAAGCAGAAAGTCAGAAAGCAAGCAGTGGAACGCCAAGAGTTCATTGCAGAAGAGATCAAGAAATTGGAAGCAGCAGGCCTTGTCAGAGGAGTGCTCCATCCTACGTGGCTGGCCAATCCTGTAGTTGTGCGCAAGGCGAACGGAAAATGGAGGCTTTGTATTGACTTCACTGATGTTAATAAAGCTTGCCCCAAAGATCCATTTCCCTTGCCGCGTATTGACCAGATTGTCGACTCCACGGCAGGATGTGATTTGCTTTCATTTCTTGATGCATATTCATGATATCATCAGATCTTCATGGCAGAAGAGGATGAGGAGAAAACCACATTTATTACTCCATGTGGCACATACTGTTTTGTACGGATGCCTTTCGGACTAAAGAATGCTGGTTCAACATTTGCAAGGGCAGTTCACGAAGCTTTTGAGCCACAGTTACACAGAAATGTAGAAGCGTACATGGATGACATAGTGGTCAAGAGCAAAGACAGAGCAACTCTGATCCAAGATTTGGACGAGACCTTTGCAAATCTGCGCAAGATCAATCTCAAGTTGAACCCCGAGAAGTGTGTGTTTGGAGTCCCTTCCGGCAAGCTTCTCGGGTTCTTTGTATCTCAGTGGGGGATTGAAGCCAATCCCGACAAGATCAAGGCCATTGAGCAGATCGAAGCACCGATGCGCGTCAAGGATGTACGAAGGCTTGCCGGCTGTGTGGCTGCTCTCAGCAGGTTCATCTCTAAGTCTGCTGAGCGCGCCCTGCCATTTTTCAAGATTTTGAAAAAGGCAGGTCCAATGAAATGGACTTCGGAAGTGGAGGCTGCGCTGCAGGACTTGAAGAGATACCTGTCCTCCACTCCAATACTTGTTGCACCTAAGCCACAAGAGAAGTTGCTGCTGTATCTAGCGGCAACCAATAAGTGGTTAGTGCTGCGTTAGTAGCGGAAAGGGAGGCGGATGATGAGCCAGCGACCTCGGCAAGCGAGTCCAGCGACAAGCAGGGGGCTTCCCCGACAAGCTATGGTCCCGACAAGGATGGATCTGTGTAGCTACAGGAAGAGAAACAAAAGAAGATGGTGCAGCGCCCAGTTTATTTTGTCAGTTCCCTTCTGCAGGGGGCTAGGTCAAGGTACTCTGGTGTGCAGAAGTTGCTTTTCGGCCTTCTCATGGCCTCGAGGAAGCTGCGCCATTACTTTCAAGCACATGAGATCACAGTTGTCACTCGCTTTCCGTTGAAGAGGATATTGCAGAATCCAGAAGCAACAGGCAGGATTGTCGAGTGGGCACTGGAACTGTCAAGCTTTGGCCTCAAGTTTGAGAGAACTTCAACTATCCAGAGCCGAGCATTGGCAGAATTCATAGCAGAATGGACGCCAACACCTGATGAGGAAATTCCGGAAACAAGCATCCCCGTCAAGGAGGCGAGCAAAGAGTGGATCATGTACTTTGATGGTGCCTTCTCGCTGCAAGGCGCCGGTGCGGGTGTGTTACTTGTCGCACCCACCGGAGAGCACCTCAAGTACGTGGTCCAGATGCACTTTCCCAAGGAGCAAGCAACAAACAATACTGTAGAGTATGAAGGCTTGCTTGCCGGCCTCAGGATCGCGGCAGACCTTGGGATCAAAAAGCTCATTGTCAGGGGTGACTCGCAGCTTGTCGTCCGCCAAGTTAACAAAGATTATCAGAGTCCGTTGATGGAAGCTTACATTGATGAAGTGAGAAAGCTGGAAGAGCATTTTGACGGCCTACAGATGGAGCATGTTCCGAGAGCCCAGAACGACATTGCCGATGGCCTGTCAAAATGTGCTGCATTAAAGCTACCTGTGGAACCAGGGATCTTTGTGCTCAAGCTAACTCAAACATCTGTAACACCATCAACTGGACAGAGCAAGAAAAGGAAGTTGGTTTCCGGTGACTACTTTCCGGCAGAGGTCCCCGAAGCCGCCGTCAAGAAGGTCCCCAAAATCAACACCAAGAGTGCTGAGGAGCAGTCTGCTCCAACAAGCCCTAGGGTTTGTTTCGTTGAAGCAGACGCTCCCGACGAATTTTGCTCCGGCAAGCTTGCTGGGGAACATCAAGCTCCGGCTGAGCCGCAGATTCTTGCCGTGGAAGCAGATGTTCCCGCAGCAGCATTTGTGCCTTTATTCCTTGTTGTCGAGCCGCAAGCTCCGGCATGGGCGCAGCAGATTGTCCGTTTCCTTCAGACAGGAGAACTTCCCGAAGAGCAAGAAGAAGCGGAGAGAGTAGCCTGGCAATCAAGTATGTATCAGTTTGTCGACGACATACTGTACAGAAGAAGATTCAACGGAGTGAAATTGAAGTGCATTCCCCGGGAACATGGACAGGAGCTGTTGGCGGAGATACATGGAGGCATATGTGGTCACCACATTGGCGCAAGAGCACTTGCCGGCAAAGCATTCCGGCAAGGTTTCTTTTGGCCCACAGCCCTCCAGGATGCAACTGCACAAGTAACCAAGTGTGAAGCATGCCAGTTCCATTCTAAGCAGATACATGAGCTAGCTCAAGCTCTCCAGACGATCCCTTTATCCTGGCCATTTTCGGTCTAGGGGCTCGATATCCTCGGCCCTTTCCCCCGAGCTGTCGGGGGCTTTGAGTACTTGTACGTTGCAATCGACAAGCTCACAAAGTGGCCGGAAGTGGAAGCAGTGAGGAAGGTGACGGCACAGTCAGTAGTCAAGTTCTTCAGGTCGATTGTTTGCCGTTTCGGAGTCCCTAACAGGATCATCACCGATAACGGCACGCAATTCACGAGCCGCACCTTCATGCAGTACGTCCAAGATCTTGGCGCCAAGGTCTGCTTTGCTTCTTTTGCTCACCCGAGAAGCAACGGTCAAGCAGAAAGGGCGAACGCTGAAGTGCTGCGCGGGCTCAAGACCAGGACTTTCGACAGGCTGCACAAGTGCGGAAAGAACTGGATTGAGGAGCTGCCGGTGGTTCTTTGGTCGATCAGGACGACGCCAAATCGAGCCACTGGCCAGACACCTTTCGCTCTAGTCTATGGAGCGGAAGCAGTTCTCCCCACGGAATTCGTGTACGGATCGCCTCGAGTGCTCGCTTATGATGAGCTTGAGCAAGAGCAGCTGCGCCAAGATGACGCGCTGTTCCTTGATGAAGATCGTCTTCAGGCTGCTGTACGAGCTGCTCGATACCAGCAAGCTTTGCGCCGCTACCATAGCCGCAAAGTTAATGCCCGAAGTCTCGAGGAAGGCAACCTTGTTCTTTGGCGCGTTCAATCCGCCAAGAATTCCAACAAGTTGACGCCGAAGTGGGAAGGCCCTTATCGGGTAAAACGAGTCACTAGGCCTAGTGCTGTCCGCCTCGAGACCGAAGATGGCTTTCCGGTGAGCAACTCCTGGAACATTGAGCATCTTCGTAAGTTTTACCCATAAGGCGCGGTTGCCGGAACCCGTTCCGGCAACCACCTTTTGTACAAGCCTTGCCGCTGTTGCATGTAACCCTTTGTACAAAGCCGGGCGCAGATCCCGTGCATAAATAAAGATCATATGCTCCGCACATCTTGTGAAGTTTCATGCTTTTTTTTCTTTTGTGATCAAGCTTTCGTAACTTAGCTTTTCTTTTGTTTGCGTCCCGGCAAGGCGATACTCCCTTGAACGACGCCTAGTCCACACCGCTATCTTCTCCTCTCCCCCCGGTGAACTTGTGGGCGAAGGAACCTTCTTTTCTTGAGAAAAAGAAAGAAGAGAAAATAAAGATATGGAGCCTTTAAGGGAGTATCGCCTTGCCGGGACGCAAACAAAAGAAAAGCTAAGTTACGAAAGCTTGAGCACAATCAGTTTTAAAAATTTTAAGTTATCTTCCTCGAACGACCGTACTTTGTATGCAAAACCTGTGCACGGAGGAACCAACTCGTAGCTAGTTGCGCCCTTACTTTGTTTCGAGTCCGCTCAACAACTTAAGTGTGCTGCAACCAGTTGCGACAAGGTTTCTTGCCGGAAGCAGCACCGCCTGCAAACTGCTGATGTTCCGCACTCAGCGCTCGCAGCAAGGGTGCCAGCGCCGGCAAGTTCCCTGAAAGCGTAGGGTAGAAAAACATACAAAGGGAGGAATCAAGTAAAGGGAATACCATAGCAAATACTGCCCAAAATAAAGTTATATTACAATGATAACTTGCCGCGCTCTAATAGATTGTTCCCGTAACATGTTTGGCAGCGGCAAGAGAAAGGAGAAAACACGCGGCCTAATCTACGCGGCCGCCATCAACCCTCCAGACTTCATTCACCTTGTCCACAATGGGTGCGACAAGGGCCTTGAGCTCTTCAAGATCAGCACCCGCCGGCAGCTTCTTAAGGACGTTGGTGAGATTGAGGCCCGGATTGCAGAAGAGCACCTTCACCAACACGTTCTCTAGAACTCTGGCGCAGATTGCGCGCGACTCGTCAGCCAGCTGCTTTGGGATCCTTTCCCGGAGCTGCTTGAGAGCCGTCGCCACGCCCTTGAAGAACAGAGTGAGCTTGGCGCTGGGCTGGAAGTTCTCGTCGGAGGAGTATCCGAAGCCCGCCAAGTCCAGTTGCGCCGGCTCCTCGTCGATGACTGCAGCAATGTTTACGAGGCCCTCTGTCCAGAGCTCCACCGTAGCCCTGAAGGTGTTTTGAGTCTCCGCGGCCCTCGTCAACAACTCTTCATTGGCCTTGATCTCCCCTTTCAGGTCCTCCTCTTGTTTCTTGGCTCCGTCCAGCGTCTCAGTCAGCGTGGCCAGCTTCAACTCTAGATCAGCATTTGAGTCTTTGACGGCGCTCAGTTCTTTGCTCTTCTCGGCAAGTTGGCCCTGCAGCTCACCATGAGCGAGGGCGTCCTTCTCACGCTCGCGCTGGAGCGCGGCAAGCTCTTCATCTCTCCTCTTCATATCAGCCTCCAGCTGCGTCACTTTCACCTCCAGCTCCTTCTTGGCGGCCTCGGCAGCTGCGGCAGCATCCTTCGCTTCCACGAGGGCCCCGCCAAGTGATTGCTCACGCGCAGCAAGCTCCTCCTCGTAGCTGTCTAGGTTGACTTTACGCTGCGTCAGATCACCTTCCCGCATGGATAGCTCCTCGGCGGCAAGCCGCTGTTGCTCCTCGGCTTCAGCCTTCTCAAGGATGAACGCCTTCCGCACTTCGACGAGCTGTGCCCGCTCCTCTGCAATGGCCCGGAGAGCTTCCTGGTTGCGTTCCCGGAGCTCCTCCGTGCGCTTCTCAATATCTGCTCCCGCCTGGGCGACAAGCGCTTCCCAGGACTCTACCTTGGCTTGTCGGGCGCGGTAGAGCGACACCAGCTTCCGGGGCAGCTGCTCCTCCTCAGACTCGCCGCTGTTGCTGCTTGGCGCGTTGACTAGCGTTAGCCCGGCGGAGGCGAGCACTTCCCCGTCAAATGCCTCTCCTTCAACCGGCGCCCTGGAGCTCGACGCCCAGGGAAGCTTGATGAAGACACCCTCGCCGGCCTTCAAGTAGGCACCGGGCTGGGGCTCTTCGGAGCCCGGCGCTGCATCAGCGGCGGAGGGGTCGGCGGTCGGTGTAGCGTCTTGCGCTCCTACGCCCTCAGGGTCGTCAGTGCGATCGCCGGACCCCTCGCCAGCTCCTGCGCCAGCAGCCTTGGCGGCCTCTTCGCCGGCGGGATTGTCAGCACCGGCCTCTTCCTCGGTGGCGGCGGCATCATCAGTGTTGCCGCGTGCATCCTCCTCGCCGGTGGCCTCGGTCTCCATCGGATCCATGGAAGGAGGATCTGAAGACAGGAAGAGGAAGAAAATGTCAAGCAAATATCCAAAAAGAAGATCAGAAGAAGAAGAACCCAAGGGAAGTTTTCCGACAAGGAGGGTTACATGTGCTGGGCTCTATAGTCATGGGCTCCACCGCCGAAGGTTCGCTGGTCCCGTCCCTTGCCGGAGAACTACCCCTTGCCGGGGACCTCTCCCTTGCCGGAGAGCGCTCCCTTGTTGGGGAATCATCCCTTGGCGGCATAGTTGAAGCAGATAGCACCTCAGGAGCGGCTTCTGGTTGTTCCTGATGGGCCTGTTCTGCTCCTACACAAGCAAATCAACAATCAAGATATCATCAAGGAAAGAACACCCATGCGTGCCTGGCAGCAGGAAGTGAACAAATACTTACGCTGGGGGCTGCTTCGAGGGGAGATTGCCGGGTCCGACAAGGTGGTCTCGGACGCGCCCTCTGTTGTCATAGTGGGATCGTCTTCGATGACAACCACGGGGACCTTGGCCCTCTTCGCCGCTCTCTCGGCCAGCGTCCTGAAAAGGAACAAGGTTCAGAGGGAAGCGGATTAGATATAAGACAAGAAACAACAAGAATCGAAGAAATATAAGTACAACAAGAAGAAAGTCTTACTCCTCCTCCTCTTCTTCCTCCTCGTCGGAGCTCAGCGCAGAGAGGTTGAAGTCTGGTACTCTTTCAGCACGACGAGGCGGAGGAGTAGGCTCCCTTGGACGCTTGGCGGGAGTTGCGGCAGGATCAGAAGCGGCGGTTCGAGAGGACCCCACTCCAGTTGCCGGCACGGCATGAGATGCTCCCGCGGCAACGGTGCTTGTCACGGTGGAGCGTGTCCCGCGGCGCGGCGGCTGTTGACCTGCCTGCCGCCCTGCTGTGTCTCCGGTCCTGCGGAGGCGCCTTCTTGGTTGAGCCGGGGGTTGCGCTGGGGGCTCCGCCTGCGGCAAGCTGCTCGAAGACGGCTGGCTGCTTGCGCCCTCGGCGGGCTCGCTCGTTTTGGCTTCAGGCTCTCCCCCGCCGACGACTTCCCTGACAAGCTCTTCTCGATCGGCAAGGCTTGCCACCTCGGCCGCCTCTGCCTCCTCCACAGTGAACCCAAATTCACCCGCGGCGGCAGCTGCTGCCGCCTCTTCCGCCCTGGTGGCGATGCGCCGCATCTCATCGCCGGTGGTGTCACGGGTGAGGAGCCTCTGCTCGTCGGCACGGACCGCCACCTCCACCAGGTCGTCGAAGAATTGCTGCACGACGACGTCGGCGGGCTCTTGCCAAGTTGGGATGATCCCGTGCGAGTCGCACTCTGGCATCATTGCGCGTATGCGATCGAGCTGGGAGTTGTTGCACAATGGGACGACGCCCTGCGGCAGCCTGAACCACTCAGGATGGTTGGGGTCGTGCTTGAACAGATCTTTGAGCGTCCCATCCAACTCCAAGACAGTAAAATTAAAATTGAGGCCTGGGCGCAGCCTCATGATATCCACCGGACCCCCGAATAGCCAGGCGGGTCTCCCCCTCTCCTGCAGAGGGGCGATGCGGCGGCGAAGAAAGTCCGCGCCAACAGCCCCTACAGTGAGCCCGGCAAGCCTGAGCCGCAAGACACGGGTGGTGGCGATCTTCAACTTAGCATCGTCCGCCGCCAGGGCGCTCCAGTCGCCGCCGCGCACTACTTGGGCTTGGCGCAAGTTGGTGAATGGCTGCGGATCCTTATCAACAATCCAACACCATTCAGCCCTCCACTCATCCCATTTGCTGCGGAGCTCCCCCTCCAGATAGACCTCCTTCATACCGGCTCTCGAGATCCAGGCGATCCCGCCAGATAAGGGCTCTCCTTTCTCGACCCGGGGCATGAAATAGTGGCGGAAAAGGGCTATGTTTGGGTGGATTTTGACGAAGTTCTCGCAGAGATGTGCGAAAACCTCCATGGTCAGAACGGCGTTGGTGCTGAAGTCGAGGAGATGGAGCCCGTATGTGTTCATGATGTCACAGAAGAAATCGGAAAAGGGCGGGCAGAGCCCGCAATAGAAAAACAGTGGGAAGAAGGGGTATCCTTTTGGACACCGTTTTGAAGTAGAAGCTTCGGCGGATAGTACCTGTGTGCGCGGATGCGCCCGCGTCTCCGTCGACCAGAAGAGGTAGAACCATTCCCTCAGCTCCTTCGCGGAGAGCTCAGGGGGGAAGAGTGCCCGCTCCTTCCGCAGCGCCTCAAGCCGCAGCGCCTCGGCCGACTTCGCACCCTTCCTGGTCTTCGGAGCCATGACGGAGGCGGTGAGGGAGGGCGAGGGCGTTGGCGGCGACGGCGGCGACGGGGGGCGGAGCGCTGCTCTTTTTCGGCTTGGGAAGCGGAGGGGAGCGGCGGAGATTTCTGAGGAAGGAACCGCAAGTGGCGAAGGTGGGGGAACGGCCCCTGTTTCCCCTGCTTATAAAGAGGAGGAGGCGAACGTTACGCCTTTTTCGATTAAAGAATCGCCCACGATCTCTCCCATGACGCCGCGTTCGACGCGTGCCGTTACAGGAGGGCGCGGTGGATACGGAGTTAGATACGGTGTGGACCCAGGCCGCGTGTGCCCGTGCCCTGTTTTGGGCCTGGCCCAACAACGCTCGGCACCGTGTGTGGCCCAGGCCCGGGGGCTCCTGTCGGTGTACTAAAGTAGGGGTACCTTAGTATCCCGAACTTGTGCACGGGCAGTCGCAGCGCCCCGCGGCAAGGCTTGTCGGGTGCCCGCCAAGATCCTCCGTAGTTCCTATTAACGCCATTCAAGAACAAAGTGTTTTAACTAAGAAAACAAGGCCCCGGCAAGAGGAGCTTGCCGGGAAGGACAAGGCCCCGGCAAGAGGAGCTTGCCGGGAAGGCCAACCAAGGCATTTCGAGAAACTTGCCGCGACGCGCCGCGCGTCCCGGCAAGACCCGGCAAGCGACGAGCTTCCGGGCGCGACAAGACAACGACCGCGGCAAGGCACTTGCCGCGGCGAAGCCACCACTCTGTGCCCACGCTCCAGCGCATCCGTCGACGTGTCACCGCAGGACTGTTCCAGGCGCACGTGGCGGGAAGCTGTGCAGCCAAGCGGTGCGAGGTGGCGAGTGGAGATGACGAGAAGGCCATCGTGGCGGACGGTGGCGCCCCTAATGGTCGCTTTTCTGCACTGTTGGGCAACGCGGACGGGCATTAAATGCTCTTGTCCACTGCCGTCAGAGTTAGGTAGGGTGCACTGTAGAGTCAGTTGTACCAACCCCTCTTTTTACATTTGTACCCCTATCTGCGTTGCCACCTGTCGGTGACCCCTTTAGCCTATAAAAGGAGGCCCATGCGCGACGTAGAAGGGGTTCGGGTCATTCGAAACTACAGAACGCTCACGCTCTCGAGCAAGAACACAATACAACCAAAAAGCAGCAGTAGGAGTTTTATCTCTCCGGAGAGCTCCGAAGCTGGGTAAAATCCCTCGTGTGTTCGCCTCGATCCGCTCTTCGTGCGAACCTCCGCTCCCTGCCGGACCGAAAGGGGCCCTGCCCCATAGGTTTTCGTTTCCCATGACAGGCGGTAGTACCACTTTGAAACACAATAGCGAGGAGGCAAAAAGGCCAGAAGAACCGTCAGAGCGCTAGTACCGCTTGACCTCACGGTACTACCGCTAGGGGTAGCGGTACTACTGCTTGCGAGCGGTACCAAAAAATTACATCCGGGCCTACCACCGCAGGACTTGGGACGAGTTTTTGGTCCGGAGCGGTACTACCGCTGTAGGAGCCGTGATAGTACCGCTCTGGAGCGGTAGTAAAGAATTACATCCGCTCCAATTCGCGGTAGTACCGCCATAGCCTTTTCAGAACACCAAAACTGCCACAACTTTTGCAAACGGACTCCGAATTCGATGACACCAAGTTTGTTGGAAAGCTAGGGACAAGGCTAACACAATCTTGAAAGAAATATCAATAAGAAGCAAATTAGAAAAAGGCCCATAAGAAAATGGTGATAACCATTCCTCGGATAAGACCGGTAAAACCTCCAACACCGAAAACATCATAGTAGACGCATGCGAACTCCGTTTTTGATGAACTCAAGCTTGTCATCAAGATGACCATAAGCTCTAAGACTCACAATGAAAACCAAACAAGAACCAAGAAACATGATGCAAGGATGCAATGGTTTGAGCTCTCTACTAATGATATGATCAAGCTACCAACTTGAGAGCCCCCCTTGATAGTACGGCAAACGATCCTATAACCCGGTCTCCCAAATACCACCACGAGACCGGTAAAATAGAAAACCTATCAAGGGCAAACCTTTGCCTTGCACATGGTCCACTTGAGCTAGATGATGACGATCTTGACCCCCTCAAGTTGGACCACCTTTCTTGATTGCGTTGGCTCGATGAAGACTAGATGATTGCTCCCCCATAGTTCACTATGGGTGAGCCATTCTTTGGCACATCTTCACAAGTCCATTGACACCATAATGGATGACAAGATTCAAGCACTTGATCTCTTCGTGATGCTCCACTTGAACTTGCACACGGCAATCTTGATGACGATCACCACTTGATGTCATCCTTTCCATGGGTTGTATGATATCTTCTTCTTGACGCAAGCCCATGGATACATACCTAACCCCACATAGAACTATCACATAGACCATGGGTTAGTACACAAAGTGCAATGGACAATGCTTACCATACCATGGGATCACTTGATCCCTCTCAGTACATCTTCTATGCTTTGTGAGTTGATCAACTTGATTCACTCTTGACTTAGTCTTGATCAACTCTGAATCTTTGCAACTCTCTTCATTTGGATGATGTCTTGAAGGTAAACATGAATGATCACACAACCTTCTTCTTCAAGACATGCTTGCAATAAGCTCAGCACTCACATGACCAATCTTTGGATAATTCTTTAACAGCACCTTGGTCAACTCATAAACTCCTTGAAACCAACACATGGACATCAAGAAAAGCCTATGGACAAATCCTTCAAATATAACTCAACACAACCATTAGTCCATAGAGATTGTCATCAATTACTAAAACCAAACATGGGGGCACCGCATGTTCTTTCAGCAAGTCCTACGTGGGCGACGACCATGGTGGGATAGACAAGGTTGCTTCTTCGTGGACCCTTCGTGGGTGGAGCCCTCTGTGGACTCGCACAGCCGTTACCCTTCGTGGGTTGAAGCCTCCATCAACATGGATGTATGATAGCACCACCTATCGGAACCACGACAAAAACATCCGTGTCTCCAATTGCGTTTGCCTTCTCATATGCAATTGTTTTACATTCCGCTGCTATACTCTTAGAATTGCATGTGTAGGTTGATTGCTTGACTTGTGCTAAGTTGCTAAAATCTGCCAAGAACTAAAATTGGGAAAAGGCTAGATTTTTATTTGGTCAAGTAGTCTAATCACCCCCCTCCTCTAGACATACTTTCGATCCTACAAGTGGTATCAGAGCTTTGGTCTTCATTTTCTTTGATTTCCATAGCTTTTGGTAGTCATAGCCTTGGTTTCACAACCTAGGAGAGTATGGCGTCTAGCGAGAGAAATTACCACCATAGAGGTCCTTAATTTGATGGTACTAATTTTGCTAGTTGGAAGCATAAGATGAAAATGCATATTCTTGGACATAACCCCGCCATTTGGGCTATTGTGTGTATAGGCTTGCAAGGTGAATTCTTTGATGGGAGAGAACCGAACCATGAAGCTACCGCGGAAGAGTTGAAGATGCTTCAATACAATGTTCAAGCTTGTGATATCCTCTTCAACGGAATGTGCCCTGAAGAATTCAACAAAATCAGCCGTCTTGAGAATGCAAAGGAAATTTGTGACAATTTGATTGACATGCATGAAGGTACCGACTCCGTCAAGGAATCCAAATTTGATGTGCTTCAAAGTCAACTTGACAAGTTCAAAATGAAGGATGGTGAAGGTGTCGCTGAAATGTACTCTAGGCTTGCTCTTATAACAAATGAGATTGCCGGCTTAGGAAGTGAAGAGATGACCGACAAATTCATCATCAAGAAGATCCTAAGAGCTTTGGATGGAAAATATGATACCGTGTGCACATTGATCCAAATGATGCCCAATTACAAAGATCTCAAGCCAACAAAAGTCATTGGAAGAATTGTTGCTCATGAGATGTCACTCAAGGATAAGGAGGAGCTCCACAACAAGTCAAGTGGTGCTTACAAAGCCTCATGTGAAGCTCCCACATCATCAAGTGAGAAACAAACCTTCAATGAAGAATTGAGCCTAATGGTGAAGAACTTCAACAAGCTCTACAAGAGTAGGAGCTAGGAAAGAAGTTCCAAGTCAAGGTCCTACAATGACAAAAGATCTTCTAGTCGTGAGCGTAATTGCTACAATTGTGGAAGACCCGGACACTATTCCAATGAGTGTATGGCTCCCTACAAAAGAAGAGAAGATTCTCCAAAAAGAATAAGTAGAAGAGAAGAATCACCATCAAGAGAAAGAAGGAGTAGAGATGATCGTTATGAACAAAGAACATCCCGGAGAAGCAAGGATTCAGAAAGGAAGGACAAGTCATCAAGGAGCTACACAAAACGAAGACATCAAGCTCATGTTGGTGAATGGGCATCCGGCTCTGACTCTGACAATCACTCTGAGAGAAGCTATCACTCCGACTCCGAATATAATCAAGATGAAGGTGTTGCCGGTCTAGCACTTGTGTCAACCAACTCGTACGACATATTTGATTCACCAAATGAAGGACTTGGAAGATGCTTGATGGCTAAAGGCCCAAAGGTATCACACCCCGAGTATGTTGATTTCAATAGTGATGAAAATGACTTGTTAGGTGATGATGATTTACTTGTTGACAACTCTAGTGATGAATATTATGATGAAACACCAAATAATCATGCTAAATCCAATGTCGTTGCTTCTAGTAGCTCTCTTGATTCCACTAATGATTCTCTTACCCAAGTTACACTTGAGCAAGAAAATAGCCTTTTGAAGGGAATTATAGAGAAAGGTGTTTACAAGAGCCTTGCCGGGAGTAAGCAATTCGAGGAAATTGTACACAAGCAAGGAAGGCACGGAAAGAACCAAGGTGTTGGTTTTGAACGAAAGTTCAGTGCCAATGGAGTTGACTGGGAAGAAGATCAATACCCCAAGATGAAGTTTGTTCCTCAACAAGAGAAGTATGATCCTACTTCTTTCAAAGGGACACAAGCTCAAGATGATCTTCCACCACAAGACCACAAGCGAAAAGGCAAGGACAACCTTCAAGAGGAGATTGATGCATTCGAAAAAGCTCCTAAGGCCTTGGTCAAGTGGGTTCCCAAGACTACATCAAGTTCTACTTCATCAAGTACGACTACAACTCCAAGGATTCCCATCAAAATGATGTGGATCCCGAAGAAGAAGAACTAGAGAGTTCTTGAGGGTGACTCCGCCAACATACTTCACTCTTATCATTTTGGCGAGGACAAGTGCAATCAACTTCTACATCTTGCACTAGTTCAAGGAGTCACAAACCCTCTTGTTGGTAAGACAAGGGACAAGGTAACCTAATGCTTTCATAGACATCATCTTGTGTGTGTGCATCACTCTATGTCTATGGATATCCTTGTTTGTTCCTTGCGGGACTAACCCGTGTAGGTATTGAAAGTGCAACTCACTCCAATGGATTGCTCCAAATGATCTACATCAACATTGAGCATCCACATCTTCAACACCTACATGAAGTCATCATGGACAAAACCCAAGGTTAATTCATCCCTCTTAGGGGGGATCTCACATCTAGGGGGGTCTTTACTCTAAGTATTGAGTTAAAACAACTCTAATGGTGGGAACACAACGATGCTTTATGTAAAAGTGGTAACCCCACTTGTGCTTAAATGATGAGTATGACCTATGATTAAATGTTCTCATTTGACTCCAAAGTCAATATGCTCATATATAGATGACCTAGTCATCGCCAATTGCTTGATAGATGCTAGAATTGTGTGTGCATGCTCTATCACATATTTCATTTGCCATTTTATTGTGTGAGCATGTTGGTTGCATAATTTACTCATTCGAGGACATCCACTTGCAGCTTTGATTGTTTGGTTTCTTTCCTTTTGCCAAGTGGATGGACAAGAATGCCTAAGAACCTTCTCTAGCTATCTATGCTTTTCTTGTCTCAAACTCTATTCATGCTATATCACAAAGTTTGATCAAGTCAGATTCGAACCACTCTGTGTCAGGAGCACTCGGAGTCCCCGATTTGTCATAGACTTAAACTTCCAAAACCTCTTTGTGTGTTTCGGTCTGGCCGATTCATCCATTTCGGTCATACCGAGATCACTAAGTGGATCTAGGTTTTCAATCTCGGTGCAACCGATTTGAACATTTCGGTCACACTGAGTTGCAGTAACTGCTTGCAGTAATGCATCTCAGTGCCACCGAGCTATTCCACTCGGTCACACCGACAGGATCAGGCTATATATACTCATGGGTCAAATTTTGGAAAATCTTCTGAAACTCTTTGCCCGCGCTTAGCCTGGCCTGCCTCATCAGGTCTCCGGATCGTCCTCCTCATTGCCAGCGACCTCCTGCCGCTTGTCTCCACCGCCATCAATGGGATTCTGCTCCGCTGTTGTCGCCATAGCAAGTCCATCGCCGCATTAGGGTATGGATTTGAACTTTGTGCTATTCTTAACTCCGATTCCTAGCACATTGCATTGCCATGAATCTTGCCACGTTTGAAATCTTCCTATCCGGCAAAACTACTCCGTAGATTAGTCTTGGATTGAAAATTTAGGGTTAGGTTTCCGCCGAATTCATCTCGGACCGACCGAGTTGTAGAGATTGGTCTCACCGATTTGGCTTAGGCCATTGCACCTTTGATTCTCGGTCCGATTGAGAATTGCAAATCGGTGTGACCGAAATCGACTCTCTATGAAAACCTAGCAATCTCTGTGCCACCGAACTGTGACTCGGTCTGACCAAGTTCACTAGTTTAGGTTCCAAAAGCTGCTTCGGTATCACCGAGTTTGCAAATTGGTAGCTCTGAAATGCTTTCTGTGGAAAACTAAAACTAAGTTTTTGACTCAATTTTTTGCAAAAACCTCTGTGCTTTGTGATGCTCATCTACTCTACCTCATCTACATCTATTCATAGTGTCTGCTGTCAGTGTTTGCATCATGTCAGATTAGAGTGACAGTCAGAACAAGTCTGAGGAGCAAGTTCATATGAGTGAGGGCACTAGTCCCTCCAGTACCTCAGATGATGGCAGCAGGCACCCAGCAATTTGCCAAAGGCAGCCACCAGGACAAGGAAGAAGAGAACCTCAGATTCTGAAGATGGAGAACCTCAGATTCTGAAGATGAGGACTATGTGGCTGTTGAGGATGAGGCCACTTCTAAGAAGAAGGTGCTGAAAAAGGAATATGGCACAACTGCTACCACAAAGCCAGGAATGAAGACAAAGGCTCCTGCAAGAAGAGTTCCTATGTCTAAGGCCAGAGCCTCTACTCTAGTAACTTTGGGATCTGAACCCAAAGAACCAGTTGTGGCTAAGAAGAAAAGGAAAGGAAGGGTCAAGAAGACAATGGCCAGAGTTGTTGGAAAGCCCTCAATGATGGAAGAAGAAGAGGAAGAGGATGCTGCACCAGCACCTAAAGCCGAGAAGCTGATGGGAGATGCTGTAAGATCAGGGGCTGCTCCATCTAAGCCCAAAACGCTCCCAAGGCTGCTGCTCCTAAGCCCAAGTCTGCACCTAAGAGGAACACGAGGAGTATTCCAGCTAAAGAGAAGAACAAGCCCCGGTGCCTGAGGCTGCAGATTATGAAGAAGATGACACACCTGTCTTGAGAAAGTTGAAGCCCAAGATTCCTGATCATAATGATGCTCATCCAGTTGCAGAGGATATGAAGCTTAGGAAGGATGCATGACTGAGACTATGGAGACAGACAGATCGCTATGCTGTCAGAAGAAGAACTGCAGTGGACTACAGGTTCCACACTAAGGAACAACAAGATTTCTATGAGACAGTTTTGCTTGACAAGAAGCCCATAGTATGTGACATGAGATGGGTTTAGGAGTACATCAGGAAGAAAGAAGAGCACTATCCAGGAGTGTATGACAGCTTCAATGCTTGTGGAGTAGATGACTTTGTTGGCCAGAAGCTCACCAAGTGGAATGATGAGCTCATCATGTAGTTTTACTCCAGAGCTCACTTCTACCAAGATGGGAAAATTGTCTGGATGTCTGAAGGTACTAGGTACCAATCCATAGTTGAAGAATGGGCTGAGTTGATAAATGCTCCAAAAGAGAATGAGGATGACTTGGATGTCTATGCCAAGAAGAAGAAAGACCACAACTCTATGTCTCACATGTACAAAGAGATCCCAGATGCTGCACTAGAGACATATAAGTTTGGATCTGTACATTACCTGTTGTCAAGATTGCCTACTATCAACTGGATCTTAAGGCACACTTTGCTGCCCAAGTCAGGTGATCACAACATGATCAGAGGCCATGCAATCAACTTGCTGCATATATTTGATGTGCCTCAGAAATTTAAAGTCATGAGTCTGATTGTGGAAACAATCAAAAGGACTGCTGCTGATCAAAAGAGATCGTGTGGATATGCCCCCACACATTCAGGAGCTCATAAACTCCAAGATGGGCACATGCACATATCTTTTGGACAAGGAGCACCTGCCCATCTACCCTGATTTTGAGGACAACACCATTGTGATGGATGAAAATGAACCATCATCTGTGCAAGCACAAGAGAAGAAAGAGAAAGCAAGGGCTGAGAAAGCTGCTAAGATGCCAACTGCTGAAGAGGTATCTCAAATTTTTCTGAAGAGCAAGCAAGATCAGCTTGGCTACTTGATTGCCTCCACCTTGAGGATTGAGAAGGGCTTGGCCACCCTGACTCAAAACCGGGAGAGTTTGGAGAGAATCATGTAGTAGAAGTTTTATGCTCTTGATGTCAAAGTTACTGAGATCCAAACTACAGTTGAGCAACTTTAGGAGGATGTGGAGGAGAAGAAGGGCAAGTCTACTATAGATGCTTTTGCTAGAGTGCCTAGAGGACAGAGATCTCCTACAGTGCCTATTCCAGACACCAGAGCTACATCATCTGCACCAGCTACAACTTCAGCTCTAGGAGCCACTCCACCAGCTCTAGCTACATCAACAGAAGCTTTCGTCCTTGGAGCCATCTCTACACCATCACATGAAGACCAAGCCTGAGAGTCATTTAGCACTATGCATTTTTTTGTGAACTTTTTGGTAACTTGTTGCCAAAGGGGGAGAAAATTGTATAGATCATAGGCTTCGAGAGAGAGTGTTGCTTTTGATCTCTCTTGTCTTTTTGGTGGTTGAACTTCGTTATTCATGTGTTTGCTTGTTTGCTTGATACATTATGCCTTTTGTGAGATTCTTGGATGATCATGTGTTTGATCATATGCTATGCTACATTAATGCTTGTTGGATGATATTATCTCCTATATCCTCATATGATCATTCACTTTGCTTGGTGATGAGTGCATGTGTTTAATTATTATCATTTTGAGCGCTTCACCAAGATGTATGTGACATGGAAGAGTAACCCATGATCCTAACTCATTGTGCATTTGCAGTCGAAAGCAAATTTTAAATAATGCACAAACTTAGGGGGAGCTCTTGCTTTTCACATAGTTCTCAAAGCGACAATGTTTTTCAATCTTATTATCATTTGTCGAAGCTTTGATCTATATGTTGTCATCAATTACCAAAAAGGGGGAGATTGAAAGTGCAACTATCCCTGGGTGGTTTTGGTAATTCCTAACAATATATATCTCATTGAGCTAATGCTATTTCAAGATAGATATTTCAGGAAAGCTCAATGATTGGCATGGCATGGATGGCAAAAGTGGATCCCTCAAAATGCTAAGGACAAAAGGATTGGCTCAAGCTCAAAGCTCAAGACTCTACATTTTCTATTTTAGTGATCCAAGATCACATTGAGTCTATAGGAAAAGCCAACACTATCAAGGAGGGATGAGGTGTTGCTTAATGGCTTTCTTGCTCAAAATGCTTAGTGATATGCTCCAAAGCCCTCAACTACTTTCTCACATCCACTTATGACCCAAACCAAAAGTCAAACTCGGCCCCACCGATTCTTTCTATCCGGCGCCACCGAGTTCAGATGTCATAGCCACTGCCACAAACCCTAATCTTTTCGGTCTCACCGATAGGGATCTTGGTCTCACCGACATGGGATTGTAATCTCTCTGTTTCCCTTCATAACATTTCGGTCCAACCGAGATGAGCGATCGGTCCCATCGAGATTGCAATGCAAACTCTCTGTTTCCCTTTCGTAACGTTTCGGCCTCACCGAGATGAGCGAATCGGTCCCACCGAGTTTGCCTGACCAACTCTCTGGTTAGCTTATTACCAAAATCGGTCCCACCGAGTTTGTGTAATCGGTCTCACTAAGATTACGTTATGACCTAACCCTAACCATATCGGTCACACCAAGTTGACATGTTGGTCCCACCGAAAATCCTAACGGACACATTATTTGCTAAAGCAGTCCGACCAAGTTTCACGATTTGGTCCCACCGAGATTGGTAAGTTGTGTGTAACGGTTAGATATTGTGTGGAGGCTATATATACCCCTCCACCCACTCTTCATTCGTGGAGAGAGCCATCAGAACATGCCTACACTTCCAACATACATTTTCTGAGAGAGAACCACCTACACTTGTGTTGAGGTCAAGATATTCCATTCCTACCATATAAATCTTGATCTCTAGCCTTCCCCAAGTTGCTTTCCACTCAAATCTTCTTTCCACCAAATCCAAATCCTGTGTGAGAGAGCTGAGTGTTGGGGAGACTATCATTTGAAGCACAAGAGCAAGGAGTTCATCATCAACACGCCATTTGTTAATTCTTGGAGGGTGGTGTCTCCAAGATTGGCTAGGTGTCACTTGGGAGCCTCCGACAATATTGTGGAGTTGAACCAAGGAGTATGTACGGGCAAGGAGATCGCCTACTTCGTGAAGGTCTACCCTAGTGAGGCAAGTCCTTCATGGGCGACGACCATGGTGGGATAGACAAGGTTCCTTCTTCATGGACCCTTCGTGGGTGGAGCCCTCCGTGGACCCGTGCAGCTGTTACCCTTTGTGGGTTGAAGTCTCCATCAACGTGGATGTACGATAGCACCACCTATCGGAACCATGACAAAAACATCCGTGTCTCCAATTGCGTTTGCCTTCTCAAACTCCTCCCCTTTACCTCATATGCAATTGTTTTACATTCCGCTGCTATACTCTTAGAATTGCATGTGTAGGTTGATTGCTTGACTTGTGCTAAGTTGCTAAAATCTGCTAGAACTAAAATTGGGAAAAGGCTAGATTTTTATTTGGTCAAGTAGTCTAATCACCCCCCTCTATACATACTTTCGATCCTCCACCATGCATAATTTTTCATACATGTCACTCTTGATTCATTGCCCATCCTGGTACACCGCCGGAGGTATTCATATGGAGTCATATCTTGTTCTAGTTTTGGGTTCTAATTCATGAGTTGTAAATCAATAAAAGTGTGATGATCATCATTATTAGAGCATCGTCCCCAAATAAAAAAAAGGAAAAGTCCAAAAAGGAAAAAAAGAAAGGCCAAGAAAAAAAAGGAAAAGGAAAAAAAGAAAGGCCAAAAGAAAAAAAGAAAGGCGCAAAAAAAAGAAAAAAATACAAATAAAAAGGGGGCAATGTTACTATCCTTTCCCACACTTGTGCTTCAAAGTAGCACCATATTCTTCATATAGCGAGTCTCATATGTTGTCACTTTCATACACTAGTGGGAATTTTTCATTATAGACCTTGGCTTGTATATTCCTACGATGGGCTTCCTCAAAATGTCGTAGGTCTTCGTGAGCAAGCAAGTTGGATGCACACCCACTAGATTCTTTTGTTGAGCTTTCATACATTTATAGCTCTAGTGCATCCGTTTCATGGCAATCCCTACTCCTCATGTTGACATCAATTGATGGGCATCTCCATAGCCCGTTGATTATCCTCGTCAATGTGAGACTTTCTCCTTTTTTGTCTTCTCCACACAATCCCCATCATCATATTCTATTCCACCCATAGTGCTATATCCATGGCTCACGCTCATGTATTGCGTGAAAGTTGACAAAGTTTGATATTATTTAAGTACGAAACAATTGCTTGGCTTGTCATAGGGGGTGTATAAGATGGGAGCATTTTTCTATGACGAAAATGAAGCATAGCCGAACTATATGATTTTGTAGGGATGAACTTTCTTTAGCCATGTTATTTTGAGAAGACATGATTGCTTTGATTAGTATGCTTGAAGTATTACTATTTCTTATGTCAATATAAACTTCTATTTTGAATCATTTGGATCTGAAAATTCATGCCACAATAAAGAAAATTACATTGAGAATTATGCTAGGTAGCATTCCACATCAAAAATTATGTTTTTATCATTTACCTACTCGAGGACAAGTAGGAATTAAGCTTGGGGATGCTTTATACATCTCCAACGTATCTAAATTTTTTTATTGTTCCATGCTATTATATTACCCGTTTTGGATGTTTATGGGCTTTACTTTACATATTTATATCATTTTTGGGACTAACCTACTAACCGGAGGCCCAGCCTGTATTACTGTTTTTTTTGCCTATTTCAGTGTTTCGAAGAAAAGGAATATCAAATGAAGTCCAAACGGAATGAAACCTTCGGGAGCGTGATTTTTGGAACGAACGTGATCCAGAGGACTTGGAGTGGAAGTCAAGCAACAGCCGAGGCGGCCACGAGGGTGCAGGGCGCCAACCTCCCTACTAGGCGCGCCCCCTATCTCGTGGGCCCCTCGGGCGTCCATCGACCTACTTCTTCCTACTATATATACCCACGAACCCCGAGAACATCAGAACAGACCACGAAAACCTAATTCCACCGCCGTAACCTTCTGTATCCGCGAGATCCCATCTTGGAGTCTTCGCCGGCGCTCCGCCGGAGGGGGAATCGATCATGGAGGGCCTCTACATCATCTCCAAGGCCTCTCCGATGAGTTGTGAGTAGTTTACCACAGACCTTAGGGTCCATAGTTATTAGCTAGATGGCTTCTTCTCTCTCTTTGAATCTCAATACCATGTTCTGCTCGATCTTCTTGGAGATCTATTCGATGTAACTTTTTTGCGGTGTGTTTGTCGAGATCTGATGAATTGTGGGTTTATGATCAAGTTTATCTATGAGAAATATTTGAATCTCCTCTGAATTATTTTATGTGTGATTAAGTTATCTTTGCAAGCCTCTTCAAATTATCAGTTTGGTTTGGCCTACTAGATTGATCTTTCTTGCAATGGGAGAAGTGCTTAGCTTTGGGTTCAATCTTGCGGTGTCCTTTCCCAGTGACAGCAGGGGTAGCAAGGCACGTATTGTATTGTTGCCATCGAGGATAAAAAGATGGGGTTTATATCATATTGCATGAGTTTATCCCTCTACATCATGTCATCTTTCTTAATGTGTTACTCTGTTCTTTATGAACTTAATACTCTAGATGCATGCTGGATAGCGGTCGATGTGTGGAGTAATAGTAGTAGATGCAGGCAGGAGTCGGTCTACTTGTCATGGACGTGATGCCTATGTACATGATCATGCCTAGATAATCTCGTAATTGTTCGCTTTTTTATCAATTGCTCGACAGTAATTTGTTCACCCACCGTAATACTTATGCTATCTTGAGAGAAGCCACTAGTGAAACCTATGGCCCCCGGGTCTATCTTTTATCATATAAGCTTTCAATTTACTTTTATTTGCATCTTTAATTTTCCTATCTATATTATAAAATACCAAAAATATATTTATCTTATAATATTATCTCTATCAGATCTCACTTTCGCAAGTGGCCGTGAAGGGATTCACAACCCCTTTATTGTGTTGGTTGCGAGTTCTTGTTTGCATAGGTGTGTGGGACTTCTGAGGAGCCTCCTACTGGATTGATACCTTGGTTCTCAAAAACTGAGGGAAATACTTAAGCTACTATTGTTGCATCACCCTTTCCTCTTCAAAGAAAACCAAAGCAAGCTCAAGACGTAGCAATATCCACGGACGCCAAGAAGCAGGCAAGGTTCCGCAAGGGACTCAGCCCCGAGCTTCGCCGTGATCTCCAACTGCACGAGTGCACTTCCTTCCGGAAGCTAGTGAACAAGGCTATCAGTGCTGAGACAGGTCAGACTGACTTCGAAGCTAGCCGCAAGCACGGTCGTGACACTGGTTCCTCATCCGGTTCTGGCTCTCAGAAGCATCGGGTGTGGGTGCCTAACACCGCTCTGCCACCCAGGTTCACACCGAGGCCATCCTATCAGGCGCCTCGTCCAACCAAGCAGTATGCACCGCCCAAGTCTTATGGTGGGTTAACCACCAATGCTCCTCCACGCACCAACACTGTAACATGCTTCAAGTGTGGAGAACCGGGTCACTACATGTGAGAGTGTCCCCAGTACAACCCCAACCCCAACCAGTCCGGAAAGGCTGTTGGCCGTGGCAAGCCCACAGGGAAGGTGTACTACGCCAAGCTGGCCACCGCTGCACGTGGCCATGTGAACTGTGTCTCAGCTGAAGAGGCTTAGGATGATCCCAACATTGTTCTTGGTACGCTCCTTGTTAACTGCCATCCGGCATCTGTTCTTTTCGATACTGGAGCATCTCATTCATTTATATCTGAGAGCTATGCTCGTTTGCATAACACTACATTTTGTGATATGCCCACTTCCATGGTAATTCAAACCCTGGGATCCAAATGGCAAACTTCTAGAGTGAGCCATGGGAATGAAATTCATGTCGATAGACTTGTTTTCCTTGCATCTTTGATAGCTCTCAAATCCTCGGACATTAATATCATCTTGGGTATGGACTGGATCTCAGCCCATCATGCTAAGGTTGATTGTTTCTCCAGGACTATTCAACTTACACATCCATCGGGCAAGGTAGTTAATGTCTTGACCCGAGTAGCTAAGCGACAGCTCTACTCTCTTAATGTCAGTCCTTTGCGAGACCTCGAAACGTTCCGGTAGTCTGTGACTTTTCGGATGTCTTTACAGAAGAACTGTCAGGTGTTCCACCTGACAGGGATGTCAAATTCGTGATAGATCTTATCCTAGGAACAGTTCCAATCTCTAGGAGACCCTATAAGATGGCACCACTAGAACTAGCTGAGCTCAAGAAACAACTCGATGTGTCCTTGAAAAAGGGTTTCATCCGTCCTAGTTCCTCTCCATGGGCTTGTCCCGTCCTCTTTGTTAAGAAGAAGAATGGTACAGATCGGATGGTTGTAGATTATCGACCCGTCAACTTGGTCACCATAAAGAACAAGTATCCGCTCCCCAGGATCAATGATCTGTATGATCAGCTCACTGGATCCTCAGTCTTTTGTAAGATGGATTTGAGATTGGGCTACCATCAAATCAAAATCAGGAACGAGGACATTCCCAAAACGGCCTTTGTTACTTGTTATGGCCAATACGAGTACACCGTCATGTCTTTCGGTTTAACCAATGCCCCAGCCACCTTCTCTCGGTTAATGAACTCGATCTTCATGGAGTATTTGGATAAATTTGTCGTGGTATACCTCGATGATATACTCATCTACTCCAAGAATGAGGAAGAACATGCCGAGCATCTAAGGCTAGTATTGATGAAACTTCGAGAGCATCGCCTTTATGCCAAATTCTCTAAATGTGAATTTTGGTTGCCAGAAGTGACCTATCTAGGCCATGTAATCTCTGGTAAGGGTATTGCTGTCAATCCCGAGCGAGTTCAAGCTGTTCTTAATTGGACTCCACCTGAATCGGTCAAGCAAGTTCGGAGTTTCCTTGGCTTAGCGAGCTCTTGTCGCTTCTTTGTCAAGAACTTCTCCAAAGTTTCTAAACCTCTAACTGAACTCCTCAAGAAAGATAAGGAGTTCAAGTGGACCCCACAGTGCGAGCACAGTCTCAAGGAACTGAAAAGACGCCTAACATATGCTCCCGTACTGGTACCACCAGATTTCTCCAAGGACTTTGTTATCTATTGCGACGCCTCGCGACAAGGACTAGGTTGCATACTCATGCAAGATTGTCATGTAATTGCCTATGCTTCACGACAGTTGCATCCACATGAGTAAAATTATCCTACACATGATCTAGAGCTTGCAGCTGTAGTCCATGCACTCAAAACCTGGCTACATTACCTTCTCGGTAATCGTTCCGAAATCTTCACCGATCAGCAAAGTCTGAAATATATATTCACCCAACTAGATTTGAATCTCAGGCAAAGACGTTGGATTGATTTGATCTCAGATTACGACTTAGGTATAACTTACACCCCAGGAAAGGCCAATGTCATGGCTGAAGCATTAAGTGGTAAATCTTATTGTAACAATCTGATGTTACAACATAGTCAACCACTTCTGCATGAGGAATTTCGAAAGCTTAACCTTCACATTGTTCCTCAAGGAATCCTTTCCACCTTGGTGGTGAAACCTACCCTTACGGATCGAATCATAGCTTCCCAGAAGCGAGATAAAGGTATAGCCCACATCTAGGAAAACATTGCTAGCGGGGTTGCTAAATGTTTCTCTATGGATGACCGAGGTGTTGTCTTCTTTTAGAACCGTCTAGTGGTTCCCAAGAACCAGCATCTACGTCAGTTGATCCTTAAGGAGGCTCATGAATCTCCTCTCACCATTCATCCTGGTAGTACTAAGATGTATCAGGACCTACGCCAGAGGTTCTGGTGGACTAGGATGAAGAGAGAAATTGCTCAATATATTGCTATTGCGACGTCTGTCGTCGGGTTAAAGCAGAGCATCAACGGCCTGCTGGCACCCTTCAACCTTTAGCTATTCCTGAATGGAAATCAGATAAAATTGGTATGGATTTCATCACCGGTTTTCCCAGGACCAAGAGAGGGAATAACGCTATCTTCGTCGTTATCGATCGTCTTTCCAAAGTAGCCCATTTTCTGCCTGTTCGAGAGAGTATAACCGCTAGTCAGCTAGCAGATTTGTATATCTCCCGAATAGTGTCTCTCCATGGTGTTCCATTGGAAATTAACTCGGATCATGGAAGTCTCTTCACCTCTTGATTTTGGGAAAGTTTCCAAAATGCTATGGGAACTCATCTTTCCTTTAGCACCGCCTTCCACCCTCAATCAAGTGGTCAATTAGAACGCGTCAATCAAATTCTGGAAGATATGCTTCGAGCTTCTGTTATCTCCTTCGTAATGGATTGGGAGAAATTCCTTCCATTTGCCGAACTGCTTATAACAATAGCTATCAATCTAGCTTGGGCAAAGCTCCTTTTGAAGTTCTATATGGACGAAGGTGTCAAACGCCTCTTAACTAGCCAGAAACCGGGGAAAGACAATTCTATGGTCCGAATATGATCCAGGAAGCAGAAGAGTAAGTTCGCATTGTTCGCGAAAAGCTGAAAACAGCCCAATCCCGTCAAAAGAGCCAATATGATCGTAAACATAAGGCTATGACTTTTGACGAGAAGGCTTACCTTCGGGTTACTCCTCTGAAGGGAACCCATCGCTTCGGTATCAAAGGCAAATTGGCTCCTCGCTACATTGGACCGTTTCGCATTCTTGCCAAACGAGGAGAAGTTGCCTACCAATTGGAACTACCTCCGCACCTCTCTAGAGTCCATGATGTCTTCCACGTTTCTCAACTCACGCGTTGTTTCTCGGATCCTATCCGTGGAGTGGACCACAAAACGCTTGATCTCCAAGATAATCTCACCTATCGTGAATATCCCGTTCATATCCTTGATCAAGCCGAGCGTACCTCTAGACACCATAACATCAAGTTTCTCAAGGTTCAATGGTCATACCATTCTGAGAAAGAAGCCACTTGGGAAAGGGAGGATCGTCTTCGACTTGGGTACCCCACCTTCTTCCCGAAGGATCCAAAATCTCGGGAGGAGATTTTTTTGAGTGGGGGTGAGTTGTCACGCCCTAGATAGTTCATGCATTAGAGTGATTGCATCATGTTTACTCTGATCAGAAACTTGGACATGAGGATGACAGAACCCCCAGCACCCCCTTAATCCAACTAGGGTTTACTTAAATCTTTTTCAATGAACCTGAAATGCCCTTCTAAAATGTTCATCATCTTTGCCTTGGTCTTAAACCTCTGACAAAAATGGTGCACAATTTTCTAGGACATCCTAAGGTCACTGGATTAAATCATATGTTAATTGCATTTGGGAATTTAAATTCTATAAAATATTTTAAATGTCCAAATAATCATAAACCAAACTGTTTACTGTTGGATATATCCTATAAAGTGGGCATGAGTAGTTTGGTGATTTTTGAAAGTGTTTAGGCATTTTTAGAAAAGCTACAAACCTAGAGAAAGAAAAGAAAAACAAAAATAAAAGGAAAACCCACTTACGTGGCAAACCCACTGGCCGGTCCACCTAGGGGCCCAACACTATGCTGGCCCGCGCCAGCCAGCTGCTTCTTCCCTGCCAGGCAGGCACAAAGGTGACGTCAGCGCGCCCGAGCTCGCCAGGGCACCAGCTGCTTGCCGCCCGTGCTATCGACCCCTGGACAACCTCCATGTCGTTGCCCGACCCCCTGGACACCTCACTTCTCCCCGGCGCCTCTCCCTCTCTCTCTCACCATGGCCGCCGCAGACGCAGCCACACCGCCGTCATAGTCGCGGCCACCATCGTCTCCACACCGTCTCGCCGTGTCCAAGAGTTCAGCCATCCTCCTCTCCATCGATTAGACTGAGCCCCGAGCGCTCGTTCACCCCGGAGCCACCGCAACAGCCTCGCCCGACCTCACCGTCGTCGGAGATCCCCTTCGCCGTCACCACTGCTCCAGCTCGTCCCCGACCGCGCCGCCTAGCTCGTTGAGACCACCGTGAGCTCCTGCCTCTCCACATCCTCTCTGTTCTCGCTGCCGTCCCCTGCAGTGACTGCAACAAGCACCACCGCACACGCCGCCGCCTGAGCTCGTCGCCGACGCAGCTCCAGCCACCCAACGGCCACGCCACCTTGTCCACTGACCTCACCGCACCTCATAGGCCACGTAGGAGCCGGCCTCATGCCTCCAGAACCACGACAACGATGAGTTTGGCCTCGCCCAAACTCCGGCAGCCACAAACCTCGTCGGCGGCGTCGTTTCTAGCAACCCTGGCCTCAACCACCACCACCCCTCGACGCGACTTGCTCCCAGCTACACGTAGGTGACCTCCACCGTTCATTTGGTCACCGGAGGGCGAAACTCGCAGCCTCCGCCGCATCTGGACGTCGCCGGCAGCTAAACGCTGGCGATTCAGCCTAGTTTGACGAGGGATTTAACCCCCCTGAGTCACTGACATGTGGGCCCTGCCCTTTGGTCAAACCTAGTTTAGGGTTAAACTAATTCTAATTAGGTTTGTTAACTAACAGAGACACTGAATAGTGGGCCCACTAGTCAGGTTTGATCTGGACCGCCCCTGTTGACTTGCTGATTCAATGCTGACCCAGTGCTGATGCAGTAACTCATTTTCTGGATTTATTGTTATTGAGGAAATTTCAGAAAATAGTGCTAACTTCAAAAATTCATAGAAATTAATCTATAACTCCAAACGCAAAGTGTTATATATGAAAAATGATCAGAAAAATCCAATCTATCCATCTGTACTAGTTTCATGTATGTTTAAACATGTTAACTTGCTTTTTAGAGAAAAACAAGATAATACACTATTTAACATCACAAATGAGTTTGGACTTTGAATCTTTGGTTCAAAATGGCTCAAACTAATCTGGTTATAGTTGCATTAGCCCAACACACTCATTTTGCCATGTCACATACATGCATCATATTGTTGCATATTGTTTGGTATTGATTGTGTATCGGTGCTCTCTGCGGTAGGTTCTGCCCCGGGAGGAATACCGTGAGTACCCGAACGAAGAACAGTATCAGACTACGGACTTGTTAGGCAAGCAACCACCCATTTGATCATGTCATAAAATCCCATGTTCTCGCTCCTCCTCTCATATACTGCATTTAATACAACTGCGTTTCAAACTGTTGTGTGCTACGGTAGTTGAACCCATTTTCCCTGTGTGAACTATCATTGCTACAGTAACTAGATGAAACCCACTAGCATGTGTAGGAGTTGATTGAGCCATGTATGTGTTTCCTACCTTGCTATGCCTGCTATGCTTAGAGTCATGTCAGGTCTGGTTCATCTGGGTGATGGGCTAGAGTGAAATGATCATGTCGGTAATGAGAGTGATGTGTTGAACACGGTTTGGTAAAGGTGTCGATGAGAGGCCATGTAGGAGTACATGGTGGGTTGTTTCATTGGAACCATCCTTAAGCACTGAGACCTGTATGTGTGATTTAAGATTCAGCTACTACCATGCATTGGGACCTGAAATATGACCCCACTTGATTTATTAGCCTCCCTTGTCCTCTGTCTAGGAGTTGCAAGTAGTTTCTGGTGTTTGTGGTATACTGGAGGCCGTGCACAGCGCTGACCCTCGAGGTGGGCTGTGATGCGGTAGGTACATGGCACGGTGTACCGGACGCCCGTTTGGTGTCTCGGGAACCCTGCACACATTGTTCGGAGCCGTATGTGGAAACCTCGGTCGGATTCCCTACGGATGGAACCTGAATAGGCGATAAACCTAGACTAGAGACTTCACTACAAAAAAATACACTTCCATGATGATATGTGTTTGTCACAGTAGGTCGCGTTTTTTGTCATGCATCCATGACGATTTTATGACAGAATCTAGATAGTCATACCTGTGATGTCGTAGAAGTGTTCCATGACATTACCAAAATTATCATCACGGAAGTGTCCACTTCCATGACGACAAATCGCGCGTCATAGAAGTGCTTTCGTCAAGGGTGACTGACATGTGGCATCCACCGTAACGGAACGTCGTTAAGCTATCGGGTCGGGTTTTGGATCCGATAACCCGTTAACAGCCCCGACCAATTGGGATTTTCCACGTGTAAAATCATCATTGGCTGGAGGAAACACGTGTCGGCTCATCGTTGGGACAGATTTCATCCACCCATTGGACAGAAGGCGCCTAAGATACGTCGACACGTGGCACGGCCCAACAGAGGCCCATTCCTGTGAAAAGCCGGCCCATTTGACTTGCTGAAAAGGTGGCGGGTCGGCCCATGGAAAGCCTGTTAACGGCCTGTTCGCATATAGCCCATTTACAGCCCGCTAACCCAAGGCCCGTTATGCCCTATCCGAATTAGGCCTAGTAGCGTTATCTGGGCCATCCAATATGATTCCAGCCTATTTCCACTTCTGGCCCATGTATGGCCCATGACGTCTTTCGGCCCATATGAGGCCCTTCGTAACTCTTGGCCCATTAACGGCCCGTGGTGAAACTGGCTCGTAATGAACAGTTTATCACTTTACACCCATTAACGGCCCGTGGTTAAACTGGCCCGTAATGAACAGTGTATCACATTATACCCATTAACGGCCCATTATTCCGTTGGGCCGTTTGCAGCCCATGTTATCTTTCGGCCTTCTCAGAGCCCATTAATTATTGGGCTCATTTCCAGCATTCGTTTACTTATGGCCCGTTACTGTCATTTTCTGCTTGTGGGCTGAATTCAGCCCGTGGTTATAGTCGGCCCGTGTGTGGTCCGTTAATACATTGGGCCATTTTCACAGCGTCATCAAATACGACCTATTAACGATGGCCCGTTATGGTCGGCCCATGAACGGACAATTCCAACTCTAGCCCATTTACGACCATAATGTGGTCTGTTTGGCCCATGTTTGGCCAATCGATCATACGGCCCGTATAAGGCCCATCGATGATACGGCCCATAGAAGGCCCATTGTTTCTACGGCCCGTAGAAGGCCCATTTTTTCTACGGCCCGTAGAAGGCCCACTGTTTCTACGGCCCGTAGGAGGCCTAGTATCACTACAGTAAATATTAGCCCATGGTTATTGTGGCCTAATTCTAAAAAATAGGTTCTTGCAGCCACTAGTAAACCGTGGAAAAAGAACTGCAATGACTATAAGCAAGCAAATAAACAAGACAACAAGGAAATAAATAAGCAAGCAACTTACGCTAGGCTATCACGGCTATCACACATATTACATCCACTGGGCATCAAAGTTCGCCACAAGTGCAAATAAACGCGCCGACAAAAGAATATACAAAACTAATAGCACTTTAGAAGGCACTAGGCCTGGCCAGGTCGGGCCCCCCAAAAAGCCGAAGAAGCTGAGTAGACCTCAGTCGTGTCAACGATAGATGCATCACCCGTAGTTGTATGGCATGATGGTGCGCAAGGCAGTCCTCCGACATCTTCATTGCATCTTTGACTTCAAGTTGGAGCTGAGCTGAAGCAAGCCTTTCCGCTTTAAGTTGAGACTGAAGAAGTCGAACAGATTGAGGCAGCGACTGCACAGAGGTCGTCTCACACCTGCTGGTGAGTAGCTTCAACTCACTGTCTTCATCAAGACAGGACCTCGGGATCATCTCATTGTCCTAAAGATGGTTTGGCTCACTATCTTCCCTAAAGTTCTCCCTGCCATAAGAGATACGACTCTGAAAGAGAAACAAGGAGACACGTAACAGGTTTCACAATTATATAAACAAATAAATGGATTTGTTCAACATAAGGAACATGTTTTTACAACTACAATTTGAAACTAGTAGTTGTTGCAAACATCCAATCAAATGTAAACAGCAAAGCAAATAGCAGTGAACGAAATGATGCCTATCCAAATCTATACTAGAACAAAGTTTGAAGGCTTGAGAAGGATGAACTTACATTACATGTTAACACGGGCTGGACAAAGCCCTTCTCCATGTTGATGGAAGGATAATTCCATAAATTCCCGAAAGAAAATTCTTTATAAGCGTTGCCATTATTATACATTTTGCAAAGAGTAAATATAGATCAAATAATGTTGGAAGAAACAGAGGATAATGAAGCTCAGGTGCAGACTGATGATACATAATCAAATAGCAATTAATTAAGTACAACATTACAAGGCAAAAGGGAGAGAGGTACTGACAAGAGCAATGCAGAGCCCAGTATTGTTGTGAGATCGTATGATCCTTTGAGCAAGGAGATTCATCTAAAATTAGTTTTCTTACAAGAGAGAAGGTAAGGCACATGCAGAAATTTAGGAGTTCAAATTTTGAATTGATATCATAGACAGTACCTGAAGCTGCGCTCTCAGCAGTTCTAATAGGGGTTTGGCCACTGGAGTAGGGGTAAGGTGTGGTACAGTTGGGCCTGTGTTTTCTATGGCTGCTGATCTATCTGATTTAATAGGTATCACTACCTTTTCCAAATACCCAGTTTGTACTCCTTGAGGATCTGCACTCACCCTCTTCCTTTTGGACATCTATTACGAAAGAACAACATTTGACTGGAAAAACATAGTGTGACGACACATGGAATAGGTACAGAAAATGGATAGGTATGGCATATACTCATATATGATGCTTAAACTAAGCAGATGGTGTAACAAAGTAGAAGTAATGCAAGAGGCCAGATGCAAAATATGTGCGACCAATACAACTTTGCAAAGTTAGAGCAAGCACCTTGATGGGTGAATAAGATAGGCCATCCTCCACCATGCCAAGTTTGTTAGCCAGTGGATTGTTCCGCCATATTCCTCTCGTGTGCCCATTCTCATATTCATTTTGATAATGTTCAATATCTGACATGCATGAAAACATAAAAACAAGTGAGATTTTCTTTGTAATGCAGAAGTGGTTCTAATCCAATACTGCCTCCCTGTAAACCCCTTTGTGCTATGTCTGCAATTCTTTTAAGAGATGCCATGCATGTTGTAATTTGGTGTGTGCATTAATATAATGTGGCCTACTACTCAAATATGAGAGCTCCAGAAGTGATGACACTTCGCAGATGACAACTTCAACATATAGTAAAGAAGAACAAGTCGACCTGACCTGACAGATTCAAAATATACTAAGGGAGAACAACTCGACCTAACCAGTCAATCGCAAGAGAAGAGGATCATCTTAAAAAAGAGTAGAAGAGCAAGCACATTGAAGATATTACAAGTCTTTCAATACAATGTCGGTTGGCCACCCATCATGAACCAGAGCGCACAAAGAAATACTATTCTTTCCGGTCTCTCCATATGTGGCTCACATGCATGTCGAAACTAAAGTAGGAACATTTAGCTAACCAATTAAACATCTCTCAGTTTTACTTATATCAGCAATAATATCAGATATGAATTTGTACAACTAAGCTTGTTTAGCTCGATGGGTGGAGCAGTGCTATTACGACACGAACCACATAGGTTGATTGTGGTCATCATAAAATGGGGAAGCCATAAGCATGATGAGTACAGTGTTGACCGTGGTAGTGGGATGGCAGATCTGAAGCTGCAAACCGCCCAAAGGGTAGTTAGCAACTAATGTTTGCTTTGAAATAATGTAAAGTCGGTGAGAAATACGTACTCCCCCAAGCTTAGGATTTTGGCCTAAGTTGGTCTAATACCAATGACCGCCTGGCTGATATCCATAAGTGAAACTGGGGTTGTACTGAGATGCAGAGGCGACCGCCTCCTGAGCAGCAACATGTTGGCGAGCTGCCTCCATTCCCCTCTCGTATTCGGTTGCTTCTTCCCTGGTGACAACATATCTTCCTTTTGCCTGATAATCAAAAAGGTAGGGAGCAGGAAGAGTAACAGGGGTGACGTGGCGTCTGTCATAGATTAGTCGATAATGGAGGAATTGTTCATTCCTCTCAAGAAAATAATGATCAAACATAGCTTATTTATCCAAATAAACAGGAGCTACAATCATATCCCCCTCTTGTGGAGCTATATTAAGAAAATTAGCCACACGGGTTGCATAAATTCCTCCAAAGAAATCACCCCTTCAACTATTATTCTGCAACCTACATGCAACTATTGCCCCCAAGTTATAACCTTTATAACCTGACACAGCGCTCTTGAGGACACAAAGATCAGGGACACACATGTGACATGCTTCGTCTTTACCGTTAATGCATCTACCAATAAAGAGAGCAAAATAACGTATAGCAGGAAAATGAATTCTCCCTATGGTAGCTTGTGTTACGTCCCTAGATTCTCCCACAGTAATACTAGCGAGAAAATCTCTAAATTCAGATTTGCGAGGATCATTCATATTACCCTACTGCGGGAGTTTGCAAGCAGTTGTGAAATCCTCTAAATCCATGGTATAAGATGTACCATAAATATCAAACATGACACTAGGAGAATTACGCGTAGAAATATATTCGAACCTCCGCACAAAGGAATCAGTCAATTGATAATATTGAGGACACTTATCTTGTAAGAAGTCCTCCAGCTCGGCATTACGCACATACGCGTCAAATTCCTCCTTGAAGCCTGCTTCGACCATAAAATCATCGGATGACCACTCACAAGCCCGTACATTTGCATCCCTTGGCAAATTAACATCTTGTTCACGTATAGCAATACTTGGCCCTTTCTTTGCCGAGAAACCTCCTTGGTACATTCTTCTAAGCATATTTCTTTTTCTGAATTTTTTTGAAATTTTAGTAACTTCAAAATAAAAGTGAATAAAACTAAACAAGATTGATAGCAACTACTCCTACAAGTGCCTAGAGCCTATATCATGCATTGGAATTGCTTGGGACCTCAAAAATTTAACATGCAAGCTCAAGAACATGGTCACCTATGCAGCAAAAATTTGCAATGAATAAAGCACTGGAACAAAAACTAATTGGACCAATGGAGGAGTCACATACCAGGCAACAATCTCCCAAAGCAGTTTTGTGAATGGAGCTTTGAGCTAAGAGATCGAAAATCGCAGCAAAACGAGCTAGAACTCGTGCTTGAGCTGGATGGGGATTTTTTTGGGTAGAAGATGAAGTGTGTGGGTGCTGGCATAAGTGGAGGGGAGCCACCAGGGGCCCACGAGATAGGTGGCGCGCCCTACAGGGGGGGCGCGCCCTCCTCTCTCGTGGCCTGGTGCTTGCCCCTCCTGTAGTGTTTTCAGTGCCTAAAATCCTCAAATATTCTAGAAAAAATCATACTAAATTTGCAGGGCATTTGGAGCACTTTTATTTTCGGACTATTTTGTAATGCACGGATAATTCAGAAAATAGACGGATAATACTATTTTTGCTTTACTTATTCTAAATAACAGAAAGTAAAAAAAGAGGGTATAGAAGGTTGTGCCTTCTAGTTTCATCCATCTCGTGATCATCAAAATGAACCCATTAACAAGGTTGATCAAGTCTTGTTAACAAACTCATTCCGAATAACACGGAACCGGAGAAATTTCGAATAACACTAAGTTACCTCAACGGGGATATGAAAATCCCCAACAATAAGAATATCATACTTTTTCTTGACAGTAGGGAGAGGAAATTCGAAATCTCCAAAAATGATAGTTGGAACTTTTTCAATAGAATTGATGCTATGAACTTGAGATTGTTTCCTCGGAAAGTGTACCGTATGCTCATTACCATTAACATGAAAAGTGACATTGCCTTTGTTGCAATCAATAACAGCCCCTGCGGTATTAATAAAAGGTCTACCAAGGATAATAGACATACTATCGTACTCGGGAATATCAAGAATAACAAAGTCCGTTAAGATGGTGACATTTGCAACCACAATAGCCACATCCTCACAAATACCAACCGGTATAGCAGTTGATTTATCAGCCATTTGCAAAGATATTTCAGTAGGTGTCAACTTATTCGATTCATGTCTATGATATAAAGAGAGAGGCATAACACTAACACCGGCTCCAAGATCACATAAAGCAGTTCTAACATAGTTTCTTTTAATAGAGCATGGTATAGTTGGAACACCAGGATCTCCAAGTTTCTTTGGTATTCCACCCTTAAAAGTGTAATTAGCAAGCATGGTGGAAATTTCAGCTTCCGGCATCTTTCTTTTATTTGTGATGATATCCTTCATATACTTAGCATAAGGATTTACTTTAAGCATATCAGTTAAGCACATCCGTAAGAAAATAGGTCTGATCTTTCAGCAAAGCGCTCAAAATCCTCATCATCCTTTGACTTGGATGGTTTAGGAGGAAAGGGCATGGGTTATTGAACCCATGGTTCTCTTTCTTTACCGTGCTTCCTAGCAACAAAATCTCTCTTATCATAACGTTGATTCTTCGATTGTGAGTTATCAAGATCAACAGTAGGTTCAATCTCTACAACATTGTTTTTACTAGGTTGAGCATCAACATGAACATTATCATTAACATTATCACTAGGTTCATGTTCATCACCTGATTGAGTTTCAGCATCAGAAATAGAAATATCATTGGGATTCTCAGGTGCGTCTACAGTAGGTTCATTAGAAGCATGCAAAGTCCTATCATCTTTCTTTTTCTTCTTTTTAGAAGAACTAGCTGCCTCTAAATTGTTTCTCTGAGAATCTTGCTCGATTCTCTTAGGGTGGCCTTCAGGATACAAAGTTTCCTGAGTTATTCTACCAGTTCTAATAGCAAAGTCATTTTTATTATTTAATTCATCAAGCAAATCATTTTGAGCTTTAAGTACTTGTTCAGCTTGAGTAGCAACCATAGAAGCATATTTGCTAACGTGGTGAAGTTCATCTTTAACTCTAGCCAGATTATCGCATACACGTCCTATCTCGAAAGCATTATTCTTTAACTCTCTACCAACATAAGCATTAAAACTTTCTTGTCTAGCCATAAAGTCATCAAATTCATCTAAGCATGGGCTATGAAATTTAGTAGAGGGGACTTCAACTTTATCATATCTATAGAGAGAATTTACCTTTACTACCTGTGTCGGGTTATCAAGACAATGTGGTTCTTCAGGCGGTATATTAAGACCATGTATTTCTTCAATAGGAGGTAAATTCTTAACATCTTCAGCTTTAATACCTTTTTCTTTCATTGATTTCTTTGCCTCTTGCATATCTTCAGGACTGAGAAATAAAATACCTCTCTTCTTTGGAGTGGGTTTAGGAATAGGCTCAGGAGTTGGCTCAATTGGTTCAGGAATCACTTCAGGAACTGGCCGGGAAGAGTCCAATTATTTTCATTAGTCAACATATTATTCAATAGTATTTCAGCTTCGTCGACTGTTCTTTCCCTGAAAACACAACCAGCACAACTATCCAAGTAGTCCTTGGAAGCATCGGTTAGTCCATTATAAAAGATATCAAGTATTTCATTTTTCTTAAGAGGATGATCAGGCAAAGCATTAAGTAACCGGAGAAGCCTCCCCCAAGCTTGTGGGAGACTCTCTTCTTTGATTTACACAAAATTATATATTTCCCGCAAGGCAGCTTGTTTCTTATGAGCAGGGAAATATTTAGCAGAGAAGTAATGAATCATATCCTGGGGACTACGCACACAACCAGGAGCAAGAGAATTATACCAAGTCTTAGCATCACCCTTTAATGAGAACGGAAATATCTTAAGGATATATAAATAGCGAGACTTCTCATCATGACTAAATAGGGTGGCTATATCCTTCAACTTGGTAAGGTGTGCCACAACAGTTTCAGATTCAAGGCCATAAAAAGGATCAGATTCAACTAAAGTAATAATATCAGGATCAACAGAGAATTCATAATCCTTATCAGTAACACAGATAGGTGAAGTAGCAAAAGTAGGATCGGGTTTCATTCTAGCATTAAGAGACTGCTGCTTCCATTTAGCTAATAATTTCTTAAGATCATTTCTATCATTGCAAGCAAGAATTTCCATAGTAGCTGCTTCATTCATAACATAACCCTTAGGAACAACAGGTAATACATAATCATTGGGGGAACCTTCATCATCACTATCATCAATAATAGGTTCTTCAATATTTTCATTCCCCCTAACTCTAGCAAGTTGTTCATCAAGAAATTCACCTAATGGCAAAGTAGTATCATGCACAGAAGTAGTTTCATCATGCATAGCAGAAGTGGCATCATAAATAAAATGTGACATATCAGAATTCATAGCAGTAGTAGGTTTAGGTGTAGCAAGCCTACTGATAACAGAAGGAGAATCTAGTGGAAGGCTAGATGGCAGTTCCTTACCTCCCCTCGTAGTTGAGGGCAAAATAGTAGTTCGATCGTCTTTCAAGTTCTTCATAGTGATCAACAAATATAAATCCCAAGTGACTCGGAGAATAGAGCTATGCTCCCCGGCAACAACGCCAGAAATTAGTCTTGATAACCCACAAGTGTAGGGGATCACAACAACTTTCGAGGGTAAAATATTCAACCCAAATTTATTGATTCGACACAAGGTGAGCCAAAGAATATTCTTGAGTATTAGCAGTTGAATTGTCAATTCAACTACACCTGGATAACTTAGTATCTGCAGCAAAGTATTTAGTAGCAAAAGTGGTATGATAATAAAGGTAACAGTAGCAAAAGTAAAGATAAATGTTTTTGGGTTTTTGTAGTAGTTGTAACAGTAGCAACGGAAAAGTAAATAAGCGAAGAACAATATGTGAAAAGCTCGTAGGCAATGGATCAGTGATGGATAATTATGCCGGATGCGATTCCTCATGCAATAGTTATAACATAGGGTGATATAGAACTAGCTCCAATTTATCAATGTAACGTAGGCATGTATTCCATAAATAGTCATACATGCTTATGGAAAAGAACTTGTATGACATCATTTGTCCTACCCTCCCGTGTTCAGCGGGGTCCTAGCGGAAACTAAGGGATATTAAGGCCTCCTTTTAATAGAGAACTGGATCAAAGCATTAGCACGTAGTGAATACATTAACTCCTCAAACTACGGTCATCACCGAGAAGTATCCCGATTATTGTCACTTCGGGGTTGTCGGATCATAACACATAAGTGACTATAGACTTGCAAGATAGGATCAAGAACACACATATATTCATGAAAACATAATAGGTTCAGATCTGAAATCATGGCACTCGGGCCCTAGTGACAAGCATTAAGCATAGCAAAGTCATAGCAACATCAATCTCAGAACATAGTGGATACTAGGGATCAAACCCTAACAAAACTAACTTGATTACATGGTAAATATCATGCAACCCATCACCGTCCAGCAACCCTACGATGGAATTACTCACGCACGGCGGTGAGCATCATGAAATTGGTGATGGAGGATGGCCGATGATGACGACGGCGACGAGTCCCCCTCTCCGGTGCCCCAAACGGACTCCAGATCAGCCCTCCCGAGAGATATTAGGGCTTGGCGGCGGCTCCGTGTCGTAAAATGCGATGAAACTTTCTCTCTGATTTTTTTCTCCCTAAGGCGGAATATATGGAGTTGGAGTTGACATCGGTGGAGGTCCAGGGGGCCCACGAGATAGGAGGCCACGCCCTAGGGGAGGGCGCGCCCCCTGTCTTGTGGACAGGTTGTGGGCCCCCTGGCATTAATTCTTTCGCCAAAAACTCTTATTAATTCCAAAAAGTGCCTCCATGGATTTCCAGGACATTCCGAGAACTTTTCTTTTCTACACATAAAACATCATCATGGTAGTTCTGCTGAAAACAGCGTCAGTCCGGGTTAGTTTCATTCAAATCATGCAAGTTAGAGTCCAAAACAAGGGCAAAAGTGTTTGTAAAAGTAGATACGTTGGAGACGTATCAAATAACAACTAAGATTTGGTATGGACAAGAAAGTACGGTCAACAAGTGACAAAGAAATGCAATTATGCTGTCTCTCTACATGTCGTGACATGCATTTGGAAACTCAAGTGGGACCTTTAACTAACCAATTAAATGTGTCGGTTAACTAATATAAGTATCATATCACAATCATATTTGAACAACTAAGCTTTCAAATTCTGAGTGTTGTGTTGTTTAGCATGAAGGGTGGAGTAATGCTAGTACGACAGAAAGCACCTACGCAGATCATAGTAGAGTAGAAAAAAGGGGAAAACCCTAAGCATCAAGAGAAAAATCAGGAAAGTGGAACTAGCTGGACCAGTGGGTGGCGCACATGCTTTTCGAAACGAATATAGGAACATTAGGTGACCAATTAAACGTTCTCTGTTTTAGTGATATGAGCATCATATAAGATTTGTATTTCAACACATAAGCTTTGGGTCGAGGTCTTGAGGAGCAGTGCTAGCACGACAGGAAGCACATACGATGATGGTAATGAATATAAAGGGGGGAAACCATAAGTTTTACGAGTATAGTGCCCGTGCCATGGCGGATCTGAAGGTGCAAACCGAACAAAGCTACTTCGCAACCAATGTTTGCTTTCAACTAGCCACTATGATTTAGTACGGACAAGAAAAGTACATTAAACAAATTACGATCTATTTTCCGGGTGCGATCAACAACTTAAGCACATATGGAAGAGTACCACCTCTCTTGCGACGCCGTGTAGGCCTATGTTGATATGTTGAGGGGCTGCGGGTGCGATGGCTGTCGGCGGCGGGGAAGAAGACATTAGACGGCAGACGGCCGGGTCGGGGGATAAATCCTATTATCGTGGACGAGGCGGTCGTAGGAGCGGCAACGACAAGGTGGATGACAGCGCCGATGAAGCGAGAGGAGGCGATGAAAGTATCTTGGTCCAGCGTCGTAGATGAGAGACGTCCATCTCTTGCAGTGGACGACGGCGTAGGTATAGCGGCTCCGGCAAGGTGGAGGATGGGGTGGCGGACGGAGGAGGCTGGCCGCAGTGCGGAGGTTGTCGTGCCACCGACGGTGTATGAATAGGGAAATGGAGGGGAGGACGGATCTCAAACTTTGGGACGCACTTGTCTGAAATGTGGGAAAGTTACGAACTTATCCCCTGTTTAAAATTTCAGATATCGCGTCGGTTGGGGATAGGACGGTAATCTCACATCTCCCAAATATTTGCCGGTAACTATTTCGGGCGAGGAGAGGGTGTTTTGCCGCCCACCGTTGGCGCCCACGGTGTATGAACGGGGCTGACAGGTAGGGCTATTGTGTCACGTCTGAGGGAAGTTACACATCTGCCCCTATTTAAAATATTAGCCTACATCGATTTCGGATGAGGAGAGTTTGTTTTGCCGCCCACCGTGTATGAATGGGGAAATGGAGGAAGAGACACATGTCTTTCGGACGAGCTTGAATCAAATGTGTTTTGCCGCCCACATTTGGCGCCCACCATGTCTGAATGGGCTCAGAGGCCGTCGTGTCACGTCTGATTGAAGTTACTAGTCTACCCCTATCGACAACAATGTAAATCCAGTCGATAAGGATGTCAAGTGTCAGGGGTAGAAAGTAATTTCCATCTCGCAAACACTTGCTTCGGGCAGCCCACAAATTATAGCAGGTGTTTAGCCGCTTCGTTCAAAACTTGGGAGAATTAGCATTCACATTTGCCCTGGGCCCTGGCAAACTAAATTCAAATCCAATTTGTATTCGATACGAATATCCACAGATGATTCTATGTTTTGTTATTTATTTCTTCAAAACCACAACAAAGATTTATTACACCTTTATATATTATTATGATTTAGAAATGTCGTGATCTTCAAATTCAGTAGGTTGGATACACTCTGAGTCAAACAGTTATTTTATCCAATACAATATGCTCACACGAAAAACAATTCACCTTATGTCAATCATACAAGTACTAAGGATTACCTCGCCTAAAAAATTCGGATCATTACAACACATGGACAACATAGGGGGTCTTGCAACATAATTCATTCAGAGACATGACACAACATGCAAGTACAATTATCTAATGACAATTTGAACTGGTATCTAAAGAAGAACCGGGATTACCCTGGGCTTCAGATAGCAGAAACAGCAGGACCTTCTCCGTCTTCGAATGCAGCATTCTTACTTCCTCCAATTCTTGGGTTGCTTGCATAATGCGTGCCACTAGTTTCATAATTTCCAGCCTCAAGATAAAGATTACCTCATTCATGGCAGCCACACCATCTCTTTCTACCTCTAGTAGAGCCTCAAACACTATAATATCTGTGCTCAGACTGCTCTCCGGCAGTGTTGCCTCTGAACTGCTAGCATCTGGTAACATGGATGGCGCACTGCTTCCACAAATAGATTCTGCGGTTGTACATTGTGTCCTAGTGTGAACGGCATCCTGAAAGGTTTCCGGCGGACATAAGTAAGAGATAGTTATCGTATGATCCAGGCTGTAAACTTACATGGTAAACGACAGATGAATTATTGCCGAGCGTGGCAAGCTATATTTAAATGGTTCAAAACAGCATCAGCCGAAAAGAAATTAAAATGGTAAGATGAAACTAGGGATGTAAGTGGCAAATAAACGACATCCTCTAGTCCCATCTAGTTAGTTTTTGCTAGCTCCCTAGTTCATTTTCCTCAAAAAAACTAAAACTCTTTTGAACTATCATACCACTAGTGGACTTTAATCGGGATTAAACGGGACCCAGTTGACATCCCTAGTTGAAAGGGAGTGTACCACCGCTATATTTAACTTGCCAAGGCATCTAAGCAGTTGAAATAATCTAAGAAAGCACTTGACAGTGTGGGCTCATATAAACTACGAAGACAGTCTTGTGATGAAGTTGAGAGGAAAAGTTAAGGACACAAATGAAATAGGCATGCATTTCTTTACGATAGTACAACAGGCACTGCTGACATATTGGCCAACTCAGGTATAGAGTAACAACAAACGAGCATTCAAATCAAGCAATACAGCAAAGCAGACAACTGAACTATTTGTAATTCGGTAGGATTACAGGTTGAGGGCACAAGCCAAGAAAGCAGCCCACTCGCATTACATTTCACATGTACTAAAACACACTGGCTTACCATATGTTGCTGTGAAGCCTCGCTGCTATTGCAATGTTCTTTGAAGATATCGTCAGCATCTCGTGGTTGCAAATCTAGTTGTTGTAGTTTATTCTGCACCCTCTATTTAGGTAAAATTAATTTTAGTCGCATGCACTGGTCCGAATTGATCATCAATGGTTCATCTAAACTAATGAAAGAAGGTGTGTGCATACATGACAATATATCTGCTTCCCTCTATTTTTATGCTTGTTCGAGGTGCCAGCCCCAAAAGAACAAATATTTTGCTTGATGGGGTTGGCAGCTCCATAATTAATAGAAGCATCAAATTAGTCATGCAACTTGGGAGGATCAAGAACACACAAACAAGTAATGATCAGAGGCTCGGAGCACTGATGTAATAGCTAGCATCAGAAAATGTAGGGTAAAACAAACAAAAAGCAGCGGAACCACATGCTAGTTTGCTGATGTGTAATTAAGCATAGAGAACATTAAGCAGTCCGATGGAACCAACAGGTGGCATCAGAACAACACCATTATCATAAATATAGCATTCAAGAAGTAAAATAGTAGGCAATGATATCTAGGAAGTACAGTAATACTCCCTCCGTTCCAAAATAGATGACTCAACTTTGTACTAAGTTCAGTACAAAGTTAGTACAAAGTTGGGTCATCTATTTTGGAATGGAGGGAGTACTTAGGACAAAACTAAAGCATATTAACTATATGTGCATTGGTATGTAATTTAGCACATGTAACATGTTCACTGCTAGAAGTATGGCCCTACAGGTGCAAGCAGAATAACACGTCTCATGAAAAACTGAATGATGCCCTGAAGAAATTCAAATGTGCGGTGCTTATGCTAGGAAAGTGAACGTAGGCGCCGGCCGTTGGATAATAGTACCTGATTCTCGGTGGCGTATGGGTATTGTTGTCATACTTGATAGCTAAGGATCGTCGATCATGCTCGTGTTGCGGTTGAGTTTGGGCCAGCTGCCACCGTCGCTGAAGCGGCTCCGGTGCTACGGTTGCGGCGCCTATCGACATACAAGAAAACTCATCTGTGGTAAGTGAACAATTGCATGATAAAGAGAAAAACCAAAGGAGTACAAATCAAAATAACCTGATGAGGCTGCGCCGTCGATAAAGGAGGGCCGATGGAGTTGAATATGGCGTCCGTAGAGCGGGTCCGGTGCAGTGGACGAAGGCTTCGGCGGGCGCATTGTACAGTGCTTTCGGTGAGGCACCCCTGTTGCGGCGGACGAGGGCTTGTATGAAGGGCCAGCGAAGGGGCGGACGAGGGAGTCAGTGAAGGGCCTACACTGTGGTGGACGAGGGCGCCGGTTAAGCAGATCCGGTGCGGTGGACCATGATGGCGGTCAAGGAGATCTGGAGCAGTGGACAAGCCAGTCGCTGAAGCGGCTCCGGTGAAGTGGTGAGTTGGCAGTTCGGGGTACCAAGGTGCGGAAGGTAGATCCTGCGGGGTGTGAGGTCCACCACTGCGGCGGAGGACTAGATTCGGCGGCTTGCCGTGGTTGGGGGGACGGGGAGGGGAAGGGGAGGGGCTTTGGGGAAGAATGTTGGGGGCAAAGAGGGGAAAACAATGGAGTTACCAAAGCAGCCCTTTTCTGTTCATGTGGCAGGGGTAAAACAGGAATATCGCCGGGCTAAACTTTCGGGCGCGTGATAATTCGATGTGAGCGGGAAGTTTGAAAGCTTTTGGCGCCTAAAATTATAAGTGTTCTGCTCTTTTACGGCCGACTATGATACCATGGTCGACAATTTGTTTGTTTTGCCCGCAAAAAAAAGTACAAGTTTTGAAAATCAGTGTCTCCAACTCGAAACTTAGATTGTCCATTCAATTCAAATATGGATCATTGAGCTACTACAAGAAAATACCATCATACGGTCCAATTCAAATGAAATTCCAAATGTGTTTATCCTAAATATGATGACAAAAGCCAAAATGTGTATGTGTATGAATAAAGTGGATGATTATAAAGTTTGAACATGCCCGTATGTCTATATCTCTAGGTTTGATATATGAATTTGAAATCATGAAATCCCGGCTTAAAAAATGTACCTCTGTTTAAATGAATTACAAAAGCTAATGATGGAGTCGGATTCCAAAATTCCAATCTTAGGTTTGTAATTCTGGTACATCAAGGTATATCACGCATGTTCAAAAGTATCGTTATCTCATAGTCCAAACTGTGAAACAAATTGATCAACCATGAGTGCACAATATCTCAATTACACTAAAGTCCCTCAAATATAGACACCTCACTCTTTATCTGGAGCCAACACCCCCCTCGTCCCCCCAACACACACATAGAGAAGTCGTTCTCTCCCCCAAACACCAACACACGAGCACATTAACACCCGTCTCTCTTCTAAAGTCCGGACCCCAATATAGGTATATATCACTTTGTCTCTCGGGCATGCACACATATCTTCCCTCACTCTCTAGGTCTCCCGCTATCTCTCTTTCCCAAGCACACCCACTATGTAGAGTGTATATTTCCCATACACACAAAACGTCGCCCCCAAACGTCTATCTCCCTAGTTATGTGGTTCTCGCGCACTCACCTCACACACCACCCCCACTGCAAACAAGCACACTTTGTCTCCTTGTGCACCACTCTCCTCTTTCTATCTCTCCCACATGCGGACCCGCCCCGGCTCCTTCCCTGTACACATATATGTCGTGACTCTTTCCGTAGCTCCCTAATGTATCATCGTTCTCGATTTCGCACATTGTTCTCTACACCATCTATTCTAGATCTCTCATGATGTCCCTATCACACACACGATGACTCGTTTCCCTTGCGTCTCCGTACATAGGCCAATTTCGAACAACATCAACATTGTCTCCTTATCTATACGCCATTTATGGACACAAATGACCCCTCTCGCCCCCTCTCTTCCTCTCTCGCTCTCTCTCCGTCGCTAGCTCTCTCCCTCTCGCGCGCGTGCTCTCACACCCCTCTCCCACACACACACTCGATGTCTCTTCCAAATAGTCTGCTCCCCCACCCGCACCCATGCTATCCCGCTACTACACATGTCACACCATTCCCCCTTCCCTTATACTAGGTTTACATCATTAGTGGTCTCTCTACTCCACATACACACACTCCCTCTCACACACAAACACGTGCACAAACACACACAGACACGCACAAACACCCATTTATCTGGATCCTCACCTCTCCCCATGTCCGCATATGTATCTCACACACTCACTCTCTAATTATGTATATGTGTCTCCATGTTACACAACACAAAGCCCCATGTACATGTCTCTCTCTATCCTCCACACACATAGACACAAAGAATCTGTTATCATTGCCTCAGTCTCTAACATATCACACACGCACACTGTCTCTCTCTCTCTTGCAAACATGCACAACAAGGGTTTCCCCGTGAATAACTTACTGTCTATTCATCAAAAGTTGTGGCAGTACAACGAACAAGAGACGTGAAAAAGAATAAATCTACACGTGCTTAGATCACCTAGTATGACTACTAGGACTAGAGCAAGCCAAAAATCGCGCCTCCATCAACCCCTCCTTATCAGCGACGGGAAAATCTTTGTTTTACACAGTCGAGAAGTCATTGTGCTAAGGCCCCACATGCCGAGGCGTTGAATAGAATGTAGATGCTAGTTTACGGAAGCAAGTATCGATAATACGTTTGTATCTCCATACTTATATTTCTTCTCTTATAAAAAACCGAGTTGGTGATGATGGTACGTGTGCCATCTTGCAATATAGACCGTCCGATCTATATCTGACGGATGGAAATTAAACTAAAAGATACCCGCACCCCTCTCCACATTTGCAGACAGGGCCTTCCCTCGTTCATCCTTATCTCCAACAAACCTCATTGTTGAGCAATTAAGAAAGGAAGCCTCTAGAACAAACTGGCCCGTTGGCTGCTGCCGGCATCGTCAATCCCCATGCCTCCGCTCAGTCCGACCACCAATCACCACTACACCCCACTCCTCTTCACCTTATCTCATATTTCTCGAGATATCATTAGTTTTTACACATGGGATTACTCCCACAAGGGTCAATCACAACAAGTGTTTTATAAAAATTGCATCTTGATGTTCCGTGCAATGCACGGGTCTTGCTAGTACTCCTATAGAAGACTAAGTTGGTGATGATGGTGTGTCTACCATCCGTCGTTTCTGACCATTAGATCTACAACTAACGACTGTGAGGTAAGTTTGTTGCCTTTTCTCACCAACATCCCACTTGTCCACCAATTTGCAGAAAAACCCATAATTAGTATCTTAAAACCAACCACATCCCTCCCTAACCTCACCAAAACAACCCAAGGAATATATTCTAATTGAAACATAATCTAGTGACATATGTATATCAAAATTAGAGTGTTTTGTATCAAGTTTGTGAATAAGTATTGTTCTAATTATGATTCGTTGCAACGCACATGAACATTGCTAGTATTTCCAACCATGCATTTATTTTCGTAGTATTCCATAGTTTCGAGTTTTCCATCAAGATATTAGTCACTCATGGTTGATATTTACTTTCAATCATGTACACATATGCACTATGTAACTAGCCTTGCTTATTGGCTTCCAAAGCTTAACTTCCACTCCTACTTACAATATGTAGAGTATTTAACAAAAAACTACCACTTTCAACCAACCCTAGGAAGAACCTATTATACAAAAAATAGCAAAAACCTACCCAAAATTTCTTAATCCACGCCAAAAACTACTACCTACTACTCCTACCGATTAGGTTTGTTTAAACCCATTTATGACAGGGTTGGCCCACACGTCCGTGCTGACGAGGCAGCTTAAACCAACACATTTCGTTTGACCGTTGACACGAGGGACCCACATCTGACCTTCTAACCTGTTATTCCCCCTCAAATCATTATTTTTCCTGAACATTACTTCAAACAGTATTGATGCATGTTCGTCGGTGGCGCCGGTGATGAGCGAGTTGGCCGCTGCTCCGCCGGATGGGCCGGACGCCGCGCTCGCCTCCGCACGGGTTGGTAGGCTAGCCCGAGCGTGACTCATGAGCGAGCAAGCCGCTGCGCTGGCCTTCGCTCTAGCCAGATGGCTGGCCTTAGCGTGGCGCACGCGAGCAAGCCGCCGCGCTGCCGTGCCAATCTAGCTAGGAAACCTTGCAGACAAGCAGCTGGACGGAGCTGGCATCCGGGCTGCCGCAATATGGGCTCCGCACCGCCGGCGGTTTTGACCTCGCCTTCCGCCGGCGGCGGTAGCTATGTCCCATGGCCGAGGATGACTAGGTGGACGAGCCGGAGGTAGGAGGTCACTCGGAGATTTCTGTGCAGACTGACATGTAGGTCCCACAAGTCATAACACCCGGTCGAATAGAAGGCGTTGACTTAATGGGCGACATGGGCCCTGTCAAAGGTTAGAGTTAGATTCTTACCCTGAATTAACTCTAACCAAAGTGGTGTTTGGATTGCAGGGTTAGATTGACAACAAATGTATCCAAACAGGGCCATGGGTTGAAACATGCCTATAACGATACTTTGTAGAGTAGTCGTTTCTTGGTAGGGCTGGTTGGTAAGAGCATGTACAATGGTTGATAAAGTAGTCTTATCTTAAGTCTGCCACGTATGCAAGTGGTAGTAGTTTCTTTGCATTTTAATGGTTTCTTACATTATTAGGGGTTTCTTGTAAGGAACAATCTACGTACTACTAGCGACAAAAGGCGATTCTAGGTTGTGTTGTACTCCAACGAGTACTACTAGTGGTCACGGGAGTCTATACCTCGTTTTGTGGGTTCGATCCCGGCCGAACGCATGGCGGCCTTTTTTTTTAAATAGTAACTTCGCTGCAAGCCAATATTTTACATGGGTAGTTTGCGTTTTGAAGTCAAACGGACATGCGGCACCACAATCTGGGTGTACTGGATAGCATAGACACGTGAACGGGTTTACCTTCCCAGCATCCCGTGGCTCGTGTGCTCTCCCCAGCCGCACCTTGCTTGCAGCTTCCTCATCAGCTAGTAGCATATTTAAATTTAAACTAGCGCCTCCCAATTAAGCCCGAGGAGCCGGAAAAGCCTGGCGGGGCATTGGGAACTGTGCAATATGGCTCTGTACGTAAAGTGCTCTACTACTACTCTGTAGCTTGTGGCGTTGCACGCATGGACTTCGCTCCATTATCGACTCTACTATAAAAGAAATTCCTCTTGACGTTTTTTTTGAAATGGAGGCAAAAGCTTTGTTTCATCTCATTCATAAAGAAGGAACTACTAACAAAGTTCGACGAGATCCATTACACATCCACAAATTGAAGCGAAAAGCCTAGCCTTGCTGTATCAAATAACTCAAATGTTCTGGCCCCGCAATAACCGTTGCTGATAAACAAGCTGCTAGTGTGTGCGTGAGAGGAGCGGCTGAGTAGGCCAGCTATGTGAGAGGAGCTGCTGGATAGAGCACCGAGAGTACCCACTAGTCCACCACGCAGGTGTACTTTCCCTGCATTGATAGTACAGCAATGGTTCTAGAGAACAATAGTACCCTCCACTTCCAACTGTAGCTCCTTGGCCCTAAGATTCAAGAGTTCAAAAATGGTGCACTATACTAGACTAGACTAGAAGTACAATACATCGCACTACTAGTTGAGAAAAAGTAGTACTAGTACTGCTACAGTACTAGTACATACTCCTCCGTCACATAATGTAAGACGGTTTTTTGACTCTAGTTGGCGTGTACAAAAAATAGAAAAAACAGACCCAAAATTTCTTAATCCACGCCAAAAACTACTACCTAGTGCCAAAAATTTCTTACTAGTGCTATTATTTACAGTATAATGCAATCCCATAACGTTCCATAATGCTAGTACTAGTAGTAAATAGTTGCCTCACCCCTTCGCTAAGGAACGATATACAGTCGGAAGGGATGAGGCCCTGTGGTTACTACGCTCTTATCTCCTCCTTGCCAATTCCCCTCCCCCGAAGAGAAGGCAGTTTGTCGCTGCTCCCATGGATTCGCCAGGTGGTTCTCCTCCTCGTCGGGGTTGGGAGACCTTGGACGACGATCCTCTGGGAGAAATCGCACGCCGCTCCAATGTCCTCACTGCCGCAAGACTCGATGCTTCCTGCACAAACTTTTTCAAGACGGTGCTTAAACAGGCTTGGGAAAAGGCCATGCTTGTTGGTCTTCCATGCGTCCTCGAGAAGAAGGTTCTTCTATGGGACAATCCTTCGAACAGTCCACCGCTCCCTGGCCATGGTTGCACGTTGACTCCGCTAGAGTTGCCGACGTTGAGAGGTAGTCGGATTTTGTCCGATGAGCAGGTCAGTAATGGAGTTTGATCATGTAGTACTTAGTTATTCCATTTCCATCCCGTAATTTCTCCGCCGCCCACCGTCTTATATATAGGTCTGGGTCGGTGCCAACGAAGATTGGCTTGCATACCTCCGGCCGGATACCACCATCATTTTGCACAACATCCACAGCAGTGCGGCCGTTTCGGTAGACCCCTTCTCCACCATTGGGATCGGCCTTCCGGACTGGCTGGGCTTGAATATGTATGATGATGCCTACATTAGATTGAATAAGATAGCAATTGCGGACCCGCCGACAAAGCGATGCGGCTACGACGGTTACTATCTCATCGCGGTGTTCGACATAAGGATTGCCATCAATGCAAGAGGCAGTAACGACAGAGACTGGCGCATGTTGGCACCAGCAGATTTGTACCCCTACACGTTTGAAGACGCCGTGCGCCATCTAGGCCGCATCTTCAGGGTGACAAGCTAGGGGACTTGTTTCATCTGGTTGCCATCCTACGGTACGTGAGATTACAAACGGAATGCACAAACCATCATTTGAATCCATAACGGTACTCCATTATTTTGCAGGGACCAGTCATCCCCCGATCAAAATAAGATCGCCGATCCTGGATGTGCATTTGCATCCGCGATTCGGTCTAACCCGGTACCTTGTAGCTGACTTTGGCATATTGGGATCAACTATCTTAGCAGTCGTTACCCATGGTACCACTGATGTGCAACATGGTCACACAATCAACCACGATCGGACCGTCACCATCTACCCAGGTATTCCATTTTTTAACCCTCTCGCCTTCTCTTTCATTGTTGTACTAGTAGTATACTTAGTAGTACTCGTAGGAGCACTTTTTACCTTGGAGGACACGTATAGCTAGCTAGGCCCTTGAAGACTTGAACCCACTAGCTGCCACCATTTTTGTTTTTCCATGTCTTACTATCACATCCATGTAGCCAAGAGTGGCTATATATAATAAGCCGGTTATTTTACTTCCTCTATACCGAAGTAGTACTATTTGCTGCACAGTATTACTGACCGCCATATTTGAGCAGAACATTATTATGCATGGACCTTGACTATGTACGTCACCATGTGTCCAGATCTGAGATGCGCGTTGATAACCCACAAGTATAGGGGATCGCAACAGTTTTCGAGGGTAGAGTATTCAACCCAAATTTATTGATTCGACACAAGGGGAGCCAAAAGAATATTCTCAAGTATTAGCAGCTGAGTTGTAAATTCAACCACACCTGGAAACTTAGTATCTGCAGCAAAGTGTTTAGTAGCAAAGTAATATGATAGTGGTGGTAACGGTAACAAAGGTAAAGACAGCAAAAGTGATGTTTTTGGTATTTTTGTAGTGATTGTAACAGTAGCAACGAAAAAGTAAATAAGCGAGGACCAGTATATGGAAAACTCGTAGGCACTGGATTAGCGATGGATAATTATGCTGGATGTGGTTCATCGTGTAGCAGTCATAACATAGGGTGACACAGAACTAGCTCCAGTTCATCAATGTAATGTAGGCATGTATTCCGTATATAGTCATACGGGCTTATGGAAAAGAACTTGCATGACATCTTTTGTCCTACCCTCCCGTGGCAGCGGGGTCCTATTGGAAACTAAGGGATATTAAGGCCTCTTTTTAATAGACAACCGGAACAAAGCATTAGCACATAGTGAATACATGAACTCCTCAAACTATAGTCATCACCGGGAGTGGTCCCGATTATTGTCACTTCGGGGTTGCCGGATCATAACACATAGTAGGTGACTATAGACTTGCAAGATAGGATCTAGAACACACATATATTCATGAAAACATAATAGGTTCAGATATGAAATCATGGCACTCGGGCCCTAGTGACAAGCATTAAGCATAGCAAAGTCATAACAACATCAATCTCAGAACATAATGGATACTAGGGATCAAACCCTAACAAAACTAACTCGATTACATGATAAATCTCATCCAACCCATCACCGTCCAGCAAGCGTACGATGCAATTACTCACGCACGGCGATGAGCATCATGAAATTGGTGATGGAGGATGGTTGATGATGACGACGGTGATGAATCCCCCTCTCCGGAGCCCCGAACGGACTCCAGATCAGCCCTGCCGAGAGAGATTAGGGCTTGGCGGCGGCTCCGTATCGTAAAACACGATGAAAATTTCTCTCTGATTTTTTTCTCCCCAAAAGCCAATATATGGAGTTGGAGTTGGCGTCCGAGGGCCACCAGGGGGCCCACGAGGTAGGGGGGCGCGCCCAGGGGGGAGGGGCGCGCCCCCCACCCTCGTGAACAGGGTGTGGGCCCCCTGGTCTTCATCTTTGGCGAGGATTTTTTATTATTTATTCTAAGATATTCCGTGGAATTTCAGGTCATTCCGAGAACTTTTGTTTTTTGCACATAAAACAACACCATGGCAATTCTGCTGAAAACAACGTCAGTCCGGGTTAGTTCCATTCAAGTCATACAAGTTAGAGTCCAAAACAAGGGCAAAAGTGTTTGGAAAAGTAGATACGACGGAGACGTATCAACTCCCCCAAGCTTAAACCCTTGCTTGTCCTCAAGCAATTCAGTTGACAAACTGAAAGAGAAAAAGAAAAACTTTTACAAACTCTGTTTGCTCTTGTTGTTGTAAACATGAAAAGCCAGCATTCAAGTTTCAGCAATTATTATGAACTAACCATACTCACAATAACACGTAGGTCTCACAATTACTCATATCAATAGCATAATCAGCTAGCGAGCCATAATAATAAAACTCGGATGACAACACTTTCTCAAAATAATCGTAACATGATATAACAAAATGGTATCTCGCTAGCCCTTTCTGAGACCGCAAAACATAAATGTAGAGCACCTTTAAAGATCAAGGACTGACTAAACATTGTAATTCATGGTAAAAGAGATCCAGTCAAGTCATACCCAATATAAACCAATAATAATGAATGCAAACGACAGTGTGCTCTCCAGCGGGTGCTTTTTAATAAGGAGGGTGATAATTCAACCCAAAATTAAATAGATAGGCCCTTCGCAGAGGGAAGCAGGGATTTGTAGAGGTGCCAGAGCTTGATTTTGAAATAGAGATAAATTATATTTTGAGCGGCATACTTTCATTGTCAACATAACAACTAAAAGACGACGATATCTTCCATGCTAAACAGAATGGTAAAGTTTATACTCCCCTTCCTCCATAAGCATCAATCCATGGCTTGCTCGAAACAACGAGTGCCTCCAACATTCAACGGGTCCCAAGGGGAGTTTTGTTTGTAGTTATTTTGATTTAGTTTGCACAAAGCATGGGACTGGGCATCCCGGATACCAGCCATTTTCTCGTGAATGAGGAGCGGAGTCCACTCCTCTTGAGAATAACCCGCCTAACATGGACGATAAGGGCAGCTCTAGTTGACATATGAGCTATTCGAGCATGCAAAACAGAATGTTTATTTGAAGGTTTAGAGTTTGGCACATACAAATTTACTTGGAACGGCAGGTAAATACCGCATATAGGTAGGTATAGTGGACTCATATGGAATAACTTTGGGGTTTAAGGAGTTTGGATGCACAAGCAGTATTCCCGCTTAGTACAAGTCAAGGCTAGCAAAAGACTGGGAAGCGACCAACTGAGAGAGCGACAACAGTCGTAAACATGCATCAAAATTAATTTACACAGAATACAAACATGAGTAGGATATAATCCACCATGAACATAAATATCATAAAGGCTATGTTGATTTGATTCAACTACATGCGTGAACATGTGCCAAGTCTAGTCACTCAATACATTTAAAGGAGGATACCATCCCATCATACCACATCATAATCATTCTAATAGCATGTTGGCACGCAAGGTAAACCATTATAACTCATAGCTAATCAAGCATGTTACAAGAAACTATAATCTCTAAATGTCATTGCAAATATGTTTACTTCATAATAGCTGAATCAAGAACGATGAATCATCATATTTACAAAAACAAGAGAGGTCGAGTTCATACCAGCTTTTCTCTTCCCAATATGTCCATCATATATCATCATTATTGCCTTTCACTTGCACGACCGAACGGTGTGTATAATAATAAGAGTGCACGTGCATTGGACTAACAAGCATTCAACTCAACAGAGAAGACAAGTAATATGGGCTCCAAGTTAAATAAACAATCATGCATATAAGAGCCACTAAGCATTTTCAATATGGTCTTCTCGACCCCCAAAGAAAGGAAAAGAAAATAAAAACTATTTACACGGGAAAGCTCCCAACAAGTAAAAAGAAGAACGGGAAATATTTTTGGGTTTTCTTTTTAATTCTACTACAAGCATGGAAAGTAGACTAACTAAATTTTTTTTGGTTTTTCTTAAAGTTTATCAAACACACAAGAAGAAAGCTAGAAAAAGAAATTTAAACTAACATGGATATTACAGTGAAAAAGTATGAGCACCGGCATCTAGCAATAAGTGTGTGTGAACATGAATGTAATGTCGGTGGGTAATACGTACGCCCCCAAGCTTAGGCTTTTGGCCTAAGTTGGTCTATTGCCAGGGATGGCCTGGTGAATACCCGTAAGTGTAGCTGGGGTCATACTGTGACACAGCAAACTCTGACTGCCACTGGCTGGCAGCCTCCTCTGGATCCCAAGAATAAACAGATAGTCGTGGAGGCTCATCTTGTGGCTCGGGTTCCAGGGCTGGTGCAGGGTTCCGATAGGCTTGAACAGCCGACCACGGAACGATGTGAGGTTCTGCAGACAAGTTAAACATAGAAGGAGCAGGCAAAGTAATAGTCTCAGGGTGATGTTTATCAAAGTATAATTTATATTTGAGCTCCCCATCGCGACTCTTAACAAGAAAATCATGCGCTATCATACTCTTATAATCTAAATAAGCATGGGGTAGCGCTGTTTCTTCTTTCTCTTCATGCCTGATAGGTATTTCAAAATGTTCAACTAGGCGGGAAGCATAAATGCCTCCAAAGATGGGGCCCTTAGTACGGTTCAGACTTAACCGTCTAGCAACAATTCCACCTATACTAACAGAGTTATTGCGGTATAAACCATGGAGCAAAATAATAATATCAGGAATACTAAGGTTCCCACAATTTCCGCGTCCAATCAAGCAACGACTAGCAAATAAGGCAAAGTAACGTAAAACTAGAAAATGTATGCTAGTGATTCTTGCATCAGAAACTTTCCTGATTTCTCCCACCGTGATGGTGTTAATAAAAGCTTCTACTTCGTTACGGCGGGGTTCATCTAAGATGCCCTCAAAGGGTATTCTGCAAACCTCGCAGAATTCAGCTAATGTCATCTCTTTAACAACGTCATATAAATGAAACTCCACTGTTGGAGGTGATTTCTTAGGGAAAAAGTAGAAGTTTTGCACAAAAGTATTTGTGAGTAAGAGATACTGATGACGTTGGTCGCGGAGGAAGTTGGTGAGGCCGGTGTTATCAATTAATAGATAGAAATCCTCATAAATCCCGGCACTCCTCAAGAAGTCATCGGAAGGCCATTCACACGGCCGGACCTCCGCGGTGCCAGGCAAATTAAATTTCGGCTTCTCCTCTTCTTCCTTTTGTTTTTCCTTAGAGCTTCAGCTCGACGAGCCCCTCAAAAGTCTCTTCATTATTTCTGAAACAATCTGAATTTTTTAGTAACTTCAAATAAAAGTGAACCAACTTCAATAAAATTGATAGCAACAACTCACACAAGTGCCTAGAGCCTACATAAAGCATTGGAACTACTTGGAACCATATAAATTTGACATGCAAGCTCAAGAACATGGTCACCTATGTAGCACAAATTTGCAATGAATAAAGAAATAGAACAAAAACTAATTGGACAAATGGAGGAGCCACATACCAAGGAACAATCTCCCCAAGCAGTTTTTACGAGAGGTGCTTTGAGCAAGGAGATCGAAAATCACAGCAACGGGGGCTGGAACTCGTGCTTGAGTTGGTTTTTTGTGTTTGTGTGAGGCAAAGGAAGAAGATGGGTGCAAGAATAAGTGGAGGAGGGCCACCATGGGCCCACGAGGCAGGGGGCGCGCCCAGGGGGGTAGGGCGCGCCCTCCACCCTCGTGGCCAGGTGGCAGCACCCCCCGTGGTAATTTTTGCACAGTAAATCCTCAAATATTCCTGAAAAAATCATATTAAATTGGCATGGCATTCTGAGGACTTTTATTTTCAGGATACTTCTATATTGCACGGATAAGTCAGGAGATAGACATAAAAAATACTATCTTACTTTATTTCTACTAAATAATAGAAAATATAAAAAGGGTACAGAAGGTTGTGCTTCTAGTTTCATCCATCTCGTGATCATCAAAATGAACCAACTAACAAGGTTGATCAAGTCTTGTTAACAAACTCATTCCGAATAATCACGGAACCGGAGAAATTTCGAATAACACTAAGTTACCTCAACGGGGATATGAAAATGCCCAACAATAAGAATATCATACTTTTTCTTGACAGTAGGGAGAGGAAATTCAAAACCTCCAAATATAATCGATGGAATTTTTCCAATAGAGTTGATACTATAAACTTGAGGTTGTTTCCTCGGAAAATGTACCGTGTGCTCATTGCCATTAACATGAAAAGTGACATTGCCTTTGGTGCAATCAATAACAGCCCTTGCATTATTAAGGAAAGGTCTTCCAGGAATAATAGACATACTATCATCCTCAGGAATATCAAGAATAACAAAGTCCGTTAAAATAGTAACGTTTGCAACCACAACAGGCACATCCTCACAAATACCGACAGGTATAGCAGTTGATTTATCAGCCATTTGCAAAGATATTTCAGTAGGTGTCAACTTATTCAACTCAAATCTATGATATAAAGAGAGAGGCATAACACTAACACCGGCTCCAAGATCACATAAAGCAGTTTTAACATAACTTCTTTTAATGGAGCATGGTATAGTAGGCACTCCGGAATCTCCAAGTTTCTTTGGTATTCCACCTTTAAAAGTGTAATTAGCAAGCATGGTGGAAATTTCAGCTTCAGGTATCTTTCTTTTATTAGTAATAATATCCTTCATATGCTTAGCATAAGGATTTGTTTTGAGCACATCAGTTAATCGCATACGCAAAAAGATGGGTCTAATCATTTCAGCAAAGCGCTCAAAATCCTCATCATCCTTTTTCTTGGATGGTTTAGGAGGAAAAGGCATGGGTTTCTGAACCCATGGTTCCCTTTCTTTACTTTGTTTCCTAGCAACATAATCTCTTTTGTCATAATGTTGATTTCTTGATTGTGGATTATCAAGATCAACAGCAGGTTCAACTTCTACATCATTATCATTACTAGGTTGAGCATCAACATGAACATTATCATTAACATTATCACTAGGTTCATGTTCATCACCTGATTGTGTTTTAACATCAGAAACAGAGATGTCATTTGGATTCTCAGGTGGTTCAGCAATAGGTTCACTAGATGTATGCAAAGTCCTATCATTTTTCTTTTTCTTCCTCTTAGAAGAACTAGGCATATCAATATTATTTCTCTGAGAATCTTGCTCGATTCTCTTAGGGTGGCCTTCAGGATATAAAGGTTCCTGAGTCATTCTACCAGTCCTAGTAGCCACTCTAACAGCATAATCATTTTTCTTACTATTCATTTCATCAAGCACTTCTTTCTGAGCTTCAAGTACTTGTTCTACTTGAGTGGTAACCATAGAAGCATGTTTGCTAACAAGTTTAAGTTCACCTGTAATATTAGCCATATAATCACCCAAGTGTTTAATCATAAAAGCATTATGTTTTAATTATCTACCAAAATAAGCATTAAAATCATCTTGCTTAAACATAAAGTCATCAAATTCATCCAAGCACTGACTAGCAATTTTAGTAGGAGGGACTTTAGCTTTATCATACCTATAGAGAGAGACCTTTACTACCTGTGTCGGGATATCAGGAGGTTCTTCATTAAATAAGTAATTGAGATCATATACTTCTTCAACAGGCGGTAAATTAAGACCATGTATTTCTTCAATAGGAGGTAAATTCTTAACATCTTCAGCTTTAATACCTTTTTCTTTCATAGATTTCTTTGCTTCTTGCATATCTACGGAACTGAGAAATAGAACACCTCTCTTCTTCGGAGTTGGTTTAGGAATAGGCTCAGTAATTGGCTCAGGAGCTGGCTCAGGAGTTGGCTTAGGAGGTTCCCAATTATTTTCATTTGCCAACATATTATTCAATAGAATTTCAGCGTCATCCGATATTCTTTCCCTGAAAAGAGAACCAGCACAACTATCCAGGTAATCTCTGGAAGCATCGGTAAGTCCATTATAAAAGATACCAAGTATTTCAGGTTTGTTAAGAGGATGATCAGGCAAAGCATTAAGTAGCTTGAGAAGCCTCCCCCAAGCTTGTGGGAGACTTTCTTCTTCAATTTGCACAAAATTATATATATCCCTCAAAGCAGCTTGTTTCTTATGAGCATGGAAATATTTAGCAGAGAATTAATAAATCATATCCTGGGGACTTTGCACACAACCAGGATCAAGAGAATTAATCCATTTCTTAGCATCACCCTTTAATGAAAACGGAAATATTTTGAGTAAATAAAGGTAGCGCGATCTCTCATTATTAGTAAACAGGGCAGCTATATCATCTAACTTATGAAGATGTGCCACAACAGTTTCAGATTCATAGCCATAAAAAGGATCAGATTCAACCAAAGTAATTATATCTGGATCAACAGAAAAATCATAATAATCCTGATCAGGAACACAGATAGGTGAAGTAGCAAAAGCGGGGTCGGGTCTCATCCTATCTCTAAAAGATTCTTCACTCCACTTAACTAGCAACCTCTTACGTTCAAGGCTATTCTGGCAAGCAAGAACAGCTTCAATCAATTCAGCATTAAAAAGATAACCCTCAGGAATAGAAGGCATAGGTTCATCATCACTAACAACATCGTGTTCAGGTTTAATTTCTCTTTCTCTAGACCTAACAATTTGCTCATCAAGAAATTCACCAAGTGGCACAGTAGTATCAAGCATAGAAGTAGTTTCATCATAAGTATCATGCATAGCAGAAGTGGCATCATCAATAACATGTGACATATCAGAATCAATAGCAGTAGTAGGTTTACGTGTCGCAAACTTACTCATAACAGAAGGAGAATCTAGTGCAAGGCTAGATGGCAATCCCTTACCACCCCTCGTAGTTGAGGGAAGAATAGTAGTTCGATCCTCTTTCAAGTTCTTCATAGTGTCCAGCAGATATAAATCCCAAGTGACTCAAAGAATAGAGCTATGCTCCCCGGCAAAAGCGCTAGAAAAAGGTCTTGTTAACCCACAAGTATAGGGGATCGCAACAGTTTTCGAGGGTAGAGTATTCAACCCAAATTTATTGATTCAACACAAGGGGAGCCAAAGAATATTCTCAAGTAATAGCAGCTGAGTTGTCAATTCAACCACACCTGGAAACTTAGTATCTGTAGCAAAGTGTTTAGTAGCAAAGTAATATGATAGTGGTGGTAACGGTAACAAAGGTAAAGACAGCAAAAGTAATGTTTTTCGTATTTTTGTAGTGATTGTAACAGTAGCAACGAAAAAGTAAATAAGCGAGAACCAGTATATGGAAAACTCGTAGGCACCGGATTAGCGATGGATAATTATGCCGGATGTGGTTCATCATGTAGCAGTCATAACATAGGGTGACATAGAACTAGCTCCAGTTCATCAATGTAATGTAGGCATGTATTGCGTATATAGTCATACGTGCTTATGGAAAAGAACTTGCATGACATCTTTTGTCCTACCCTCCCGTGGCAGCGGGGTTCTATTGGAAACTAAGGGATATTAAGGCCTCCTTTTAATAGAGAACCGGAACAAAGCATTAGCACATAGTGAATACATGAACTCCTCAAACTATAGTCATCACCGGGAGTGGTCCCGATTATTGTCACTTCGGGGTTGCCGGATCATAACACATAGTAGGTGACTATAGACTTGCAAGATAGGATCTAGAACACACATATATTCATGAAAACGTAATAGGTTCAGATCTGAAATCATGGCACTCGGGCCCTAGTGACAAGCATTAAGCATAGCAAAGACATAGCAACATCAATCTCAGAACATAATGGATACTAGGGATCAAACCCTAACAAAACTAACTCGATTACATGATAAATATCATCCAACCCATCACCGTCCAGCAAGCCTACGATGCAATACTCACGCACGGCAGTGAGCATCATGAAATTGGTGATGGAGGATGGTTGATGATGACGACGGCGACGAATCCCCCTCTCCGGAGCCCCGAACGGACTCCAGACCAGCCCTGCCGAGAGAGATTAGGGCTTGGCGGCGGCTCCGTATCGTAAAACGCGATGAAACTTTCTCTCTGATTTTTTTCCTCCCCGAAAGCCAATATATGGAGTTGGAGTTGGCGTCGTAGGGCCACGGGGGGCCCATGAGGTAGAGGGGCGCGCCCAGGGGGAGGAGCACGCCCCCACCATCGTGAACAGGGTGTGGGCTCCCTGGTCTTCATCTTTGGCGAGGATTTTTTATTATTTATTCTAAGATATTCCGCGGAGTTTCAGGTCATTCCGAGAACTTTTGTTTTCTTCACATAAAACAACACCATGGCAATTCTGCTGAAAACAGCGTTAGTCCGGGTTAGTTCCATTCAAATCATACAAGTTAGAGTCCAATACAAGGGCAAAAGTGTTTGGAAAAGTAGATATGACGGAGACGTATCACGCGTGTACCAGATGAACGGTGCCGAGTTCGACCCACGTGATGCTACATGGGTGCCGAGGAACACTCTTGGAGAGTACTCCCTTCTCATCGGGGACAGCTACCCCATTGTGAAGCGGATGCCACCTTCCGTGCATGACACGGAAGGCCTGCCGTTCATGAAGCATGGTTGTGTCTTCAGTGCGCACTGCCGGATGAACGACATGCTGGGACATGCTATCCCTGATTTATGCTGCTTCTGCTTGGATGTCGTGTGGAACTGGACTAGAAAGCTGCGACAATGATTCCCGTTGCCCACCGCTATGGATCGTGCCATCCATGAAGAACACCTGGGACTGGAACCTGAAGGAGGACATGTAGCCCATCTATAACATGTAAGTGGAGTACGGTAATTGTGAATGGTAGCGCCGTGAATATATGTAGACTAGTCGTGCACAAATTTATCACATGAATTGGAGATGAACTTGTGTGGCATACTGGCATTTGTCCTTTAGAATTAATTACTAGTTAATGTGTTACGTGTACATGCAACTTGTTTGGTTGTTGCACGGGCTCCAACATGCTCTTTGAGAAAAAAAGGAGGCACAGATTTGGATATAGGTGATTTGGTGGCATCATACAGTAGCATCATTCGCTATAGTTGTGGTACACTAATACTAGGACGACAACTCCTATAAAACCTTGCTCTTTGCTCTTTGCCTCTTCGGGAGTTCAACAGTTCGTACTCGTGTGAACCTTTGTAACATCCCAAATTTTCAATTTGGAATGTTATACAATAGATCATTATTGCATATCATATTTATTGCATTTTGCTCGATCCTAGAAATTCTACGCAACTCAAGGACCCACAGAGAGAGTTGGGGATTTCGTTATTTTCATATTTGAGTTTTCTCAAATTTTGTGAATAAGATCATTTGATTTTATTTATTTTATCTTCAATTATTTCAATTATAAAAATATGAAAGAGGGAATAAAATGACTTTCCCAAAATAAAGAAATATTGAGGATTTAATAATAAAATCAAATAAGATTTTATTTTGGATTTTATTGCTATTTTATTTGAATTTAGGAAAAATGCGCGTTTTTCAACATTGCATTTAGGCCCTAAATAAATGTTCATCTAAACCGTCTTGATTTTAGGAGTGGGGGAAAATTTATTTCGGGAATTTTGGAGTCCGTTTAGTATTTCTTTTAATTCTTTTTCTACGTGCAATGTGTTTTTTTAAAAAACGAACCGACCTAACCAGGTCGTGTCCGTCCGGGACTCCGACCCAGCCGGCCTTTAAAGCCCAAGGCGCCGAGCCACCCCAGCCCAGTCGCCGCCCCCGAACCCTAGCGCCGCCGCCGCCGCCCGCGCCGCGCCGCCCCGACGCCCCGCCGCCAGATCCCGCCGCCACCGCCATCCGTCGCCGCCGCCGCGCGGCGCCGCCTGTCGCCCCGCCGCCGAATCTCGCCGCCAGCGGCGCCGCCTGCCGCCCCGCCGCCGGATCCCGCCGCCAGCGCCGCCACCCCGCCGCCGGATCCTACCGCCGTCGCCGCCGCCAGCGCCGCCACCCCGCCGCCTAAGAGCCCCGCCGCCGGATCCCCTCGCCGCCGCCACCGCTAGCCCGCCGGCGCTCGCCGCCGACCCGCCGGCCGAGGTAGCCGCCGCCGGTTTTCGCCGGTTAACCGCTCGGTTTTTTTATAAAACTGCGGTTGTTTTTTAATTAGATCGTTTTTTTTTTCCGGTTTAGTTATTTAGCGAACTCCCGTTCGTTCGTTCGTTTTAACGAACGATTTTCGTTTTTTTTTCGTAGTCAGCAAACGTTCGTTCGTTAGCCTGTTCGTCAGTTTTTCTTTTTATCAGATTTTCCGCGATTATTTCTGATCGCGATTTCTGATCCGATTTTCGTTCTAGTATAACTTTTCGCACGTTTATCGGAATCAGGCGATTCAAGCGCCTAGAGTTTCATCTCGAAACCCTCTTTCCGTTTAACCAACTCAAACAAATTTTTGCTACTGTAAAATTTGACTTAGGTCCAGATTAGTAAACAAAGCTTGCTTCTTTCGCCGTTTGATTTTCGTTGCTTTGTTTGATTTGATTCTTTTTGCAAACCAGAGTTCATAAGTTGGACTTTCTGGTTAGATCTCTTATTTGAGTTTTACCTGTGAATTAGATGAGTAATTATTGTATGCTTGTTTGTTTGCGATAGAGTACCCGAAGTGCGCCACTTGCTACTTCGAATCTCTAGGTTTCGCGGATCATCAGCAAGGAAAGTAACACTTTGATCATACCCCTTTACTACCCAGTTTTATCGCATTAGATCAATCCTCAAACAATTGCATGATTAGGATCTGATTAATATGTGGGTTTTGGGAAGTAGATGAGGTAGTAGCTATTACCTGTTTTATTATCAAACACTTGGGAGTTACTCTACGTTTGCTTATTATGCCATGCTATGCCAGTAGACGTGGATTGGGTGAGTGAATCCATGAGAGATGTGAGATTGTTAAATTAATGGTTTATTTAAGGTGGCAACTTTAATACACATCTGGGTGGATTGAGGCACCTGGGTATTCCAACGATTGCCTGTTTTCTTTATGGACCGCCACCCAGGGTCAAAGGGATCATGAGATTATTCATGCTAGAAACTTCCGTGTGCATCCACAAGCTACTATGGGCTCTAGCATAGTGACTAAGTTGTGCGAACTCTTACAGTGGTAGACTAGCAGATGTAGGGGATGTAGGTTGGTACTGTCTACCCGATCGTAAGGGGCTAGCGCTTCTGAAAGACTATGTCTCGGTCATCCATTTCTCAAACATCATGTAGTGCGAGAATCCCAATGGAGGAGATCGAGTCTTGTGGGGAAAAGTGCGCAAACCTCTGCATAGTGTATAAACTAATCATGGTTAGCCGTGTCCCCGATTATGGACGTTTTGAGTATCTAGTACTTGGATTGTCATGTGAATCTCATCATGTTACATAAATTAATATTGTTGGGTTTTCAATGATGATGCTTAATTGGGATTTAGAGGGTGTCTACGCTCTCAATGTTTAACAACCATCCTGATAGTTAAATACAATTTATTCCTTTGAAGTAGGGAAAATTGGCTTTACGCAAAACTATAACCATAGAGCTTTTTCCACCAAGTCATATATGTATGTAGTATAGCTTTACTCTTTCATTACCCTCTATGTGTTACATTGCCAGCATATTCCATGTGCTAACCCGTCTCGGGCTGCAACGTTCATGTTGCAGAATTTTCAGACGACGAGCAAGATGCCTTAGGATCATGGTTCTAACTCAGTGATGTCGTTGGAGTTGATGGACTCACTTTATCTTCCAGGCCTTCCGCTGTTATCATTATTAGATGGCCTTAAGCCATATTTATTGTAATAAGTTCTCTTTGGAGACATTCGATGTAATAAGTGTGTGATTGCTCCTCTGTTATAAATCCTTCAAGTACCGTGCATGTCAGCATTACTGATCCAGGGATGACAGTGATGCACAGAGATCAGACTGTTTGAGGTCTGGTCGCTACAAGATGGTATCAGAGCACACGCTGACTGCAGGACACGACCACTAAGCTAAAGCCCTAGATCACTACTCTCCTCTCTCATTTCTGACTCCTCATCTTTTCTACTCTCTTTTTGGATGGCGGATGCAAAGAACAAGTTCACGCAACCGGATGAAGAAACACCCTTTGGACGACACCTGAAGGAAGTTACCAAGTACCTGAACATCGGAGTACCAAGCTTCATCGGGACCTACAACGCCACTTTACCTGAAGAGGAGCGCTGGATGATTCAAGTTCAAGTTCCAGGAAGGACGTTCATGCCCGTCACTGAGCCCATAGAGTTTTTCTTTGATGCACCGACCTGGAGTCTAGGAAAGAGCATGGCGGCCCACATCACCATGGGACGTATTGGAGAAGTTTACCACAAGGAGATTAAGGATACTATCTACCAGATTTGTGGGCGCCGAGATGAGCAATGGGAGATGATCAACACCAGGAAGGACAGATCAATTGCAGCTTTCATCCAGGAGTTAAACCAGCACATTTGACGCCAGGAGAACCAGATGTGCGCAGGCCTGATGGATCTGAAGAAGGCCATGACCAAGATTACGGAGTTGGAGGAAGAACTGAAGTCTACACGCGATGGGTATGAGGAGGAAATAGCAACGCTAGTACAGAAGAATGATGATCTGAAGAAGAAGCTAAGATTGTTTATGGGATTTCCCGCAACTGGAGAAGACGAAGATTGCACTTGTCTAGAGAACTACATCATCATCGACGACACCGACTCGGACCCAGATGGTAGTGATGATGACTATGTTGATGAAGCTGGAGCAGATATCATGCAATCTTCATCGGAGCAGTTTTTCTAGTTAACCACCATAACAGTAGTAGTATTGCCCCATGTATCTAGTATAGCCCGAGCAATTTTGTAACGATAGTTAGACCGTTGTATGCCCTTATTTGATTGAATGAAGTGATTTTGTTTGCTTTTGTCTCATGTGCATATGGGTAGAGTTTTTCTCTCTAGACCTCATTCTATTCTATATTCTCATCTTTTCTAAAACCCCCAGATGCCTCCGAGACGTGAGAATGGATTTGCCTTCCCACCGGAGCTCACTCAGTTGATCCAGCAACAGAATGCATTGATGCAGTTGCTAGTCCAGAATCAGAATCAGGGGAACAACAACAACAACAACCCACCACCGCCACCACCTGTGGATCACTTAACCTGTTTTCTTAGGCTGAATCCGCTGGTGTTCTCCAGTAGCACCGAGCCGATTGTTGCAGATGATTGGCTTCGCAACACAGCCAGGGAGTTGACCACTGCAGGATGCACAGATGTGGAGAAGGTGCGATTTTCCGCACATCAGCTTGAAGGACCCGCAGCATCATGGTGGGAGAATTTCACAGCCACCTATCCAGTAGACACTGTCACATGGGATCAGTTTCAGCAGGCTTTCCATACTGCCCATGTTTCAGCAGGAGCAATGGCCATGAAGAAACGTGAGTTTTGCAACTTATGCCAGGGAGGACGTACAGTTGGCCAGTATGTGGATGACTTTAGTAAGCTAGCACGTTATGCCCCAGATGATGTTGCTACGGATGCAGCTAAGTAAGAGAAGTTTCTGGAAGGACTGAATGATGAGTTGAGCATGCAGTTGATGGTAGCAAGTTACAATAACTACCAGGAGTTGGTAGATAGAGCTCTCATGATTGAAGGGAAGCAGAAACAGATCGAGAACCGCAAGAGGAAGTATGGACAAGGGAAGTACAATTCTGGAGAAGCCACGTTTTACCCCGAAATCGGGAGGATAGTTCCAGCATACCCATGGCGGTGGTAGCTCACACAACCATAATGGTTCCAAGAATGGTAACAAGAATGGAGGAAGCAATGGCCAGAACCGTACCAATCCCTCAACACCAGCCAAGAGAGACTTGAGCCAAGTCACTTGCTATAAGTGTCAGAAGACCGGACATTATGCCAATGAATGTCCTGAAGACCAAAATGGAAATGGCAATGGAAGCTCTGGAAGAAGCCAAACCCTTTCAACAGAGGACAGGTGAACCACGTTAACGTGGAGGAGGTTGAAGCCCAGCCCGATGCAGTAATAGGTAAGTTTTTGGTTAAGTCATTTACTGCACTCCTTCCTTTTGATACTAGTGCATCGCATTCATACATATCAAGGGGATTTGTGGATAAGTATAAACTGCCAACCCAAGCCCTTAGGTCACCATGTTAGTAACCTCGCCTGGAGCAGAATATATGGCTAGTCTATGGTGTGATCGGTTACCATTAAGGATTGGTAACTACATGTTTCCCTCGGACCTAATAGTATTGGAATCACAAGGATTGGATGTGATATTAGGCATGGATTGGTTATCGAAGTATGGAGGGAACATTGAATGCGCTAGTAAGACGATTTTGCTTACAACGCCAGAAGGAAGAAGGATCAAGTATGTATCCCGGCATGTGCCGAAGAGGACTCAAGTAAATTCCTTATCGGGAGTTGTGTAGGAGAGCGTACCAGTGGTGAAGGATTTTCCTGATGTATTTCTAGAAGAGTTGCCAGGCATGCCACCGGATAGAGTCATTGAATTTTTTATTGAGCTTTTGCCAGGCACAGGGCCGATATCTTAGAGACCATACAGGATGCTCGCAAAAGATTTGGAGGCGATTAAGAAGCAGATTAAGGAGTTACTGAATAAAGGCTATATTCGCCCAAGTTCTTCGCCTTGGGGATCGCCAGTACTTCTAGTGGAGAAGAAGGACGGATCATTGAGGATGGTTGTTGATTATCGAGGATTGAATGCAGTAACAATCAAGAACAAGTACCCACTGCCGATGATCAATGATTTGTTTGACCAATTGCAAGGAGCAAAGGTATTTTCCAAGATCGATTTGCGATCAGGATACCATCAGTTGAATATTCGAGAGCAGGATATACCTAAGACGGCTTTTACCACCAGGTATGGGCTGTACGAGTATACCGTTATGTCATTTGGTCTGACTAACGCACCTGCCTATTTCATGAACATGATGAACAAGGTATTTATGGAGTTTCTGGATAAGTTCGTCGTGGTGTTCATTGATGATATTTTGGTCTACTCGAAGAACGAAGAGGAGCATAAGGAGCATTTGCGTTTGGTACTTGAGAAGCTCAGAGAACATCAGTTATACGCCAAGTTCAGCAAATGCGAATTTTGGTTGAAGGAAGTTGGATTCCTCAGACATGTTATATTCGGAGAAGGAATAGCAGTAGATCCCACCAAAGTTGTCTCTGTGACCAATTGGGTAGCACCAACAACAGTTGGAGAGATCCAGAGTTTTCTTGGACTGGCAGGATACTACCGGAGATTCATTGAGAATTTCTCAAAGATTGCGAAGCCCATGACGGAGTTGTTGAAGAAGGATACCAAGTTCCAATGGACTGAGGAATGTGAGGACAGTTTCCAAGAGTTGAAGAAACGTCTAGTTACCTCGCCATTGTTGATTCTGCCAGATCAGAGCAAGGATTACGAGGTGTATTGCGACGCTTCACGTCGAGGACTTGGAGCAGTGCTTATGCAGGAGGGGAGAGTTGTTTCGTATGCTTCACGACAGCTTAAACCTCATGAGTTGAATTATGCCACACATGATTTGGATTTAGCAGCCGTAGTGCACGCATTGAAGACTTGGAGACATTTTCTTATCGGAAATCATTGTGAGGTGTACACGGATCACAAGAGTTTGAAGTACATTTTCACGCAGAAGGAGTTGAATCTCAGGCAAAGGAGATGGTTGGAGCTCATTAAGGATTATGATATGAGGCTGCATTATCACCCCGGAAAAGCTAACGTAGTAGCCGACGCGTTGAGCCGTAAGAGCCATGTCAATACACTCATGATCGGAGAGTTACCGAAGGAGTTAGCCAAGGATCTTCATGAGCTATGTTTAGAGATAGTTCCGAAAGGCTATGTAGCAACATTGGAGATTGAGTCTACTTTGATGGATAAGATCAGAGAAGCTCAGAAGACTGACAAGGAGATTGCCTCTATAAAGGAGAAGATGAGCAAAGGAAAAGCTAAAGGAATTCGTGAGGATGAACACGATACCCTATGGTTTGAAGACCGTGTTTATGTGCCTAATGACCCGGAGATCAGGAAGTTGATTCTGCAAGAGGCCCATGATTCACCATATTTGATTCACCCAGGAAATGCCAAGATGTATTTGGATTTTAAGGATACTTTCTGGTGGACCAGAATGAAGAAGGATATTGCAAAGTATGTAGCAGTTTGTGATGTATGTCAAAGAGTAAAGGCAGAGCATCAGAAGCCAGCAGGATTGTTACAGCCATTGCCAATACCCAAATGGAAGTGGGATAAGTTAGGCATGGATTTCATCACGGGATTGCCCAGGACTCATTCAGGCTATGACTCGATTTGGGTTGTAGTCGATGTTTGATGAAGGTAGCTCATTTCATTCCAGTGAAGACCACTTACACCAGTGCTAAGTTAGCCAAGATATACATGACCAGGATCGTATGTCTGCATGGAGTTCCGAGGAGTATTGTATCAGATAGAGGAACTCAGTTTACCTCAAAGTTCTGGAATCAGTTGCATGAAACTTTGGGTACCAGGCTAGAGTTCAGTACAGCCTTTCATCCGTAGACAGATGGATAGACCGAGAGAGTCAATCAGATTTTGGAGGATATGCTGAGAGCTTGTGCGCTAGATTATGGATCTAGTTGGGACGACAATTTGCCATATGCAGAGTTTTCCTACAACAACAGTTATCAGTCCAGTTTGAAGATGGCCCCTTTCGAAGCCTTATACGGAAGAAGGTGCAGGACCCCGTTATCGTGGGATGAAGTTGGAGACCGCTAGTTGTTTGGACCAGATTTGAGTAAGGAGTCTGAACAGAAAGTGAAATTGATTCGTGATAGGCTCAGGTAGCCTAGTCCAGGCAGAAAAGCTATGCAGATTCTAAACATAGGAGGGTGTTTACGAACTCGGAGATAGACTCTATCTTCATGTATCTCCGCTTCGAGGAATTAAGCGCTTTGGAGTTAAGGGAAAGTTAGCACCACATTTTGTGGGACCATACAAAGTTTTGGAGCATATGGGAGAAGTTGCATACAAGTTGGAATTGCCTGAGGGATTGTCAGGAGTTCACGACGTGTTCCACGTTTCCCAGTTGAAGAAGTGCCACGCAGAGATGGCCGATATACCACTAAGAGATACAGTGCCGCTGGAAGCGATTCAGTTGGATAGTGATTTGACCTATGAGGAGAAACCAGTTAAGATTCTTGAGTATGCCAGCCGAGTCACCCGCAGCAAGGTTATCAAGTTTTGCGAAGTTCAGTGGAGCCACCACACAGAGGATGAAGCTACCTGGGAGTGAGAGGAAGATCTGCTGAAGGACCACCATCACCTATTTTCTAGCCAACCCAAATCTCGAGGGCGAGATTCATCTTAAGGGGGTAGGTTTGTAACATCCCAAATTTTCAATTTGAAATGTTATACGATAGATCATTATTGCATATCATATTTATTGCATTTTGCTCGATCCTAGAAATTCTACGCAACTCAAGGACCCACAGGAGAGAGTTGGGGATTTCATTATTTTCGTATTTGAGTTTTCTCAAATTTTGAAAATAGGATCATTTGATTTTATTTATCTTATCTTCAATTATTTCAATTATAAAAATATGAGAGAGGGAATAAAATGACTTTCCCAAAATAAAGAAATATTGAGGATTTAACAATAAAATCAAATAAGATTTTATTTTGGATTTTATTGCTATTTTATTTGAATTTAGGAAAAATGCGCGTTTTTCAAAATTGCATTTAGGCTCCAAATAAATGTTCATCTAAACCGGCTTGATTTTAGGAGCCGGGGAAATTTTATTTCGAGATTTTTGAAGTCCGTTTAGTATTTATTTTAATTGTTTTTCTGCGCGTAATGTTTTTTTTAAAACGAACCGACCTAAACGGGTCGTGTCCGTTCGGGACTCCAACCCGGCTGGCCTTTAAAGCCCGAGGCACCGAGCCACCCTAGCCCAGCCACCGCCCCCGAACCCTAGCGCCGCCGCCGCCGCGTTCCGCCGCCGCCGCCCGCGCCGCGACGCGCCGCCCGACGCCCCGCCACTGGATCCCGCCGCCGCTGCCATCTGCTGCCACCACTGCGCCGCCCGACGCCCCGCCACTGGATACCGCCGCTAGCGCCGCCGCCCCGCCGCTCGACGCCCCGCCGCCGGATCCCGCCGCCACCGCCACCGCCAGCGCCACCTCCCCGTAGCCGGATCCCCTCGCCGCCGCCGCCTCCAGCCTGCCGGAGCTCGCCGCCGACCCCGCCGCCCCGCCGCCCGAGGTAGACACCACCGCCGCCGGTTTTCGCCGGTTAACCGCCCGGTTTTTTATGAAACCGCGGTTGTTTTTTTATTAGATCGGTTTTTTTCCCGGTTTAGTTATTTAGTGAACGCCCGTTCGTTCGATCGTTTTAACGAACGATTTTCGTTTTTTTCGCAAACAGCGAACATACGTTCGTTAGCCTGTTCGTTAGTTTTTCTTTTTATCAAAATTTCCGCGAGTATTTCTGATCGCGATTTCTGATCCGATTTTCGTTCTAGTATAACTTTTCGCACGTTTATCGGAATCAGGCGATTCAAGCGCCTTGAGTTTCGTCTCGAAACCCTCTTTCCGTTTAACCAACTCAAACAAGTTTTTGCTACTGTAAATTTTGACTTAGGTCTAGATTAGTAAACGAAGCTTGTTTCTTTCGCCATTTGATTTTCGTTGCTTCGTTTGATTGGATTCTTTTTGCAAACCGGAGTTCTTAAGTTGGACTTTCTGGTTAGATCTCTTATTTGAGTTCTACCTGTGCATTAGATGAGTACTTATTGTATGCTTGTTTGTTCGCGATAGAGTACCCGGAGTGCACCGCTTGCTACTTCGAATCTCTAAGTTTCGCAGATCATCAGCAAGGCAAGTAACACTTTGATCATACACCTTATCTACCCAGTTTTATCGCATTAGATCAATCCTCAAACAATTGCATGATTAGGATCTGATTAATATGTGGTTTTTGGGAAGTAGATGAGGTAGTATCTATTACCTGTTTTATTATCAAACCCTTGGGAGTTACTGTACGTTTGCTTATTATGCCATGCTATGCCAGTAGACGTGGATTGGGTGAGTGAATCCATGTCAGATGTGAGATTGTTAAATTAATGGTTTATTTAAGGTGGCAACTTTAATACACATCTGGGTGGATTGAGGCACCTGGGTATTCCAGCGATTGCCTGTTTTCTTTACGGACCGCCACCCAGGCTCAAAGGGATCATGAGATTATTCATGCTAGAAACTTCCGTGTGCTGCCACAAGATACTATGGGCTCTAGCATAGTGACTAAGTTGTGCGAACTCTTACAGTGGTAGACTAGCAAATGTAGGGGATGTAGGTTGGTACTGTCTACCCGATCGTAGGGTGCTAGTGCTTCTGAAAGACTATGTCTCGGTCATCCGTTTCTCAAACATCATGTAGTGCGAGAATCCCAACGGAGGAGATCGAGTCTTGTGGGGAAAAGTGCGCAAACCTCTGCAGAGTGTATAAACTAATTATGGTTAGCCGTGTCCCCGGTTATGGACGTTTTGAGTATCTAGTACTTGGATTGTCATGTGAATCTCATCATGTTACTTAAATTAATATTGTTGGGTTTTTAATGATGATGCTTAATTGGGATTGAGAGGGTGTCTACGCTCTCAATGTTTAACAACCACCCTGATAGTTAAATAAAATTTATTCCTTTGAAGTAGGGAAAAATTGGCTTTACGCAAAACTGTAACCATAGAGCTTTTTCCACCAAGCCATATATGCATGTAGTATAGCTATACTCTTTCATTACTCTCTATGTGTTACATTGCGAGCATATTCCATGTGCTGACCCGTTTCGGACTGCAACGTTCATGTTGCAGAATTTTCAGACGACGAGTAAGATGCCTTAGGACCGTGGTTCTATACTCAGTGATGCCGTTGGAGTTTATGGACTCACTTTATCTTCCAAGCCTTCCGCTGTTATCGTTATTAGATGGCCTTAAGCCATATTTATTGTAATAAGTTCTCTTTGGAGACATTCGATGTAATAAGTGTGTGATTGCTACTCAGTTATAAATCCTTCAAGTACTGTGCGTGTCAGCATCACTGATCCAGGGATGACACACATGCACAGAGATCAGACTGTTTGAGGTGTGGTCGCTACAACCTTGCACTTGGCTCTTCACCTCTTCGGAAGGTCCAACAATGATGATACTACAGTACAATATGCTTCTGGCAATCTGACCCCGATTGAACTGCTGCACGTCCACCGCAAGGGCGAGGGCGGGGGCTAGGGAGAGGGAGCGGGTGAGGGAGAGGGCACTGTAGTCAAAACCCTCTCCTCGTTCTGCGAACCACCACACGCGTGGGCGAGGGAGAGGCGTAGTAAGCAAGCTTCTCCTTGTTCGGCGAGTTGAGGGGACACATCAAAGCAGCACTAGTCCATACTACGTCCTTTTCGATAAATATGGCTTAATTTGAAATGAGAAAAATACATTGGCGGTCAACGTATGTAACAATACGCTCTTTACGGTCACTATATATAGTTTTGCGCTGATTATATGATCACTAGCTCATCGTAGAGCACCGTATTGCACCCTACTGACTGGCCACATAGTCGACGTAGCACTTTTTTGACTGGTTAAATTGTCACCTGGTTTCTGGGTCCCACCTGTCAGTTGGCAGAGCAAAGAAATCAGTTAAACAAAACTTTACGCAGGCGCGACAGGAGTCCAACCCTTGCGCGCGAACCACCCTGGCTGTGTATGTCAGTGCATGCACGTGTACTCCCTCGGTCTTCTAACAAAGAGTGTACATCGGCTATAAAACAAAGAGTGTAGTACATGATGTACATCTACACTTCCAATCTGTTTAGCCTTTAATCTAAATCGATATCGATCGACTAATGCACCAACTTGTGCTGTCGGTATAGCCAACATGTCTATCCTTAATTACAGCATGCAACAGCCTTCATTTAATCTTCTTCTCTCAATGGTCGCATGCACACATAAGTCTGCTACTTTTGGGCGTTAATTATGCCCTAGTCAATGTGTAAATCTCTAAATGTACAGCCTTTCACGGACGTAGGTTGTAGGTTGAGCACTTGAGCGTGAGCGTGTGAGTTGCATCGTGTGCTGTGTGCCGCATGGGTGCGTGAGTGTTGCGTGCATCCATGTGTACGTGTGAGTGTTGCATGTTGCATGCATGCATGCATGCATGCATGGGGCTTACTCCCTCCCATTGACATGTTCATATTTCAAGCTTCCTCTGTTCCCTCCATATGGTAATACTCCCTCTGTTCCCAAATACGGAGTAAAAGCCTCCCTCTGTTCCCAAATACGGAGTATTTGTCTTTCTACATATTTCAACAAGTGACTAGGTACGGAGCAAAATGAGTGAAATGAGCGTAGAGGCATAGGGATACTGTAGAAAGGAAGTCTTCGCGATCCATTATTCCCCATCTCGGTCAGAGAGAACTATTCAACTAGTCTTCACAGTGAAGTGACAATACACGCTGCAGCAGATGGGACACGTAATTAATAAGCTGAACCAGCGTGTTGGTGTTACTAAATCAGCCTTACCTAGTACTGCCATCATGTTTGCCAGTAGAGCACGCTTCCGCAAATACGCCTACTTGTGGCCCACTTGTGGTAGACCCACATGTCATCGGTGTAACTATTTACACTCCGAAGGACAGTATATCCTGGTAGTAGTACTAGTAGAGTTGAGATTTAATGCACTTTCCTCCCCGTCTTCCACTCTTCTTCCTCCTCTCTTCTTCTTCCTCCTCTCTTCCCCATCGTCGGCCGCACACCATTTACCCCCGCTCACTGCTCGCTCGCTCGCGCCATCTTACTTGGTAGCTCACGCATACCATATCCCCCTGCTCACTGCTCGGCCACACGAGGCGAAGCTTCTTCGCTCGCCCGCCCGAATCAACTTCCCCGCTGTCTCGCAGGCACTGAAAACCCCAATGGCAGAACCGACTGACACGCAGAGCCGCGATTGGAGTTTCCTCCCCAATGTTCTCTTGGAGCAGATCTATAATCGTATGGTCCTACTCAGCACCGTCCGTCTGGCCGCATGCTCGGTGTCTTTGTATCGTCTACTCATCTACAAACGGCCGGCTCTTTTCAAGACACCCTGCTTGCTGATGCCCGATCCTCACAGGTGGCCCAGATACCGACTTGACGATCCTATGGAGGTTGCCGTGGTGCCCCTCGACATGCAACCACTACCTGTCCACCTGTCCTTCATGCGCGGCCACTACTGGGCGGGCATGAAGGCCAACTGGATCGTCCTCATCCACCAATCCGGTAGTCCGTGGCGTCTCGTGGATATCTACACCCATCGAGAGATCACCCTTCCATCGTCGGATACCGCCGCCAACGAGCCTCGCGGCCCGCCGGACACTCCTGCCTACTACGCACGAGACGCATCAAGCTTTTGGCTCGACCTCTATTTGCTGAAAGTTGTAATCTGCGAAGTGCCCACACCATCAGAAGACTACATGGATTACAAGCTCATTGCCTCGTTCGACATGGGATTAGTCTATCTGGAATCCGGTTGCCATACATGGTTATGGCTCATCATCAATCCTATTGAGGCAACATTTTTGTCTGATGCTATTGTGCACGATGGTATCATTTACGCGGTCGACGCACAGATTGGCTGCCTATACTGGTGGAATCTATCATCGTGTAATTGCTCTATCTCATCTCATCTTTACCTTATTAATACAACTGCCTATTCATTGTTACAAATTTAGAATAGATAGTATGTCTATGACCACATAATTGCTACTCCCTCCATCCCAAAATAAGTGTCTCAAATTTGTACTAGCTCTAGTACAAAGTTGTACTAAGCTTAAGACAGTTATTTTGGGACAGCGGGAGTATATGTTCCTCTCATTTCCTAGATTTTTATGATCACACATGTTATTGTTAGAGTTGATATGAGAACATTTGGCATCTAATGATTGTTAGAATACATATTATGAGCATAACATCATGATTGCTGTATGTTATTCTCGTTTCCAAGATTTTATAACAACGCATGTTATTGCTTAGAGTTGATATGACAACAATAGTAGTAAGTGCTATGGTAGAATATGAGTAGGCTCTATCATAGCTGTTTTCCTCTCATTGTTACATGATGTTTGAACCATCACATATTGCTAAAATATGAAAGCCATTGGCTTATTTTTTTAACTTGGGGTATGATTATGACCACAGCATTGCAATTCTCTGTCTATGATATGTGTAACTGTTATAATAATCTTAATTCCACACATACTCTGAAAATGATTGTTTATTTTTGTCCTTTTGGTCTCCAATTTGAATTGTTGCAGCAGACGCAAATGCGCTGGCCTTCATGACTCCAGGACCTGGAATCATACCAGCCGATGGGTGGTGGTTTATCGCTCGTTCAGCTGACGGCGGTCATTTGATGCTCATTTGCACGTACCAAATTGACCAAACTATTCAAACCAGATGCAGTATAATGCGTGGGGAGTTCGTGACATTGATGGCTATCGCTTCTTCGTGTTCGAAAAAATCCCAGCTCCATTGGGCTAGGCGTATTCAACTGGAGGCAGGTTTACAGCCTCGGCAACCACTCCTTGTTCCTTGGGCTCAATTATCCGATCATCCAACCAATCATCGATCGTATTACGACGATGATTACCGTGCTATGCAACTTCCATTCGCCAAGGGGGACTGTGTTTACACATCATACCATGGGTTTCATGAATCACCATATCCAGAGATTTATCAACACAACTTGTTGCCAGATAATCTTCAGTGTGTGAAAGGCATCAATCTTCCATGCGATGGATGGCTTTTTGCAAACCCGACATGCGGCGATGTGGTTCATGCCAACAGCAAATATGCACAACTTGATTCGTGCTGATATCTAGACTAAATCATGTATTCTGCTGCTGTAGCACGACCCTCTTTTGTTGGATATTATGTACTGTTGTTAGTTTCAAGAACTCCTCTGGTTTGAAGGATAGATACCTTCCTGGGATCAAGTGCATCCTAACTCACCTGCGTAGGATGTACTGATAATTATGATGGAGATGTTGTGCAGAAGCCACACACACACACACACACACACAAACACACACACACACACACACACACAGACACACACACACACACACACACACACACACACACACACACACACACACACACACACACACACACATATATATATATATACGACTAGTATATATATCAATTAGGCTTGAAGTGCGTACTTGTTAGTTAAACCTATGTATAAATTGTGACACTAAATACGACTAGTAAGTAGTACAGTAGCAGTACTAGTATACGTCGGTCAAATTATTCATCATGTCCAGTTTCAAAAAAAATTATTCATCATGTCCACACATTGAATTGACGTGACAACACGCTACGTGTGAGGTGACACATGAATCCTGGAGGTGTGTTCGGGTATTCTGGACTTCAGATTTGGAGTACCACTTATCTGTCAAAATCTTTCATCATTCACTTAAAACAGTCGATTGATCATACATTGAGTACCATATAGCTGGAATTACCGATACAAGTCGAAGAAGGATTGGCCGGTGCTGCCGGCTGGCGTCAAGTTCGGTCCCACAGATCAGGAGCTGATCGAGCACCTTGAGGTCAAAGTGAGTGCTGACAGCGCGAGATCTCACCCTCTCACCGATTTGTTCATACCAACCATCGACAGCGAGCACGGCATATGCTACACCCAACCTGAGAAACTTCCAGGTAAGACACCGATCGGTCGTCTACTTGCACAAACATATTCCTTTGTTTGTAGCTCTATTTTTCTTTTTAGACGCAGACCTGGTGAAGCAATTACAATTTGACAGTTAATAAAAAGTGAAACAAGTGACTGCAACATGCCAAAGATGTTATGAAAATGCCAACTACATACACTAAAACCTGTATTCGACAATACTGCATGTATCACACTGAGTGGCCTAAGGAAGCATTTATTCCAGCGCAATTCTAGGGCATTCAAAAGGGGCACATGGACGCGTCGCAAGATACAGTCGGAGTGCGGCTGATAACCCACAAGTATAGGGGATCGCAACAGCTTTCGAGGGTAGAGTATTCAACCCAAATTTATTGATTCGACACAAGGGGAGCCAAAGAATATTCTGAAGTATTAGCAGTTGAGTTGTCAATTCAATCACACCTGGATAACTTAGTATCTGCAGCAAAGTGTTTAGTAGCAAAGTAGTATGATACTAACGGTAATAGTGGCAAAAGTAAAGATAGCAGTTTTGTAGTAATTGTTACAGTAGCAACGGAAAAGTAAATAAGCGAAGCACAATATGTGAAAAGCTCGTAGGCATTGGATCAGTGATGGATAATTATGTCGGATGTGATTCCTCATGTAATAGCTATAACATAGGGTGACATAGAACTAGCTCCAGTTCATCAATGTAATGTAGGCATGTATTCCGAATATAGTCATACGTGCTTATGGAAAAGAACTTCATGACATCCTTTGTCCTACCCTCCCGTGGCAGCGGGGTCCTAGTGGAAACTAAGGGATATTAAGGCCTCCTTTTAATAGAGTACCGGACTAAAGCATTAACACATACTGAATACATGAACTCCTCAAACTACGGTCATCACCGAGAATTATCCCGATTATTGTCACTTCGGGGTTGTTGGATCATAACACATAATAGGTGACTATAGACTTGCAAGATAGGATCAAGAACTCACATATATTCATGAAAACATAATAGGTTCAGATCTGAAATCATGGCACTCGGGCCCTAGTGACAAGCATTAAGCATAGAAAAGTCATAGCAGCATCAATCTCAGAACATAGTGGATACTAGGGATCAAACCCTTACAAAACTAAATTAATTACATGCTAAATCTCATCCAACCCATCATCGTCCAGCAAGCCTACGATGGAATTACTCACGCACGGCGGTGAGCATCATGAAATTAGTCATGGAGGATGGTTGATGATGACGACGACGACGAATCCCCCTCTCCGGAGCCTCGTACGAACTACAGATTAGCCCTCCCGAGAGAGATTAGGGCTTGGCGGTGGCTCCGTATCATAAAACGCGATGAAACTTTCTCTCTGATTTTTTTTCTGCAAACGGAATATGTAGAGTTGGAGTTGACGTTGATGGAGCATCAGGGGGCCCACGGGATAGGGGGCGTGCCCAGGGGGAGGGGGCACGCCCCCACCCTCGTGGACAGGGTGTGGGCCCCCTGGCCTTGATTCTTTTGCCAGTATTTTTTATATTTTCCAAAAGTTATCTTCGTGGATTTTCAGGTCATTCCGAGAACTTCTGTTTTCTGCACAATAAACAACACCATGGCAGTTCTGCTAGAAACATCGTCAGTCCGGGTTAGTTTCATTCAAATCATGCAAGTTAGAGTCCAAAACAAGGGCAAAAGTATTTGGAAAAGTAGATACATTGGAGACGTATCAACTCCCCCAAGCTTAAACCTTTGCTTGTCCTCAAGCAATTCAGTTGATAAACTGAAAGTGATAAAGAAAACATTTTACAAACTCTATTTGCTCTTGCTGTTGTAAATATGTAAAGCGAGCATTCAAGTTTTGAGTAAAGTTCATGAACTAACCACATTCACAATAACACTCAGGTCTCATGTTTACTCATATCAATGGCATAATCAACTAGCGAATAATAATAAAACTCGAATGACAACACTTTCTCAAAACAATCATAATATGATATAACAAGATGGTATCTCGCTAGCCCATTCTGAGACCACAAAACATAAATGTAGAGCACCTTTAAAGATCAAGGACTGACTAAACATTGTAATTCATGGTAAAAGAGATCCAGTCAAGTCATACCCAATATAAACTAAAAGTAATGAATGCAAATGACAGTGTGCTCTCCAGCGGGTGCTTTTTAATAAGAGGAGTGATGACTCAACATAAAAGTAAATAGATAGGCCCTTCGCAGAGCGAAGTAGGGATTTGTAGAGGTGCCAGAGCTCGATTTTAAAATAGAGATGAATAACATTTTGAGCGCCATACTTTCACTGTCAACGCAACAACTATGAGATGGCGATATCTTCCATGCTACATACATTATAGGCGGGTCCCAAACAGAATGGTAAAAGTTTATACTCCCCAACCACCAAGAAGCATCAATCCATGGCTTGCTCGAAACAACGAGTGCCTCCAACTAGAAACAGCCCTGGGGGAGTTTTGTTTGATTATTTTGATTTGCTTTGATCTTTTGATCATGGGACTGGGCATCCCGGTTACCAGCCATTTTCTCGTTAATGAGGAATCAGAGCTCGGTTTTAAAATAGGGATTGAATAACATTTTGAGCGGCATACTTTCACTGTCAACGCAACAACTATGAGATGGTTGTATCTTCCATACTACATGCATTATAGGCAGTTCCCAAATAGAATGGTAAAGGTTTATACTCCCCCATCCACCAACAAGCATCAATCCATGGCTTGCTCGAAACAACGAGTGCCTCCAACTAACAACAGCCCTGGGGGAGTTTTGTTTAATTATTTTGATTTGCTTTGATCTTTTTGGATCATGGGACTCGGCATCCCGGTTACCGGCCCTTTCTCGTAAATGAGGAGCAGAGTCCACTCCTCTTGAGAATAAACCACCTAGCATGGAAGATACAGACAGCCCTAGTTGAAACATGAGCTGCTCGAGCATACAAACCAGAATTTTATTTGAAGGTTTGGAGTTTGGCACATACAAATTTACTTGGAACGGCAGGTAGATACCGCATATAGCAAGGTATGGCGGACTCATATGGAATAACTTTGGGGTTTATGGAGTTTGGATGCACAAGCAGTATTCCCACTTAGTACAGGTGAAGGCTAGCAAAAGACTAGGAAGCGACCAATTGAGAGAGCGACAACAGTCAAGAACATGCATTAAAATTAATTTACACCAAGTGCAAGCATGAGTAGGATATAATCCACCCTGAACATAAATATCATGAAGGCTATGTTGATTTTGTTTCAACTACATGCGTGAACATGTGCCAAGTCGAGTCACTCAATTCATTTAAAGGAGGATACCATCACATCATACCACATCATAACCATTTTAATAGCATGTTGGCACGCAAGGTAAACCATTATAAACTCATAGCTAATTAAGCATGTCATAAGCAACTATAATCTCTAAATGTCATTGCAAATATGTTTACTTCATAATAGGCTGCATCAGGAATGATGAACTCATCATATTTACAAAAACAAGAGAGGTTGAGTTCATACCAGCTTCTCTCATCTCAATCAGTCCATCATATATCGTCATTATTGCCTTTCACTTGCACAACCAAACGATGTGTATAATAATAATAGTGCACATGCATTGGACTAAGCTGGAATCTGCAAGCATTCAATTCAAGAGAGAAGACAAAGTAACATGGGCTCTAAGTTAAATCAACAATCATGCATATGAGAGCCACTAAAGAATTTCAATATGGTCTTCTACTCTCGACCCCCAAAGGAAAGAAAATAAAACTATTTACACGGGAAAGCTTCCAACAAGTAAAAGAAGAACGAGAAATCTTTTTCGGTTTTCATTTCAGTTACTACTACAAGCATGGGAATTAAACTAACTACTATTTTTGGTTTTTCTTAAGGTTTATCAAACACACAAGAAGAAAAGTAGAAAAAAGAAAATTAAACAAGCATGGATAATACAATGAAAGAGTATGAGCACCGACAACTAGAATAGTGTGTGAACATGAATGTAAGGTCAGTGAGAAATACGTACTCCCCCAAGCTTAGGCTTTTGGCATAAGTTGGTCTAATGCCAAGGACCGCGGCTACACTCCCCGGTATACTGAGGAGTGTCATCAGGATACCACTGGCTAGCGATCTCCTCCGGATCCCACTGATAAGATGATGGATGATAAGGGTCCAGTGGAGGTTCCGGCTCAGACTCTGGAGCGGATGCCTGGCCTCGATGAGCGTACACCGCTTCTGGCAAGGCAAGGTAATTATCTGCAGTTAAATCAAACAACAGAGGCGCATGCAGAGTAATAATCTCATTTTGTTTCTTATTAAATCTCAGGTTATACAGAAGCATCTTGTCTTTGTTGTCAACAATAAACTCATGCGCTACCATGCTTCTGTAATCTAAAAAGGAAAGAGGCAACATTGTCTCCTCTTTCTCATAATGCCTAATAGGTGTCTCAAAATGTTTAGCAAGGCGTGCAGCATAGATACCTCCAAGGATGGGGCCTGTACGGTTCAGGCTTAGCCGTTTAGCAATAACGGCACCCATACTAAAACTATTATCACCAAACAAGGCATGGAACAGAATAATAATATCAGGAACACTGAAGTTTCCACTGTTTCCACGACCAATTAAACATCGACTAGCAAATATGGCAAAGTAGCGTAAAACAGGAAAGTGTAAGCTAGTGATTCTCGCATCGGAACCCTTCTTCGGATCCCCTACAGTAATAGTGTTAACAAAACCATCCACATCTTTACAATGTGGTTCATCTAAACTGCTCTCAAAGCGTATTCTACATACCGTGCAAAAATTACCTAATGACAATTCCTTGAACTCATCATATAAATGAAATGATACTGAAGGAGGTGAATTCTTAGGATAGTAATAAAATTTTGGCACGAAAGTATTGGTGAGTAAGAGATACTGATCGATCCGGTCGTGGAGGAAGTCGGTGAGTCCCCCATTTTCAACCAAAGAATAAAAGTCTTCACAAATCCCGGCTTCTCTCAAGAAATTATCACAAGGCCATTCACACGGCCGTACTTCTGCTACACGAGGAAGATTATACTTGGCCTTTTCCTTCTCTTTAGCTTGTTTATCCTTGGAGCCTTGGCTAGAATAGCCCCTCAAAAATCTCCTTATCATTCTCTGAAAATTTCTGAAATTTTTAGTGACTTCAAAATAAAAGTGAATCAAACTAAACAAGATTGGTAGCAACTACTCCCACAAGTGCCTAGAGCCTATATCATGCATTCGAATTACTTGGGACCTCATACATTTGACATGCAAGCTCAAGAACATGGTCACCTATGTAGCAAAAATTTGCAATGAATAAAGCACTAGAACAAAAACTAATTGGACCAATGGAGGAGTCACATACCAAGCAACAATCTCCCAAAGCAGTTTTGTGAATGGAGCTTTGAGCAAGGAGATCAAAAATCGCAGCAAAATGAGCTAGAACTCGTGCTTGAGCTGGATGGGGTTTTTTTTGGGAGGAAGATGGAGTGTGTGGGTGCAGGAATAAGTGGAGGGGGGCTACCGTGGGCCCATGAGACAGGGGGGCACGCCCACACCTAAAATCCTCAAATAATCCATAAAAAATCATACTAAATTTCCAGGGCATTTGGAGCACTTTTATTTTCGGGATATTTTTTATTATTGCATGGATAAATCAGGAAACAAACAGATAATACTATTTTTGCTTTATTTATTCTAAATAACAGAAAGTAAAAAAGAGGGTACAGAAGGTTGTGCCTTCTAGTTTCATCCATCTCATGATCATCAAAATGAATCCACTAACAAGGTTGATCAAGTTTTGTTAACAAACTCATTCCGAATAACATGGAACCGAAGAAATTTCGAATAACACTAAGTTACCTCAACGGGGATATGAACATCCCCAACAATAAGAATATCATGCTTTTTCTTGATAGTAGGAAGAGAAAATTCAAAACCTCCAATAATGATAGTTGGAACTTCTCCAATAGAATTGATGCTATGAACTTGAGGTTGTTTCCTCGGAAAGTGTACCATATGCTCATTACCATTAACATGAAAAGTGACATTGCCTTTGTTGCAATCAATAACAGCCCCTGCAGTATTCAAAAAGGTCTAGCAAGGATAATCGACATACTATCGTCCTCGGGAATATCAAGAATAACAAAGTCCATTAAGATGGTGACATTTGCAACCACAACAGGCACATCCTCACAAATACCGACAGGTATAGTAGTTGATTTATCAGCCATTTGCAAAGATATTTCAGTAGGTGTCAACTTATTCAATTCAAGTCTACGATATAAAGAGAGAGGCATAACACTAACACCGGCTCCAAGATCACATAGGGCAGTTTTAACATAGTTTCTTTTAATGGAGCATGGTATAGTTGGTACCCCTGGATCTCCAAGTTTCTTTGATATTCCACCCTTAAAACTGTAATTAGCAAGCATGGTGGAAATTTCAGCTTCCGGTATCTTTCTTTTATTTGTCATGGTATCCTTCATATATTTAGCATAAGGATTTACTTTAAGCATATCAGTTAAGCGCATACGTCAGAAGATATGTCTAATCATTTCAGCAAAGCGCTCAAAATCCTCATCACCCTTTGTGTTGGATGGTTTAGGAGGAAAAGGCATGGGTTTTTGAACCCATGGTTCTCTTTCTTTACTTTGCTTCCTAGCAACAAAATCTCTCTTATCATAACGTTGATTCTTTGATTGTGGGTTATCAAGATCAACAACAGGTTCAATCTCTACATCATTATTTTTGCTAGGTTGGGCACCAACATGAACATTATCATTAACATTTTTATTAGGTTCATGTTCATCACCTGATTGTGTTTCAGCATCAGAAATAGAAATATCATTGGGATTCTCAGGTGTGTCTACAACAGGTTCACTAGAAGCATCCAAAGTCCTATCATTTTTCTTTTTCTTCTTTTTAGAAGAACTAGGTGCCTCTAAATTATTTCTCTGAGAGTTCTGCTCGATTCTCTTAGGGTGGCCTTCAGGATACAAAGGTTCCTAAATCATTCTACCAGTTCGAGAAGCCACTCTAACAGGAAAGTCATGTTTATTATTTAATTCATCGAGCAAATCACTTTGAGCTTTAAGTACTTGCTCAGCTTGAGTGGTAACCATAAAAGAATATTTTCTAATGAGTTTAAGTTCACCTTTAACTCTAGCCATATAATCACTCAAGCGTCCAATCTCGAAAGCATTATTCTTTAACTCTCTACCAACGTAAGCATTAAAACTTTCTTGTCTAGCCATAAAGTCATCAAATTCATCTAAGCATTGGCTATGGAAATTAGTAGCCGGGATTTCAACTTTATCATATCTATAGAGAGAATTTACCTTTACTACATGTGTCGGGTTATCAAGACAATGTGTTTCTTCAATAGGTAGATTAAGACCATGTATTTATTCAATAGGAGGTAAATTCTTAACATCTTTAGCTTTAATACCTTTTGCTTTCATAGATTTCTTTGCCTCTTGCATATCTTCAGGAGTGAGAAATAGAACACCCCTCTTCTTCGGAGTTGGTCTAGGAATAGGCTCAGGAGTTGGCTCAATTGGCTCAGGAATTGCCGCAGGAATTGGCTTAGGAAGAGTCCAATTATTTTCATTAGTCAACATATTATTCAATAATAATTCAGCTTGGTCGACTGTTCTTTCCCTGAAAACACAACCAGCACAACTATCCAAGTAGTCCTTGGAAGCATTGGTTAGTCCATTATAAAAGATATCAAGTATTTCATTTTTCTTAAGAGGATGATTAGGCAAAGCATTAAGTAATCGAAGAAGCCTCACCCAAGCTTGTGGGAGACTCTCTTCTTCGATTTGCACAAAATTATATATTTCTCGCAAGGCAGCTTGTTTCTTATGAGCAGGAAAATATTTAGCAGAGAAGTAATAAATCATATCCTGGGGACTACGCACACAACCAGGATCAAGAGAATTAAACCAAGTTTTAGCATCATCCTTTAATGAGAACGGAAATATCTTAAGGATATATTAATAGCGGGACTTCTCATCATTAGTAAATAGGGTGGCTATATCATTTAACTTGGTAAGATGTGCCACAACAGTTACAGATTCATAGCCATAAAAAGGATCAGATTCAACCAAAGTAATTATCTCAGGATCAACAGAGAATTCATAATCCTTATCAGTAGCATAGATAGGTGAAGTAGGAAAAGCGGGGTCAGGTTTGATTCTAGCATTTAGAGATTGCTGCTTCCATTTAGCTAATAACTTCTTAAGACCATATCTACCATTACAAGCAAAAATAGCCCTAGCAGCTTCTTCATCCATAACATAACCCTTAGGAACAACAGGCAATTCATAATTAGGGGGAGAACCTTCATCATCACTATCATCAATAATTTTGTTTTCAACAATTTTGTTCTCTCTAACCCTAGCAAGTTGTTCATCAAGAAATTCACCTAATGTCACAGTAGTATCAAGCACAGAAGTAGTTTCATCACAAGTATCATGCATAGCAGAAGTGGCATCATCAATAACGTGCAACATATCAGAATTCAAAGCAGTAGCAGGTTTAGGTGTCGCAAGCTTACTCAAAATAGAGGGAGGATCTAGTGCAGAGCTAGATGGCAGTTCCTTACCTCCCCTCGTAGTTGAGGGAAAAATCTTAGTTCTTTCGTCTTTCAAGTTCCTCATAGTGATCAGCAGATATAAATCCCAAGTGACTCGAAGAATAGAGCGATGCTCCCCGGCAACGGCGCCAGAAATTAGTCTTGATAACCCACAAGTATAGGGGATCGCAACAGCTGTCGAGGGTAGAGTATTCAACCCAAATTTATTGATTCAACATAAGGGGAGCCAAAGAATATTCTTAAGTATTAGCAGTTGAGTTGTCAATTCAACCACACCTGGATAACTTAGTATCTGCAGCAAAGTGTTTAGTAGCAAAGTAGTATGATACTAACGGTAACAGTGGCAAAAGTAAAGATAGCAGTTTTGTAGTAATTGTTACAGTAGCAACAGAAAAGTAAATAAGCGAAGCACAATATGTGAAAAGCTCGTAGGCGTTGGATCAGTGATGGATAATTATGTCGGATGCGATTCCTCATGTAATAGCTATAACATAGGGTGACACAGAACTAGCTCCAGTTCATCAATGTAATGTAGGCATGTATTCTGAATATAGTCATACGTGCTTATGTAAAAGAACTTGCATGACATCTTTTGTCCTACCCTCCCTTGTTAGCGGGGTCCTAGTGGAAACTAAGGGATATTAAGGCCTCCTTTTAATAGAGTAACGGACCAAAGCATTAACACATAGTGAATACATGAACTCCTCAAACTATGGTCATCACTGAGAAGTATCCCGATTATTGTCACTTTGGGGTTGTCGGATCATAACACATAATAGGTGACTATAGACTTGCAAGATAGGATCAATAACTCACATATATTCATGAAAACATAATAGGTTCAGATCTGAAATGATGGCACTCGGGCCCTAGTGACAAGCATTAAGCATAGAAAAGTCATAGCAACATCAATCTCAGAACATGTTGGATACTAGGGATCAAACCCTTACAAAACTAACTTAATTACATGCTAAATCTCATCCAACCCATCACCGTCCAGCAAGCCTACGATGGAATTACTCACGCACGGCGGTGAGCATCATGAAATTGGTGATGGAGGATGGTTGATGATGACGACAGCGACGAATCCCCCTCTCCCGAGCCCGGAACGGACTCCAGATCAGCCCTCCCAGGAGAGATTTGGGCTTGGCGGCGGCTCTGTATTGTAAAACGCGATGAAACTTTCTCTCTGATTTTTTTCTCCGTGAAACGGAATATATAGAGTTGGAGTTGAGGTCGGTGGAGCATCAGGGGGCCCACGAGACAGGGGGTGCGCCCAGGGGGAGGGGGTGCTCCCCCACCCTCGTGGATAGGGTGTGGGCCCCCTGGCCTTGATTCTTTCGTGAGTATTTTTTATATTTTCCAAAAGTTATCTCCGTGGATTTTTAGGTCATTCCGAAGACTTTTGTTTTCTGCACAACAAACAACACCATGGCAGTTCTACTGAAAACAGCGTCAGTCCGGGTTAGTTTCATTCAAATCATGCAAGTTAGAGTCCAAAACAAGGGAAAAAGTGTTTGGAAAAGTTGATACGTTGGAGACGTATCAGTGGCATGCCCACGATGTGGTACAATACCGACAATATCTTGCCAGTGATGGTCAACGGCCGACAGACGGGCAGCAAAAAGGTTCTGGTACTGCACACCAACAAAAACTTCGACCAGCAGAGGACCAACTGGGTGATGCACCAGTACCACCTCGGGGACCTGGAGCAAGAGAAGGGGCGGGAGCTGGTCCTATGCAAGATTTTGTACCAGACGAAAACTAGGGCCAGGTATAAAAAGATTATAAGTTAGTTTGGTATTGGTAGTTGTACTACCTTGTCGTCCGCAAGTTGGTATTGTTGTTAACTATCTTTTGGTATGAAGTTGCATTTGCTTCCATCCATCATGCCGACGGTCGATGTGGATATAAAGCTGAATCATTTGTTTCGAAACGAATTTTCAGGCACCTGATTTTTATTTGATGGGTAGCATAAGTACCTGCCGTTTGAATTCCCAGTTCTCCAATTTTTTTGAAACAAGTGCATGCACTTATTATTACAATAAAAAAACAATATCCCTGCTGCATCCCAATTATCAGTCTGTACTTGCAGAATTCTCTCGTTTATTGAGCACGTATATTGTTTTTTCAGGTCGAGCAAGTTTCAACTGGGCGGTAGACTGCCCAGGCTTGGTTTTGTCTTTAACAGGCCCAGCCCATGACGACAACAGGGCAAAAAGATCAAGCAGGTATCTACTGGCCTCTGGCCCGCCAACGTTAGTTATATTTTGTCTTACAACATCCGCAGGTAGTTTTTTTTACTGAATCAAACACACAGCCCAATTCTATTTTCCTCTTGAAACGCATGTCCTACATCCGTTTTCTAATCTCTACCTATAGTTTTACTAGTTCATATACACGTACCATTATATTGAAAACACATAAAATTCCCTTTTCATAAAATTCCCATGTCTTATTTGCTTACAAAAACAAATTAATTTTTTTGGCAAATCAATAAGTTCTTAAAAAATGTTTATCATTTTGGGATTACAACATTTCTGACTCCACCAAAATATGCAAAATAAGGTTGAACTTTTTGACCGTGGTCCTGGGCCGAAAATGGGTTGTAATAAATTACTTAAGAATTAGCAAATGGGCTACAAATTATAAAAAAATAGCAAATAGGCTTTATGTTGTCTGCCACAGATTTGGAGGCTGACTTGTGGGCCTACTAAGTTCATGCGTACACAAGGTTTCTCAAAAAAGAAACTTAGTCAACAATCGACTCTACCAGCGTCAGACCGTTAGATGTCAATCTAACGACAATCGTGCTTCTTCAGTCTCTGATCTACCTGCCCCAGCCGCCCAAACCAGCGCTGTCGGAACCGCCTGCTCCCGCCTCCCGTGGACGGCTGTGCTGCCGGGCAGGCCTCATGGCCCCTTCATACTCGCATCCCTGGCCTGTCTATCCCTCTACTCACCCACACCTCCGGTTATTTTCCGGCGACGGCAGCCGAACCAGTCAACCCTCGTACTCTCCACCGCGTGGGCAGCCACTGCCGTGTCTTCTCCGCCTCCATGTCGTTCCCTTCGTAGGCCTCGCCTCGTCCACCACCCTAGTCCTCTCGGTGCGGCGTGGTCAACTTGGTCAGCGAACGACATCCATCAGAAGTGGACTATACGTGGAGAGGCTGACAGATGGGTCCACGACCGCACACAAGGAAATGCCTCCTTATTACGCACAAAATAATGATTCCTCCACCTGACATCTGGGACCCGCCCGAAGGGCCTCTGTATTTCGCCAAAAAAAGTTCCCTTCGCTGACAGGTCGGACCCACCAACTATATCTTCGCATGCAAGGAAGTGCCTTCTTATTGCGCACAAAAAAATGAATACCCCCCTGCCAGCTGGGACCCACCATAGTGGGAGGGTGACTTGTGGGCCTACTAAGTTGACGGGGATGGAGGGCTTTGTCAACTTAGTCAATGTACGAACGATTCTAGCTGGATTGACCGTACGATATCCATCAAACGGCCGTAGTGCTTCTTTAACCTCTAGTCTTCTTGCTCCAGCTGCCCAAAGCAGCGCCGGTCGTGCCGCATGCTCCTGCCTCTCGTGGCCGGCTACGCTATCGCGGAGGCCTCACCGCCCCCATACTACTCCCACCACTGGCCAGGTGTCACGCCCAATATGCGACCCTATCCAAAAGGAACTCGAAGGTCCCACCAAGGATAGACCCGCATATTGAAATGCTTTTGCAAGGTGGATATCATTACATCAACATTACATAATAGATGGGGATACATACAAGAGGCATACAATGCCACATGAATACAACAATACATCATACATAAGACCAACATCCGACTACGGATGAAACACAAATAGAAGCTCAAACGACATCCACCCAGCTAGCCCAGGCTGCCGACCTGGAACCTATCCCCTGATCGAAGAAGAAGCAGAAGAATAACTCCAAACAAGCAAACATCGCTCTCGCGTCATGATCATCGCAAACCTGTACCTGCAACTATTGTTGTAGTAATCTGTGAGCCACGAGGACTCAGCAATCCCATTACCATGGGTATCAAGACTAGCAAAGCTTAAAGGGAAAGGAAGGGGTAAAGTGGTGAGGTTGCAGCGGTGACTAAGTATATATGGTGGCTAACATACGCAAATAAGAGCGAGAAGAGGAGCAAAGGAACGGTCGTCAACTAGTAATGATCAAGAAGTGATCCTGAGCTCCTACTTACGTCAATCATAACACAGAAACCGTGTTCACTTCCCGGACTCCGCCGAGAAGAGACCATCACGGCTACACACGCGGTTGATGCGTTTTAATTCGGATCTGGTGTCAAGTTATCTACAACCGGACATTAACAAATCCCCATCTGCCACATAACCGCGGGCACGGCTCTCGAAAGTTTATACCCTGCTGGGGTGTCCCAACTTAGCCCATGATAAGCTCTCGCGATCAAAGAAGGATATTCCTTCTCCCGTGAAGACCCGATCAGTCTCGGAATCCCGGTTTACAAGACATTTCGACAATGGTAAAACAAGACCAGCAAAGCCACCCGATGCGCCGACAATCCCGATAGGAGCTGCACATATCTCGTTCTCAGGGCAACACCGGATAGGTCAGCCTACAAGTAAAACCAGACCTCAAGTTGCCCCGAGGTGGCCCCGCAGTCTGCCCGGTTCGGACCAACACTTAGACAAGCACTGGCCCGGGGGGGGGGGGGGGCTAAAATAAAGATGAGCGTTGGGTTGGCCGACCCAAGGGAAAGGTATAGGTGGTGGTGAGGCAAATGGTAAAACCAAGGTTGGGCCTTGCTGGACAAGTTTTATTCAAAGCGAACTGTCAAGGGGGTCCCATAAATCACCCGACCGCATTAGGAACGCAAAAATCCGGGAACATAACACCGGTATTATGGAAACTAGGGCGGCAAGAGTAGAACAAAACACCAGGCATAAGGCCAAGCCTTCCACCCTTTACCAAATATATAGATGCATTAATAATATAAGAGATATTGTGATATCCCAACCAAAATCCTGTCCACCATGGAGAAATCTTCAACTTCACCTGCAACTAACAACGCTATAAGAGGGGCTGAGCAAAGCGGTGACATAGCCAAACAACGGTTTGCTATGAATGGTGTCAAAGGTTAGAGGTTCATGGCAATTTGGGAGGCTTGAAGAGCAAATGATAGGTAACACAGCATAGCGATAGAACGAAGCAACTAGCATAGCAATGATAGTAGTGAGATCCAGGGTAGCGGTCATCTTGCCTGAAATCCCGCAAGGAAGAAGAACGAGTCCATGAAGAAGATGAAGCCACGAAGACGAACCAAGCGTAGACGAACGAATCCTCACGATCGCAACGAAACGGGAACTATCGAGAAGAAGCACACAACATGGTAAATACACCACACATAGGCAAGACAATATGCACAACAAGCATGATGCATGACAAAGCTACATGAAGCTACTCATGGCAAGAGATGATGCAAACAAGAACAACACATCAAGGCAAGTTTAAATGAGGTCGGAAACAACATATAACAATTCCGGTAGGTCCTCATATGCAAGTTTCGAAGTTGGTCCAGATCTGAATAAACCTTATGTTCAAGTTGTTAAACAGCAAGTTAAGATGCACCAAGATGATCTACACGAGATTCTAGTCAAGTTACATATAAAGTTCATTAGATTTGGAGCTACGGCCTAGAAGATATGAGAAAAACAAGTTGCATGGCATTGATGCAAAATGCACCCAAACATCAAGCAAACACCTCAAAACAAGGATGCAACATGATAATATGAAACTACATGCAAAATCAAGCAAGTTACATATAGAGCACACTCAAAACGGAGCAACTGTTTAACACATACACTCTATACAAGGCATAACAACAATCTGTCCATAATAGCAACTAGGCATCTTACAAGCATCAAAACAACATGCTACAGCACCCCAACATAAGAACAAAAGGCATGAGAATGATTTACAGGTAAAGGACAACAAAACATGAACACTGAAATATCTCCAGAAACTACTAGAACATTCTCAAAAGGACATGGAAAGTTTGCAAATAATAACAGTTTCAAACTTTGCAGAAATAACCTCAGGTTGCAATGTTTAGAGCTATCAAACGACATGTTACAGGAACTTATCATGGCAAACAAAGGCATGGCATGATACTACTAAATGCATAGAACAAAGACCCTTACTGACTATGAGCCAAAAAGGATCAGAAGATATGATGGCACCCATGTAAACATGGCATGTTATATGACAGATTCATACATGGCAGAAACAACAATAAGTAGGCATGTTGGTGAGCTTCAACCACTCACCACAGAGAAATACATGGCATGGCAAGGCAACCAACAGTAAGAAGACAAGTTTATTAAGCTAAGCATGGCAAGAGCAAGTTCATAGGGTGCAGGGATCACTAGAAAAGCACATGGAGGCTATAATTGCAACCAAGGGCATGTATGGATAGAGCATGACATGTATAACAAAACATCCTTACTGAACATCTCTAGAATAATGCACGAAATGACTTGTAGCAGCAGGTTCACATAGCAACAAAATATAACAGAATCTGTCTAGCAAAACAGCAACAACAAGTACCCTACTTAGCAAGCTTGATGCACTCAACACACAACTCACAAAAATACATGGATGGCACCCCTGGAAAGATGGCATATCATAGATCAAAACACATGTAGACATCAACCTCATAGGATGCACACATCAAACATGGCAAAAATGACAAATGAGCATGTTATAACAGTCTCAGCAGGTTAACATCACATAGCACTCTTCCAACAGCATTTCGGGCATCAAGATGAGCTCAAATGAAAATGATGCAATGGAATGAAATGAAGTACTCTTCGAGACGAACAATTTGACATATTACACGCACGAAACGGAGCAGTATGCACAGAGTTATGCTGCGATGAACATGGCAACATTATGATGAAAACTTAAGGACTTGGAGGGATTTTCGGGGTCAACCTCGTTGCACGGATTTCAAAGCGGCGCGGATCTCGCCGGATCCGCGAGGACGGCGGCCGGAGAGGGAGAATAACGTCACCGAAGGGGGACGTCGGGGAGGCGACGGGGGGGCACCGGGGCGGGGCCGGACCGCGGGCGGCGGAGCTCGGCTCCGGCCGATGAGGTCCGCGGCGGCAGAGGGCGAGGTCGCCGGCGCAGGCGAGGCACGGCCGGCCGAGCGGCGCGGCAGAGGCGCGCGGGGGGCGTGGGCAGCGGCGAGCGCCGCGGGGCCAGTGCGCTCGAGGCCGACGGGGCCGGCGGCGGGGCAGGACGCCGGCGGAGGCGGCGGAGGGTGGCGGCGCTCGGCGTGGGGACGGGAGGCGCGGGGCGCGGCCGGCGGCGGCGGCGCACGGGCCCGCGACGGGCTCGGGCGGGCCGCGGTGGCGGCGGGTGGCGGCGTGCCACGTGGCGTGATGCCAGTGGCTGCGGGGCGGCAGCGATTTCGTCCGGACGGCGGCGGACATGTCCGGGCGCGGCGGGGGCGATTTGATCTAGGGTTTGCCCGAAAATTCGGGGGAGGGGACTAATATATAGGTAGAGGGAGCTAGGAGAGTCCAAATGAGGAGCAGTTTTCGGCCACGCGATCGTGATCGAACGACCGAGAGCATGGAAGAGACTTAGACGGGTTATGGGCCACTTTCGAAGGGGTGTTGGGCTGCAAACAAAGAGGCGTTTACGGTTACCCGGTTAACCGTTGGAGTATCAAACGACCTCCAAATGGCATGAAACTTGACAGGCGGTCTACTGGTGCTATACCAAGGCCGCTTGGCAAACCTCGGTCCATTCCGAGAAAGTTTAATACCCGCTCACAACGAGAGACCAAAGGGGAACGCCAGAGGACATAAGAGTGCCGGATTGCAAAACGGACAACAGGGAAAAATGCTCAGATGCATGAGACGAACACGAATGCGAAATGAGATGCACATGATGACATGATATGAAATGCATATGATGACATGGCAAAGTGCAACACGCAAGCAAATGACATGGCAATGACGGCGAATAACTGGCGGACACCTGGCGCTACGAATCCGGGGCGTTACAACACTCCTCCACTAACAAGAGATCTCGTCCCGAGATCTTAGGACCGAGACAGAAGGGAAAAGGGAATGGGGTGAAATAAGAACTCAAGAGAAGAAGCAAAGAATCGAGAGCACCCGATAAGAAGAGAGGAACGACGAGAATGACGAGAATTGAAAGCTCACGGAATCAGATAGACTATGAAACCACTCCGGTTAGAACGAGATAAGAAACGAATAAGACTGAAAGGATTTAGGTAGCACTCCAGCTGAAACATGGAGGAATAGAACACGAGCTTGAGAGGAAGGAATGACACTTGATGAAGACATGACACAAAACCTCCGGAAAGAATTGAAATAGTGGAATGAAAAGAACGGAGAAGAGAATGACAACTTGTGCCACGAACGAAATTGAAAGCATCTTTAGAAGGAAGGTTTGAACGGAGTTGTTGAGAAAATCAACAACGAAAAAGAATAAGCTTGTTGTGGACTTATAGATAACATCTCAAGATCATAAGGTGATAACCGGCCACAAACGGAAATGATTGGATAGATGAGAACAATGAAGAAATGCAAAACTCCACTTCAAAAGAATACGGAGAATTAATTGCACTTTGAGATGCAAGAAGAAAAGATACTAGAATTTATTCATCAAGAACAAACTCTGAAGGAAGGGATTACTCATTTGGATGAAATAAGAATAAGATTTATTGTATGCTTATCCTTCACCAAATTAAATTGATGACCCAATGGATTTTGCATATTACTTATTCTTCTTGAAAAATATTAAGTGGTGACATGTCGCAAACTTGAGAAGGTCTTCATGAATCACCAGTAGGATTGAAAGAATGAATGGATTAATATGATAAACAAGGAAAAGAATCTTGAACGAACCACCGTAAAAATTCAAAATGACTGCCGAAAAAGGATGAATCACCGGGAAGAATTAGCAGAACAAATATGCTAGAGGGGATTTAGATGCAAAAGAATAAAGAGATCATGAGCTGATTAAGAATACTTGAACGAAGCACCGGAATAATATTGAGACGACCGAAGGGGCACAAACGTAGTATAATTGGAGAACGAATTCGAAAACTTAGAACGAAGAAATCTTCTAAAAAAAGATGGCCTCCAGATGATCGAGAGAGAAAGCAACTCCTGAAATGCTCTTGATGGATGAAAAGAATTTGTATGACTTGAAACAATTTGATAGGATAACACCGAGGTAGTACCGCAAATCTCCGGGAGAACGGACAAGATTTAGAGGAGAAACTCTTCTTCGATCTTCAAATGACGACGAGAAACACCACCAAAATTACTGAGATACTCCGGAAGAATGAAAAGCGAAGGGATTGAGCCAACAATAAAAATGTTTTGAAATCGATCTTGGAAAAGGCATGTGACTGATGGAATCCATTCTTACTTCACACTTGAAAAGAATTGAGAATAACTCTGGGGGAATTATAAGAGTCAGGTAAGATCCTGGGAAAAGACCTGTGGGTTAGGGCCCACTGGAAAGATAACACCGTTGAAAAGGATTGTTCAAAAGATAGATGATGCACCGGAACAATTGAAATATTTGAATGAGGTGACAATCTCGAATTCATTGGAATACGGACGAATCTCCTGAGATGTCTTTCGAACTCCGGAATGATTGAATGGCGAGAGGCAAACGAGCAAGGAGAACACTTGATCCAAGGAAAAGAATGTAATCACTACCGAAAAACTTGAATTGAATCCACCGGAAAAGAAAAAGAGATGAAGAATGCCAAACGAGATGAGAATTCACTGGTTGAAATAATTGAGGGAAGGCTGAAGAGGCTCCGTGCGAATGAAATAGATGGTCAAAAGAGACTCAAACTCCGGGAAGAAGAGGGTGGGAGGGCGGGAAAACAAGGGTAACTTGGAAGGGGAAAACGACAAATATCTTGAAGAGGAAACACCGGTTGAAATCAATGAGGAAAGAAAGCAAAGACTTCGCACGAGTAGGATGGATACTCGATTACGGACTCCAGTTCCGAGAAGAAAAAGGCTGGGTGGGTGGGAAAAACAAGGAAAACTTCGGACAGAGAAACAACATCGATCGAAAAGAGCTGAGGATTTATCTCCCAAAGACAAAGAGGTTCGAATCAGCTTGACGAGAGATGCACCGAACAAAAGAGGATGGACAACTCACGAAACTAACCACGTGATCCTAAAGAAAAATTTGAACGGGAAGAGGAGTAATTCAAAACACCTACGTCAAGGTTCCTCACCAGAGCGACGAAGGGGCTGAGGAGTAAAAAGAACTCCTACTCTCCGATATAACTAGACTTCGAAAACAGTTTTCTTCTAGACTCAACAACGGCCAAACTACACGATCAATCAAGGGGGGCTCCTAGGGTCGGTCGAGGCTCTGATACCAACTTGTCACACCCAATATGCGACCCTATCCAAAAGGAACTCGAAGGTCCCACCAAGGATAGACCCGTATATTGAAACGCTTTTGCAAGGTGGATATCATTACATCAACATTACATAATAGATGGGGATACATACAAGAGGCATACAATGCCACATGAATACAACAATACATCATACATAAGACCAACATCCGACTACGGATGAAACACAAACAGAAGCTCAAACGACATCCACCCTGCTAGCCCAGGCTGCCGACCTGGAACCTATCCCCTGATCGAAGAAGAAGCAGAAGAATAACTCCAAACAAGCAAACATCGCTCTCGCGTCATGATCATCGCAAACCGGTACCTGCAACTGTTGTTGTAGTAATCTGTGAGCCACGAGGACTCAGCAATCCCATTACCATGGGTATCAAGACTAGCAAAGCTTAAAGGGAAAGGAAGGGGTAAAGTGGTGAGGTTGCAGCGGCGACTAAGCATATATGGTGGCTAACATACGCAAATAAGAGCGAGAAGAGGAGCAAAGGAATGGTCGTCAACTAGTAATGATCAAGAAGTGATCCTGAGCTCCTACTTACGTCAATCATAACACAGAAACCGTGTTCACTTCCCGGACTCCACCGAGAAGAGACCATCACGGCTACACACGTGGTTGATGTGTTTTAATTCGGATCTGGTGTCAAGTTATCTACAACCGGACATTAACAAATCCCCATCTGCCACATAACTGTGGGCACGACTCTCGAAAGTTTATACCCTGCTGGAGTGTCCCAACTTAGCCCATGATAAGCTCTCATGATCAACGAAGGATATTCCTTCTCCCAGGAAGACCCGACCAGTCTCGGAATCCCGGTTTACAAGACATTTCGACAATGGTAAAACAAGACCAGCAAAGCCGCCCGACGCGCCGACAATCCCGATAGGAGCTGCACATATCTCGTTCTCAGGGCAACACCGGATAGGTCAGCCTACGAGTAAAACCAGACCTCGAGTTGCCCCGAGGTGGCCCCGCAGTCTACCCGGTTCAGACCAACACTTAGACAAGCACTGGCCCGGGGGGGGGCTAAAATAAAGATGACCCTTGGGTTGGCCGACCCAAGGGAAAGGTATAGGTGGTGGTGAGGCAAATGGTAAAACCAAGGTTGGGCCTTGCTGGACAAGTTTTATTCAAAGCGAACTGTCAAGGGGGTCCCATAAATCACCCGACCGTGTTAGGAATGGAAAAATCCGGGAACATAACACCGGTATAACGGAAACTAGGGCGGCAAGAGTGGAACAAAACACCAGGCATAAGGCCAAGCCTTCCACCCTTTACCAAATATATAGATGCATTAATAATATAAGAGATATTGTGATATCCCAACCAAAATCCTGTCCACCATGGAGAAATCTTCAACTTCACCAGCAGCTAACAACGCTATAAGAGGGGCTGAGCAAAGGGGTGACATAGCCAAACAACGGTTTGCTAGGAATGGTGCCAAAGCTTAGAGGTTCATGGCAATTTGGGAGGCTTGAAGAGCAAATGATAGGTAACGCAGCATAGCAATAGAACGAAGCAACTAGCAAAGCAATGATAGTAGTGAGATCCAGGGTAGCGGTCATCTTGCCTAAAATCCCGCAAGGAAGAAGAACGAGTCCATGAAGAAGATGAAGCCACGAAGACGAACCAAGTGTAGACGAACGAATCCTCACGATCGCAACGAAACGGGAACTATCGAGAAGAAGCACACAACATGGTAAACACACCACACATAGGCAAGACAATATGCACAACAAGCATGATGCATTACAAAGCTACATGAAGCTACTCATGGCAAGAGATGATGCAAACAAGAACAACACATCAAGGCAAGTTTAAATGAGGTCGGAAACAACATATAACAATTCCGGTAGGTCCTCATATGCAAGTTTCAAAGTTGGTACAGATCTGAATAAACCTTATGTTCAAGTTGTTAAACAGAAAGTTAAGATGCACCAAGATGATCTACACGAGATTCTAGTCAAGTTACATATAAAGTTCATTAGATTTCGAGTTACGACCTAGAAGATATGAGCAAAAGAAGTTAAGCATGGCATTGATGCAAAATGCACCCAAACATCAAGAAAACACCTCAAAACAAGGATGCAACATGATAATATGAAACTACATGAAAAATCAAGCAAGTTACATATAGAGCACACTCAAAACGGAGCAACGGTTCAACACATACACTCTATACAAGGCATAACAACAATCTGTCGATAACAGCAACTAGGCATCTTGCAAGCATCAAAACAACATGCTACAGCACCCCAACATAAGAACAAAAGGCATGAGCATGATGTACAGGTAAAGGACAACAAAACATGAACACTGAACTATCTCCAGAAACTACTAGAACATTCTCAAAAGGACATGGAAAGATTGCAAAAAATAACAGTTTTAGACTTTGCAGAAATAACATCAGGTTGCAATGTTTAGAGCTATCAAATGACATGTTACAGGAACTTATCATGGCAAAAAAAGGCATGGCATGATACTACTAAATTCATAGAACAAAAGACCCTTACTGACCATGAGCCAAAAAGGATCAGAAGATATGATGGCACCCATGTAAACATGGCAAGTTATATGACAGATTCATACATGGCAGAAACAACAATAAGTAGGCATGTTGGCGAGCTTGAACCACTCACCACAGAGAAATACATGGCATGGCAAGGCAATCAACAGTAAGAAGACATGTTTATGAAGCTAAGAATGGCAAGAGCAAGTTCATAGGGTGCATGGATCACTAGAAAAGCACATGGCCAAAACTGAACTTCATGTTAACAGGTTGACAGCAACATTATTTAGCAAATTTTGGAGCAAGATAACAACATGTTCCAGCAGGCTATAATTGCAACCAAGGGCATGTATGGATAGAGCATGATATGTATAACAAAACATCCTTAGTGAACATCTCCAGAAAAATGCACGAAATGACTTGTAGCAGCAGGTTAACATAGCAACAAAATATAACAGAATCTGTCTAGCAAAACAGCAACAGCAAGTACCCTACTTAGCAAGCTTGATGCACTCAACACAAAACTCACAAAAATACATGGATGGCACCCCTGGAAAGATGGCATATCATAGATCAAAACACATGTAGACATCAACCTCATAGGATGCACACGTCAAACATGGCAAAAATGACAAATGAGCATGTTATAACAGTTTCAGCAGGTTAACATCACATAGCACTCTTCCAACAGCATTTCGGGTATCAAGATTAGCTCAAATGAAAATGACGCAATGGAATGAAATGAAGTACTCTTCGAGGCGAACAATACGACATATTACACACATGAAACGGAGCAGTATGCACAGAGTTATGATGCGATGAACATGGCAACATTATGATGAAAACTTAAGGACTTATTCCACCATTTCTCCTGCTTGAATCTCGTTCAATCCATAAGCAGAGGGATTTTCGGGGTCAACCTCGTTGCACGGATTTCAAAGCGGCACGGATCTCGCCGGATCCGCGAGGACGGCGGCCGGAGAGGGAGAATGACGTCGCCGGAGGGGAGACTCGCCGGATGGGGACGTCGGGGAGGCGACGGAGGGGCACCGGGGCGGGGCCGGACTGCGGGCGGCGGAGCTCGGCTCCGGCCGACGAGGTCTGCGGCGGCAGAGGGCGAGGTCGCCAGCGCAGGCGAGGCGCGGCCGGCCGAGCGGCGCGGCAGAGGCGCGCGGGGGCGTGGGCGGCGGCGAGCGCCGCAGGGCCGGCGCGCTTGAGGCCGACGGGGCCGGCGGCGGGGCAAGACGCCGGCGGAGGCGGCGGAGGGCGGCGGCGCTCGGCGTGGGGCCGGGAGGCGCGGGGCGCGGGCCGGCGGTGGCGGCGCGCGGGCCCGCGACGGGCTCGGGCGGGCCACGGCGGCGGCGGGTGGCGGCGTGCCACGTGGCGCGATGCCAGTGGCTGCGGGGCGGCGGCGATTTCGTCCGGACGGTGGCAGACATGTCCGGGCGCGGCGGGGGCGATTTGATCTAGGGTTTGCCCGAAAATTCGGGGGAGAGGACTAATATATAGGTAGAGGGAGCTAGGAGAGTCCAAATGAGGAGCGGTTTTCGGCCACGCGATCGTGATCGAACGACCGAGAGCATGGAAGAGACTTAGACGGGTTATGGGCCACTTTGGAAGGGGTGTTGGGCTGCATACAAAGAGGCTTTTATGGTTACCCGGTTAACCGTTGTAGTATCAAACGACCTCCAAATGGCACGAAACTTGACAGGCGGTCTACTGGTGCTATACCAAGGCCGCTTGGCAAACCTCGGTCCATTCCAAGAAAGTTTAATACCCGCTCACAACGAGAGACGAAAGGGGAACGCCGGAGGACATAGGAGTGCCGGATTGCAAAACGGACAATGGGGAAAATGCTCGGATGCATGAGACGAACACGAATGCGAAATGAGATGCACATGATGACATGATATGAAATGCATATGATGACATGGCAAAGTGCAACACGCAAGCAAATGACATGGCAATGACGGCGAATAACTGGCAGACACCTGGCGCAACGAATCCGGGGCGTTACACTAGGCCATCCCTCCACTCACCCACTCCCCCAGTTATTCTGCGACGACGGCAATCTCACACCGTAGCGAACCAGTGAACCCTCGTACTCCTCTCTGCATGGGCATCCACTGTCGCGTCTTCGCGGCTCCGCGTCATCCCCTTCCTAGGCCTCGCCGTCGTCCACTGCCATGGTGCTCTCGGCGTGGCGTGGTCAATGTGGTCAATGACCGAATTCCATCGGAAGAGTACTGTACATGGAGAGGCTGACAGCTGGGTCCACGGCAGCCGCAAGAAAGTGCCTCCTTATTACGCGCAAAAAAATGATTCCCCTACCTGATAGCAGGGACCCACCAGACGGGCCACCGTATTTCGTGAAAAAAATCATTTCCCCCTGACTGTTGGGACCCACCGGACGGGCTACCGTATTTCGTGAAAAAACGTTCCACCCACTGTCAGCTCAGACCCACCGGAAGTGCCTCCTTATTACGCACAAAAAATGAATACTCCTCCTACTAGCTGGGACCCACCTTGGTGGGAGGCTGACTTGTGGGCCTACTAAGTTGACGGGGACGGAGGGCTTTGTCAACTTAGTCAATATGAACGATTGTAGCTCCAGTGACCGTACGATGTCCATCCAACGGTCGTAGTGCTTCTTCAACCTTTGGTCTTCTTGCTCCAGCCGCCCAAAGCAGCGCCGGTCGTGCCGCATGCTCCTGCCTCCCATGGCCGGCTGTGATGCTGTGGAGGCCTCACCGCCCCCTACTACTCCCACCGCTAGCCAGGACATCCCTCTAATCACCCACACCCCCTGTTATTCTGCGGCGACGGCAACCACACACCGCAGCCGAACGAGTGAACCCTCATACTCCTCTACGCATGGGCATCCACTGCCGCGTCCTCCCCGGCTCCGTGTCGTCCCCTTCCTAGGCCTTGCCAGCATCCACCACCCTGGTGCTCTCGGCGCGGCGTGGTCAACGTGGTCAAGGAACGTCTTCCATTGGACGTGGACTGTACGTGGAGAGGCTGACAGCTGGGTCCATGGCCGCAGCAAGGAAGTGCCTCCTTATTACGCGCAAAATAATTATTCCTCCACCTGACAGCGGGGACCCACCAGACAGGCCACCGTATTTCACGAAAAAAACATTTCCCCCTGACTGCTGGGACCCACCAGCTACATCTTCGCACGCAAGGAAGTGCGTTCGGGCAAGAAAAAATGGTTCGCCCCTCTGACTGCTGGGACCCACCAGCTACATCTTCGCACGCAAGGAAGTGCCTGACAGTCGAGACCCACCTGGTCAAAGCGTACGTAGCGTTGTCATTCTGGCCGTGAACGTGTACGTACATATATACTGGTCGATGTAGAGGCGCGCACGTGTCGTAGTAGAGGCACGCACGTAGCATGTACGCGTACGTACAGCGGCCAGGGTGCAAGAAAGAAAATACGGCCACGTACGTACATACGGGCGGGGTCTCGAATGCCTACTCGCGCATACGTACGGCCAGCGCTCGTGTACATGGCTAGGTCGGAACGGAGAAACAGCGTCGTCGTCGTGTTCATGGGGAGCCAACCGGCAGGGTCGGAACGGAATGCGTCGTCGTGTACATGGCTTGGACGGAATAGGCGATGGAAACGAGGCCTGGCGTACCGCAGAATGGAGGAAACGACCTTGTGTTCGACCAGCCATGTTCGAAACGGGATCCTGTTCATCGGGAGGGGTCTCGCGTACCGCAAAACAGAGGAAACAGACCTCCTATGGTCGAAATGGGGGTCCTGTTGATAGGGAGGGGTGTGGCGTACCGCAAAACGGACAAAATGGACTTGTGTTGGAGCGCTACGGTCGAAACGGGGGTCCTGTTCATCAGGAGGGGTGTGGCGTACCGCAAAACGGGACTCCACGGGATACTGTTTGTCTCCACCGTCAACCTCCTCCAGCCTCCACGGGCTACCGTCGACCTCCTCTAGCCTCCATGGGCTCCTGTTCATCCAGCCTCCACCGCACGCTACTCCACCGGCTACTATTCAACCACCCCTCGGGCACCCCTCCACCGTCTACTGTTCATCCAGCCCTCCATGGGGTCGTCCTATTCATCCAGCCCTCCACGGGGTCCTGTTCATCCAGCCCCAACCGGCTCGATCGATCGGGGTCCTATTCATCAAGAGGCAACACCACGGGGTCCTGTTCGTCCACCCCCACCGCTCACTGTTCATCCAAACCCCCCTGCAACGCTCAGTGTTCATCCAGAGGCAGCATCGATTGGCTTCAGTTAGCAACAGTAGCGAAGGAATCGCTAGATCGGGTTCAGTTAACAGCCATCGATCGATCGCTCGGGTTCAGTAACGTGTAGCCTGCAGTGCAATCGCTCGGGTTTAGTTAGAGCCCAACGCCTCGCTCGGGTTCAGTTAGAGGCAATGCCTCGCACACATGCGCGTACGTGTACAAGAGAAACGCGCATCGCTCGGCCCCCGACCTCCCACCGTAATCAGGAACTCGCAGAAATTTTCCTCGCCCTTGCTTCTACCACAGTTTTTTCCGTCATGGACGGCCCAAAGAATGTCATGCAGCTGCGTCTCCGGCCCACCTAGGACGAAAAGCCCATTTTCTGTCATAGAAGTAGGAGCCCACCACATCTATGATGATACCGGGTTTTGTCACAATTATCATCATAGAAGTGTCATAAGTATGACAGAAAAAAAATTCGTTCGACCTAAAATGTCACGGATGTGTCTTTTTTTTGTAGTGCTTGTGTGGTTAGTCAGGTCATGGTCTACACCCACGTCGGCTTTCGCTTGAAGTATTCCGAGCACATGTCGTGTGCAGACGCTAAGTGGTGGAAACATGTATGAAGAAGTACACCCTTGCAGGGTTAACATCATCTATTCGAATAGTCGTGTCCGTGGTAAAGGACTACTTGGTTGCCTATACAGTTCATCGACAAGTAAATGGAAACTACTAAAAGCGTCAAGATAAGTGTGAGTGCCGTGGATGGCCCTTCCGTAGGATGACGGAGGTGGATCCTCGGTAGTGTATTGATGTGGTGTATAGTGGACTTGAGTGCACAAAACAATTACAAGCTGGAGTCTCGTAAGATAGTTTAGCCAAGAGTCAAAGCTAGCTTACTGCAATAACCCCACCATCCCTTTATTTATAATGTGCATGTATGTAGGATCTGATGTAAGTCTTGCTGAGTACCTTTGTACTCATGTTTGCTTAATTACATTTGCAGAAGATGCTGCAACCCCTTCTGATGGGTTCTACATAGACCTTGATGTCGACGAGTAGCCTGAGGCCCAGGTGGTGATCATGAGTACATGGTGGACCCTTGTAGGATAGATAGGCTTCCGCAAGCCTTTTTACTTTCTAGATGTCTGTACCCAGACATGTTGCTTCGGCTTATGGCTTGTATGTTTGTATGACTTGAATGCTGGGTCATGTGACCCCTATCTATGTGAATGATATGTATGGCTCTCTGGAATCTTTAAATAAAGTACTCCAGTTGAAGAGTTTTGTTGTGATGCCATGTTGTATTTGCACATAACGAGCATATTGTGTGTATGTTTGAAATATTTGGTATGTGTGGGATCTGACTATCTAGTTGTTTATCCTTGGTAGCCTCTCTTACCGGGAAATGTCTCCTAGTGCTTCCACTAAGCCATGGTAGGTTGCTACTGCTCCGGATTACTTAGGCTGGCCGGCATGTGTCCTTCTTCATTCTTGTGTCTGTCCCTTCGGGGAAATGTCACACGGTGATCCTTTAAGTCCTTGCAGCTTGCTATGACTTGGGATTCACTCGTTGTTGATCGACACGTTCGTTGTTGGGTCATGTATGCCTGTCCCTGTAAGTTAGCGCCACTTTGGGTTCACGACTAGCCATGTCAGCCCGGGTTCTTTGTCCTATGGATACTAGCGACACTATCATATACATGTGCCAAAAGGCGCAAATGGTCCTAGGCTTGGTAAAGCGACACCCATGGGTATACCGTGCGTGAGGCTGCAAAGTTATATGAGGTGTTACATGCTAGATCTGTGTGGCATAGGATCGGGGTCCTGACACTAGTGGGATTTCAGGCAAGGTGACAGTTACCCTCGCTCTCACTACTATCTTTGGTATGCTAGTTGTCTCGATGCTATCGCTATGTCGTGCTTCCTACCACTTGTTTATCAAGCCTCCAAATTGCCATGACAACCGCTAACATTTTTCACCCTTCGTAGCAAACTACTATTTGGCTAAGTTACCGCTTGCTCAGCCCTTCTTATAGCGTTGCTAGTTGCAGGTGCAGTTACAGGTTGTCCCATGTTGGGACATTGATATCTTGTGATATCACAATATCTCTTATTTTAATTAATGCACATATATACTTGGTGAAGGGTGGAAGGCTCGGCCTTATGCCTGGTGTTTTGTTCCCCTCTTGCCACCCTAGTTTCTGTCATACCGGTGTTATGTTCCTTGATTTTGCGTCCCTAACACGGTGAGGGGTATGGGACCCTCTTGACAGTTCACTTTGAATAAAACTCTTCCAGCAAGGCCCAACATTGGTTTTCCATTTCCCTAATAATAACTAAAACTTAAATAGGGGATTTTCGCCAGCCCCCTACTATTCTTAATCAACCCCCCAGGCCAGTGCTCCTCTGAGTGTTGGTCCAAAACGGGCAGACTGCGGGGCCATCACGGGGCAACCCGAGGATCTGGTTTTACTCGTAGCCTTTCCCATCCGTTGTGCCCTGAGAACGAGATATGTGCGACTCCAATCGGGATTTTTCAGCACACCAGGAGTTCTTGCTGGTTTTGTTTTACCATTGTCAAAATGTCTTGTGCACCGGGACCCTGAGTCTGATCGGATGTCCCACGATGGAGGATTATCTCCGCGGATCATGAGCTTGTAATGGGCTAAGTTGGGACACCCCTGCATGGTTTAAACTTTCGAGAGTCGTGCCTGCGGTTATGTGGCAGATGGGAGTTTTTAATATCCGGTTGTAGAGAACTTGACACCAGACTCGAATTAAAATACCCAACTGCGTGTGTAACCGTGATGGTCTCTTTTCGAGTGGGTCGAGAAGAGAACACAGTGGTGTTATGTTTGAACATAAGTAGTTCAGGATCACTTCTTGATCATTACTAGTTTGCGACTGTTTGCGTAGCTTCTCATCTTCTTCTTTTACTCTTAAGTTAGCCACCATATCTTGCTTAGTCGCTTGCTGCAACCTCACCACTTATCCTTTCCATTCCCATTAAGCTTTGCTAGTCTTGATACCAATGGTAATGGGATTGTTGAGTCCTCGTGGCTCACAGATTACTACAACAATAGTTGCAGGTACAGGTAATGCAATGGTCATGACGCGAGAGCGATGTTTACTTGTTTTGGAGTTCTTCTTCTGCTTCTTCTTCGTTCATGGGATAGGTTCCTGGTTGGCAGCCTGGGCAAGCAGGGTTGATGTCGTTTGAGTTTCTGTTTGTTTTCCATCCGTAGTCGGATGTTGCTCTTATGTATGATGTTGTTGTATTCATGTGGTGTTGTATGCCTCTTGTATGTACCCCCAACTATTATGTGATGGTACAATGTAATGATATCCACCTTGCAAAAGTGTCTCCAATATGCGCTTCTATCCTTGGTGGGAACTTTGTGTTCCTTTAGGATAGGGTCCCATATTGGGCGTGACATAGATCCTCGAAACACAAAGAGATACACGATCCACGATCAACAAAGGACGATACAAGTAGCAAGTTCTTCTCTGAAAGGAGGTCTTGAGGGTCTTCCCTTGAGGGGTCTTGAATCCAAGATGGATCTTCTTCGTAGAGGCCGCGGTCTCTCTCGGTGGAGTAGATCTGGATGGATGAGCAAAGCTCTATCTCACAAATGAGCTAAACCATTGCCGACCCTCGAAAGAGGGAGTAGAAGGAGTATTTATAGTCTAAGGGGGCGAAGGGGTACATGGGCTTCGGCCCAACAGGCGGTCAACACACATGCAACGGACGTCCGATGGTCACCGGTCGTCTGATGGCTCGCGAGGGTCCGAATATCCAGTACTTGTCGGAAGTCCGACATTTCGGCTCTGGTCATATTTTTCGGTCGTCCAGTCAGGGTTGGTTGTCCGGTCCGTTGGTCGTCTGGAGGCTTCCATACTTTCTATATTTTGGCTCGGTGATGGTGGTGTCAGTTGCCCGGTGGTGCTCGGTCGTTCGGGCACTGGGAGGTGTCGGATGTCCAATTGGCGCCGGTCGTCCAGTCGCTAGAGCGTGCGCAGGCTGGCCTGTTGGATCCTACAGGCATCAGACGTCTGACAGGCGTCGGTCGTCCGATGGCTGGGAGTTTTGGGCAGTCCTTCTTCTTATCTCTTGTACTTGGTGTCCTTGCCGTTTTGTCCGTGGCCTTCCTCCGAGCACCAGATCACACATAGGGTTTCCGCTTGAGGTAGAAGCCATGTCTCATATGTGGGAAGTGGTAGTTCGGAGAGGAGCGAGTTTACCTTATCTTTGATAGCCTTTGCTCGAGCTCTTGTCATTGGTCCAAGTGGTGTTGCGGGAGGTGTAGGTAGGTCCATGGGCATGACCTTGGGATGCTCCGCATCAACTTTTGTGTCTCCTAGGAAGTTCTTTGGTTTTATTGATAATCACACCTCTAGGTAGGAAATCAAGAAATTCACTTGTAACAATTGGTTCTTTCACAATATCGAAAAAGCTAGGGTGAACACTTATCATCTAAAGATCTTCATTTCCTTTACTAGATGGTTCACCTTTATTTTTAGGAACATAAATAAACTTGGTGGCTTTGGTAGGAGAAAATTTGGAGTAGTCTTAATAGAGGCAAAAGTGGAACCCAAGTTGGTAATAATGTCTTCTAACTTGTCAATCTATTAGAACCTAGACCTGTTTTCTCATTAACTATAGGTTCCTTTTCCTTTAGATTATTTAAAGGCATTCCTACTTTCGAGCCAATTTGAGTAATATGGTTATGGATCTTCTGATCCAAATTTTCAATAAACCCTACTGTAGAAATTTTATTCTCAATAAAATCAAGTCTTTGCATCACATGTTCCAAAGTTAAAACTATTTCATTAACCATGAGTGGTGGTGAGACCACCAAATCTATCACAGCGTTATAAGCATCCAAAGTATGGCTACCCAAGATATTACCTCCGGTAATGGTATCTAGCACATATCTATACCAAGTAGTAACACCCTCATAAAAATTGTGAAGGAGAACGGTAGTAGATTGCTTACAAGTAGATCTATTTTGAGCATTGCAAATTCTATACCAAGCATCTTTTAAATTTCCTCCCTCCCATTGCTTAAAATTGAGAACCTCACTTTCAGGGGCATTAACAATGGTAGAAGGACTAGCCATGATAGCAAAACGAGTGATCTAGCACACAAGCAACCAAAAAGAAAATGCAAAGGCGAACAAAAGATGGGCGAATAGGCAAGTATTTTTGTGATTTTCTGAAAACGTTTTAGAAGTGGGGGAGAGGAAAACGAGAGGCAAATGGCAAATAATGTAATGCAAGAGATGAGAGTTTATGGTGGGTACTTGGTAGGCTTGGTGTAGAACCTCCCCGGCAGTGACACCAGAAATTCTTCCTGCTACTTCTTGAGCTTGTGTTGATTTTTCTCTTGAAGAGGAAAGGGTGATGAAGCAAAGTAGAGATAAGTATTTCCCTCAGTTAAGAACCAAGGTATCAATCCAGTAGGAGGCACAAGCAAGTCTCCAATCTATGCACCTGCACAAACTAACAAACAGTTGCACTCAACGCGAAAAAGGGGTTGTCAATCCCTTCACGATCTCGAACAAGAGTGAGATCTAATAGAGATATGTATAAAAGATAAATAAAAGAGCAAACTAAAGTAAATATAAATAAATTGCAGCAAGTTATTTTTGGGTTTTTTGGTTTATAGATCTGAAAATACATGATGGAAAATAGACCCGGGGGCCATAGGTTTCACCAGAGGCTTCTCTCTTGAAAGAAAACATATGGTGGGTACTATCGAGCAATTGATAGAAAAACGCAAAGTTATGACGATATCCAAGGCAATGATTATGAATATAGGCATCACGTCCGTGTCAAGTAGACCGACTCCTGCATGCATCCACTACTATTACTCCACACATCGACCGCTATCCAGCATGCATATAGAGTATTATGTTCATAAGAACGGAGTAACGCCCTAAGTAAGATGACATGATGTAGAGGGATAAGCTCGGTCAATATGATGAAAACCCCATCTTTTAACCTTGATGGCAATAATACAATACGTGCCTTGCTACCCCTACTTTTTCACTGGGTCCGAACACCACAAGATTGAACCCAAAACTAAGCAGCTCTCCCATTGCAAGAAGAACCAATCTAGTTGGCCAAACATAACCGATAATTCGAAGAGAAATACAAACATATTTAATCATGCATAAAAGAGTTCAGAAAAGACTCAAATAATATTCATAGATAATCTGATCATAAATCCACAATTCATCGGATCTCGACAAACACACCGCAAAAGAATATTACATCAGATAGAACTCCATGAACATCGAGAAGAACATTGTATTGAAGATCAAAGAGAGAGAAGAATCCATCTAGCTACTAGCTATGGACCCGTAGGCCTGTGGTAAACTACTCACGCTTCATCGGAAGGGCAGCAAGGTTGATGTAGATGCCCTCCGTGATCGAATCCCCCTCCGGCAGGATGCCAAAAAAGGCCCCAAGATGGTATCTCATGGGAACAGAGGCTTGCGGCAGTGGAAAAGTATTTTGGTGGACGCTTCTATTGGTTTGGGAATATTTGGGAATTTATAGTGCAAGAATTAGTGTTGGAGGACTCCCGAGGGTCCCACAAACCCTCAGGACGCGCCCTCCTATGGCGCGCTTGGGGGCTTGTGGCCTCCTCGGCCATCTTATGACCCACTCTCCAAGCTCCGTTGATTTCTTATGGTCCAAGAAAAATCATCACAAAGTTTTATTCCATTGGACTCCTTTTGATATTCCTTTTCTGTAACATTCAAAAACAAGGAAAAGATAGAAACGGGCGTTGGGCTCTAGGTTAATAGGTTAGTCCCAAAAATAATATAAAATGGCATATTAATACATATAAAACATCAGAAACAGATAATACAATAGCATGGAACAATAAAAAATTATAGATATGTCAGAGACGTATCAAGCAACCCTAGCATCGCCACTCCCTTCGATGGGATGCTTCAGCGGCATCCTCATACACTGACGACTTTGTGGACTGAGAGTGGCGTCGAGGATGCATGCAGAGAGACGATTGTGTGTGCGGCAAGGATGGGGGCTGCGGCCGCTTGGGTGTGCCATTAATATGGAATAGTGGGGGAGAGGGGGGCAGCGGTCAAACTGCTGGCTCACCTCCTGGTCAGCCTGCGCACCGGACTGCTGGAATGCCTACCGTCACTTCACACAGCTACTCGCATGCCTCCTGATGACATTGCCCTGCGAGCATGCCTCCCATCAATTCACGCACCTACACGCACGCCTCTCGGTCTACTTCCATGATGGACTGCTCGCATGCGTCCCATCAACTCACGCCTGCTCGCACGGCATACGGATCGCATGGTGGCATGTATATTGTTTTTCTATTTTGAATGCCGCCTCTTTATTGCTTAACCGAAGCATGGCACATATCCATTGTTGGTATAACGCCCCTGGTTCGAATAAATAATCCGTTTGAAATATTGGTTCTCAATTATTAATAACCTCTCATTTGTAAGAAGACAAAGATTACATCAAAACTTGTCTAAAATTTGACCAAAAGGTACAATACCACTGTGTATTGGTGTCCATATGACAACACGATAAGTTTCATGAATTTCAAATAAGTTTTGGATGTACTAGATTTTAAAAATCAGGATTCTCAATGTTTGAAATTTCTTGCACGGGGAGTAAACATGCACCCAGTGAGACACATGTGTTTTTCTAATCTATTTAGGTGCACTGTCATGTGTGCATGTAGCTCAAATTTGATTTTTTGCACATTATACCTCTAGAAAATTAATCAATGTACTAAAACATCTTAATGATCTCTATTTTTCAAAATTAAAATGTCCCTCCTTTGGTAACAAATGTTCACCGCGGGAAAATTTAACATGCATCGTAGTTCCGGTGGATGCGCGGTGTGTATGTGTGTGCGTCTGGGGTGGGGGGGAGCTAGCGGTACACTACGAGGCATGAGCCACCGTGTGGGTTGGCTGTTTTGTGAGGCAGATACCACATCAAAGTTGTGAATTTGTTATTTAAAACATCACACAACTCTTTCATACATACATGTTTTGGCCACTACATGTAGTCGGTGGTTGTCTACACGACACTCACTCACGTGTGACACTTTCTGTGGACCCACGAGGTCATCATCCAGCACTTCAACCAACAGCCGATAGAGAGTTTAATTTGACCAACAAGGTTGATTCTTTTTTTTGTTTGTGTTATGGTGGGAGTATATAGTACGCGTCGAAGAGGTGGGAGGGGACTGGCATATATACTATGTATGCGTCTATAAACACACCTCACTCAGTGTCAGGACTTTTCGGTTTCCGAGGCACGTGCCATCTCAAAGTTGTGCATTGGCTAGTCAAACATAACACAACACCTCTTTGGGCCACATGCATGCAGGCGTTGATTTTCCTAGGACACTCACGTGTGGCACTTCCATCTATGGCCCCGCGAGGTCGTCGTCCATGCATGCATCACTTTGACCTATATTGGCAGGAGGATTCTTTTTGGTTTGTCTTACGGTAGGAGCATATAGTATGCATCGAAGAGGGGGAAGGGGACCAGCATATGTAGTACGCCTCATGAACCTCGCTCTGTGTGGGGTCTTTTTATGGTTTTCGAGGCATGTGCCACATCAAAGGTGTGCATTTTGGGTATTCAAACATCACAACCACACACACCTCTCCATACATATGTCTGGCCCACATGCAAAGCGATGGTTGTTGTCCTCTGGCACCCACTCACGCGGTTATTAAAGATATCGATGCTTTCCATCTGTGGGCCCGCTTGGTCCATCACTACATTGCTCGACAACGAAAGAGGTTAATTTGACTTAGGAGGGGATTATTTTTGGTTTGTATTATGGTATATAGGTCATGCTCTGGGATGACATGACATAGTTTGAGTACGCATGCATGTGTACACATGAATCCCTCCCATCGAGTCAAAGTGGGTAGTACCACAACACGTCATGAACCGATCTCGCTCTGTGTCGGGATTGTACGGTTTTCAATATACGCGCCACATCAATGTTGTGCATGGTATTCAAACATGTATGCACGCATCACCACCATACATACATATGCATGTAGTGGTTGTCTTCGAATGGTACACTCCTTCACGTGGCTATCGGCGACAAGCCTATATATTTTTGGGCCCGCGTGGACATCCATGATCACTTTGACCGACAACGAGATATGTTATCATGGTGGAGTCTTCCTTTGGTTCGTGCCATCGTAGTAGGTCATGGTAAGATTCAGACATAAGTTTGAGCGCATACTATGCATGCATGCATGAATCCCCGTCATCAGCTCAAAGTGTGGTGTGACATACATATACAATGCATCGTCAACTAACCCTCGTTTCGTGTGGGGATTTCTGGTTACAAAGCACGGTGCCACAACAAAGTTGTTCCAACGTGTATTCAAACATCAACACTCCATACATATGTTTGGTCCACATGCAGGCAGTGGTTGTCTTCGGGGACTAGCTACTTGCATGATTATTGGCGAGCTAGTCCATCTTTGGGGTCGCATGGACGTCCATCACTTTGACCAACAACAAGAGAGAGGTTGTACGACCAAGGTGGATTCTTCTTGGTCCGTTTAATGACACATCTTGGCGAGATGCCCTCTCCTGCCGATTGGAAGTGTGTGTGTGTGTGTGCGTGTGTGTGTGTGTGTGTGCGTGTGTGTGTGTTTGTGGAGAGACTGCTACTCCACACTTTGCTAGGTGAACCTCCGTGGGGGAGGGCATGTGTTCATAGCATAGGATTCCCCTCTTGCGGACACGGAGGGAGGGGGCAATCAATACCGTGCACTTTGTGAGTTAGGTGCCACTTTGTGCATTTTGCATTTGAACATCAAACCACCCTTTTCACACATATATTTGGTCGACATGCAACTGTGTTCGTGTCCTGACCCTTTCCTGCATCATTTTTGTGAAATTTATGAATATTAGACAAGTCGGATGATGCAATAGACACAGTTCACTCACACTAACCATGTGCCATGCTGGTGCCCTTGTCACACACATCGCATAGTACATTGGGCTCCACGAGGCTTCCCCTCTCAAAAATATCTACCCGCCTGTAGGGTTTTTCTGTTTGATAACACACGATTATTATGTTTCGACCGTGTGTGATGTTTGTTGTTCCCACTCCCGCCTGCATCCCTCAAAAATATCTGCCCGACTCGAGGGTTTTTCTATTTCATAACACACGGTTGTTATTTCGGGACCGTGTGTGATGCATCAACGAAATTATCAATAGCCCCGACATTTTACTCCCGCGTAGTAAAATTTTCAGTAGCCGCGTCATTTCCTCAAACACACCCCTCCACACACACCCCAAAAACTCCTCAGGCGCGTGCGCACGTGCGCACACACACACCACCACAACCCGTCCCTCGCTCGAAACCATAGCAAGGTCGCCTCCGCCGCCGCCGCAAGGCCTCCATTGTCAACATCTGCTGGTTTGCCCGTGCAGCTTACCCACCAATCTCCACACCCAGGCCGCCCTGAGTTTCTTAAATACCGCCTACCAAACACCTCCTTTCCCATAGATCCCCATCCCCAACCCCACCCCCACTCCGAAGCGTCGCAGCCTAAGCCCGGCTACGCTTCCCGTGGAGCTCGAGGAGCGACTGGCCCAAAAAAGGTGTATCACGGTTATAGGGAGCATCCTTTGGTCATCCTCATGGACCTTCCAATGTCTCACCAAGCACCAAGAGGACCCATGACAAGAGCACGAGCTAGAGCTCTGGAGACCGAGGTGACTTCTCTCCTTAGTGATATCTCATATGATCCTCTCAAGACATGGCTACTACCTCAATCTGGAGTGTTGTGCATGATTAGGTACCAAGAGGACCCTCCCGAGGATGCACATGAAGATGGTCAAGAACCCAAGTCCATGGAAGAAGAGAACCAATGGAAGAAGGCAAGATCAGCCTCTAGGCACCGGACATCTGGCCAGGACCCAAGACATCCGGCCCCTGGAGATCTACACGGCCAACCCTCTGTAGAAGAAACTACAGCGACCGGACATCTGCCGTCTAGCCCGGACATCCGGCGCCCACCGGAAATCCGCCCAAAGTCCCGGACAACCGGCACCAGCGACCAGAGAGCACAGAAGCTTACCCCGTCAGCCCGGACATCCGGCGATCGCCCTGGACATCCGGCGCCTCCCGAAGCAGCGGACATTCGGCCCCTCTGAGAGGACATCCGGCGTCGCCCATCCAGAGAACAGAACAGCCAATTGCACCAGCCCGGACTTCCGGCCCCTCAGCCCGAACATCTGCCCCTCGCGAGCCACCGGACATCCGGCCCGACGCCCGGCCATCCGGCCTTCCTAGCGCATGCGCCCACGTGTTGGGCTGAGCCCATGTACGCCTTCGCCCCTAGCCTATATATAGGACTCCTCCTCCTCACTTCGAGACTTAGCATTGTGATATCTCATTTAAAGATAGAGCTCTGCTCATCCGTAGCGGATCTACTCCACGTGAGGGATCGTGCCTCTTCGGAGAAGATCCATTCGGATTCAAGGCCTCCATCCGGAGAAGACAATCAAGACTTCCGCACGGAGAAGAATGGTTCCCTTTGTATCCTTCCTATGCTGATTTTGGATCATGTGTTACCTTATGCTTTCGGTGATCTAGCCCTTGTGTGATCGATTACTTGTCGGTTGAGTGATTCTCTCGTTTCTCCCCATGTTTTCCCTTGTGTTTCCCGCACATTCTTCGTGTTTCCCCGTAGGATCCACTCCAAACGTAAAAGATCGGCCCCTAGGGTTCCGCCCTACATCATCTTGGTATTAGAGCCATGTTGATCATGTTTTTGGAGTCCCTACCCCATGTTTTCTAGCTTGATTTTGTTGTTTTCGTCCTAAATCCAAGAATCCCCACAAAAAATAGCCCCAATTTTTTTTTGTGATTTGTTGGTGTGATGAAGTTTTGTTGGATTTGATCCATGGATCTGCTTTGCATCGAGTTGATTTAGCTTTTCCCCATCTCTCCCGCGATTTCCATCCACCAATTCGTCTGAATTTTGCCCCGGAGTTGGAATTTTTCCCGTGGAGTTCGTCATGTTCGTCCCTGATCCAGAGCCCGGACATCCGCCCCGTGTCCACTGGACATCCGGCGTCCCAGACATCCGATAGCTGGCCCGGACATCCGGCCCCTGGCAGGAGCAACTCCATCCCCCGCGCCCATTTCCGCATACTTTCGCCCAATTTTACCCCGGTGCCCATGCTTACTTCCGCATACCCCCAACGCTTTCCACAAACACCACCACCTCCTATGTCAATTTTGACACGTTTTGGTCTTTGAGATTTTGGGTTGTGGTTCCCATGTCCTATTGTGTTTCGGCTATATAGGTACGGTTCGACGTCACCATCACCACCGCTCATCTCCATCGACTACTCATCATCGCCAAGGACGGTAACCTCGACTACATCTTTGTCATACCTTGCAATTGCATTAATACCCCACATGACCTTACTTTTGCGTAGCTTACCCATCGAGACTAGCCATTGAGTATTGCCGGCAATGTGACTTGTGCACATTAGTGATCATACGCCATAGCATACATACCATACCACCGTGGTGCATATCTTGGCATCAACTAGTGTGTCACAAAGTTGTCATCGCATACACAATTGCTATCTTGGTTCGTGAAGTTTTGCATGAGAAAAGAGCTCAAAAGTGAAAGAGCCACCAAAGCTTTTAAGCAAAGAGGAAAGATAAGCAAAGAGCTTATAAGCAAGAACCATAGCATCATACTACATTAAGATTATCATATAAGATCATCTTGGATCATATCACCTAAATACCATACATATAGCATACTTGGGATAGAGATCATTGCATTTTTTCCTAGTAGGTTGTGCACAAGCTCCGTATCGGCCTATTGTGCAATCGCGCTAGCGTCTCTCTTGTATAGTGCAACAAGAGCATTTTGGTGGACTCCACATTTTGGCTCACTTTTGGTTTGCACAATCCCATTTATCTATTTGCGTGTGTGTTTCCGTGTACCCCTACTTGCTTGGTCTACTTGTTGCATTTGCAAATTTGTGAATCTTTTCCAACATTATTGAATCTCACTTTCAATTGCATCTAATTTTGTGCCATCATCCTAACCAAGCTCCACCATAAGCTTTTACTTATGTAGGTGTGAGAACCGACAAGAATTGGTACCAATAGTGCTATTTCATTGTCCGCATTTGAGTGAACTTGATTCATCATCAACATCGGTCAAGGTACATTGGTATAAGTTCTTCTCCTTCTACCACTCACATTTTGCTTGGAATGATGGATAGGCCAAGTACTTCTACCAACCCACTCTTCATCGAGCAAGACGATGACATGTCATCATACGTCACCAAGAGCCACCTCTTCGGTGCACAACGAGCATTGCATCAAGAGCAATAAGCAATGAACGACCGCATCGACAACCTCGCTCCTGACTTGCGACTCTCCGAGCAACATACAAGAGACTACTTCGACAACAAGCTCGACGCGCACAAGCAAGAGAACGATGCAAGAATGGACGAGATCCGCACCTTGTTGGTGAACCGGCCTCCTTCTACATCGTCATACTCAAGACGGAGCCACTCAAGTCGACACTCCGACGACTCCTTCTCCGGCTCAAGTACACCGTCATCAAACACTCTTCGACGAGCCGCGCATCAAGACCGTCATGCATCTCGCAACCTGCTACACGTCAAGCATTCACAAGAGCAAGTCGATGAGCAAGTCTCTCGTCCTCGCTCAAACCAAGACGCTTTTGCTCTAGCTCAAGAACGACAACCTCTTCGTCGCCAAGAAGAAGAAGAAAGAGCGCATCTACACCAAGAGCAACAAGACGCCGAGGCTCAACGTCTTCAACAACAACTACGTGAAGCGCAAGATCTTGAGGCGCAACGTGCCCTTCAAGAATCAAGTCAAGATATCGCCAACCACAATCACCAACATAACAATCAAGAGGAAGCCCTTCGAGAAGAAATCTAGGAGAGGAACTATCAACCACGTGTGCAACGTCAAGCTCCACAAGCTCCTCCACAAGCTCGTCAAGCTTCTCCTCAACCTCAAGTTCAACAAGCGCATGTTGATCATGGACTTCCTCCATGCCAAGAGCAACATGAGGATGATTACCCTCACCGTCAAGGGCATCATCATCACTATCGTGAACAACACAATGAAGAGCAACGCTATGGCAAGCTCAAATTCACAATGCCCAAGTTCAATGGAAGCAATGATCTGGAAGAGTACCTCTCATGGGCATTGAAGGTCAACAAAATCTTTCCTTTGCACAACTATGAGGAAGAGAAGAAGATCGCTATGGCATCACTAGAGTTCCAAGACTATGTGCTCATATGGTGGGAACAAGTCCTTGAGCACTGACAAGCAAGAGGTGAACCTCCAATCACCAATTGGGCTCAAATGAAGGATGTCATGCGAGCACGTTTTGTGCCAACCTACTACAACCACGATCTCTTCAAGAAGCTACAACTCCTCAAGCAAGGAACAAAGAGTGTTGAAGAACACTACAAGGAAATGGAGATAGCCATGATTTGAGCCAATGTCACAGAAGATGATGAGCAAACAATGGCACGATTCTTGAATGGACTCAATCATCCCATCAAGAAGATCGCCGACTTCCAAACCTACTCCAACCTCATTGAACTCGTGCATCAAGCGACCAAGGCGGAACGTCAACTGCAAGATGACTTCAAGTACGCCAAGTAGTCATCCAAGACCTACGGCTTCTCCAACAATCAAGCTTCAACAACTCCATCAACCAAGCCTTCTCCAAGCAACGACGACAAGTCAAGTTACAAGAAAACTTCGGCAAGTTCAAGTCGTCTTCCTCCTACTACAAGCAACTTCAAGCCGCGTGCTTCTTCATCTACTCCGACCGATGAGACCGTCAAGACAAGCTCCTTCAAGTGTTTCACTTGCGGCGGCCGAGGCCACAAGTCCTATGGATGCACAAACAAGCACACCATGATCCTCAACGATGATGGCACATATGAATCCATGAGTGATGAGGAGATGGAAGCTCTTGAGCAAGTGGCCATGCACCGACGCGTGGACGAGGATGAAGATGATCAAGTCTTTTGTGGTGAGGATTCGAGCCCCACTCTCGTTGTCTCCAAGGTCTTGACTCTTCAACATCAACAAGAAGAAGACCACAGATGCCACATCTTCCACACAAAGGCCGGCATCAATGGACGGTCCGTCAAGGTCATCATCGACGGAGGTTGTTGCCACAACTTGGCAAGTGAAGAACTATGCTCCAAGCTTCAATTGGTCAAGAGGAAGCACCAGCACACCTACAAGGTTCAATGGCTAAGTGACTCCGGCACTATACGAGTTGAGCATACGGTCCAAGTCTCCTTCAAAATTGGTGCATATGAAGACACTTTGGAGTGTGATGTGGTACCCATGACCGTTTGCCACCTCCTTCTTGGTAGGCCATCGCAATTCGACCATGGTGTCATCCACAACGGGCGCACAAATCATTATAGCTTCAAGATGAAAGGGAACGAATATGTGCTACGACCTATGTCTCCTAGTCAAGCGATCGCCGACAAGCAAGCCACCCATCATGGAGAGAAGAGTGAGAAAGTGATCCACCCAAAACTGAGCGAGAGCCACAAGCCAAACTTGAGCACATCTTCGCCTAGAGAGAAAAACCTAGTCCTATTTGCCACAAAAAGTGAGATGAGAGAAGTGTGTGAGAACCCATCGAGTGTTATGCACTTTGTCCTTGTGTGCAAGGATGGAGAACCAAAAACTAACACCCCTCACGAGCTACCTTTAGTGTTTCAATCTCTTTTGCAAGAATTCCAAGATGTTTTCCCCGATGAGCTACCTTTGGGTCTACCTCCTCTTCGAGGCATTGAGGATCGAATCGACCTCATCCCTGGAGCGCCCCTACCAAACAAAGCTCCATACCACGTCAACCCGGAAGAAACAAAGGAGATACAACGGCAAGTACAACAACTAATCGACAACGGTCATGTACGTGAAAGCCTAAGCCCTTGTGTCGTTCCGGTTATACTTATGCCTAAGCCAGATGGAAGTTTCCGCTTGTGTTCCGATTGTAGACCTATAAATGCTATTACCGTTCGTTATAGGCATCCCATTCCTCGCTTAGATGATATGCTTGATGAACTTAGTGGAGCCAACTTTTTCTCAAAAATTGATCTTAAAAGTGGCTATTATCAAATCCGCATACAAGAGGGTGATGAATGGAAAACTGCTTTCAAAACCAAAATTGGCTTATATGAGTGGTTAGTTATGCCTATGGGTTTATCGGAGGCTCCCGGTACTTTCGTGCGTCTCATGCATTATGTGCTTCACCCTTATATTGGAGTCTTTGTTGTGGTTTACTTCGATGATATCCTTGTGTTTAGCAAAACCATGAAAGAGCATCTTAATAATGTTAGCGCAGTTTTGCAAACCCTTCGCAAGGAACATCTTTATGCCAACTTGAAAAAATGCACATTTGGTGTTGACAAAGTGGTTTTCTTGGGTTTTGTTGTATCTTCAAAGGTTGTCCATGTTGATGAATCTAAAATTGAAGAAATTAAAACTTGGCCCCAACCCACCAATTTGCAACAAGTGCGTAGTTTTCTTGGTATTGCGGGTTTTTATCATCGCTTTGTGAAATACTTTAGTACTATTGCCGCTCCTTTGCATGCCTTGAGTAAGAAGAATGCTCCTTTTGATTGGGGATCTTTGCAATCCACCGCTTTTGATGAGCTCAAGTCCTTGCTTACTCATGCTCCAATTCTTGCTTTGCCCAACTTTGACAAAACTTTTGAGGTTCATTGTGATGCAAGTGGTTCCAGAATTGGCGGAGTTTTGATGCAAGAAAAACGAGCCATTGCATATTTTAGTGAAAAACTCTCCGATGCTCAACTTAACTATTCCATCTATGACAATGAATTGTATGCCTTAGTGCGTGTGCTACATGTTTGGGAACATTATCTTAGACCTCATGAGTTTGTCATCCATACCGATCATGAAACGCTTTAGTACTTAAAAGGTCAAACTAAGTTGAACAAGCATCATGCCAAATGGAGTGAATTTATTGAATCTTTCCCCTATGTGATCAAGTACATTAAGGGTAAGGAAAATGTAGTTGCGGATGCACTTTCACGCATATGCATGCTTGTCACTAAACTTGAGTTGAATGTTATTGGCTTTGAGCACATAAAAGACTTGTATGCTAATAATCCATATTTTTCAACTCCTTATGCTAAATGTTTGACGCATACATCTTGGGAACAATATTACATCAGGGATGGCTATCTTATGAAAGCTAACAAACTATGCATTCCTGAGTCTTCTCTTTGTTTGCTACTTTTGCAAGAGTCTCATGGAGGCGGACACATGGGACATTTTGGACGGGACAAGACATTCGCCACGCTCTCCGAGAACTACTTTTGGCCCAAGATGTTCCGCGACGTCTCATGCTTCACCACCCGATGCTCTACATGTCGCAAAGCTAAGTCTAAAGCTCAATCCCATGGTCTTTACATGCCTCTTCCTATTCCTTATCAACCATGGGAAGACATTAGCATGGATTTTGTACTTGGTTTGCCTAGAACTCAAAATGGCAAGGATTCCGTGTTTGTTGTTGTGGACCGGTTTTCTAAGATGGCACATTTCAATCCTTGCAACAAGATAGATGATGCTTCACACATTGCAAATCTCTTTTGTAGGGAAATCTTGCGTCTCCATGGAGTACCAAAGACAATCGTCTCCGACCGCGACGTCAAGTTCTTGAGTTACTTTTGGAAGACCCTATGCGCCAAGCTCGGAATCAAGCTCTTGTTCTCATCCGCATACCATCCTCAAACCGATGGACAAACGGAGGTGATGAACTGTACACTATCCACTCTAATTCGCGTGTTGATCAAGAAGAACATCAAGGAGTGGGAGGAGTGTCTACCCATCGCCAAGTACGCCTACAACCGTGCAAGACATTCAACGACCGGCAAGTCCCCCTTCGAGGTCATCTACGGCTTCAACCTATTGTCCCCATTGGACATTCTACCTCTTCCTCTACAATTGCGCACCAACCTCGACGCAAGTGCCCGTTCAAGCTACATCAAGAAGATGCATGAAGACACAAGGCACACCATCGAGCAACAAGTACAATGACTCGCGACCAAGCTCAACGTCAACAAGAATCCCATGATATTCAACATTGGAGACCTAGTGTGGCTACACCTTCGCAAGTACCGCTTCCCCAATGAACGCAAGTCCAAGATTCTCCCTCGAGCCGACGGACCCTTCAAGGTGATAGCACGCTACAACAACAACGCTTACAAGATCGACCTCCCACGCGACAAGTACAACGTGAGCGACATCTTCAACGTCTTCGATCTCTCCCTGTACCATGGTGATGAGGATTTCGATCCGAGGTCGGATCTTTCCCAGGGGAGGAGATGATGCGGAGCATCCTTTGGTCATCCCCATGGACCTTCCATCGTCTCACCAAGCACCAAGAGGACCCATGACTAGAGCACGAGCTAGAGCTCTTGAGACCGAGGTGACTTCTCTCCTTAGTGATATCTCATATGATCGTCTGGAGACATGGCTACTACATCAATCTGGAATGTTGTGCATGATTAGGTACCAAGAGGACCCTCCCGAGGATGCACATGAAGATGGTCAAGACCCCAAGTCCATGGAAGAAGAGAACCAATGGAAGAAGGCAAGATCAGCCTCCAGGCACCAGACATCCGGCCAGGACCCCGGACATCCAGCCCCTGGAGAACTACACGGCCAGCCCTCTGTAGAAGAAACTACAGCGACCGGACATCCGGCGTCCAACCCGCACATCCGGCCCCCACCGAAAATCCGGCCAAAGTCCCGGACATCCGGCACCAGCGACCAGAGAGCACAAAAGCCTACCCCGTCAGCCCGGACATCCGACGATCGCCCCGGACATCTGGCGCCTCCCGAAGTAGTGGACATCCGGCCCCTCCAAGCAGACATCCGGAGTCTCCCATCCAGAGAACAGAACAACTAGCTGCACCAGCCCGGACATCCGGCCCCTCAGCCCGGACATCTAGCCCCTCACGAGCCACCGGCCATCCGGCCCGACGCCCGGCCATCTGGCCTTCCCAGCGCCTGCACGCGCGTGTTGGGCTAAGCCCATGTACCCCTTCGCCCCTAGCCTATAAATAGGACTCCTCCTCCTCACTTCGAGACTTAGCATTGTGATAGCTCATTTAGAGATAGAGCTCTGCTCATTCGTACGGGATCTACTCCATGTGAGGGATCGTGCCTCTTCGGAGAAGATCCATTCAGATTCAAGGCCTCCATCCAGAGAAGACAATCAAGACCTCCTCACGGAGAATAACGGTTCCCTTTGTATCCTTCCTTTGTTGATTTTGGATCATGTGTTACCTTATGCTTTCGGTGATCTAGCCCTTGTGTGATCGATTACTTGTCGGTTGAGTGATTCTCTCGTTTCTCCCCGTGTTTTCCCTTGTGTTTCCTGTGCGTTCTTTGTGCTTCCCCGTAGGATCCACTCCAAACGTGAAAGATCGGCCCCTAGGGTTCTGCAGTACATCACATGGCCTCTTCGCCCAACGTCATCGAGGAAGCTGACGACCATTACTGGCTGCTGGCTGTCAATCAGCGGGCTAGAGTATGCGGGTTGATACGTCTCCAACATATCTATAATTTTTGATTGTTCCATTCTATTATATTATCTATTTTGGATGTTTTATATGCATTAATATGCTATTTTATATTATTTTTGGGAGTAGCCTATTAACCTAGAGCCCAGTGCCAGTTTCTGTTTTTCCCGGTTTTAGAGTTTCACAGAAAAGGAATACCAAACGGAGTCCAAACGAAATAAAACTTTCGCGATGATCTTTCTTGGACCAGAAGCAAACTAGGAGACTTGGAGATGAAGTCGGAGAAGTTACGAGGCGGCCACTAGGGCGGAGGGCACGCCCAGGGGGTAGGGCACTCCCCCTACCTCGTGGATCTCTCGTAGGTCTCCTGAGCTAATTCTTTCGCCCATATATACTCTTATACCCCAAAACCATCAGGGGAGCCATGAAAACACTTCTCCACCATTGCAACCTTTTGTACCCGTGAGATTCCATCTAGGGGCCTTTTCCAACGTCCCGCCGGAGGGGGATTCGATAATGGAGGGCTTCTACATCAACACCATTGCCCTTCTGGTGAAGCGTGAGTAGTTTACCACAGACCTACGGGTCCATAGCTAGTAGCTAGATGGATTCTCCTCTCTAGGTGATTCTCAATACCATGTTCTCCTCGATGTTCTTGGAGATCTATTCGATGTAATACTCTTTTGTGGAGTGTTTGCCTAGATCCGATGAATTGTGGATTTATGATCAGATTATCTATGAATGTTATTTGAATCTCCTCTGAATTATGATTTGCATGATTTGATATCTTTGCAAGTCTCTTTGAATTATTGGTTTAGTTGGCCTACTAGATTGGTTTTTCTTGCAATGGGAGAAGTGCTTAGCTTTGGGTTCAATTTTGCGATGTACTTTCCTAGTGAAAGTAGGGGCAGTAAGGCACGTATTGTATTTTTGCCATCGAGGATAAAAGTATGGGGTTTTCATCATATTGCTTGAGTTAATTCCTCTACATCATGTCATCTTACTTAATGCGTTACTCCGTTCTGTATGAACTTAAATCTCTAGATGCAGGCAGGAGTTGGTCGATGTGTGGAGTAATAGTAGTAGATGCAGAATTGCTTCGGTCTACTTGAAACAGATGTGATGCCTATGTTCATGATCATTGCCTTAGATATTGTCATAATTATGCGCAGTTCTATCAACTGCTCGGCAGTAATTTGTTCACCCACCGTATTATTTGCTATCTTGAGAGAAGCCACTAGTGAAACCTATGGCCCCCGGGTGTCTTTTCCATCATATTAAGTCTCTTTTCCATCATATTAGTTTTCGATCTACTGTTGTTCAATATTTTACTTTCTAATCTATAAACCAAAAATACCAAAAATATTTACTTTGCCATTTATCTATCTCTATCAGATCTCACTTTTGCAAGTAACCGTGAAGGGATTGACAACCCCTTTGTCGTGTTGGGTGCAAGTTTGTTTGATTTTTTGTGCAGGTATTCAGTGACTTGTGCATTGTCTCCTACTGGATTGATACCTTGGTTCTCAAACTGAGGGACACATTTACTCTACTTTGCTGCATCACCCTTTCCTCTTCAAGGGAAGAACCAACACAAGGTCAAGAGGTAGCAGGAAGAATTTCTGGTGCTATTGCAGGGTAAATCTACGCCAAGTCAAGCCATACCAAGTACCCATCATAAACTCTCATCTCTTGCATTACATCATTCGCCATTTGCCTCTCGTTTTCTTCTCCCCCACCTCTAAAATGATTTTCAAAAAGATTTGCCTTTTCTTTGCCCTTCTTCCGTTTGATCTTTTGTTCACTTGTGTTACCATGTGCCTTCTTTTTGCTTGCATTTTTGCTTGCTAAACGTTTATGGATCCTCATACACTTGCTAATATTTTTAAGAGATCCAATTATGATGAACCAATTGCTAGTGAGTTTTATGGACAAGATTATCTTTATGAAGTTTTTCTTGAAACTCGTGAATCTAAAAATTGTGATGAAGAAATTTATGAAGAGATTCAAGATAGCTCCTCGAATAAAAAGCATGATTGCAATGATTTTACTATAAATTCTATTTATTTCAATTATGCTAATAATATGCAAAACCCTAAGCTTGGAGATGCTAATTTTGCTATGTCTACTACTTGTTGTAATGATCATGATTGGGGTGATTCTTCTTATGATCTTGAAAATTTATTTAAGCCCCATGATGAATATGAGATTGATAATAATGTTTGCAATAATATTGAAAGAGGGTTTAGAACAGTGTCAACTTTAGATCCCACATATTTGGAGAATGTTCAATCTTAGAAAATTTTAGTTAATGTTAATCCCACTATTTTGGAAGAGTGTCAACTTCGCATGCATGTGGATCATGTTGAGAATATGTTTTGGTGATAGATATATTGTTTAATTTTCTTATGATACTATATGTAATTACTATGAGAGAGGAAAATATGGTTGTAGAAATTTTCATGTTACTAAATTACCTCTCTTCATGTCGAGATTTCTATCGTCTTTTTCTTCTTCCTTGCATATGCTAGTCTCTGCTTGCCTTGAGAATTTATTTGCTTATAAAATGCCTATGCATAGGAAGTATGTTAGACTTAGATGTGTTTGTCACGTGTTTTATGATGCTCTCTTTCTGCTTCAATTCTTCTCTTTTATGTGAGCATCATTGAAATTATCAATGCCTAGCTAAGGGCGTTAAACAATAGTGCTTGTTGGGAGGCAACCCAATTTTATTTTTGTTCTTTGCTTTTTGTTCCTGTTTCGCTTTAAATAATTCATATATCCTCTGGTTAGATGTGTTTTTATGTTTTAATTAGTGTTTGTGCCAAGTTAAACCTTTAGGATAGCTTACAGTGATAGTTGTGTTGATCCTGCTGAAAAACAAAAACTTCCGCGCCCAGTAAATAATTTCCAGAAATTTATTGAAATGTGCTTTTGATCTGATTCTTTTTGCTCTGGTTTGGTGCACAAATTTCTCAGGTTTTTCTAATTGTTCAGAATTGTTGGAGTTACAGAAGTATTCGAGAGTTACAGATTACTATAGACTGTTCTGTTTTTGACAGATTCTGTTTTCTATGTGTTGTTATTTTGATGAATCTATGGGTAGTATCGGGGGGTATGAACCATATAAAAGTTGGAATAAAGTAGATATTACACCAATAGAAATAAAGAATGAGTTTGCAACAGTACCTTAAAGTGGTAATTTATTTTCTTATACTAATGGAGCTTATGAGATTTTCTGTTGAGTTTTGTGTTGTGAAGTTTTCAAGTTTTCGGTAAGGATTTGATGGACTATGGAATAAGGAGTGACAAGAGCCTAAGCTTGGGGATTACCAAGGAACCCCAAGGTAATATTCAAGGACAACCAAATGCCTAAGCTTGGGGATGCCCCAGAAGGCATCCCCTCTATCGTCTTCGTCTATTGGTAACTTTACTTGAGGCTATATTTTTATTGACCACATGATATGTGTTTTGCTTGGAGCGTCTTGTATGATTTGAGTCTTTGCTTTTTAGTTTACCGAAATCATCCTTGCTGTACACACCTTTTGGGAGAGACACACATGAATCGTGCTTTATTAGAATGCTCTATGTGCTTCACTTATATCTTTTGAGCTAGGCAATATTGCTCTAGTACTTGACTAATATCTTTTTAGAGCACAACGGTGGCTTTATTTTATATAAATTGATGAACTCTCATGCTTCACTTGTATTATTTCGAGAGTCTTTTAGAACAACATGGTAATTTTCTTTGGTTATAAATTTAGTCCTAATATGATAGGCATCCAAGAAGGATATAATAAAAACTTTCATATATAGTGCATAGAATACTATGAGAAGTTTGATTCTTTATGATTTTATTGATATAGGAAGATGATGATATTAGAGTCATGCTAGTGAGTAGTTGTGAATTTGAGATATACTTGTGTTAAAGTTTGTGATTCCCGTAACATGCACGTATGGTGAACCGTTATGTGATGAAGTCGGAGCATGATTTATTTTTTGATTGTCTTCCTTATGAGTGGCGGTCGGGGACGAGCAATGGTCTTTTCCTACCAATCTATCCCCCTAGGAGCATGCGCATCGTACTTCATTTCGATTACTAATAAATTTTTGCAATAAGTATGTGAGTTCTTTATGACTAATGTTGAGTCCATGGATTATGCGCACTCTCACCCTTCCACCAGTGCTAGCGTCTCTTGTATCGTGCAACTTTTGCCGGTACCATACACCCGCCATATACCTTCCTCAAAACAGCCACCATAACTACCTATTATGGCATTTCCATAGACATTCCGAGATATATTGCCATGCAACTTTCCACCGTTCCGTTTATTATGACACGCTTCATCATTGTCATATGGCTTTGCATGATCACGTAGTTGGCATCATATTTGTGGCAAAGCCACCTTACATAATTCTTTCATACATGTCAGCCTTGATTCATTGCACATCCCGGTACACCGCCGGAGGCATTCATATAGAGTCATATTTTGTTCTAAGTATCGAGTTGTAATTAATGAGTTGTAAGTAAATAAAAGTGTGATGATCTTCATTATTAGAGCATTGTCCTAGTGAGTAAAGGATGATGGATACTATGATTCCCCCACAAGTCGGGATGAGACTCCGGACGAAAAATAAAAAAAGAGGCAAAATAAAAAAAAGAGAAAGGCCCAAACAAAAAAAGAGAGAAAAAGAGAGAAGGGGAAATGTTACTATCCTTTTAACACACTTGCACAAGTATCACCATGATCTTCATGATAGAGAGTCTCCTATGATATCACTTTAATATACTAGTGGGAGTTTTTCATTATAGAACTTGGCTTGTATATTCCAATGATGGGCTTCCTCAAATTGCCCTAGGTCTTCATGAGCAAGCAAGTTGGATGCACACCCACTTAGTTTCTTTTTGAGCTTTCATACACTTATAGCTCTAGTGCATCCGTTGCATGACAATCCCTACTCACTCACATTAATATTTATTGATGGGCATCTCCATAGCCCGTTGATACGCCTAGTTGATGTGATACTATCTTCCTCTTTTTGTCTTTTGCACAACCACCATATTCTTTTCCACCGTAGTGCTATATCCATGGCTCACGCTCATGTATTGCGTGAAAGTTGAAAAAGTTTGAGAACATCAAAACTATGAAAGAATTGCTTGGCTTGTCATTGGGGTTGTGCATGATTTAAATATTCTGTGCGATGAAGTTAGAGCATATCTAGACTATATGATTTTGTAGGGATAGCTTTCTTTGGCCATGTTATTTTGAGAAGACACGAATGCTTTATTAGTATGCTTGAAGTATTATTGTTTTTATGTCAATATTAAACTTTTGTTTTAAATCTTACGGATCTGAACATTCATGCCACAGTAAAGAGAATTACATGGATAAATATGTTAGGTAGCATTCCACATAAAAAATTATGTTTTTAATCATTTACCTACTCGAGGACGAGCAGGAAATAAGCTTGGGGATGCTTGATACATCTCCAACGTATCTACAATTTTTGATTGTTCCATGCTCTTATATTATCTGTTTTGGATGTTTTATATGCATTAATATGATATTTTGTATTATTTTTGGGACTAACCTATTAACCCAGAGCCCAATGTCAGTTTCTATTTTTACCTGTTTTAGAGTTTTGCAGAAAAGGAATACCAAATGGAGTCCAAACGGAATAAAACTTTCGCGATGATCTTTCTTGGATCGGAAGCAAACCAGGAGACTTGGAGATGAAGTCGGAGAGGCAACAACGTGGCCACGAGGGTGGAGAGCGCGCCTAGGGGGTAGGGCGCGCCCCCTACCTCGTGGGCCCCTCGCAGGTCTCATGACCTAATTTTTTCGCCCATATATACTCTTATACCCCAAAACCATCAGGGGGAGCCACGAAAACACTTTTCCACCGCCGCAACCTTCTGTACCCATGATATCCCATCCAGGGGCCTTTTCCAGCGTCCTGCCGGAGAGGGATTAGATCATGGAGGGCTTCTGAATCAACACCATTGCCCTTCCGATGAAGCATGAGTAGTTTACCACAGACCTACGGGTCCATAGCTAGTAGCTAGATGGTTTCTTATCTCTCTTTGATTCTCAATACCATGTTCTTCTTGATGTTCTTGGAGATCTATGTAATACTCTTTTGCGGTGTGTTTGTCGAGATCCGATGAACTGTGGATTTATATCAGATTATATATGAATATTTTTGGATCTCCTCTGAATTCTTATATGCATGATTTGATATCTTTGCAAGTCTCTTCGAATTATATGTTTAGTTTGGCCTACTAGATTGGTTTTTCCTACAAAGGGAGAAGTGCTTAGCTTTGGGACTCAATCTTGTGATGTCCTTTCCCATTGACAGTAGGGGCAGCAAGGCACGTGTTGTATTGTTGCCATCAAGGATAAAAAGGTGGGTTTCTCATCATATTGCTTGAGTTAATTCCTCTACATCATGTCATCTTACTTAATGCGTTTACTCCGTTCTATACAAACTTAATACTCTAGATGCAGGAGAGAGTCAATCGACGTGTGGAGTAGTAGTAGTAGATGCGGAATCGTTTCGGTCTACTTGACACGGACGTGATGCCTATGTTCATGATCATTGCCTTAGATATCGTCATAATTATGCGCTCTTCTATCAATTGCTCGGCAGTAATTTGTTCACCCACCGTAATATTTGCTATCTTGAGAGAAGCCACTAGTGAAACCTATGGCCCCCGGCTCTCTTTTCCATCATATTTGTTTTTGATCTACTATTTTGCAATCTTTTACTTTCCGATCGATAAATCAAAAATACCAAAAATATTTACTTTACCGTTTATCTCTCTCATCAGATCTCACTTTTGCAAGTAACCGTGAAGGGATTGACAACCCCTTTATCGCATTGGGTGCAAGTTTGTTTGATTGTTTGTGCAGGTATTCGGTGACCTGTGTGTTGTCTCCTACTGTATTGATACCTTGGTTCTCGAACTGAGGGAAATACTTACTCTACTTTGCTGCATCACCCTTTCTTCTTCAAGGGAAAAACCAACGCAAGCTCAAGAGGTAGCACGGGTATGTCGCGGACGCTGGCTACAACATCAAGGTCATCGTTAGCGATGGCCTGACATGGGCTATGTCACAGGTTAAGTCGTCCACCACCAACCCCTCAGGTTCAACCACCGTCGATCTCATCCATGGCCCCGCCGCTGATCTCCTCTAGCTCGTTGTTAAGAATTTGCCATCCTACATCATCATCGAGCCCCTTTTGTCATTTCTGAAGGACACGTTCTGTGACGCTGGCTTGGGATCCACAGCTGCCAAGTCAAACCTCATCGACGGTGACCAGGAGGAGGGCACCCTCTTCAGCTCTTCCAAGGAGAAAGAGCGCATCTATAACATTGGGGAGGGCACCCTACAGCCATGCTCTTCCAAGTGGAAGGAGCCCATCTACGACAACATGGAGCGCACCCAGGGTCCATGCTCTTCCCACGGGAATGAGCCCATCTGTGACAAGTGAGGAAACCCATTATTTGTTTTTCCGTGACTCTTCACAAGGGGAACCCATGATTTGTTTTGTCGAGTCCCTTTTGTAGTGTAGTGAGAATATGTCCAGTTTTAATTGCTATATTTGGTTGTTTGCAGTATGCCTTGTTTATTTCAGTTGTTCACAATGTGATGCTCTATATATGCAACTATTTACTGTGCATTACATTCTCATAAATACTAGTTCTAAACATACCGATAGGAATGCATATATTTGCTTGCTGTTAAGCCTGTTATAGCTAGCATATGCCTCTTTTAAAGGTTTTTGGTTGTTTGGTTGTTTGTAGTTAGCATATGTCCAGTTTCAAATGCTATCTTTTGGTTGTTCATAGTATGCCTTGTTTATTCCAGTTATTCACAACGTGATGTTTTATATGTGCAAGTATGTGCAAGTATGAACTGAGTTGTTCATAGTATACTAGTTTCAATAATACCACCATGAATGACTACACTTGGTTGTTGTTAAGCATGTTGTTGTTAACACGCCTTTCCATTTTTGTTTAACAATAACTAGTGTACTTAGACCGGCAAAATACCAGTTTGAATGACTATATTTGCTTGTTGTTAAATGTTAGGCCTGTTGTAGTTAACACACCTTTCGACTTCTTTTGCTTAACTAGCATGATTAAACCTACACACTGAAGATATCGTTTGGAGATTATTTGTCTGCCATGGATATATTTGGTTGATGTTTAACCTGTTGTGCTTAATGTCGGATTTCAGGTCCCGCAAACCCTTGATAGGTTTGAACTCTGGGTGTGTGCAGAGATCTCAACCTACCCAGCCTGCCTACTTGTGATCCTCACAGCCTAGCGCGTCGAGCTCAAAGGGGCAGAGAGACACAACAGTTTATCCTGGTTTAGGCCACCTTGCAGTGTAATACCTTAATCTAGCTTTGTGGTGGATTGCCTCAAGGTGCAGAGGATGAACTAGTACAGTGAATGAACTACCTCAGGAGGTGAGGTGTTCCTGAGCTCAAGAGAGCTGGTGAAGGAGGAATGGCTTCACTTTGTTCGGGGCGATCCCCTTTCTATGGTGGTGGCTAAGTCCTATTTATAGTGGCCTTGGTCCTCTTCCCAAATGTTGGTGGGAAGGGATCCCACAACGGCCAGATTTGAAGGGGGACAAGAAGTACACCCTATCCTGACTAAAGTGGTCTTCGCCTGCAAAAGCCTATGGTCATGAAGCCGCGGTGGGCTCGGCGATGACCTCCGTCCTGGTGGTCTTGGTCATGTTGCACCAGAATGGAAACATTTGGTTGGTTCCTCGGGACTCCGCGCCTGCTTCTTGCCTCCTTTGCACCAAAGAGGAAACTGGTACTCTGCGCCCACTGGCGCCCGCCTGGCGCCCTCCTGGCCTTGATCGTCATGGCTCATGTCAGCTGAGCCTCATGAGGTGCACCTTGCATAGACATCTCCGCTACTCGGGAGCCAGCCTAAGGAGGCCGATTCCCTTGGAGATCCTGGTGTCGTCCGCCTCGCGAGGCTTGGCCCCTTACGAGGGTCTTGAGTTGTTGATGCTGATGTTGGGTTGTACCAGGCCGTCGATGGAACCATGCCGTGGGCCTCAGACAGGCAAGTCTGGGTACCCCCGTATCCAGAACACCAATAGTAGCCCCCGGGCCCAAGGCGCGCTCGGACTTGGCTTGTAGGCAAAGCCAAAGGGCAAGTGTGGAGTGCCGCGGGCCCTAACCGCCTGCGGCCTTCGACGCCGCATGGCGATTGATGGGACGTGGGTGCCTCCACGTCCCCATGCTGCCTTGAAATCCGTTCGACTTGACGAGTCAATGCTGCATGCAGAGGATCATCATTGCGCGAGGTCGTGGAGGCCGGCGGTTGGCCTCCCTCCGGCTATAAATGAGGGGAGGGGCAGAGCCCCTTCGCTCATCTCTTCCTCCGTATTCACGTGGCTCGCCCCCTTTCCTTCTCTATCTTGCTGTTGCTTCCATGGCGCCGTTTCTGCGTCCGAAAAGGGAAAAGCCCCTCAGCAGGGGCCTGATCCACTTCCACCGAAGAAGCAGTTCTGCCGTCCATGTGACGCCGGTGCGAGGTGGGAGGTGACCAGGCCTTGGCAAGCAAGGCCTCTGCTTGGCTTCCCGCTTCCTCTGTACGCTCTCATGCTGGGCGGTGACACACGTTGTTAGGCAACTCCAGGTAGCGGTGGACGTGTCATTGCCGTTCTGCCTACTAAGCCACGGACGCATGCCGAGGGTAACGTGCGAGTTCGTGTTATGGGCGGCGATGCCACCTAGCTCGTGGATTTGGCTCCCGAGATTTTTCGCCGATGAGCTGCCGCCGAGGGGGGCCACTCAAGCTATGGCTATAGCACGCTGGGTGTTGCAGCCTGGCCACCGGGGCTAAGGTCGAGGTGGTGCCCCCTGGCGACGTCTTCATGACCCGCGGATGGGGCGAGGTCGCCCGAGCCTGCCGTGCGAAGGGGGCTAAGGGAGTCCTGGACTAGGGGGTGTCCGGACAGCCGGACTATCATTATCCGCCGGACTCCAAGACTACGAATATACAAGATTGAAGACTCCGGCTCGTGTCCGGATGGTACTTTCCTTGGCGTGGAAGGCAAGCTTGGCAATACGGATATGCAGATCTCCTACCATTGTAACCGACTCTGTGTAACCCTAGCCCTCTCCGGTGTCTATATAAACCGGAGGGCTTTAGTCCGTAGGACAACATACATTACAACAATCATACCATAGGCTAGCTTCTAGGGTTTAGCCTCCTTGATCTCGTGGTAGATCTACTCTTGTACTACCCATATCATCAATATTAATCAAGCAGGACATAGGGTTTTACCTCCATCGAGAGGGCCCGAACCTGGGTAAAAACATCATGTCCCTCGTCTCCTGTTACCATCCGCCTAGACGCACAGTTCGGGACCCCCTACCCGAGATCCGCCGGTTTTGTAACCGACATTGGTGCTTTCATTGAGAGTTCCTCTGTGTCGTCACCGATAGGCTTGATGGCATCTTCAACCAACAACGCTGTCCAGGGTGAGACTTTTCTCCCCGGACAGATCTTTGTATTCGGCGGCTTCGCACTGCGGGCCAATTCACTTGGCCATCTGGAGCAGATCGAAAGCTACGCCCCTGGCCGTCAAGTCAGATTTGGAAGCTTAAACTTCACGGCCGATGTCCCCGGAGACTTGATCCTCGACGGACTCGAGCCACAGCCGAGCGCGCCACACTGTGACGATGGGCATGATCTAGCTCTGCCGCCGAATAGTGCCTTGGTGGCCGCACACGGATCCACTTCGGCCATTAGCCCGGAGCCGATCGCCCAGATCGAGGGTCGGTGGATAGGCGCCGCCCTGGGGGCTTCAACATCCACGGCGATGGAGCCGAACACTAATCTTGTCCCCTGTGAAACTCGTGATTCCGAGGCGCCGGACTCCGAACCTCCCGCACCCCTACCAATCGATCCGGATCGGGCGCCGGTTATGGAATTCACCGCCACGGACATCTTCCAATGCTCGCCTTTCGGCGATATCTTGAATTCACTAAAGCATCTCTCGTTATCAGGAGAGTCCTGGCCGGATTATGGCCAGGATGGTTGGGATACGGACGACGAAGAAATTCAGAGCCCACCAACCACCCACTTTGTAGCCACTGTCGACGATCTAACCGACATGCTAGACTACGACTCCGAAGACATCGACGCTATGGACGACGATGCCGGAGACGAACAGGAACCAGCGCCCACAGGGCACTGGAAGGCCACCTCGTCATACGACGTATACATGGTGGATACCCCAAAAGATGGGGACGGTGAAGAAACAACGGAGGCAGATCCCTTAAAGAAACAGCCCAAGCGCCAGCGTCAGCGGCGCCGCTCTAAATCTCGCCACAGCAAGAATGGAGATTCCGGCACAGGAGATAATAATACTCCAGAGAGTGCCGAAGACAATCCCCTCCAGCAAGACTAGGCGCAGGAGGATGCAGAAGCAAGCCCTCATGAGGGGGCAGCAGACGAAGAGGTTGAGGATCATAATTATATGCCTCCCTCCGAAGACGAAGCAAGCCTCAATGATGACGAATTCGTCGCACCCGAGGATCCCGTCGAACAAGAGCGCTTCAAGCGCAGGCTTATCGCCACAGCAAACAGCCTAAAGAAAAAGCAGCAGCAACTTCAAGCTGATCAGGACCTGCTGGCCGATCGATGGACCGAGGTCCTCGCGGCCGAAGACTATAAACTCGAACGTCCCTCCAAAAGTTACCCAAAACGCAAGCTGCTCCCCCGATTAGAGGAGGAAGCATACGTACCTCCATCACCAGCGCACGATATGGCTGACCGACCACCCCGCGGTCATGACAGAGAGGCATCCAGGCCCCCAGCCAAGACCATACCCCGGCATCGCTCCAAAAGTACGAAGCCAAGAGGGAACGCGCCGAACTTGCGAGACATATTGGAGGACAAAGCAAGGCAATCCAGATCCATCTATGGATCACGTGGGCGCCCTACGACCCACGACGAATACTGTCGTGCCGGATATAATAACCCCAGCCGGGCCGAACACAGCAGACAGCGCTCTCTCGAGCTGCGTCGCGATATCTCTCAATACAGGGGCGCCGCACACCCTTTATGCTTCACTGACGAAGTAATGGATCATCAGATCCCCGAAGGGTTTAAACCCGTAAACATCGAATCTTACGATGGCACAACAGACCCCGCAGTGTGGATCGAAGACTATCTTCTCCACATCCATATGGCCCGCAGCGACGATCTCCACACCATAAAGTACATCCCACTCAAGCTTAAAGGACCAGCTCGGCATTGGCTTAACAGCTTGCCCGCAGAGTCAATTGGGTGTTGGGAAGACCTGGAGGCCGCATTCCTTGATAACTTCCAAGGCACATATGTGCGACCACCAGACGCCAATGACCTAAGCCACATCATTCAGCAGCCAGACAAATCGGCCAGACAATTCTGGACACGGTTCTTGACAAAGAAAAATCAAATCGTCGATTGTCCGGACGCAGAGGCCCTTGCAGCCTTCAAACATAACATCCGGGACGAATGGCTAGCCCGGCACCTGGGGCAGGAAAAGCCGAAATCCATGGCAGCCCTCACATCGTTAATGACCTGCTTTTGTGCGGGAGGGGACAGCTGGCTAGCCTGCAGCAACAATCTCCATAAAAATTCTGGCAGTCCGGATACTAAGGACAAAAACGGAAGGTCATGTCGAAACAAAAACAAGCGCCGAATTAACGGCGATGATAAGGAGGATACGGCAGTCAATGCCGGATTCCGAGGCTCTAAACCTGGTCAACGGAAGAAGCCATTTAAAAGAACCACTCTGGGTCCGTCCAATCTGGACCGAATACTCGACCGCTTATGCCAGATACATGGCACCTCTGAAAAGCCAGCTAACCACACCAATAGAGATTGTTGTGTGTTCAAGCAGGCCGGCAAGTTAATTGCCGAAAACAATGACAAGGGGCTAAATAGCGACGACAAGGAAGAGACCCGACCGAACAACAGAGGACAGAAGGGTTTTCTCCCACAAGTACGGACGGTGAATATGATATACGCGACCCACATACCCAAGAGGGAGAGGAAATGCGCATTAAGGGACGTCTATGCGATGGAGCCAGTCGCCCCAAAGTTCAACCCATGGTCCTCTTGTCCGATCACTTTCGATCGAAGAGACCATCCGACCAGCATACGCCATGGCGGATTCGCCGCGTTGGTCTTAGACCCAATCGTCGATGGTTTCCACCTCACGAGAGTCCTGATGGATGGCGGCAGTAGCCTGAACCTGCTTTATCAGGATACAGTGCGCAAAATGGGCATAGACCCATCAAGGATTAAACCTACAAAGACAACCTTTAAAGGTGTCATACCAGGAGTGGAAGCCAACTGCACAGGCTCAGTCACACTGGAAGTGGTCTTCGGATCCCCGGATAATTTCTGGAGCGAAGAGTTAATCTTCGACATAGTACCGTTTCGCAGCGGCTATCACGCTCTGCTCGGGCGAACCGCGTTTGCCAAATTCAACGCGGTGCCGCACTATGCATACCTAAAGCTCAAGATGCCAGGCCCTCGTGGAGTCATCACGGTCAATGGGAATACGGAACGCTCCCTCCAAACGGAGGAACATACAGCGGCTCTCGCGGCAGAAGTATAGAGCAGCCTTCTAAGGCAATTCTCGAGTCCGGCCGTTAAACGGCCGGATACAGCAAAGCGCGCCCGGAGCAATGCCAACCAAGACCACCTGGCGCGATCAGAGCACGCGTAGCAATGCGGCCCCAACCCTCGCCCGCGTATGATCGCAAGAATAACACTCCGCGTACATCATTACGCTTTGGAGATACCATGGGCACAGGGGAGGGGGCACGATCACAACGGACCCAGAGTGCGGTTCGACCACACCGGGGGCTCGCAAATGTGCCCCTCTTTTTTATTATTTTTCTTCTTTTTTGTACACAGGACTCTGTTAACCAGAAGCCCTGTCTGGCGGTGAACCTGCCGAACTCATGATGCAACAGTCAGGGACTAAAGAAGGCCGCGCCGAACACTCAGGTGGTCTCAATTACGAGCATTAAATTCAATTATATACACCAAATCTGCAGCTCATCCTTGGAGGGGGACATGTTTATTTAGTCCAAATCCCTTGCTTACTGCACTATTTGTATCAGTCCGCTCTACTAGCAGACTTTTTCTTTCATTAATAATGCAGCACCTTTATGATCGCAATTGCATTACATTTTATATATATATATATATATATATGCTCATTATATGACATCTGGCACCCGTATATTTTGGTACGGCATAATACACCAGGGGCTTATGTTCCCCACTCTATGGTGTGATAAAGTCTGAACACTTTCACAAGTGCGGCACCCCGAACTTATAGCATTATATGAATCGGCTCCGAATCATGTCTTGGGTCAATAATTGGGTTTGCCCGGCTCCCACGTTTTGGTGCCTTAAAGACTCACGCCGCTGTTCGAGAGATTTTTTTCGGGTCCTTAAAGACTCACGCCGCTTCGAGCGAAGTTCCGGATAATGTCCGATGAAGGCGTTGATAGCGCCCCGGATTCGGTCTTCCGAATACCAGGGGCTTCGCCGAAATTTAAAATTATAGAATTCTATGGCTAAGTGAGAGTGTTCAAGCATTATAAGTCCGGTTGCCTTGTTCGTCGTGTTGAGCGCCTCCCTAGATGGACCCAAAAATGGGAACAAGAGTGCTCAATTTTATCCCGAACACCCCAGCACTTGTGGCTTGGGGGCTGAAGCCAACAACTTGCCATCTCTCAGATTTTACAAATGGCCGCACAGAAGGTAATATTTTAAATTAAACAAGCGTTGCTCATGGCGCATATGAACGAAGTTTTCAGCGCACAGGATAAATAAACAGCGAGTTCACTCAAAGATTACATTTCGGGAGCACTCATCTGCAATATTGTAGGCTCCCTTCAGGACAATTTTATAATACTTCTCCGGCGTGCGATACTCCTTGCCCGGTGGCGGTGGGTCCGTGAGAAGCTTCTCCGCATCCAATTTGCCCCATTGCACCTTTATGCGGGCAAGGGCCCGACAAGCGCCTTCGATACAGGCGGAGCGCTTGACTACATCCAGCCTGGGGCATGCATCCACCAGCCGCCACACGAGGCCAAAGTAGCTACCAGGCATGGCCTATCCAGGCCACAGCCAGACTATGAGGACCTTCATGGCCTCCTCAGCTACCTTGTGGAGTTCGACCAGCTGCTTCAGCTGGTCGCTTGGGGGCACCGGATGGCCGGCCTCAGTGTACTGAGACCAGAAGACCTTCTCCAACGAGCTCCCCTCCTCGCCACGATAGAATGCGGCGGCATCAGACGCACTATGCGGCAGATCTGCAAACGCCCCTGGAGAGCTCCGAATGCGGGTAAGTGTCAGGTAGTTCACATTAACATGCCTGCTTTGCATGAAAAACGCCTCACCCGCCGCTATCTTCTTTATGTCCTCAACCTCCTGAAGGGCCTTACGGGCCTCGGCCTTGGCGGACTTGGCACTTTCGAGAGCCGAGGCAAGCTCAGACTCTCGAGTCTTGGAGTCACGCTCCAAACTCTCATGTTTTTCCATGAGAGCCTGGAGCTCTTGCCGAACTTCCGCCACATGAGCCTCTTGCTTTTCTCGCTCAGCCGGTTCCGCGGCCGCATTGCATTCGGCCGCGGACACAGCATCCCGCAGGGCTGCCACCTCGTTAGTGGCCCCTGCAATACACATATTATCCTTGTTAATTTTATTTGCAACCAAAATCTTTTTCTGTAAGGTACTTATTCAAAGAGGTGTTACTCACCTTCTTTTTCCTCGAGCCGCTTCTTTGCACGGCCGAGCTCTTGCTCGGACCGCTCGAGTTCCTTCTTCAGCATGTCAACCTCCGCCGTTAGTGCGGCAGAGATCAGCAGTGCAGCCTGCAAACCCATATTGACATATTTTAGGCAACCCTGCGTATATCTTGTTATAGATCCTTAGTCCGGATTTTCTTTCCGAACACCGAACTAAGCATCATGGGCTACTGTCTATGCGGTATTACATTACATAATTTTAGCTTCTTACCTCAAAGCCTGTTAAAAGGCTGCTGCAGGCTTCGGTCAGCCCGCTCTTAGCGAGCTGAACCTTCTCAATCGCCGCACTCATGATAGTGCGGTGTTCTTCCTCGATGGAAGCTCCTTTAAGCGCCTCCAGCAGGTTATCAGGCGCCTCCGGTTGGACGGAGGCCGCCGGCGTCACGGTCCTGCCCTTCTTTCGAAGGGTCCGCTTGCCGAACTCTGGAACCACTGCGGGTTCCGATGTAGAGTCCGGCACGAAGTCCGGGAGGCTGCCTGACGGCGCCTCCGGAGCCTCCTCCTGATGGGTCCCTCTCTGGGATCCCACCTCGACGCTCTCGTTGGCGCGTGGGGTGGAGGCAGTCGGGATGGAATTCACATCCGACGAGGCCAATGACCCGCTCGATGAGTCGGGGAGATCATCATTGGCCGGACTACGGGCAGAATGCGGCGTTAGAAGGATACTACGCGACGTAAAAGAAATTACACATCAAGGATCCGGATACTTACGATCTTGCCGGACGCCTGGCCCTTGGAGGCCACTCATCCTCACCAACGCTGATGTTGGTGAAATTGTCCGGGGGGATAGTTCTCCCCCTCTTGGACCCTTCGGCCTCCCTGATGGGGGAAGCCTTCCTTTTCTTCTCTCCCTCCTCCGGGAGAGAGTACTCCTCCTCCTCGTCTTCGGGAGAGGAGCCCTCGTCGTCATCAGACGCCTGATTGCGGGAACTCTTTCGAGTCCCCGCGGCCACCTTCTTGGCCTTCTTCTCCGGCACCACGTGCGGTGCCCGAACCAGCAGCCCTGTTAAGCGGGCGTCCACTGGGTCTTCTGGCATGGGAGCTGGGCTGATGAGCAGCTTGGCCTTCTCCATCCATTCCTGTCAAAGGAAGAGGCAAAATGAAACCTCACTAGAGTTAATCTAATTACCACAAGTGTCCCTTAATGGGGTTGAATCACTTACCTCGTCAGTTGGATACTGCGAGCTGAATCCGCGGTCTTCGATCGCGGACGCGGGGGCTTCGGCGCCCTTGAACAGCACCCTCCAGGCGCCTTCGTATGTTGTATCGAAGAGCCCGCTTAGCGCCTGGTTCTGTTCCGGATTGAACTCCCATAAATTAAATGCCCGTTCTTGGCATGGGAGGATCCGCCGGATGAGCATGACTTGGACCACGTCGACGAGCCTGAGCCTATTGCTCACCATCTTCTTGATACATGCTCAGAGTCCCGTCACCTCCACCGGATTCCCCCACTGCAAGCCCTTCTCTTTCCAGGAGGTGAGCTGCGTGGGGATGCCAGATCTAAACTCGGGGGCCGCCGCCCATGTGGATTTGCGCGGCTCGGTGATGTAAAACCACCCCGATTGCCACCCCTTGACGGAGTCCACGAAGGTCCCTTCCGGCCAAGGGACGTTGGGCAATTTGCCCAACATGGCGCCTCCGCATTCCGCTTGCGTACCCTTCACAACCTTCGGCTTGACGTTGAAGGTCTTGAGCCACAGGCCGAAGTGGGGCCGGATGCAGAGGAAGTCCTCGCACATGACGATAAACACCGAGATGTTGAGGATAAAGTTCGGCGCCAGATCGTGGAAATCCAGGCCGTAGTAAAACATGAGCCCCCGGACAAATGGATGGAGCGGAAAGCCCAGTCCGCGGAGGAAGTGGGGGAGGAAGACGACCCTCTCATGAGGCCCGGGGGTAGGGATGAGCTGCCCCTCGTCGGGCAGCCGATGCGTGATATCACCGAAAAGGTATCCGGCGCTGCGCAGCTTGGTGTTGTCCTCCTCCTTGACGGTGGAGGCTAACCATTTACCTCCCGCTCCGGACATATTCGGAGAAGGTCGAGGCGAGATGCGCGAGCTCGGGCGTTGGAGCTTGAGTTCGTGGGGATGGATAAGCAAAGGAGGAAAAAGGCGTAGGTGAGAAGGTGAATCCTTATCCCTTATATATAGGCGGACAAGACTATGCATCCCCCACCAGCCTGGTAAAACTCGCTTATCTCCCAAGCGCCGCCATCAATGGCGCGGTTGGGTTACCCACGCATGTATTGATGAGAATCCCAGAATAAGGGGAACACGGTCTCTGCTTCGACAAGACGTGCCAAGGAAACCGCTTCGCTAAACATGCTGAGGTGGTATAGTAATTCAAACAAAGGCCTGGTGGCGGTGTGATGTCACGCCGCATAATACGTCAGCAGATTGAACTAAGTGTACATTTTATTCTCTCTACGGTGGAATGTGGAATTTATTTTGCAGAGCCGGACACTATCCTGGTGTTCATGATCTTCTCTGGATTATTCAAGGGAGGAACCCGCCTTGCAATGCCGAACATTATGCACGCCGGACTTATCGTCATTGAAGACTGGTTCAGGGGCTACTGAGGGAGTCCTGGACTGGGGGGTGTCCGGACAGCCGGACTATCATTATCCGCCGGACTCCAAGACTACGAAGATACAAGATTGAAGACTCCGGCTCGTGTCCGGATGGTACTTTCCTTGGCGTGGAAGGCAAGCTTGGCAATATGGATATGTAGATCTCCTACCATTGTAACCGACTCTGTGTAACCCTAGCCCTCTCCGGTGTCTATATAAACCGGAGGGCTTTAGTCCATAGGACAACATACATTACAACAATCATACCATAGGCTAGCTTCTAGGGTTTAGCCTCCTTGATCTCGTGGTAGATCTACTCTTGTACTACCCATATCATCAATATTAATCAAGTAGGACGTAGGGTTCTACCTCCATCGAGAGGGCCCGATCCTGGGTAAAAACATCGTGTCCCTTGTCTCCTGTTACCATCCGCCTAGACGCACAGTTCGGGACCCCCTACCCGAGATCCGCCGGTTTTCACACCGACAGGGGCCCTCACCATCCACTTTGCATACGATGGTGCCTCCACTCTATTCTTCAAGGCCTTCGACAAGGAGGGCTGGCGGCTGGAGTGCTGCCCCGGAGGAAAGAGCCCGCAGGACGCGCCCGTGGGCGCTGGGCCTGCTTTTGTCCCCATCGGCGCCTCCTCCAGCAGCAGCGACGACTCCTGGAAATCCAGTGACTCTCTTGAGCCCAGCGAATCTCCGGAGTCCAGCAATGACAGCTACGTGCCGCCAAGCTCCCGCCATGGCTGGAGCGCGGAGCAACTGCCGCTCGGTGTCGTCGGTGATGTGCACTGGCCTGGTCGAAGCTTTTTTTCTTCTTTTGTTTCCCTACGCGGAATTAGGACTTGCCCTGTCGGGGCATGTAAGACTTAAAATGTTTTAATTCCAGCATTGTTCTTCTTGTCTTTATGATGAAACCGCGTATCCCAATCTGGAACAGTTCCCCCCTTTCCTTCTCTTAGGCAGCGTAGCGCTCTACGCCGTCAGGACCCAGTCCCTAGGCGGGCTTCGGCCGTCACTAGTATGCCAGATCGCGATGCCGTGGTCATGGCTAGGAGGTGAGCGGCCCGAGGTCCGGTGAGAGCTCATAAGGAGCAATGCTCATGAGGTTCCCCTTGGCGTGCAAGCAGCTTCCCAAGAAATGGGAAGGGAAGTGAAACTGCAGGAATGGGACTGCGAGACTCGACTGAGCGGGTTGCGAGACTTATGCCGTCACGTGAGTGACTTATCTTTTAGCAAATCTGTAGCGATTCCTATGGATGGTGCCCATTCATGCCTTCGCGGTAGCGTCACTAACTTGGGCCCGCGATGCCCATTCCCTTTCCTCGCTTGTCTAGGTGCTCTACATCCTCGAGTCCCGGCCCTCGAGCAGGCTCAGCCGCCGCTGGTATGCCAGGTCACGATGCCGTGCTCAAGGCCAGGGGGTGAGGGCTGGAGAGCCAGTAGGAGCTCCTGAGGTGCGATGCTCAGGAGCCCCCCTTTAACATGCAAGCGACTCCCGGGGCAAGGAGATGACCACCAGGGCCCGCCCGTAGATAGGCCTTAGGTGTACCTGCGTGTTAGCTGGGAGAAGAGAATGCGACTCCCTATGATGCTGGCTGCCTACCCTCAAACCTTTCATGGGAAAATGAAGGCACCGAGGACCTGGTGAGGTAGCGTGCATGAGGCGGCTGCGAGCCAGAGCTTGGTTCTCGGGTTTATCAACATTGCTGGGACGGACCCGAGCACAAGCGCCATGCCAGCGGGAGTCTCCGTTGCCGGATGAGCACATGATGAGTCGGCAATGTAGGAAGGCCGCAAGGCGGATATGACTCAAAGCAAGCAGGTGATGGTGATAAAACAGCTCATGAGAGATGGTTAGGCAATTCTGACAAATGCAATAAGGATACAAGCCGCAGGGATGGACCCACGCGGTTTGGGTATAGTGCAGCCCGAGGGGCGCCCCCAAACTGAACGAACTAAAAGATGTCACGAGGCACCGTTGCTGAAGAGATGTCGGGGTAGTAGAATATGCGCGCTTTTGAAGTCGTTCCTCATGAGACACCTTGGCCCTGAGCCTCGGGAGGCTCTAGGGGCCTGGTGGGCTCCTGAGGATCCTTCTCCATCTTTGCCAGGATCGCCTGGTGCCTAGCCTCCCGAGCCGCTAGGACGTCCTGCATGCGGTGCTGAAATGCAACATGCGTGCTCGGTAGGCCAAAGGGCTTGTGAACGTAGCTGTGAGGGGGGCCCTCGCATCGACCAACACAGGACGGCCAGAAGAGCTGCCGAGACACGGCCCTGTTGAGCCCTGGGACGTCGATGCAGACGTGGAACTCCTCACCCTCTCCAGGGCAAGGAGCCGCGCCCAGCGGTGGGCAGCGATTGCCCTGCAGAGCCCTTGCTTCCTGAATCTCCTTGACTGCCTTGCTAATGAACCCCTGTGCCTTCGCCTGGGAAGCGTGCGCTGAAGCACGCCTCCACATGGTGCCCGAGCGCCTCCCTCGTGACGTTGGCCTGGTCTGAGGCCCTCAAGAGGAGAGCCCCTGAGCCAAACCTGAGAGGGGAGACGGGCGCACCTTCCTATGTGATAGGTGAAGGCGCCCCGTCCAGGGACGCGAGGCTCAACATGGCACTGTCAGGTGATGCCTCCTCATGAGATCCCTGGCCTAGCTGCAGCTTCTTTGTCTTGGGGGCGACCTTAGGAGGGAGGACATCACCCTCGTCTTCAGGGTTCTCGACCGCTATAGCTTGGTAGGCGCGCTTGAGAGAGCACACCGCGTCCTTCTCCTCGCAGGCGACTGTGACGATGTCACTGCTCCCTGGCATCTAGAGGATGTTGTAGCCATGGTGCGTCGCCGCCTTGAACTTGGCCAGTGTTGGGCGGCATGCAAATGTCGGCGATGTCAAAGTCAATGAGCTCGGTGTGGTAGTTATCATGCTTGCCGAAGGTGACAGGGAGTCGGACTTGCCCTATCGGATGCGTGGAACCATCAGTCACTCCTGAGAAGGGCTTGGTAGGATGGAGCTGGTGGTACGGCACTTCAAGCATGATGAACATCTGGACAGAGAGAACATTGAGCCCTGCTCCACCATCGATGAGGGTCTTGGTGACGAGCACGTTGCTGATGATGGGCGAGCAAAGCATTGGGAATGAGCCTGCTGTGGCCGCACACTTGACATGGTCGGAGGAGTTGAAGGTGATGGTGTACATGGACCACCTGAGCGGGTGTGTCGCCTCAAACTTGCGGAGCGCTGCGTTCACCTCGCATGCGAATTGCTTGAAGACGCGGTGAGAGGCCGGGGCCTGCGAGCCGCCCAAGATGTAGGCGATGGAACGAGGCTCCTGGAAGCCCCCGGCCCCCTCGTCCTGGTGATGGTCTTCGTTCCTTCTTGGCGGTGGAGGCAGCGGAGGGAGACCGGCGTTGCCTTGAGGCTGATCCTCGCGAGGTTTGTCCCTCCAGGCGCCATCGCGAGGCTGACCCTGCCAGCGGTCCTCCCGAGGTTGGTCGCGCCACTCCTGGCGATGGTCGCGGCCCTCCCAGCGTCCTCCACCTCGGCCGCCTCCATGACCGTAGCCTCGATCGTTGCGCTCGAGGCGTCGACCGAGGCACCCATCATGGAGGGCCCTGAGCTACTGGGAGTCGTTGGTGTTGTGGCTATGCACATTGTGGAAGACGCAAAACGGACGACTGCTCTTGGATGACTCAGGCTGGTCGCAGCCGCGCGTCATCTCCGGCTCGGCTGCAAGCACAACCGGCCCCTTGCGCTTCACTGATACGTCTCCGACTTATCTATAATTTTTTTATTGTTCCATGCTATTATATTACCCGTTTTGGATGTTTATGGGCTTTACTCTACACTTATATACCATTTTTGGGACTAACCTACTAACCGGAGGCCCAACCCAAATTGCTGTTTTTTTACCTATTTCAGTGTTTCGAAGAAAAGGAATATCAAACCAGTCCAAACGGAATGAAACATTTGGGAGCAATCTTTTCGGAGCAAACGCAATCCAGGAGACTTCGAGTGGACGTCAAGAAGCAGCCAAGGCGGCCACAAGGCAGGAGGGTGCACCCTAGGGGGGTGGGCGCGCCCCCCATCCTCGTGGGCCCCTCGTGGCTCCCCCGACCGACCTCCTTCGCCTATATATACCTCCATACCCGGAAAACATCCAGGAGCACCACGAAACCCTATTTCCACCGCCGCAACCTTATGTATTCGTGAGATCCCATCTTGGAGCCTTCGCCGGTGCTCCGCTGGAGGGGGAATCGACCATGGAGGGCTTCTACATCAACACCATAGCCTCTCCGATGTGTTGTGAGTAGTTTACCACAGACCTTCGGGTCATAGTTATTAGCTAGATGGATTCTTCTCTCTCTTTGAATTGCAATACAATGTTCTCCTCAATCTTCTTGGAGATCTATTCGATGTAACTCTTTTTGCGGTGTGTTTGTCGAGATCCGATGAATTGTGGGTTTATGATCAACTTTATCTATGCTAAATATTTGAATCTCCTCTGAATTCTTTTATGTATGATTGGTTATCTTTGCAAGTCTCTTCGAATTATCAGTTTGGTTTGGCCTACTAGATTGATCTTTCTTGCAATAGGAGAAGTGCTTAGCTTTGGGTTCAATCTTGTGGTGTCCTTTCCCAGTGACAGTAGGGCAGCAAGGGACGTATTGTATTGTTGCCATCGAGGATAAAGAGATGGGGTTTATATCATATTGCTTGTGTTTATCCCTCTACATCATGTCATCTTGCCTAATGCGCTACTCTGTTTATGAACTTAATACTCTAGATGCATGTTGGATATCGGTCGATGTGTGGAGTAATAGTAGTAGACGCAGGCAGGAGTCGGTCTACTTGTTGCGTACGTGATGCCGATATACATGATCATGCCTAGGTAATCTCATAACTATGCACTTTTCTATCAATTGCTCGACAGTAATTTGTTCACCCACTGTAATACTTATGCTATCTTGAGAGAAGCCACTAGTGAAACCTATGGCCCCCGGATCTATCTTTTTTCATATAAGTTTCCTGTCTACTTTATTTGCAATCTTTACTTTTCAATCTATATCATAAAAATACCAAAAATATTTATCTTATCTTATTATCTCTATAAGATCTCACTTTCGCAAGTTACCGTGAAGGGGTTGACAACACCTTTATCGCGTTGGTTGCGAGATTCTTGTTTGTTTGTGTACGTACGAGGGACTTGTGAGGAGCCTCCTACTCGATTGATACCTTGGTTCTCAAAAATTGAGGGAAATACTTATGCTATTTAGCTGCATCACCCTTTCCTCTTCCAGGGAAAACCAACGCAGTGCTCAAGAGGTAGCAAGAAGGATTTCTCGCGCCGTTGTCGGGGAGGTATTCGCACAAGTCAAGACATACCAAGTACCCATCACAAACTCTTTTCCCTCACATTACATTATTTGCCATTTGCCTCTCGTTTTCCTCTCCCCCATTTCACCCTTGTCGTTTTATTCGTCCTTCTTCTGTTCGTCTTTTCGTTTGCTTGGATGTCTTACTTGGCTCGTTTACTCGTTTGGTTGGAATAGTTGTTTATTTGTTGCTAAACAGAGAACCTAAGATCTATGGATCCTCATCCGCTTGCCAATCTTTTTAAGAGATCCAATTATGATGAACCAAATTCTAGTGATTTCAGTGCACTTGATTATATTTATGAGGTTTTGCTTGAAATTCATGAATCTGAAAATTGTGATGAGGAAATTTATGAAGAGATTCACGATAGATCCTTGAATAAAAAGCTTGATTGCAATGATTTTATTTTAAATTCTCTAGATGTCAACTGTGCTAATAATATCCAAAACCCTAAGCTTGGGGATGCTAATTTTGCTATGTATACTACTTGTTGCAATGATCATGATTGGGGTAATTCTTCTTATGATCTTGAAAATTTATTTAAGCCCCATGATGAATATGAGAATGATAATAGTGTTTGCAATAATATTGAACGTGGGTTTGGAAGAGTGTCAACTTTAGATCCCACATATTTGGAGAATGTTCAATCTTATGGTATTTTTGGTAAAAGTGGGTTTGGAGAGGTCATGACTTTAGTTAATGATAATCCCACTATTTTGGAAGAGTGTCAACTTCACATGCATGTGTATCGTGTTGAGAATATGTTATGTGATAGCTATTTTGTTGAATTTTCCTATGGTCCTACATGTAATTATTATGAGAGAGGAAAATATGGTCGTAGAAATTTTTATCTTACTAAATTACCTCTCGTCATGTTGAGATTGCTATCGTCTCTTTCTTCTTCCTTGCATATGCTACTTTTTGCTTGCCTTGGAATTTTTTTTTCTTATAATATGCCTATGCATAGGAAGTATGTTAGACTTAGATGTGTTTGTCACGTGTTTCATTATTGATGAGGACATCAATACCATTGTTACACCCACAGCCCCTACTGCTACATATAGTGGACCAATTACTAGAGCTCGCGCACGCCAATTAAATTATCAGGTACTTTCGTTTCTTGGTAATTATTCTAATGTTCATGAGAATATGATTCTGCCTAAATTGGATACATTTGTTTTGCTTACAAATGAAGGGCCTAGCTTGGAGAAGGATGAACATTGGAGCAAGAACAAGCATGGAGATGATGGCATGCGCATGGGGAACAAGAACGGAGTTACAAGTGATGATTTCAGGACATTGAAGCCACCATAATGAGTGCATGAAGCCTTGGACGAAATATACAAGATGCCACTTCATAAATTTCGTCCAAAGGCTGTTCTAGGTGCTGCGTCACCTTATTATTGGGCCAGGCCCATGTAATTTCAAAATACATGAGTATAGGCTATTTCTAGAGTCCGTATGTGTGGGGAAACAAGAGATAGGGTTAGTTTCGGACCCCTCCACCAAGGGCCACGAAATTCACCCCCTCTTCCTCCATATATACAGCCCTTAGGGCACCGTTTAGACTTTGGGTTTTGTTTAGATTAAAGTTCGCCATAGCTGCAACTTCGCGTACTCCGTTTGTGTTCAACGACCAGACAAAGACATCTCAGAACCCCACCTTGATCAATAAAGCTTTCATCTTATTGGCAATATCCAGATTGCAATCTCAGTTTCTTGCATGTTCTTTGTTTGCTCGCAGGAAACAAACCCTCGTGGTCAGGTTGATCGTGCTCCGGCGTGGTCAATAACCTCTCGGAGTTGGTTTAGCGATTGCTAAGGCGCGACGTCCTCGCACGTTCGTAGTCGGATCATCAAAGTCGACTTCCACCAAAGCGATATCCATCATCTCATTGAAAGACGGGACACCTTTGTCTCTATCAATTATGCTCTCTTTGCGCTTTAGTTCTTGTCTTTCATGTGAGCACCATTAAAATTATCAATGCCTAGCTAAAAGGCTTTAAAGAAAAACGCTTGTTGGGAGACAACGCAATATTTTTCCTTGCTATTATTCAATAAATAATCATCTAGCTTCTGTTTAGATGTTGTTTTATGTTTTAATTAGTGTTTGTGCCAAGTAGAACCTATAGGATAACCAACGGTGATAGTTATTTTGATCTTGGTGAAAAACTGAAACTTTTGCGAGCACGAGAATTATTGTAATAAATCACAGAAATGTCATTTTTTGTTGATTATTTTTGCAGTAGATCAATAGAAAAATTTCCTAGGACTTCCTAATTTAGTTGGATTTTTAGTGTTACAGAAGTATTCGAAAGTTACAGATTGCTACAGACTGTTTTGTTTTTGACAGATTCTGTTTTTCGTGTGTTGTTTGCTTATTTTGATCAATCTATGGCTAAGGGTACGAACCATAGAGAAGTTGGAATACAGTATGTTTAACACCAATATAAATAAAGAATGAGTTAATTATAGTAACTTAAGTGGTGGTTTTTCTTTCTTGCACTAACGGAGCTCATGAGATTTCCTGTTGAGTTTTGTGTTGTGAAGTTTTCAAGTTTTGGGTAAAGATTTGATGGACTACGGAATAAGGAGTGGGAAGAGCCTAATCTTGGGGATGCCCATGGCACCACAAGATAATTCAAGGACAACCAAAAGACTAATCTTGGGGATGCCCCGGAAGGCATCCCCTCTTTCGTCTTTGTCTATCGGTAACTTTACTTGGAGCTATATTTTTATTTGCCACATGATATGTGTTTTTCTTGGAGCATCTTGTATGATATGAGTCTTTGATTTTTAGTTTACCACAATCATCCTTGCTGTACACACCTTTTGGGAGAGACACACATGATTTGTAATTTATTAGAATACTCTATGTGCTTCACTTATATCTTTTGAGATAGACAGTTTTTCTCTATGTGCTTCACTTATATCTTTTAGAGCATGGCGGTGGTTTTATTTTGTAGAAATTGTTGATCTCTCATGCTTCACTTATATTATTTTGGGAGTCTTTTAGAACAGCATGGTATTTGCTATGGTTATAAAATTGGTCCAAGAATGATGGGCATCCAAGTTGGGTATAATAAAAACTATCATAGAAAGTGAATTGGATGCTATGATCAATTTCATGTTTGATAATTGTTTTGAGATATAGAGGTAGTGATATTAGAGTCATGCTAGTTGGGTAATTATGAATTGAAGAAATACTTGTGTTGAAGTTGGCAAGTCCCATAGCATGCACGTATGGTAAAAGTTCTGTAACAAATTTGTTGCATGGGATGGTTAACTCCTACCAACTGATAACCCGCAAGTATACGGGATAGTTGTAGCCTCTTTCGATAAGTAGGAGTGTCGAACCCAACGAGGAGCTAAAGGTAGAACAAATACTCTCTCAATTCCTATCGGCCACTGATACGACTCTACGCACGCTTGACGTTCGCTTTACCTAGAACAAGTATGAAACTAGAAGTACTTTGTAGGTGTTGTTGGATAGGTTTGCAAGAAAGTAAAGAACACGTAAATATAAACTAGGGGCTGTTTGGATAAAGATGCAACAAAGTGAATATAGCAAGTGTGGAAAAGTGGTGGTAGGAGTTGTGGAATTGTCCCTAAGCAATTGACTATGTTACTAGACCGGTAATCACTATTGCAATTCTATTTGAGGGAGAGGCATAAGCTAACATACTTTCTCTACTTGGATCATATGCACTTATGATTGGAACTCTAGCAAGAATCCGCAACTACTAAAGATTCATTAAGGTAAAACCCAACCATAGCATTAAAGCATCAAGTCCCCTTTTATCCCATACGCAAACAACCTACTTAGTCGGGTCTGTGCTTCTGTCACTCACGCCACCCACCATAAGAAAATCATAAAAATATTGCAAACCCTACAGCGGGAATCCCTCACGCTTGCGCGACACGGAGGGCACAATATGACAGCACCAATAATAAAACATGCAACTCAAACCAATAATAGTAATTCATCAATCACCGATAGGACAACGAAAATCTACTCAGACATCATAAGATGGCAACATATCATTGGATAATAATATGAAGCATAAAGCACCATGTTCAAGTAGAGGGTACAGCGGGTTGCGGGAGAGTGGACCACTGGATATAGAAGGGGGAAGGTGATGGAGATGTTGGTGAAGATGACGGCGGTGTTGGTGAAGATCGCGGTGATGATGATGGCCCCCGGCGGCGTTCCGGCGCCACCGGAAGTAAGGGGGAGATATCCCCCCCTTCTTCTTCTTCTTCCTTGACCTTCTCCCTAGATGGGAGAAGGGTTTCCCCTCTGGTACGTGGCTCCCATGGCTTGGGAGGGGCGAGAGCCCCTCCGAGATTGGATCTATCTCTCTGTTTCTGCGTTCTCTGCGTTGGCAGATTCTACCCCTTCACCGTTTCCTTTATATCTGGAGATCCGTAACTCCGATTGGGGTGAATCTTTTGCTCAGATCTTCCTTGTAAAATTAGCTTTCTTGCACCAGAAGGAGAGCAACAACTGCCTTATGGGTGGACCACGAGGGTCAGGGGCGCGCCTGGGGGGGTAGGGCGCGCCCCCTACCTCGTGACCACCCTGGACACCGTTTCGTGTTGATTTTACTTCCAGAAAATCATAAATATTCCAAAAAAATCTCCGTCCGTTTTTATCCTGTTTGGACTCCGTTTGATATTGGGTTTCTGCGAAACAAAAAACATGCAATAGACAGGAACTGGCACTGGGCACTGGATCAATATGTTAGTCCCAAAAATAGTATAAGAAGTTGTCGAAAAGTATATGAAAGTGAATAATATTGGCATGGAACAATCAAAAATTATAGATACGACGGAGACGTATCAGCATCCCCAAGCTTAATTTCTGCTCGTCCTTGAGTAGGTAAATGATAAAAAAGAATAGTTTTGATGTGGAATGCTACCTAGCATAATCTTGATCATATGTCTAATCATGGCATGAATATTAAGACACGAGTGATTCAAAGCAATAGTCTATCATTTGACATAAAAACAATAATACTTCAAGCATACCAATAAAGCAATCATGTCTTTTCAAAACAACATGGCCAAAGAAAGTTATCCCTACAAAATCATATAGTCTGGCTGTTGCTCTATCTTCATCACACAAAGTATTTAATCATGCACAACCCCGATGACAAGCCAAGCAATTGTTTCATACTTTAATAATCTCAAACTTTTTCAACTTTCATGCAATACATGAGCGTGAGCAATGGACATAGCACTATAGGTGGAATAGAATATGATGGGGTTATTTGGAGAAGACAAAAGGGAGAAAGTCTCACATCAACTAGGCGTATCAACGGGCTATGAAGATGCCCATCAATAGATATCAATGTGAGTGAGTAGGGATTGCCATGCAACGGATGCACTAGAGCTATAAGTGTATGAAAGCTCAAACTGAAACTAAGTGGGTGTGCATCCAACTTGCTTGCTCATGATGACCTCGGGCATTTGAGGAAGTCCATCATCGGAATATACAAGACAAGTTCTATAATGAAAATTCCCACTAGTATATGAAAGTGAAAGCATAGGAGGGTCTCTCTATGAAGAACATGGTGCTACTCTGAAGCACAAGTGTGGTAAAAGGATAGTAACATTGCCCCTTCTCTCTTTTTCTCTCATTTTTTTATTTTCTTTATTTTTTTATTTTTTTATTTTTTTGTGGGCTTCTTTGGCCTCTTTTTTTTATTTGGGCTTCTTTGGCCTCTTTTTTTTGTAAAGTCCGGAGTCTCATCCCGACTTGTGGGGGAATCATTGTCTCCATCATCCTTTCCTCACTGGGCAATGCTCTAATAATGATGATCATCACACTTCTATTTACTTACAACTCAATATTACAACTCGATATCTAGAACAAAGATATCACTCTATATGAATGCCTCCGGCGGTGTACCGGGATGTGCAATGATCTAGCATAGCAATGACATCAAAAACATCATGCTAGCTATCTTACAATCATGCAAAGCAATATGACAATGAATGCTCAAGTCATGTATATGACGATGATGATGAAAGTTGCATGGCAATATATCTCGGAATGGCTATGGAAATGCCATGATAGGTAGGTATGGTGGCTGTTTTGAGGAAGGCATATGGTGGGTGTAATTTACCGGCGAGAGTTGCGCGGTACTAGAGAGGCTATCAATGGTGGAAGGATGAGAGTGCATATAATCCATGGACTCAACATTAGTCATAAAGAACTCATATACTTATTGCAAAAATCTACAAGCCATTGAAAACAAAGTACTACGCGCATGCTCCTAGGGGGATAGATTGGTAGGAAAAGACCATCGCTCGTCCCCGACTGCCATTCATAAGGAAGACAATCGATAAATAAAATTGTGCTCCAACTTCATCACAAAGCGGTTCACCATACGTGCATGCTATGGGAATCACGAAGCTCAACACTAGTGTCTCTACAAATCCACAATAACCCACTAGCATAACTCTAATATAACCACCTTTATATCGCAAAACTATTGCAAGGAATCAAACATATCATATTCAGTGATCCACAAGTTTATGTAGGATTTTATGACTAACCATGTGAATGACCAATTCCTGTCATTCCTCTAAATAGATATAAGTGAAGCAAGAGAGTGTAGTTCTTTCTACAAAAGATATGCCCACGCTCTAACAAGTATAAGTGAAGCAAAAGAGCATTCTACAAATGGCGGTTTTCTATGTGATGAGAAACAGGCAATCCAAACTTCAAATGATATAAGTGAAGCACATGAAGCATTCTATAAAGCCACACTCAAAAGATTTAAGTGAAGTGCAATGAGCATTCTATAAATCAACCAAGGACTATCTCATACCTGCATGGTGCATAAAAGAAAAAGAAAAACCTAATTGCAAAAGACGCTCCAAGACTTGCACATAATGCATGAACGAAACGAATCCGAAACATACCGATACTTGTTGAAGAAAGAGGGGATGCCTCTCCAGCATCCCCAAGCTTAGACTCTTGAGTCTCCTTGAATATTTACTTGGGGTGCCTCGGGCATCCCCAAGCTTGAGCTCTTGCATCGAAACATCCTCGATTAGACACTACATCCACACAAAACTTCAACAGAAAACTCGGTAAGATCTGTTAGTATAATAAAGCAAATCACCACTCTAAGTACTGTTGCAAACCAATTCATATTTTGTTTTTGCATTGTGTCTAATGTAACATAACTTTTCCATGGCTTAATCCACTGATATAAATTGATAGATTCATCAAAACAAGCAAACTATGCATCAAAAACAGAATCTGTCAAAAACAGAACAGTCTGTAGCAATCTGAACATCCACCATACTTCTGGTACCCCACAAATTATACCAAAATTAGGAAAAATAAACAATTTGTATAGCAAGACATTGCAAAAAGAATCAGAACTAATTGACGTTCCAGTTAAAAATGTAAAATCGCGCACTACAGCCAAAGTTTCTGTCCTGCACCGTACAAACCAACAAGCATTGTAAACATCCTAAAGGCAAACCTTAGCACATTATTTTTATAATACAATGGAATTGTACAAGGGGATAATTATTTTCGTTGAAAAGTTTCTGTAATCAAGATTCACAAAGTTTCCGTCAGCATGAACAAAGTCCAAGGCTAGCTCCCACTTCAACAATGCTTGTCTTTCTCACTTTCACTTTCCTTTTTGAAAAGTTTTTAGGTTCCCCTCTTTATTTTTGTTGTTTTTAAACTATATGAAAGCACTCAACAGAAATAAATGACTCTCTAAAACTTCTGGGTTGTCTCCCTGGCAGCGCTTTCTTTAAAGCCATTAAGCTAGGCATTTAGTGCTCAAGTAATGAATCCACCCGGGTCCCAAGGTATATCAAAGCCAATTTTAATTAACAATGATTTGTAATTTAGTAGTGAGCACAAAGTTACATAAATCATGTAATGACGAAGTCTAACTCTCTTCCTATGCATCGGCATGTCATAAAAGAACAATTCATGCACACATAGTAAAGGCCAATGCATAGTATAAACAGTTTCTTGCAATTCTATAATATTGGAAACATAGAGAGGTGGAGACAGAGTTCCTCTCTCATAATAATTGCAAGTAGGAGCAGCAAGCACATGCATATTATATTCATCAAAATCATCATGTGCAATGGTAAAAGGCAACCCATCAATATAATCCTTAATAAGCACAATCTTCTCTGATATAGTGTAGTTTGGAGAATTCAAAAAGATAATAGGACTATCATGTGTGGGTGCAATAGCAACAATTTCATGTTTAACATAAGGAACTATAGCAAGTTCATTTCCATAAGCATAATTCATATTGGCATCTTGGCCACAAGCATAGCAAGCATCATCAAAAAGGGATATTTCAAAAGAATCATAGGGATCATAACAGTCCTCATAGCAATCATCCTTTGGTAAGCACGAAGGGGAATTAAACAATGTATGAGTTGAAGAGTTACTCTCATTAGAAGGTGGGCACGGGTGATCAATCCGCTCTTCCTCCTCTTGGTCTTCGCTCTTCTCCTCATCTTTTTCATCCAATGAGCTCATAGTTTCATCAATTTCTTCTTCCATAGATTCCTGCAAAATATTAGTCTTTTCTTGGACAGCGGAGACTTTCTTAATAAGTGCATTAATTTCATAATTGTATTTATAATTCTCATAGCAATATTTGAGGATAGCTAAATTTTCAGATCTATAAACAGCATCATCATAATCCTCAAACTCTTTACACATAGCTTCAATTTCATAAGCACCCATAAGAGCAACAAATTATTCTATTTTTTCCACATCATAGTAATCATATATACCATTAGCATAAGAAGCTAAGGTTTTATTATCATTGAATTTGCATGAAAAGGGAAGGTGTGGAGCATTCATCCTAAAGCAACAAGTATAATCATATTCCACGCATAGTTGCCAAGCATACCACTTCAATATATGAATTTGATCCCATAATAGTTTCCCTTTTTGTGTTAAGCGATAATCCCTAAAGTATTCACGTTGATCCAACGTTACTCCCATTATATAATTGAATGGGGTTTTCTCAGGATTATTAAAGTAGTACATAATATCTTTCACATAACCAGCATCGAGGGTTTTAGGAGGTTCCCCATCTCCATGAGTAGCAAGTACACCTAAATTTTTTGGTATTTCGTGTTCCATATCCATGACTAAAGATAGAGAACAACTAAGAACAGCAAATAAAAATTACTTAGTGATAAAGAAAACAAGCATACACGAGAATATTCACCCCAAGCTATTGCTCCCCGGCAACGGCACCGGAAAAAGGTCTTGATAACGCGCAAGTACACGGGATAGTTGTAGCCTCTTTCGATAAGTAGGAGTGTCGAACCCAACAAGGAGCTAAAGGTAGAACAAATAATCTCTCAAGTCCTATCGGCCACTGATACGACTCTACGCACGCTTGATGTTCGCTTTACCTAGAACAAGTATGAAACTAGAAGTACTTTGTAGGTGTTGTTGGATAGGTTTGCAAGAAAGTAAAGAACATGTAAATATAAACTAGGGCCTGTTTAGATAAAGATGCAACAAAGTGAATATAGCGAGTGTGAAAAAGTGGTGGTAGGAGTTGTGAAATTGTCCCTAAGCAATTGACTATGTTACTAGACCGGTAATCACTATCGCAATTCTATTTGAGGGAGAAGCATAAGCTAACATACTTTCTCTACTTGGATCATATGCACTTATGATTGGAACTCTAGCAAGCATCCGCAACTACTAAAGATTCATTAAGGTAAAACCCAACCATAGCATTAAAGCATCAAGTCCCCTTTTATCCCATACGCAAACAACCTACTTACTCGGGTTTGTGTTTCTGTCACTCACGCCACCCACCATAAGCAAATCATAAAAATATTGCAAACCCTACAACGGGAATCCCTCACGCTTGCGCGACACGGAGGGCACAATAGGACAGCACCAATAATAAAACATGCAACTCAAACCAATAATAGTAATTCATCAATCACCGATAGGACAACGAAAATCTACTCAGACATCATAAGATGGCAACACATCATTGGACAATAATATGAAGCATAAAGAACCATGTTCAAGTAGAGGGTACAGCGGGTTGCGGGAGAGTGGACCATTGGATATAGAAGGGGGAAGGTGATGGAGATGTTGGTGAAGATGACGGCGGTGTTGGTGAAGATCGCGGTGATGATGATGGCCCCCGGCGGCGTTCCAGCGCCACCGGAAGCAAGGGGGAGATAGCCCCCCATCTTCTTCTTCTTCCTTGACCTTCTCCCTAGATGGGAGAAGGGTTTCCCCTCTGGTACGTGGCTCCCATGGCCTGGGAGGGGCGAGAGCCCCTCCGAGATTGGATCTATCTCTCTGTTTCTGCGTTCTCTGCGTTGGCAGATTCTACCCCTTCACCGTTTCCTTTATATCTGGAGATCCGTAACTCCGATTGGGGTGAATCTTTCGCTCAGATCTTCCTTGTAAAATTAGCTTTCTTGTGCCAGAAGGAGAGCATCAACCGCCTTACGGGTGGACCATGAGGGTCAGGGGCGCGCCTGGGGGGTAGGGCGTGCCCCCTACCTCGTGACCACCCTGGACACCATTTCGCGTTGATTTTACTTCCAGAAAATCATAAATATTCCAAAAAAAATGTCCGTCCGTTTGGGTTTCTGCGAAACAAAAAACATGCAACAGACAGGAACTGGCACTGGGCACTGGATCAATATGTTAGTCCCAAAAATAGTATAAAAAGTTGCCAAAAAGTATATGAAAGTGAATAATATTGGCATGGAACAATCAAAAATTATAGATACGATGGAGACGTATCACCAACCTCCCCCCTAGGAGCATGCGTAGTAGTACTTTGCTTCGAGGGCTAATAAAACTTTTGCAATAACTATATGAGTTCTTTATGACTAATGTGAGTCCATGCATTATACGCACTCTTACCCTTCCATCATTGCTAGCCTCTTCGGTACCATGCATTGCCCTTTCTCACCTTGAGAGTTGGTGCAAACTTCGCCGGTGCATCCATACCCCGTGATACGATACGCTCTATCACACATAAACCTCCTTATATCTTCCTCAAAACAGCCACCATACCTACCTATTATGGCATTTCCATAGCCCAAACAAAAAATGAGAGAAAAAGAGAGAAGGGGAAATGTTACTATCCTTTTACCACACTTGCGCAAGTATCACCATGATCTTCATGATAGAGAGTCTCCTATGATATCACTTTAATATACTAGTGGGAGTTTTTCATTATAGAACTTGGCTTGTATATTCCAATGATGGGCTTCCTCAAAATGCCCTAGGTCTTGGTGAGCAAGCAAGTTGGATGCACACCCACTTAGTTTCTTTTTATTGAGCTTTCATACATTTATAGCTCTAGTGCATCCGTTGCATGGCAATCCCTACTCCTCATATTGACATCAATTGACGGGCATCTCCATAGCCTATTGATTAGCCTCGTCAATATGAGACTTTCTCGTTTTTTGTCTTCTCCACACAACCTCCATCATCATATTCTATTCCACCCATAGTGCTATATCCATGGCTCACGCTCATGTATTGCATGAGAGTTGAAAAAAGGCTGAAGCGCGTTAAAAAGTATGAACCAATTGCTTGGCTGAAACCGGGGTTGTGCATGATGGGAGTATTTTATGTGATGAAAATGAAACATAACCTAACTATATGATTTTGTAGGGATGAACTTTCTTTAGCACTGTTATTCTGAGAAGACATGATTGCTTTGTTAGTATGCTTGAAGTATTACTATTTCTTATGTCAATATGAACTTTTATTTTGAATCATTTGGATCTGAACATTCATGCCACAATAAAGAAAATTACATTGAGAAATATTCTAGGTAGAATTCCACATCAAAAATTCTGTTTTTATCATTTACCTACTCGAGGACGAGCAGGAATTAAGCTTGGGGATGCTTGATACGTCTCCAACGTCTCTATAATTTTTGATTGTTCCATGCTATTATATTACCCGTTTTGGATGTTTATGGGCTTTACTCTACAATTTTATATCATTTTTGGGACTAACCTACTAACCGGAGGCCGAGGCTGAATTGCTGTTTTTTTGCCCATTTTAGTGTTTCGAAGAAAAGGAGTATTAAACGGAGTCCAAACGGAATGAAACTTTCGGGAGCGATCTTTTTGGAGCAAACGCGATCCAGGAGACTTGGAGTGGACGTCAAGAAGTAGCTGAGGCGGCCACGAGGGAGGTGGGCGCGCCCCCCACCCTCGTGGGCCCCTCGTGGCTCCCCTGACCGACCTCCTTCACCTATATATACCTCCATACCCTGAAAACATCCAGGAACACCACGAAACCCTATTTCCACCACCGCAACCTTCTGTATCCGCGAGATCCCATCTTGGAGCCTTCGTTGGCACTCCGCCGGAGGGGGAATCGACCATGGAGGGCTTCTACATCAACACCATAGCCTCTCCGATGCGTTGTCAGTAGTTTACCACAGACCTTCAGGTCCATAGTTATTAGCTAGATGGCTTGTTCTCTCTCTTTGAATCTCAATACAATGTTCTCCTCGATCTTCTTGGAGATCTATTCGATGTAACTCTCTTGCGGTGTGTTTGTCGAGATCCTATGAATTGTGGGTTTATGATCAAGTTTATCTATGAGAAATATTTGAATCTCCTATGAATTCTTTTATGTATGATTGGTTGTCTTTGCAAGTCTCTTCGAATTATCAGTTTGGTTTGGCCTACTAGATTGATCATTCTTGCAATAGGAGATGTGCTTAACTTTGGGTTCAATCTTCCGGTGTCCATTCACAGTGACAGCAGGGGCAGCAAGGCACGTATTGTATTGTTGCCATCAAGGATAAAAAGATGGGGTTTATATCATATTGCTTGAGTTTATCCCTCTACATCATGTCATCTTGCCTAATGTGTTACTCTGTTCTTATGAACTTAATACTCTAGATGCATGCTGGATAGCTGTCGATGTGTGGAGTAATAATAGTAGATACAGGCAGGAGTCGGTCTACTTGTTGCGGACGTGATGCCTATATACATGATCATGCCTAGATAATCTCATAACTATGCACTTTTCTATCAATTGCTCGACAGTAATTTGCTCACCCACCATAATACTTATGCTATCTTGAGAGAAGCCACGAGTGAAACCTATGGCCCCCGGGTCTGTCTTTACTCATATAAGTTTCCTATCTACTTTATTTGCATTCTTTACTTTTCAATCTATATCTTAAAAATACCAAAAATATTTATCTTATTATCTCTATCAGATCTCACTTTTGCAAGATACTATGAAGGGGTTGACAACCCCTTTATCGCGTTGGTTGTGAGGTTCTTGTTTGTTTGTGTAGGTACGAGGGACTTGTGAGGAGCCTCCTACTAGATTGATACCTTGGTTCTCAAAAACTGAGGAAAATACTTACGCTACTTTGCTGCATCACCCTTTCCTCTTCAAGGGAAAACCAACGCAGTGCTCAAGAGGTAGCATTCATGTCCTTGGCCTTGATCTTCCAGTCTTCTGGGTCAGCGTAGGGGAGCTGGAGGAGGGAGAGGCGTCCCTCTTTAGCCCTCGCCCATTTGTTCGCCATGTTGAACATCTCCAGGGCTATGCAGAGCTCTTCATGTATGGCGAGCTCCTCCTTCATCTTGATGTCGCAGACGCCATCAGTAAATACTGAAATGATGGCCTCGTCCGACACCTTGGGGATCTTGAGGCGAACGTTGTTGAAGCACTGGATGTACTTCTGTAGGGTCTCTCCTAGCGGCTGCTTGATGCGTCGCAGGTCACCGTGACCGGCGGGCGGTCGCAAGTGCCCTGGAAGTTGGCGATGAAGCGGCCGCGCATCTCATCCCAGGAGGAGACAGACCCCACGGGGAGGTTCAGGAGCCAGGAGCACGCGCCATCTTTGAGGGCCATGGGGAACCAGTTCGCCATGATCTTCTAGTCGTCGTTGGCCACCTCAATGCTCAGTTCGTAGAGCTGCAAGAACTCGGTGGGGCCTGCGGTGCCGTCGTAGCATGGGGGCAGGTTAGGCTTGAACTTGCCCGGTCAGACGATGTTGCGTAGCTCTGGGATGAATGCACGACACCCTGCTGTGGTCACGGGAGCCCGTCGGGGAGGTGAGGCCTATTCTTGGTGCTCGTGTGCCGCGATCACCACTGGCGGCGCTCGGTCTTGACATGGAGGTGCTGGAAGCGCACGTGCATCTTTTTGGGGCAGCTGCACCACTTGACAGCTCGCTTCTTCACGCGCAGACGCCTGACGTTGCGGGTCGCGCTGTGGTGCTGCCCGCCTTGGTTCGACGATGGTGCCCTGGACTGGAGGTGGTGGAGGTGCCCCATGAGCCACGTCGCCCGCAGCAGGCAGCTGCTGAGGCAGTGAGCGGGACGGCGCAGCAGAGTCTCTGGCGGCACTGACGAGCTCGGCAATGCATTCGAGCCACTCCTCGTAGAAGTTGTCGATGGGGTGGTAGCGCAGGAGCTCCCGCGCCATGAGCAGAGCAGCCTGTGCATTCGCCGGGCCGCAATATGCGTGGGAGGATGAAGCAGCTAGGGTCAGCGACGGGGTGGCGATGCGCCCGATGCGGTGTACAGAGGGGTGCAACCATGAAGTTTGCTGCTTGTGGCCAGTAGGGCCCATGGCGGCGTTGGCCGCTGGTGACGGAGGAGGACGAGGATAGCCATCGCTTGCCGGTGCTGTCTGAGCGACGTGGGCAGCAACCACGGCGGGACGCTCAGCATGGGCCCAATGTGCGTCGGCCATGGAAGTGTCAGAGTAGCAGTGGATCGATCGACGAAAGAGAAGATCCGGTGCACCCCTACCTGGCGCGCCAAATGTTGGATTTCGGGTTCCGCAAACCCTTGATAGGTTCAAACTCTGGGCTGCGTGCGGAGATCTCAACCTACCCAACCTGCCTACTCGCAATCCTCACATCCTAGCGCATCGAGCTCAAAGGGGCAGAGAGACACAACAGTTTATCCTGGTTCGGGCCACCTTGCGGTGTAATACCCTAATCTAGCTTTGTGGAGGATTGCCTTGAGGGGCAGAGGATGAAGTAGTATAGTGGATGAACAGCCTCAGGAGGTGAGGTGTTCTTGAGCTCAAGAGAGCTGGCGAAGGAGGAATGGCTTTGCTCCGTTCGGGGCGATCCCCTTTCTATGGTGGTGGCTAACTCCTATTTATAGTGGCCTTCGTCCTCTTCCCAAATTTTGGCGGGAAGGGATCCCACTACGGCCAGATTTGAAGGGGGACAAGAAGTACACCCTATCTTGACTAAAGTGGTCTTTGCCTGCAAAAGCCTCTGGTCGTGACACTGCGGTGGGCTCGGCGATGACCTCCGTTTTGCCGTCCTGGCGGTCTTGGTCTTGTAGCACCAAAATAGAAACCTTTGGCTGATTCCTCGAGACTCCGCGCCTACTGCTTGCCTCCTTTCCACCAACAAGGAAACTAGTACTCTGCGCCCACTGGCGCCCGCCTGGCCTTGATTGTCATGGCTCACGTCAGCTGAGCCTCATGAGGTGCACCTTGCATAGACATCTCCGCTCCTCGGGAGCTAGCCAGAGGAGACTGATCCCCTTGGAGGTCTTGGTGTCGTCCGCCTCACGAGGCTTGGCCCCTCGCGAGGGTCTTGAGTTATTGATGCTGAAGCTAGGTCGTACAGGCCGTCGATGGAGCCACGACGTGGGGCGCAGGCAGGCAAGTCTGAGTACCCCCGTATCCAGAACGCCAACACTTAACATGCCTCTCGATGTACTTACACAAGACAATTTTGGGACCGATTGTTGTTTTCCATCGAGGTTAGTTTCATTACATGGCTTATATATACTCACTGTTCAGATATCGGTAGCTGGTACCATATAGGTCGGCGGCTGATAAGGGACTAATCGATGAATTGGACTTTTAACTAAATATATCTGTAACGATTTATCGTTAGGATAACTAGGGCCATATGTAATATAACTGAGGCTACATAGCAACATGCACTACAATGAATGTCTAAATATGCAATCCTAGGCTACATAGCATCAATTAAGAGTGTTACCTTAATGTTTTGATGATGTCTAGATATACATAGAAGAGCAGCAACAACAACAACACAACATCGGTTAATCCATAATATAGGATGTTAATTCATCCAATACGTGAGTATATTGGATGTTTTAAGATATTATATAATGAGACGGAGGGAGTGTTGTACTACATCATTGTGTAATTGTTGTTTAGCTTCTAATACTAACTTGGTGCTTTTATGTACATATGTCATTGGTAAAGATCCGCGCTTCGACCCTTTTTGCGTATGGGGCAATGACATAATCATGAACCAGCATCAAGTGAGGAAGATGATAAAGATTGTTAGTGAAATGGGTCAAAAGATGGCAATTATACTATTTGTTTACACTTTATCCAAGACAACAGTGAACTGCGGGATGGTAAGTAAGAACTCTGCAACCTTCTTTTTACTTCCCATAATGAGTTGTGTTAGATGACAATGTCTGAATCCTTTTCCTTTGTAGTGGTTTACAAAGTAGTTTACTCAAGATTACCTCTCAAACTACATGATTGGTGGGCATGCTAAGGTTAAATTATTTCTACCAGAACATGATGACTATCTAGATGTGTTCATGAAGACAGTGAAGGATGGGCGGTTAGCCATCACAAGGGGTTGGACTAGTGTTGTGTGTGCCTTCTGCACGGAGGAGGGCACAATATGGGTATTCCTCTTCACCTTGATCATCAACCAGAATGTATTTTACCGTCTTTAATAGTACAAGTATACAACTGTGGATCATCATTCTTTATTTGGTGCTTATGTAATTCTTGAACAAATGTACATGTGAATCAAATAATGCATTGGTTGTTTGAACTTCAAGGATATGAATAAAGCTATAGCATACTTTCAAATTCAAAACTGGTACAACTTTAAATAGCAGCAATTAAATTACGGTGAAATTATGCTCTGCAGGTCATTACAGCACACACGGTCGATAAAACACAAACGTTTGTGATATACACCATAATCCGTCACGGTTCACAGAGAGGAAACGTGTGCGATCATGCACAGAGTTATTGTTTGCAAAGTGTGTGTGATGTTAGAGAATATCACAAATGGTGCGGGCAAACTAAACTTTTGTGATAGTTTCCTTATCATACACGATTTGCAATGATGAATTGTTTCTGATGTGGTACGCATTGTAAAGGTTGCATGACAGAATAGCGTGTGCGATAGTTATCATGTATGATGATGTTACGACGGTCCGATGTTTTGTAATCCTATCCGACACTCATACGATGATTAGCTAATCTTCTTAATTAGTTACCGCAGATGGTTTTGGATAAGTGAATGTGTCTGATTGTCTGCTTATCATACACATTCTTTAATCGTGAACTGTTTGTGACGGGCCACGCAACCTAAATGTAGCACCACAGAATACCGGCTGCGATGGCAGTGCGAGAACAAACGAGTAGCAAGGATGGAGCATTTGGGATATTCGAGATATCAGAAATAGTTTTATAGAGACAACTGTATGCATCATGTCTCCCTATCCCCGGTTTTTGGTTCTTGTGGGAAGGACCCCCCCTATCGCACACACTCACTTGGCGACAGTTTAAACTGCCGTCGTGGAAAGGGGTTAAAAACCATTTGTATAGCATCTCGTTGTACTAGTGGTAGTACCAACTACAAGAAGAACAGTAGTAAGACATACCAGTATGTACTACTAAAGAGTTCAAATAACGAGAAAGAACAGAACATAGTTCTGCTAGAGGCTCAGCCACACACCTCTGAAATAAACTAAGCAACTAGTCCGCTTGACACTGCAGTAGAACCAGCATGAGCAACGACACTGCCACCTTAATCGGAGTCCTTGTCCACGTCCTCGACTCCGTCCTCGTCCCTCTTCCTCTTCCTCTTCACCAACACTTCTTTGCTTGAACCGGACACTGGGCGCTGCTTCTTCATCCAAACCTTGTAGATATTCAAACAAAGGTAGGCATCCGTTGCTGCGTACATGATGTGATCTTTATCTAGTGTCTTCGACTCCCATGCATGATGAAACATGGGGTGAGGTTTCTTTAGTTCATCGTATGAAGGATCAATCATGGCTGCTGCCAAGGTCAGCAATGAAAGCTAAGAGGAGGACACCAGGCTTTCCTTCTGGAGATCTAAGGGTTGGCCTACAATAAGGCCTATCCGACCCAGGACTCTCCTATCGTTCGTAAAGTCTACAGTAATGAATTTCACTCTTTTGTCCTTGAGGAGGACGGGGAAAAGTAGGGCGTGCGAACGACATGGGGTGGTGGCTTGCTCGGTGGATAAGCAGCAGCATGCCCCCAAGGAGTTCTCGAGTACTATGCAGGACCCACTAGATTTCATGTCTAGAGTTCTCGAGTACTATGCAGGACCCACTAGATTTCATGTCTACTAGACCCACATTGTAGGCCTGACGGTATAGCTTTTGCGTGTTGGCACACCATGTCGGCGCCATCCTGTCAACCGTTGCGCCTCCCATAACCGTTGCCTCCCTCGCGCGGTTGCGCCCTTTGGGACTTCAGACAGCTATAAATGAGAATTTTTTCCTACTCAGCATGCACGATACTCCCTCTGGTCCTTTTACTCCGCGTAAGATTTGTGTCAAGCCATTTGCAAAGTTTGACCAAATTTATATTAAAAATATCAATACCTACAATACCAAATATACATTTTATAAAACTACATTACATAATGAATATAAAAATATTGATTTGACATTGTGAATGTTGATACATTTTTCTATAAGTTAGGTCAAAAGTAGAGGTACTTTGACTTCATACAAAACTTATATGAACCATTGAGACTAGTTCCTCCGTCCAGGTGTGTTATGATATTGCCATGTCATATATAGTCATCACAAAAAGGTTAGCTATAAGAGTACTAAAGGGCTCGATTCAAAAATCTCACCTACTCTTACCAACATACAGGCGGTGAAATAGTTTTTGTAGTCTACAAAAGTACTCAATTAATGCTCTCGTTCTTCACAAAGATTGTGTTTACCAATGCATTATTGCATTGCATGCATGCATCAATGCATGGACACTAAATGACAAAGAATTTTCACATGCATTAGTCAATATTCTCTTAATCCTTGCATGCAATAATTTAGCGCACCTTGAAATCTGAACATGTGTGGGGCGTGTATGTTTTAATGACTTGAGACTACCTAGCCCGGCATGCAATGGTCACTTCATTGCATGTAAGATGACTTATGCACTGTTCCCCATACCTATAGAAAGCCCGTTTGTCTCAAAATTGTTTCCTCTCCATGTGTGAAAACAATCTGCATGCTTGACTCTCCTCCCTCCGGCAGTCCCACCACTCCTCCCCGTGTGAAAACAATCTGCATGCATGACTCTCCTCCCCGCGCTCGTCCAATCCGTTCTGAGCAGCAATATTTCCACCCCCCCGTCCCCTGTAATTTACTCCAACAAAAATATGCCCACCTAGTTGTTATGATAATCACGCAACATATCTTATGTAGGTGTGGCATTACTCGCTATAAATACTGCGCCTCCCACAGCATTTGGAAGACTGCTCACGTTAATCACCTTTATCTCCTCCCCCTCTCTCTCAATTACAGATTTGTCGACCACCATGGCATCACCCCTCCCAAGCCCTAGGCGTCCCTCGCTGCCCCTCGTGGAGGTTCACGCGTTGTTGTTTCGTTCCTCGCCACCACTAGTTGGGGAGGACACATTGGTGTTCCATTCCTCGCTGCCACCAGTGGAGGATGGCGCGTCGATGTTCCGCTCCTTACCACGACCCGTCGAGGTGGACACGTTGGTGTTCCTAGTCTCGCCACCACATGCATGGGAGGACACGTCGGCTTCCTGCTACAAGGAGAACGTCGTGCTGCCCACCGAGCCCCCCCCCTCCCAGCTTGGAGGAGCTTTGGAATGAAATGGAGGTCGCCTTGTGGGAGGCTTTGCTTCTGACAGAGCACGCTAAAAGAGAGGCGGAGAAGAAGGCCGATGAAGAGAAGCGCATCGCGAGCCATGTTGCCTGGCAGGCCTACGTCGCATTCAAGAGAGTCAGGCAATTGGCTCTTTGGCATAAGGCTCGTCCGAGGGCCGTGTGGGTGGCGGACGACGCCCGTGCCAAAGCCCTGAGTGCAGTCGGGTCCAAGCGCATCATCTACACTTGGAGGTACGTGGACCGGGTGCACACTTATAGCGAGGAGGTGTACCTGTTGGCGCCAGATCACCACACCAGTGAGATCGCCCTTGCCCGCTGGTAAGCCTCCAATCAGCACCTCATGAGTTGCGAGGCCGAGGAAGAGGCGTTGTGTTGCCGCACTGGGAAACGGCCGCGCACCAGTGCACTCGTGGCACACCGCAAGCGCCCCTGCGAGCACCGTGGCTTTTATTAGGAATAATTTAGTGTCGTAAGGATATCTCATTAGTTCTTGGGACGGAAATGATAAATCATGAATGTTCAGGAATTATTAGCGTCCTTAATTAAGTATGTAAAAGGAAAAGTTTGGAAACCTTTTGTATCCGTACGCATTTGTAAGTACGTGCATATAGCACAAACTTAACTATATATCCCAATACACGTCTCTATCTATATATGCTTGTAGACTGTACTACTACTATAATGTATACACACGTGCAAATGCACGTTTTAACATTACGATGCAGTTTTGGTAAAAGTAGAAAACAACACTAGTCATCCTTGTGAAACAATTCAATGCAAAAGAAATGGAAAAATGCCCGTATGATTGTTTAATTTAGCTTCCTTCTTTCAGTGGTTTTTTATCTATCGTACTTTGTACAGAGTATATCACTGGTCGAGAAGGCATGCAAATTCCCAAACCACTTCGTACACCCTGTATCTATTTTTTTGCGTAAGAAGTTGTGCAGTGCAATTGGAATACTAACTTGAGTACTACTACTACTACTACTAGTAGTAGGAGTAGTAGCTAGGGATTGAGTGTGCGAGAGGAATGCAGAGAGATGAAATGCAAAAAAATAGAGGGATGGGATGGTTGCTTGTCCGTTTATTTTACCAGGCCACTTATTCCTGCGAGTGGTGGGGTTTTGTGATACGAAGGCCTTTACTGCCATGCCACGAGCAGGGTGAGACTCCCGTGCAACGCCGCCCTCTACACTAGGACAGCCTCCGTCGTGGTTTATTAGTCCACCATGTAATTTAGCTGAAGATTTAACTGACAAAATGTTAGTGCATGCCAACAAAAAATATATCGTTGGATTCGTATTTGAACATAGTTTTCAATGATATAATTTTTGGTGACATGCATGAGCATTTCGTGAGTTAAATTTATGGTCAAAATTTGGCACATATTACAATGGGGACTAATAAACCAGGATGGAGGTAGAACTATATATAGTAAGACGCCATGCGTTGCACGGAACAGTGAAAATGCATTGAACGGGGAGTTATTTATTTTGACAAAGTATGTGGGGGTCATCTCTTGTGTAACAAATATCGATAGGTTTCTTCGGATATTATTTCTTCTCTAGAGCTCACAAGCATTCGGGTGAATAGTAAATGTAGGCTAAATAGATCAAAAAATATCTTTTGCAAACAAAAGCGTTCGACTGGAGGATTTGGTAGTGGCGGCAATTGAGGCTGCAATTGAGGATCGACAATTGAGTTTTTGGTTTTCCCTATCAAGGATAAGGTATTTGGCTTTCATGTTTCTTGCAAAGCAGTAGGGATGATTATCCTCTATCTATGATCCTTCTCCTGTGTTCATTTTGAATGTTATTTTCATCTATGGGGTAATGGTGGCCCGAACTGGGCACATGAGTTTAAGATCTGGAAAATGGAATGTGATGCAGAATGGATTATTGTTAATCCTTCCAAACACCATGCTGCTCTTGGTTTGCTTGCTATACATTCTAAGCCGGCAAAGTCTTCAATTCGATATGATTGGTTTATTCACAAAAAATTGTCATTTGCAACATTTCAGAACTATCCGGCTTGTCATGGCTATTGCTATCTGGCCAGTCAAAATTGCATTGAAACAACAGAAGTGGCTGGTTATTCTATTCCTCATCATGAGAGGGTAGTTATTCATCCCACGCCGGCAGCGAATCTCAGGTGGACGACAATGTTACCGTCTATCTCCTTTGGTATGGTGCAAGATCTAATTGCACCAGCTGATTGGGCGCCGTCATCCTCGGGCAGGAATTCCGCCACTTCAAATGTGGATGTCATAGGCCATGTTGGGCCATCAAATGTGCATGCCACGAGCCATGTTGAACCTACAGGTGCGACCCACTTTCAAGTGGGCTTTCCGACGTGGTTATGCCCTCCTCTCAACATGCTAATGAGGATTTTGATCAAATGATTCCAGAAATGGTTGATGAAATAGATACATGTCAGAAATGTTTAGGGAAGGGCCATTTTGCTTCGTCATGCATGTCGAAACTTTTTTGTAATGCTTGTTCTCGGGTTGGGCACATCAAGAAGGATTGCAACTGATTTGCCAAGATCTTTGGTATAGTTTGGCAACCAAAACCCAGTAATGTTGCAACTTCCGAGGATACCACGGTTGGTTGCGGCAATATCTCTCTAAGCGATATTTTACCAAACTTGGACCTCTCTTGCACTTCTGCATTAACCTCCCTGTCCAGTCCCATCAGCCCCGGCCCCAAGACACCATCCACCGCTCCACCGGAAATGCCTCCTCCGCCGTCAAGCACATCCCCTCCATCATGCACACCTCCTTCAAGCCCAACTCCCATGGCCATCTTTCATCTCGACCCAATGTAGTATGTGCCAGCGGGCAATCACATCATCGATGGAGGTGAAGCTCGTATGCCCAGGACTTTTGTGATGCCACATACCCCAATTGTGCGCCACAACGAGGAGTTCATGCTCGCTGAGGTAATGCCCATCCCACCGCCTAATCAGATTGGAGCTGCTAGGGTGGAGGTTGTTTAGTAACTTGAAGCTCATGGATTTTGGGTGAGGTCAGCTCAGTCATGGATCCATGTTGTAGGTCTTTTTGAGCTTAGATATGCAACAGTTCGTTTTGCGCTTCTTCAATAACCACCTCAAGCTTTAGGCAATGATCGCTTTAGCCATTTTATGAAACACGACGAGGGAGAAAGTTTTCGTGGGGCTCAGGGTTTTCATCAGGGTTTGCTCATGTTCCATGGAATCCTCCTGGATCTTCGTAATACTGAGAATATTAGGGCAGTGGTTAATACTTTTGGAAAGTTTCATCATTGGAATAGTGAGGATCCCTATCTTGTAAGAACTTTGGTGTTTGCATCTTTTCCCAAGGACATTCTTGTGCCGCGTGATGTGGTTTTTATGGAGTATGCGGCTTGGGGGAGCTAGGGTGTCTTGGAAAGCTCCTCACATTCTTAGAGCCAATTTTGCAGAGCAAATGCCACAAGATGAGGACTGGATGCCCATCAATGGCAATCCACATCCATTGCCTGGTGTGCCTTTTCTTGAGATGCCACCGTTTATCCTGCCTCCATATCCAGCCTTGGGGTGGAATGATGTTCCTCCGCCGCCCAGAGCAGCCAACACCTGCTAAAGATGGAGATGATAACTGGGGTAGTTGCAATGAAGCTGAAGAGGAGCCAATGTTACAAGACCAAGAGTCAATGGTATTGGATTTATCTGATCACCCTAGTTTAGAGGCACATTAAGCTCAGCCAATACCTATCATACCTGTTGAGGAGGAGCAGCCAGATGAACCAGCTATGCATATGGTGGACTTGATGTTGATGAGGAGGTTAATAACTGGGCCATTGTTGTTTATCATCCACTAGTGGTTATCAGCAACTAGTTTTGGATCTTCAATCCGTTTGTGTGCCATTTGGGCCTCCACTACCTCCAGAGATGGTTCGGAGGAGATCTTTTGAAAACCTTTTAAAAGCTCTAATAGTGTTTGAAGTCCCAAACCCTTGTTTATGCAACCTACATCTCCTGTCGTTCTACCAAAGAAAAATTGGGATTTGGAATTTAGGCAGGATGGTCTTCCATTGCTTGCTTGGAAAGAGCAAGAAGCAGTGAGGCCAGTTGCTAGGGCTCTTTTCTCGGAGGACTTTCAACAACAAGCATTAGCAGAGCCTGCTCCCTCCTCTTCTCTAGGTAAGAAAGTTAGGAGGCCCCACAAGACTTTGGCGCCAACACCAATTGTTGAAACCGTTGTCATAAGTTGTAATAGGAGTTCAGTCCAAAGAGATGGTTTCAAGTCGATCTTCCATGAATTGGCTCCTCATCCCAAGAGAAAGAAGCCCAAGGCTAAGCCCTTCACTGCTGAGATGCCTGACGACCCAACACATTCAGATATCCCTCCTGCAACTCCAGTCAGTCGTCTTCAGGCAATTGGGTAGGAACTGGGCATTGAAGACAAGCTACTAACAGTGGAAGCACTTATGGTGGATCCACTCCATGCTGGCAACACTACTTCTAATGATTAGTGTGTTTTCTTTCTTGTGGGTCTAGCAAACCCCTAAATTTGCTACTTATCTACCTTGGTTATTGTTGCTATTTTGTGGGAAGCTTTTATGTAATAATTGTATGACAATCATGTTGAATTTATGTGCATGTGGCATTGTGTGTCATCTGGATCATTGCTCTTATTTCGAACTATTGTTATGAGTAATTCATGTAGAAACTAGAATGTTTTGAGTTGGCATGTCAGAGGTTTGAATGCTGAGACTAGACAAAGGGCAGTTAGGCAGAAAATGGAGGAGAGGCAGTGTGCTATTGCATGTTTCAAGAAACTAAATGCACCTATATTGATTTGAGGACAATTAGACACTTCTGCCCTAAAAATTTTGACTGCTTTGCTTTCTCCCCCTCCTTGGGTGCTTCTGGGGGTATTCTTGTTGTATGGAATTCATCAGTCTTTGTAGGTACACTATTGGAAGTTCACCACTTTGTTGTGGTGATTGAATGTGTCTCTAGGCAACATAATGAGCACTGGACTTCCGTATTTCTCTATGGACCTTGTCAGGGTAAAACAAGAGACATGTTTGTGAGTTGGCTTTATAACTTGCAGATTCCCTTAGGACAACATTGGCTTCTGATAGGAGATTTTAATTTTATTAGGTCCACTGATAATGGAAATCTACCTAGGTGATTTAAATGATATTTTTATCTTTAATGAGATTATTGGGCACCTGAAAGGAAGATCTTTTACCTGGTCAAAACATGCAAGACAATCCCCTTTCGGAACAACTAGACTGTGTTTTTTACTTCTGTGGATTGCATATCTTATTACCCTATGACCGAAGTGATTCCTCTAGCAAGAACTGCATCTGATCATGTTCCAGGTGTGGCGCAATCAAAACTTCTATTCCAAATCAAATCTTTTTAGGTTTGACAATTATTGGTTAGAACTTGAGGGATTTATGGACTGTGTAGAGCATTCATGGTAGAAACCTTCAAGGAAGGGCCTTATAACTACTAGAATTCCAGATAAACTAAAGGCTATGAGGATGATCCTCAAGAATTGGCAGTTGAATGTTTTAAAACTCAAAGATGTGATTGCAAAATGCAACCAAGTAATACTGCTTTTGGATGAGCTGGAAGAACTTAGGCCTCTTTTTAGACCTGAGTTTAATTTTAGGAAGATTGTTAAAATTCATTTGGAAAAAATGCTTCATCTCCAATTTCTATATTGGAAGAAGAGATGTATTTTTAGGTACATAAAAGTAGGTGGGGAAAACACAATGTTCTTTCATGCAATGGCCACTGAGAGACACACAAGCTTGAGATTACTTGATGGTGCAGTGCTGACTGAACACTCTCAGATGGAGGGAGTGATTTGGAATCGCTTTAAAAACGGAATGGGTGTTTCAAGAGGAATTTTGATGGGCTTTGACTTATCTACTTTACTCACTCCTGTGGAGGGGCTTGATGTGCTAACCAAACCTTTTGAGAAGAAAGAAATGTTCCTGGGCTAGATGGCTTCAATGGCCTCTTCTTTAAGAAATGTTGGCATATCATTTCTAAAGATTTTTATGAGTTAGCTCATGCTTTCTATGATGGTACTCCTACTCTGGAAAACACCAATGGGTCATACATTACACTAGTACCTAAAAAGTTGTCACCAGAGGAAGTTGGAAACTACAGACCTATTTCTTTTACTGGGATGGGCTTGAAGTTTCTCTCAAAAATGGCAGCTAATAGATTCCAAGGTATGATCATGCAACGCATTCATAAGGATCAATATGGTTTCATAAAGAGCAGAAAAATTTAGGACTGCATTAGTTGGACCTTTGAGTATCTACATTAGTGCCATCAGTCCAAGAGACCCATTGTTATTCTTAAGCTTGATTTTGAGAAAGCTTTTGACTCTCTGGAGCATGAGGCTATTGTTCAAACTTTTAGGCACAAAAGTTTTAATGATAAGTGGATTCTTTGGATGAAACAATTGCTCTGTACTGACACCTCTTCAATCTTGCTCAATGGAGTGCCTGGGAGAAAGTTTCTTTGCAAAAAGGGAGTTTGGCAAGGTGATCCAGTCTCCCCACTGCTTTTTGTCCTTTCTGATGATCTTCTTCAGACAATGATTAATGATATGTATAGAAGAGGTATCCTGTGGCTACCTATACCCTGCCATGATCAGGATTATCCAATTGCTCAATATGTAGATGATACACTAATCATTTTGCCTGCAAACAAAGTTCAGCTCAGTGCTCTGAAGGACATGCTTAAGGTATTCTCTCAATCAACTGGATTAGATGTGAATTACCATAAATCCTTTATCATCCCAATAAATGTTGACCCTGCCTCTATGAGTGAGCTTGCCACAGCTTTTGGGTGCCAAATTGGGAAAATGCCCTTCACATATGTAGGTCTACTAGTAGGAACTATGAGGCCAAAGATGATTGTTTTCATGTCTATGGTGGACTGTATGGAGAGAAGAATGTCTGCCAATTCCTCTTTCCTCAATCAAGGGGAAAGATTGCAGTTTCTGAATTCTGCCTTGTCTTCCATGCCTATCTTTTTCCGTTGTATCTTGGCTATTCCTGCTGGTATTCTGAAGCAGCTAGAAAGGATTCAAAGACAGTACCTTTGGAGGAAACATAGGGATGAGCCTGCTCGCATGGGAGCTTATTTGTTGGCCTAAGAATAAGGGGGGCTTGGTATCCTCAACCTGGGGGTGCAGAACATTGCTCTTCTCCTCAAGCATGCAAACAATTTTCTGAATAAGAAAGATCTACCATGGGTGTCCTTAATATGGGATTCCTACTACCATTGCAGGGTGCCACAGGCAACAAGTGATTGTCAATCTTTCTGGTGGAGGGACATATGCAAGGTAATGCAAAACTTCAGAGAATCTTCATGGGTCCAGATTAATGAGTGAGATACTGCTCTTTTTTGGTGTGATCACTGGAAAAATGGTGAGGAGTTACTACTCTACAGACCAGGTATCCTAGGTTGTTTTCCTATGCTAAGGATCCTTTGATTACATTCAAAGAGGTTTTTGATACCCAAGATATTTTTGAAAAATTCCACCTTCCACTATCAAAATAGGCTTATGAGGAACTAATCACTTTACAATCTCTGATGGAAACTCATAGTAGAGTTGTCGGATTGAAGGACACCTGGTTTTGGCAGTGGTCTACAAAGGATTACAAACCGAAGATGTTTTACTCTGACACTTATTTATGTCAATCCATTAATCATTTGCTTACTTGGATATGGAAATCTGCCTTCACTATGAAAATAGAAGTGTTTGCTTGGATGCTCATTATAGATAGATTAAACACAAGGGATATGGTGGAAAGGAGGCATTGGCATATTGAGGATGGAGTGAATTGTGTGCTCTGCCCTCTACTGGCAAGAGAGACAAGGGACCACCTATTCTTCAACTGCAATTTCAGTGTGAGGGTGTGGAACTATCTTCAGATAGATTGGTCAAATGGTGGTTCAATGAATGAGGTGGTTCTTCATGCTAGGAGAAATTTTGACAAGCCATTATTCACTGACGTGGTTTTCATTGCTTGCTGGAATATTTGGATTATCAGAAAGGGAAAAGTGTTTAGGAATGAAAGGTCCAAGTTTAACAAATGGAGAAGTGCCTTCATTCATCATATCTCCCTTATGCGGTACATAATTAAGTCTGCTTTTAAGGATGATCTCTTGAGATGGAACTCTTTTCTGCCTCCTTGAGGTTCTTTATTGTTTTTTGATTCCTAGTTCTTTAGATTAGCCCCCGTGGTTACACCTTTTAATCCTTGTAATTGTAATTCTTTTTTATTAATAAACATTTTGATATGATGTGGGGGTGTTGCCCCACCGTTTCCAGTGAAAAAAAGCATTCAACTGTTGAACCTGCATTCAAAACTTATCGATTGATGCAGAGGCTGGGGCTTATCCCCCTTTTCAAAAAGAAGAGAGAGTTAAATTTTACAATTAATCTCACAAATGGTAAGCGAGAACTCTAATGGAGCAAAAGCATACATGGAAGATTCTAGACTATGGCCCTGTTTGTTTGGTCTTCTCCTTCTGCTTTTGCAGCTTTTCCACTTTGAACAAAAAGTCATAAAAGCTTATAAATAGGTGTTTTTGGAGCTTTATATTGATTCATGAAAAGCCATAAAAGCTCCAAAAGCACCTATTGAGGAGCTTTTATGGTTTTTTGGCCAATGTGAAAAAGCTGCAAAAGCAGAAGCAAAAGCCCAAACAAACAGGGCCCATAGTAGCTTGTGGCTGCACACGGAAGTTTCTAGCATGAATAATCTCATGATCCCTTTGAGCCTGGGTGGCGGTCCATAAAGAAAAACAGGCAATCGCTGGAATACCCAGGTGCCTCAATCCACCCAGATGTGTGTTTAAGTTGCCATGTTAAATAAACCATTAATTTAACAATCTCACATCTATCATGGATACACTCACCCAATCCACGTCTACTAGCATAGCATGGCATAATAAGCAAACGTAGAAGTAACTCCCAAGGGTTTCATAATAAAACAGGTAATAGGTACTACCTCATCTACTTCCCAAAACCCACATATTAATCAGATCCTAATCATGCAATTGTTTGAGGATTGATCTAATGCAATAAAACTGGGTAGTAAAGAGGTATGATCAAAGTGTTACTTGCCTTGCTGATGATCTGCGAAACCTAGAGATTCAAAGTAGCAAGCGGCGCACTCCGGGTACTCTATCGCAAACAAACAAGCATACAATAAGCACTCATATAATGCACAGGTAAAACTCAAATAAAAGATCTAACCAAAAAGTTCAACTTAAGAACTCCAGTTTGCAAAAAGAATCAAATCAAACGAAGCAATGAAAGTCAAACGGCGAAAGAAACAAGCTTCGTTTACTAATCTGGACCTAAGTAAAATTTTACAGAAGCAAAAACTTGTTTGAGTTGGTTAAACGGAAAGAGGGTTTCGAGACGAAACTCTAGGCGCTTGAATCGCCTGATTCCAATAAATGAGCAAAAAGTTAAACTAAAACGAAAAACAGATCAGAAATCGCGATATGAAATAATCGCGAAAATCCGAGAAAAAGAAAAACGGACGAATGTTCGCTCTCTGCGAAAAAATGAAAATCGTCCGTTAAAGCGAACGTACGAACGAACATCCGCTAAATAAACTAAACCGAAAAAAAACAGATCTAGGGTTTTTTTTAAAAAACGAACGAAAAACCGGCGGAAAACCGAACGGTTTTCTCGAGGAAAACTGCCGGCGGCGGGGCGGTGGCTACCTCCGGCGGGGTCCGGCGGGGCGGCGGCGGCGTCCGGCGGGGCGGCGGCGGCGTCTGGTGGGGCGGCGGCGGGCGGCGCGGGATCCGACGGCTGCGCGGCGGCAGCGGCGGCGGCGGGTCTAGGGTTAGGGTTTGGCGTTGGGTGGGCTGGGGCTCGGGTGGGCTCGGGGCGGCGGCTTATAAAGGCCTGGCCGGCGGAGTCCTGTCCGAATACGGCCCATAGTCGGTTCACATTTTTTTAATAAATAGTTTCGTGAAGAAAAACAATTAAAAGAAATACTAAACGAACTCCAAAAATCCCGATATAAATTTTCCCCGACTTCTAAAATCAAGCCGGACAAGATGAACATTTATTTGAGGCCTAAATGCAATTTTGAAAAACGCGTATTTTTCCTAAATTCAAATAAAATAGCAAAAAACTCCAAAATAAAAAATTATTTGATTTTTTATTAAATCCTCAATATTCCTTTATTTTGGGAAAGTCATTTTATTCCCTCTCTCTTATTTTTATAATTGGAATAATTGGAGATAAAATAAATAAAATCATATGATCCTATTTTCTAAATTTGAGAAAACTCAAATATGAAAATAACAAAATCCCCAACTCTCTCTGTGGGTCCTTTAGTTGCGTAGAATTTCTAGGATCTAACCAAAATGCAATAAAAATATGATATGCAATGATGATCTAATGTATAACATTGCAAATTGAAAATTTAAGATGTTACAAACCTACCACCCTTAAGATGAATCTCGCCCTCGAGATTCGGGTTGGCTAGAAAATAGGTGAGGGTGGTCCTTCCGTAGATCTTCCTCTCGCTCCCAGGTGGCTTCATCCTCGGTATGGTGGCTCCACTAAACTTTGCAAAACTTGATAACCTTGCTGCGCATGACTCAACTGGCATATTCGAGAATCTTGACTGGTTTCTCCTCATAGGTCAAATCACTATCCAACTAAATCGCTTCCAGTGGCACTGTATCTCTCAGTGGTATATCAGCCATCTCTGCGTGGCACTTCTTCAACTGGGAAACGTGAAACACATTGTGAACTCCCGACAATCCTTCGGGCAATTCCAATTTGTAGGCAAATTCTCCCATACGCTCCAAAACTTTGTATGGTCCCACAAAACATGGCGCTAACTTTCCCTTAACTCCAAAGAGCTTAACTCCCCGAAGTGGAGATACACGAAGATAAACTCTGTCTCCGACTTCGTAAACTGTCTCCTTGCATTTAGAATCTATGTAGCTCTTCTGCCTGGACTGGGCTACTTTGAGCCTATCGCGAATCAACTTCACCTTCTGTTCAGACTCCTTAATCAAATCCGGCCCAAACAACTGGCGTTCTCCAACTTCATCCCACGACAGTGGGGTCCTGCACCTCCTTCCCTACAAGGCTTCGAAGGGGGCCATCTTCACACTGCATTGATAACTGTTGTTGTAAGAGAACTCTTCATATGGCAAATTTGTCGACCCAACTAGATCCATAATCTAGCGCACAAGCTCTCAGCATATCCTCTAAAATTTGATTGACTCTCTCGGTCTGTCATCCTGTCTGCGGATGAAAAGTTGTACTGAACTCTAGCCTGGTACCCAAAGTTTTGTGCAACTGATTCCAGAACTTTGAGGTAAACTGGGTTCCTCTATCTGATACAATGCTCCTTGGAACTCCATGCAGACATACGATCCTGGTCATGCATATCTTGGCAAACTTGGCACTGGTGTAAGTGGTCTTCACTAGGATGAAATGAGCTACCTTCGTGAAACGATCAACTACAACCCAAATTGAGTCGTAGCCTGAATGAGTCCTGGGAAATCCCGTGATAAAATCCATGCCTAACTTATCCCACTTCCATTCGGGTATTGGCAATGGATGTAACATTCCTGCTGGCTTTTGATGCTATGCCTTCACTCTCTGACAGACATCACATACTGCTACATACTCTGGAATATCCTTCTTCATTCCGGTCCACCAAAAAGTATCCTTCAAATCCAAGTACATCTTGGTATTTCCTGGGTGAATCGAATATGGTGAATCATGGGCCTCTCGCAGAATCAACTTCCTGATCTCCGGATCATTAGGCACATAAACGTGGTCCTCAAACCATAAGGTATCGTGCTCATCCTCACGAAATCCTTTAGCTTTTCCTTTGCTCATCTTCTCCTTTATAGAGGCAATCTCCTTCTCGGTCTTCTGAGCTTCTCTGATCTTATCCATCAAAGTAGACTGAATCTCCAATGCTGCAACGTAGCCTCTCGGAACTATCTCCAAACATAGCTCACGAAGATCCTCGGCTAACTCCTTTGGTAATCCTACGGTCATGAGTGTGTTTACATGGCTCTTATGGCTTAACGCTTCGGCTACTATGTTAGCCTTTCCGAGGTGATAATGCAATCTCATATCATAATCCTTGATGAGCTCCAACCATCTCCTTTGCCTGAGATTCAGCTCCTTCTGCGTGAAAATGTACTTCAAACTCTTGTGATCCGTGTACACCTCACAATGGTTTTCGATGAGAAAATGTCTCCATGTCTTCAATGCATGCACTACGGCTGCTAACTCCAAATCATGTGTAGCATAATTCAACTCATGAGGTTTCAACTGTCGTGAGGCATAGGAAACAACTCTTCCCTCCTGCATAAGCACTGCTCCAAGTCCTCGACGTGAAGCGTCGCAATACACCTTGTAATCCTTGCTCTAATCTGGGAGAATCAACACTGGTGATGTAACCAAACGTTTCTTCAACTCCTGGAAACTGGCCTCACATTCCTCAGTCCATTTGAACTTGGTATCCTTCTTTAACAACTCCGTCATGGGCTTTGCAATTTTTGAGAAATTCTCAATGAATCTCCGGTAGTATCCTGCCAGTCCAAGAAAACTTCGGATATCACCAACTGTCGTTGGTGCTACCCAATTTGTCACATTGACAACCTTGGTGGGATCTACTGCTATTCCTTCTCCAGATATAACATGTCCGAGGAATCCAACTTCCTTCAACCAAAACTCATATTTGCTGAACTTGGCATATAACTGATGTTCTATGAGCTTCTCAAGTACCAAATGCAAATGCTCCTTATGTTCTTCTTCATTCTTTGAGTAGACCAAAATATCATCAATGAACACCACGACGAACTTATCCAGAAACTCCATAAACACCTTGTTCATCATGTTCATGAAATATGCAGGTGCGTTAATCAGACCAAATGACATAACGGTATACTCGTACAGCCAATACCTGGTGGTAAAAGCCGTCTTATGTATATCCTACTCTCGAATCTTCAACTGATGGTATCCTGATCGCAAATCGATCTTGGAAAATACCTTAGCTCCTTGCAATCGATCAAACAGATCATTGATCATCGGCAGTGGGTACTTGTTCTTGATTGTTACTTCACTCAATCCTCGATAATCAGCAACCATCCTTAATGATCCATCCTTCTTCTCCACTAGAAGTACTGGAGATCCCCCAGGCGAAGAACTTGGGCGAATATAACCTTTATCTAATAAATCCTTAATCTTCTTCTTAATCTCCTCCAAATCTTTTGCGGGCATCCTGCATGGTCTCTTAGATATTGGCCCTATGCCTGGCAAAAGCTCAATCAAAAACTCAATGTCTCTATCTGGTGGCATGCCTGGTAACTCTTCGGGAAATACGTCAGGGAAATCCTTCACCACCGGTACTTCCTCCTGCACAACTCCTGATAAGGAATTTACTTGAGTCCTCTTCGGCACATGCCGGGATACATACTTGATCCTTGTTCCTTCTGCCGTTGTAAGCAAAATCGTCTTACTGGCGCATTCAATGTTCCCTCCATACTTCGATAACCAATCCATGCCTAATATCACATCCAATCCTTGTGATTCCAATACTTTTAGGTCCGAGGGAAATACGTAGTTACCAATCCTTAATGGTAATCGATCACACCATAAACTAGCCATATACCTGCTCCAGGTGAGGTTACTAACATGAGTGACCTAAGGGCTTGGGATGGTAGTTTATACTTATCCACAAATCCCCTTGAGATGTATGAATGTGATGCACCAGTATCAAAAATAACGAGTGCAGTAAATGACTTAACCAAAAACTTACCTATTACTGCATCAGGCTGAGCTTCAAGCTCCTCCACGTTAATGTGATTCACCTGTCCCCTATTGAAAGGGTTCGGCTTCTTCCCAGAGCTTCCATTGCCATTTCCATTTTGGGTTTCAGGACATTCATTTGCATAATGTCCAGTCTTCTGGCACTTATAGCAAGTGACTTAGCTCAGGTCTCTCCTGACTGGGGTTGACGGGTTGGTATGGTTCTGGCCGTTGCTTCCTCCATTCCCGTTACCATTCTTGGAGCCATTATGATTATGCGTGCTACCTCCTCCACGGGTATGCTGGAAATGTCCTCCCGATTTCAGGGTAAAACGTGGCTTCTGCTGAGCTCCAGAATTGTACTTCCCTTGTCCATACTTCCTCTTGCGGTTCTCAATCCGCTGTTGCTTCCCTTCAATCATAAGAGCACGATCTACCAACTCCTGGTAGTTTTTGAAAGTTGCTACCATCAACTATATGCTCAGCTCATCATTCAGTCCTTCCAGAAACTTCTCCTGCTTAGCTGCATCTGTAGCAACGTCATCTGGGGCATAACCTGCTAATTTACTAAAGTCATCCACATACTGGCCAACTATCCGTCCTCCTTGGCGCAAGTTGCGAAACTCACGCTTCTTCATGGCCATAGCTCCTGCTGAAACATGGGCAGTATGGAAAGCCTGCTGAAACTGGTCCCATGTGACAGTGTCGACAGGATAAGTGGCTGTGAAATTCTCCCACCATGATGATGCGGGTCCTTCAAGCTGATGTGCGGCAAAACACACCTTCTCCGCATCTGTGCATACTGCGGTGGTCAACTCCCTTGCTGTCTTGCAGAGCCAATCATCTGCAACAATCGGCTTGGTGCTACTAGAGAACACCGGCGGATTCAGCCTAAGAAAACGGGTTAAGTGATCAACAGGTGGTGGAGGTGGTGGGTTATTGTTGTTGTTGTTCCCCTAATTCTGATTCCGGACTAGAAACTGCATCAACGCATTCTGCTGCTGGATCAACTGAGTGAGCTTCGGTGGGAAAGCAAATCCATTGTCACGTCTCGGAGGCATCTGAGGGTTTAGAAAAAGATGAGAATATAGAATAGAATGTGGTCTAGAGAGAAAACACTACCCATATGCACATGACACAAAATGCAAACAAAATCACTTCATTCAATCAAACAAGGGCACACAACGGTCTATCTATCGTTATAAAAGTGCTCGGACTATACTAGATACATGGGGAAATACTACTACTGTTATGGTGGTCGACTAGAAAACTGCTCCGATGAAGACTTCATGATGTCTGCTCCAGCTTCATCAACATAGTCATCATCGCTATCGTCTGGGTCCGAGTCGGTGTCGTCGATGATGATGTAGTTCTCTAGACAAGTGCAATCATCGTCTTCTCCTCTAGTCGCGGGAAATCCCATGAATACTTTCAGCTTCTTCTTCAGATCATCATTCTTCTCCACGACTGTTTCTATTTCCTCCTCATATCCATCACGTGTAGACTTGAGTTCTTCCTCCAGCTCTGTGATCTTGGTCATGGCCTTCTTTAGATCTATCATCCCTGCGTACATCTGGTTCTCCTGGCGTCGAATGTGCTGGTTTAACTCCTGGATGAAAGCTGCAATGGATCTATCCTTCCTGGTGCTGATCATCTCCCATTGCTCATCTCGGCACCCACAAATCTGGTAAATAGTATCCTTGAGATCCTTGTGGTAAACTTCTCCAATACGTCCCATTATGATGTGGGCTGCCATGCTCTTTCCTAGACTCCAGGTTGGTGCATCAAAGGAAAACTCTATGGGCTCAGTGACGGGCATGAACGTTCTTCCTGGAACTTGAACTTGAATCATCCAGCGCTCCTCTTCAAGTAAAGTGGCGTTGTAGGTCCCGGTGAAGCTTGGTACTCCGATGTTCAAGTATCTAGTGACTTCCTTCAAGTGACGTCCAAAGGGTGTATCTTCATCCGGTTGTGTGAACTTCTTCCCTGCACCTGCCATCCTAAAAGAGTAGAAAAGATGAGGAGTCAGAAATGAGAAGAGTAAGTAGTGATCAAGGGCTTTAGCTTAGTGGTCGGGTCCTACAGTCATCATGTGCTCTAGTACCATCTTGTAGCGACCAGACCACAAACATTCCAATCTCTGTGCTTTAGTGTTATCCCTGGATCTGTAATGCTGACACACACAGTACTTGAAGGATTTATAACAGAGTAGCAATCATACACTTATTACATCGAATGTCTCAAAAGAGAACTTATTACAATAAATATGGCTTAAGGCCATCTAATAACGATAACAATGGAAGGCTTGGAAGATAAGTGAGTCCATCAACTCCAACGGCATCACTGAGTATAGAACCACGACCTAAAGGCACCTTACTCGTCGCCTGAAAAGTCTGCAACATGAACGTTGCAGCCCAAAAACGGGTCAGCACATGGAATATGCTGGCAATGTAACACCTAGAGAGTAATGAACAGAAATATGCTATACTACATGCATATATGGCTGGTGGAAAAGCTCTATGGTTACAGTTTTTGCATAAAGCCAATTTTTCCCTACTGCAAAGGAATAAATTTTATTTAACTATCATGGTGGTTGTTAAACATTGAGAAGATAGACATCCTCTCAATCCCAATTAAGCATCATCATTAAAAAACCCAACAATACTAATTAAAGTAACATGATGAGATTCACATGATAATCCAAGTACTAGATACTCAAAACGTCCATAACCAGGGACACAGCTTACCATGATTAGTTTATACACTCTGCAGAGGTTTGCGCACTTTTCCCCTCAAGACTCGATCTCCTCTGTTGGGATTCTCGCACTACGTGGTGTTTGAGAAACGGATGACCGAGACATAGTCTTTCAAAAGCGCTAGCACCTTACGATCGGGTAGACAGTGCCAACCTACATCCCCTACATCTGCTAGTTTACCACTGTAAGAGTTCGCACGACTTAATCAACTATGCTAGAGCCCATAGTAGCTTGTGGCTGCACACGGAAGTTTCTAGCATGAATAATCTAATGATCCCTTTTAGCCTAGGTGGCGGTCCATAAAGAAAAACAGGCAATCGCTAGAATACCCAGGTGCCTCAATCCATCCAGATGTGTGTTTAAGTTGCCACGGTAAGTAAACCATTAATTTAACAATCTCACATCTGTCATGGATACACTCACCCAATCCATGTCTACTAGCGTAGCATGGCATAATAAGAAAATATAGAAGTAACTCCCAAAGGTTTGATAATAAAACGGGTAATAGGTACTACCTCATCTACTTCCCAAAACCCACATATTAATCATATCCTAATCATGCAATTGTTTGAGGATTGATCTAATGCAATAAAACTAGGTAGTAAAGAGGTATGATCAAAGTGTTACTTGCCTTCCTGATGATCCGTGAAACCTAGAGATGCGAAGTTGCAAGCGGCGCACTCCGAGTACTCTATCGCAAACAAACAAGCATACAATAAGCACTCATCTAATGCACAGGTAAAACTCAAATAAAAGATCTAACCAGAAAGTTCAACTTAAGAACTCCGGTTTGTAAAAAGAATCAATCAAACGAAGCAACGAAAGTCAAACGGCGAAAGAAACAAGCTTTGTTTACTAATCTGGACCTAAGTCAAATTTTACAGAAGCAAAAACTTGTTTGGGTTGGTTAAACGGAAAGAGGGTTTCGAGACAAAACTCTAGGCGCTTGAATCGCCTGATTTCGATAAACGAGCGAAAAGTTAAACTAAAACGAAAAACAGATCGGAAATCACACTCAGAAATAATCGCGGAAACTCCGAGAAAAAGAAAACCGGACGAACAGGGTAACGAACGAATGTTCGCTGTCTGCGAAAAAAAAAACGAAAACCGTCCGTTAAATGAACGTACGGACGAACGTCCGCTAAATAAACTAAATAAAAAAACAGATCAAGGTTTTTTAAAAAAAAAACAAACGAAAAACCGGCGGAAAACCGAATGGTTTTCTTGAGGAAAACCGCCGGCGGCGGGGCGGTGGCTACCTCCGGCGAGGGGGCGGCGGGGCGGCGGGGCCTGGCGGGGCGGCGGCGGCGTCCGGCGGGGCGGCGGCGGGCGGCGCGGTGGCGGCGGTGGGTCTAGGGTTAGGGTTTGGCGCGGGTGGGCTGGGGCTCGGGTGGGCTCGGGGCGGCGGGTTATAAAGGCCTGGCCGGCGGAGTCCTGGCCGAATACGGCCGAAAGTCGGTTCGCGTTTTTTTTTGATAAATAGTTTCACGCAGAAAAACAATTAAAAGGAATACTAAACGGACTCCAAAAATCGCGAAATAAATTTTCCCCGACTTCTCAAATCAAGCCGGACAAGATGAACATTTATTTGGGGCCTAAATGCAATTTTGAGAAACGCGTATTTTCCTAATTTCAAATAAAATCGTGAAAAACTCCAAAATAAAAACTTACTTGATTTTTTTATTAAATCCTCAATATTCCTTTATTTTGGGAATTTCATTTTATTCCCTCTCTCTGATTTTTATAATTGGAATAATTGGAGATTAAATAAATAAAATCACATGATCCTATTTTCAAAATTTGAGAAAACTCAAATATGAAAATAACGAAATCCCCAACTCTCTCTGTGGTTCCTTGAGTTGCGTAGAATTTCTAGGATCTAACCAAATTGCAATAAAAATATGATATGCAATGATGATCTAATGTATAACATTCCAAATTGAAAATTTGAGATGTTACAATTTCCCTCAGTTTTTGAGAACCAAGGTATCAATCCAGTAGGATGTTACACGCAAGTCGCCTTGTACCTTTACAAACAAATAAGAACCTTGCAACCAACACAATAAAGGGGTTGTCAATCCCTTCACGGCCACCTGCAAAAGTGAGATCTGATAGAGATAATAAGATAAATATTTTTGGTATTTTGGTTGTATAGATTGAAAAGTAAAGATTGCAAAATAGTAAACGAGATGCAATGTAAATAAAAAAGATATAATATGATGGAAAAGAGACCCGGGGGCCATAGGTTTCATTAGTGGCTTCTCTCAAGAGCATACCTTATGGGGGGTGAACAAATTACTGTCGAGCAATTAATGGAAAAGCGTATAGTTATGAGAATATCTAGGCATGATCATGTATATAGGCATCACATCCGTGACAAGTAGATCGAAATGATTCTACATCTACTACTATTACTCCACACATCAACCGCTATCCAGCATGCATCTAGAGTATTAAGTTCATAAGAACAGAGTAATGCATTAAGCAAGATGACATGATGTAGAGGGATAAACTCAAGCAATATGATATAATATGTGCCTTGCTGCCCCTGCTGTCACTGGGAAAGGACACCACAAGATTGAACCCAATGCCAAGCACTTCTCCTATTGCAAAGAAGATCAAGCTAGTAGGCCAAACCAAACTGATAATTCGAAGAGACTTGCAAAGATATCAAATCATACATATAAGAATTCAGAGAAGAATCAAATATTGTTCATAGATAATGTTGATCATGAACCCACAATTCATCGGATCTCGACAAACACACCGCAAAAAGTATTACATAGAATAGATCTCCAAGAAGATCGAGGAGAACTTTGTATTGAGAATCAAAGTGAGAGAAGAAGCCATCTAGCTAATAACTATGGACACGAAGGTCTGTGGTAAACTACTCACACATCATCGGAGAGGCTATGGTGTTGATGTAGATGCCCTCCATGATCGATTCCCCCTCCGACGGAGCGCCGGAAAAGGCCCCAAGATGGGATCTCATGGGTAGAGTAGGTTGCGGCGGTGGAAATAGGGTTTCGTGGTGCTCCTGGATGTTTTCGGGGTATATGAGTATATATAGGCAAAAGAAGTAGGTCGGTGGAGCCACGAGGGGCCCACGAGGGTGGGGGCGCGCCTACCCCCTTGGGTGCGCCCTCCTACCTCGTGACCACCTCCTTGCTTCCTTCACGTCCACTCCAAGTCTCCTGGATTGCGTTTGTTCCAAGAATGATTCTCCCGAAGGTTTCTATCCCTTTGGACTCCGTTTGATATTCCTTTTCTGCCAAACACTCAAATAGGTAAAAAAAACAATAATTTGCACTGGGCCTCCGGTTAATAGGTTAGTCCCAAAAAATAACATAAAAGTGCATAATAAAGCCCAAACATCCAAAACAGATAATATAATAGCATGGAACAATAAAATATTATAGATATGTTGGAGACGTATCAAGCATCCCCAAGCTTAATTCCTGCTCGTCCTTGAGTAGGTAAATGATAAAAACAGAATTTTTGATGTGGAATGCTACCTAACATAATTTTCAATGTAATTCTCTTTATTGTGGCATGAATGTTCAGATCCAAAAGATTCAAGATAAAAGTTTAATATTGACATAAAAATAATAATACTTCACGCATACTAACAAAGTAATTATGTCTTCTCAAAATAACATGGCCATAGAAAGTTATCCCTACAAAATCATATAGTCTGGCTATGCTCTATCTTCATAACACAAAGTATTTAATCATGCACAACCCCGATTTCAGCCAAGCAATTGTTTCACACTTTAGTATTTTGAAACTTTTTCAATCTTCACGCAATACATGAGCGTGAGTCATGAACATAGCACTATAGGTGGAATAGAATGGTGGTTGTGGAGAAGACAAATAGTAGAAGATAGTCTCACATCAACTAGGCGTATCAACGGGCTATGGAGATGACCATTAATAGATATCAATGTGAGTGAGTAGGGATTGCCATGCGATGGATGCACTAGAGCTATAAGTTTATGAAAGCTCAGCAAAAGAAACTAAGTGGGTGTGCATCCAACTTGCTTACTCACGAAGTCCTAGGGCACTTTTGTGGAAGCCCATCATTGGAATATACAAGCCAAGTTCTATAATGAACACTAGTATATGAAAGTGACAACATAGGAAACTCTCTATCATTAAGATCATGGTGCTACTTTGAAGCACAAGTGTGGTAAAAGGATAGTAGCATTGTCCCTTCTCTCTTTTTCTCTCATTTATTTATTTATTTTATTTTTTGGGCCTTCTCTCTTCTTTTATGGCCTCTTTTTTTGATTCTGGAGTCTCATCCCGACTTGTGGGGGAATCATAGTCTCCATCATCCTTTCCTCACTGGGACAATGCTCTAATAATGAAGATCATCACACTTTTATTTACTTACAACTCAAGAATTACAACACAATACTTAGAACAAAATATGACTCTATGTGAATGCCTCCGGCGGTGTACCGGGATGTGCAATGATTCAAGAGTGACATGCATGAAATATTATGAACGGTGGCTTTGCCACAAATACGATGTCAAGTACATGATCGTGCAAGGCAATATGAGAATGATGGAGCGTGTCATAATAAACGGAATAGTGGAAAGTTGCATGGCAATATATCTCGGAATGGCTATGTAAATGCCATAATAGGTAGGTATGATGGCTGTTTTGAGGAAAGTACATGGTGGGTGTATGGTACCGGTGAGAGTTGTGCGGTACTAGAGAGGCTAGCAATGATGGAAGGGTGAGAGTGCGTATAATCCATGGACTCAACATTAGTCATAAAAAACTCACATACTTATTGCAAAAATCTACAAGTCATCAAAATAAAGTACTACACGCATGCTCCTAGGGGAAGGGTTGGTAGGAGTTAACCATCGCGTGATCCCGACCTCCACACATAAGGAAGGCAATCAATAAATAAATCATGCTCCAACTTCATCACATAACGGTTCACCATACGTGCATGCTACGGGAATCACAAACTTCAACACAAGTATTCCTCAAATTTACAACTACTCTACTAGCATGTCTCTAGTATCACCATCTTCATATCTCAAAACAATCATAAAAAATCAAACTTCTCATAGTATTCAATGCACTTTATATGAAAGTTTTTACTATACCCAACTTGGATGCCCATCATATTAGGACTAATTTTATAACCAAAGCAAATTACCATGCTGTTCTAAAATACTCTTAAAATAATATAAGTGAAGCATGAGAGATCAATAAATTCTACAAAATAAAACCACCACCATGATCTAAAAAGGTATAAGTGAAGCACTAGAGCAAAATTGTCTAGCTCAAAAGATATAAGTGAAGCACATAGAGTATTCTAATAAATTCCAATTCATGTGTGTCTCTCCAAAAGGTGTGTACAGCAAGGATTATTGTGATAAACTAGAAAGCAAAGACTCAAATCATACAAGATGCTCCAAGAAAAACACATATCATGTGGTGAATAAAAATATAGCCTCAAGTGAAGTTACCGATAGACGAAGACGAAAGAGGGGATGCCTTACGGGGCATCCCCAAGCTTAGGCTTTTAGTTGTCCTTGAATTTTACCTTGGGGTGCCTTGGTCATCCCCAAGCTTAGGCTCTTGCCACTCCTTATTCCAAAATCCATCAAATCTATACCCAAAACTTGAAAACTTCACAACAGAAAACTCAACAGAAAATCTCATGAGCTCCGTTAGTGCAAGAAAACAAACCACCACTTTAAGGTACTATAATGAACTCATTCTTTATTTATATTTGTTTTAAACCTACTGTATTCCAACTTCTCTATGGTTCACACCCCCCGATACTAGCCATAGATTCATCAAAATAAGCAAACAACACATGAAAAACAGAATTTGTCAAAAACAGAATAGTCTGTAGCAAGCTGTAACTCTCGAATACTTCTGGAACCCGAAAATTATACCAAATTAGGAAGTCCTAGGTAATTTATTTATTAATCTTCTGCAAAAAGAATAACTGAAAATCACGTTCCTGTGATTTATTAAAACTAATCTCGTGCGTGCAAAAACTCCGCCTATGTTGTCTCAACATAGCCGGTCCCAAGCCCGGGTAAAGGAGGAGGGTTGTGATAGGCTTGGCGAGCCAACATAAAAACTCAGCCACTCTTATGGAGATGAAACCCAAAAGATTTTCGTTGGGGCATAACCCTCTCAGCGACGCGCCACATCGGAACCCGGTGTGGTGGAAAATGGGCAAGGCCGGGCCGTCACCCCCCAAGTGGCGCGCCGTATCTTGACCCGGATGCGGTGGCAAGTGAGCGAGGATCGGGTCGTCGCATCCTTAGTGGCGCGCTACATCGGCGCCCGGATATAGTGGAAAATGAGCAAGGGTCTTCGCATTTGACTCGACGAGTACGAAGGGTAGGAAGCTAGCCGAGCCTTGGAGGATTCCCTTAGGTAGCTGGAATGTAGGGTCTCTGACAGGGAAGCTTCGGGAGCTAGTTGATGCAGCGGTGAGGAGAGATGTTGATATCCTTTGCGTCCAAGAAACCAAATGGAGAGGACAAAAGGTGAAGGAGGTGGAGGATACCGGCTTCAAGCTGTGGTACACGGGGACGGCTGTAAACAGAAATGGCGTAGGCATCCTGATCAACAAGAGCCTCAAGTATGGAGTGGTAGACGTCAGGAGACGTGGGGACCGGATTATCCTGGTCAAGCTGGTAGTTGAGGACTTGGTTCTCAATGTTATCAGCGTGTATGCCCCGCAAGTAGGCCACAATGAGAACACCAAGAGGGAGTTCTGGGAAGGCTTGGAAGACATGGTTAGGAGTGTACCGATTGGTGAGAAGCTCTTCATAGGAGGAGACCTCAATGGCCACGTGGGTACATTTAACAAGGGTTTTGAAGGGGCGCATGGGAGCTTTGGCTATGGCATCAGGAATCAAGAAGGAGAAGATGTCTTAAGCTTTGCTCTAGCCTACAACATGATTGTAGCTAACACCCTCTTTAGAAAGAGAGAATCACATATGGTGACTTTTAGTAGTGGCCAACACTCTAGCCAGATTGATTTCATCCTCTCGAGAAGAGAAGATAGGCGTGCGTACCTAGACTGTAAGGTGATACCTGGGGAGAGTGTTGTACCCCAGCATAAGCTGGTGGTTGCTGACTTCCGCTTTCGGATTCGTGTCCAGCGGGATAAGCATGCCAAGGTCACTAGAATGAAGTGGTGGAAGCTCAAGGGGGAGGTAGCTTAGGTGTTCAAGGAGAGGGTAATTAAGGAGGGCCCTTGGGAGGAAGGAGGGGATGCAAACAATGTGTGGATGAAGATGGTGACTTGCATTCGTAAGGTGGCCTCGGAGGAGTTTGGAGTGTCCAGGGGAAGGAGAAGCGAAGATAAGGATACCTGGTGGTGGAATGATGATGTCCAGAAGGCGATTAAAGAGAAGAAAGATTGCTTCAGACGCCTATACCTAGATAGGAGTGCAGACAACATAGAGAAGTACAAGATGGCGAAGAAGGCCGCAAAGCGAGCTGTTGGTGAAGCAAGGGGTCGGGCATATGAGGACCTCTACCAACGGTTAGGCACGAAGGAAGGTGAAAGGGACATCTATAAGATGGCTAAGATCCAGGAGAGGAAGACGAGGGATATTGGCCAAGTCAAATGCATCAAGGACGGAGCAGGCCAACTCTTGGTGAGGGACGAAGAGATTAAGCATAGATGGCGGGAGTACTTCGACAAGTTGTTCAATGGGGAGAATGAGAGTTCTACCATTGAACTGGACGACTCCTTTGATGAGACCAGCATGCATTTTGTGCGGCGCATCCAAGAGTCTGAGGTGAAGGAGGCTTTAAAAAGGATGAAAGGAGGCAAGGCGATGGGCCCTGATTGTATCCCCATTGAGGTGTGGAAAGGTCTTGGGGACATAGCGATAGTATGGCTAACCAAGCTTCTCAACCTCATTTTTCGGGCAAACAAGATGCCAGAAGAATGGAGACGGAGTATATTAGTACCAATCTTCAATAACAAGGGGGATGTTCAGAGTTGTACTAATTATCGTGGAATTAAGCTGACGAGCCATACAACGAAGCTATGGGAGAGAGTCATTGAGCACCGCTTAAGAAGAATGACAAGCGTGACCAAAAATTAAAGAACAAAAATAAAATTGGGTTGCCTCCCAACAAGCGCTATCCTTTAACGCCCCTAGCTAGGCATACAAACAAGAATAGATCTAGGTATTACCATCTTTGGTATTCAATTCATAAGTGGCTCTCATAATAGATTCATAAGGTAATTTAATCTTCTTCCTAGGAAAGTGCTCCATGCCTTTCCTTAATGGAAATTGGAATATAATATTTCCTTCTTTCATATCAATAATTGCACCAATCATTCTAAGGAAAGGTCTACCAAGAATAACAGGACATGGAGGATTACAATCTATATAAAGGACAATGAAATCTACGGGCACATAATTCCTATTTGAAACAATAAGAACATCATTAATCCTTCCGATAGGTTTCTTAATGGTGGAATCCGCAAGATGCAAATTTAAAGAAAAATCATCAAATTCTTGGAAACCGAGCATATCAGACAAAGTTTTAGGAATCGTGGAACGTGAGGCCACTATGATTTCTAATGACTTAACTTCTACTCCTAGTGTGTTTTCTTCTTTGGTGCTAGGTCTCCTACACGCTGACATGCCTACCCTCGACGAGTCCATCCCTCCAATGGAGAAGCTGATGGCCATGGTGGATGATGATTCACCCCCCACATGGTTCCATCAAGATGAAGATGACAATGAGACGATCTTCAACACCTCACCTACAACACATGAGCTATGCTCCAATGGTAACATTGGTGATGGTGCTTCTCTTGTCCCACTAGTGGACTCTCTTGACATTAATTGCTCCCATGATGTTGACCCACCTATTCCCATGCTTCATGCTAGTGCGACTTCTTCATGTCTTGACTTACATATTTATGATGAATATGATGATGAGCATGTTGAGTTGCCTAGTTGTGATGCTATGCTTCATAGGATATCATGTGAAAATTCTATCGGTCACTTCATGTTTGACAATCCTTTGAACTTGTCATATGCTATGAGTGACATCTCCCATATTGTTTCATTACAATCTCAACATAGTAACTGTCAGGACCCCGACTCAATGCCACATCGATCTAGCATGTAACACCTCATATCACTTTGCGGCCTCACGCATGGTATTCCCACGGGTGTCGCCTTACCTTTGCCCGGGACTGTTTGCGCCTTTTGGCACACGTATATGATAGTGTCGCTAGCATCCATATGATAAGGAGCCCGGGCTGACATGGCTAGTTGTAAACCCAAAGTGGCACAGACTTACAGGGACAGGCATCCATGACCTAGCATCGAACGTGTCGGTCATCAGCGAGTGAATCCAGGCTGTAGCACTGGGCTAGCAGGACTCCGGTGAACCGGGCTGTAGCGGGCTAACAGGACTCTGGTATTCATCGCGTGACATTTCCCCGAAGGGACAGACACAGGAACGAAGAAGGACACATGCCGGCCAACCTAAGTGTTCCGGAGCAGTAGCAAGCTACCATGGCTCGGTGGAAACACTAGGAGACATTTCCCGGTAAGAGAGGCTACTAAGGATAAACAACTAGATAGTCAGATCCCACACATACCAAGCATTTCAATAACATACACACAATATGCTCGATATGTGCAAATACAACATGGCATCACAACATGACTCTACGACTCAAGTATTTTATTCAATAGGCTCCGAGGAGCGAGATATTACAAACATGGGTTTCATGACCCAACATTCAGAGCATACAAGTCAAACACAAGCGGAAGCTTAGCATGTCTGAGCACAGACATCTACAAATGAAAAAGGCTTAGAAGCCTGACTATCTACTAGATCCTGCCGAGGGCACAAGATCGTAGCTGAGGTAACAAGCTAAACGTCGAAGTCCACGTGGAACTACTAGCGAGACTGAAGTCTCTCTGCAAAAACATAAAATAGGCAAACGTGAGTACAAATGTACCCAGCAAGACTTACATCAGAACTAACTACATATGCATCATTATCAACAAGGGGATGGTGGGGTTTAACTGCAGCAAGCCAGCTTTGACTCAGTGGCTATCCTAAACTACGACTGCAAGTAACTCTTTTGAGGTGGCGCACACGAGTCCACATATTCACCATATCAATACACCACTATGGATCCGCTCCCGTCTCCCTACGAGAACGCCATCCATAGCACTCACGCTTATCTTGCGCATTTTAGAGTATCCACTTTCACTTGTCTATGAACTATGCAAGGGGTCCAAGTTTCCATATCCGAGGAATCCGGCTATTCGAATAGATAACGATACCCTACAGGGGTGTACTTCTTCACACACGCTCTCGCCACTTATCGCCCTATACACGTCATGTACCTCGGCAACCTTCAAGCGGAAGTCGGGCAAGGGAGTCGGCCCCGGCCTACCTAAACACTCAAGTCTCTCGTCCAGGTTTATCGCCTATTCGGGTTCCATCCGCAAGGAGATCCGGCCAGGGTGTCGCTCACGGCCCCAAATGATGTGTGCAGGGTTCCCAAGCCCACCTCGACGGGTGGATCTACGCTTGGTACACCGTGCCATGGTGCCTAGTCTGTCCCAAGCCCACCTGTACCGGGTGCCACTTGGTAGACTACTAACACTACCTACAAACACCAGAAACTAGTTGCAACTCCTGGACAGAGAACAAGGGTGATTAAGAAGCCGAGAGGGTCAATTAAGGATCCCAATGAGTGGTAGTAGCTGTTCATGGATCACAAACACAGAACTCAGTTCCTGAGGACGGCTGCAATGAGACAACCCACCATGTACTCCTACATGGCCTCTCACCGCTACCTTTACCAAATCGTGTTCACACACTTAGCTCACACACGGTGGGACATGTTCACACACCTCTGATTCATTCCCGATGAATTAGACCTGACTCAACTCTAAGCAGTAGCAGGCATGTCAAACAAGTATGAATGAGTAGGCACATCAGGGCTCAAACAACTCCTACTCATGCTAGTGGGTTTCATCTATTTACTGTGGAATGACAGGTCATGCAAAGGATAAAGGGGTTCAGCTACCGCAGCAAGTAACAGATGAATCGTTGTTGTCCTGATGCAGTAAAAGAGAGCAGGAGCGAGAGAGTGGGATTGTATCAAAATGAACAAGGGGGTTTTGCTTGCGTGGCACTTCTGAAGATAATATAGTTCTTCATTGGTGTCATTGATCACATCGTCGAAACGCGTCTATCGAGAGGGGGCAATTACCGGCAACAGAGAGGAAACACAATCAATGCAATGCAACAATATGATGCATGAATGTGACATGGCAATATGCTGTTGATTGAGCTAATGCAACTAACAACGAGTTAAATGAAGTTGGTTTGAACACTAGGTTCAAATTCAAACTCCATATGTGATTTCTTAAATGCCATTTAATTGAATTGTCCTAAACAGTAGTCATAAGTTGTTCTAACATGCATGAAAATAGTACATATGGATAGATTGGATTTTTCTAATAATTTTTCATATATAAATTATTTCATTTGGAGTTACAATTGAATTTCTATGATTTTTAGAAGTTTAGGGTATTTTCTGAAAATAATAAATCATTTAAGATTTATTTAAATTCTAGAAAGGAATTAATGCGTCAGCATGACCTCACAGTGATGTCAGTAGGTCAACGGCTCGGTCCAGGTCAAACCTGAGGTGTGGGGACCACACGTCAGTGACATAGTTAACTAACCTAAGTTTAATTAGAGCATGGGCCCGCATGTCAGTGTCCTATCTACTTAACTAAGTTAGTTAACACTAACTTAACCTGGTACTAATTAAACAGGGGGCCTGGGCCCACACGTCAGTCCGGCGAGGTCAAAGGGTCAAACCCCCTGGTCGGCGGGGTCAACTCGCCGGCGTTTAGCCGCCGGCGAGGCTAAACACGGTGGTGCAGGTGCGGGTTTCACGTACAGGGCACCGTTCGGGGCGCCGTTGGGCTCTATGGATAGCTGGGAGTGGGCCGCGGCGGGTGGTGCAGGTAGTTGGGCTCGGGGTCGCCGGAAAAGGCGCCGGCGACGTGTTTGGCGGCGGCCGAAGCTCGGGTTTGCACGGGCGCGGCGAGGCGGAGCACAAGGATCTCAACCAAGGGCATGGACGGCGTCGTGGGGTCACCAGGAGCACGTCTGTGCCACTGGGGCGAGCAAGCGAAGCTCAGAAGCGCGTGGCTCAACGTCCATGGCGGCGGTGGCTTCGGTCGTCGGTGAACTAGGAGCCATGGTGTGAAAACGGGACAACAGAGAGGGGGTTCGGGGGAGAGGCTTACGGCGGTTGCAACGGTGCGGACGGCGAGCTCGGGGAAGGCCGGAGCTGAGCGGGGCGGCGAGGTCGATCTCCGGCGGCCGAGGAGGGGAAAAGCCTCGGTGGCGGCGTTGCAGCGTGTCCGGGGCCTCGTGGGTCGTCGAGGAGGTCAGGGACGTCGAGACGGATCTCGCAGGCACGGCGAGGGGTCGAGGAGGAGGCAGTGGCCGTGGCTATGGCGAACGGCGGCGGCGGTGGCTCTCGGATGCGTGCGAGAGGAAAGCTAGGGAGGGAGAGGGAGGAACCAGAGAGGGGGGGAAGATGCAGGGGTTGTCGTGGCGCTCGGGGCCGTCTCCAGCAGCGAGCACACAGGCAGGAGGTGGCCTCGCGCGTGGACGCGCGCGGCGAGCACGCGCTCGTCCTCCTGGCAGAGGAGGAAGGCGACAGGGGAGGAGGCGGTGGTGGGCTGGGCCAGTCACTTGGGCCGCCAGGTGGGCTGGCCAGGTGGGCCGCGCAGGTGAGGCCAGGTAACAGGATTTTCATTTGTTTCTGTTTTAATTTTATTTCTGTAGGTTTGTTGCATTTCTAAAAATACCTAGGCAACTCCAAAAATCACCAAACTGCACATGGCCACTACCTGGAATATATCCAGCATGGGACATTTTAGTTTGGGGTTATTTGAGCATTTGAAATATTTTATATAATTTAAATGCCCAAACTCAAATAACTAAAGATTTAATCCAGTGACCTTAGAGTGACCTAGAAATCTGTGCATCACTTTTGACAATGGTTTAAGACCAAGGCAGAGGTGATGAACATTTTAGAAGGCATTTCAGGTTCACTGAGAATACTTTTATTTGAACCTGGTTTATTTGATCTGGTGCTAGGGTTTGAGCAATCCCCATTTCAAATTTAATAGAAATTTAAACATGATGCAACACAAGACTAGCTAACCCAGAGCTGGCCAGAACCAGGGATATGACAACTCACCCCCACTAAACAAGAATCTCGTCCCGAGATTCAAGACGTGAGGTAAGAAGACAGAGGGGACACTAGCTAACACAATCTTCACGATCCAGGTTGCACTTCATAAGAACGTTGATTCAATCACCAACTTTGTCTTGTCGTCTTGCTCTGAGAACTCCAGCCAACATGACAATGAGAGGAGAAGGAGACTCTAGAAGAATCGATCTTCTAGAAGATCGAACAACTCAGGATCACTCATCGAGTGAGACATTGAAACATCTCTCGAGCTGATAGGCAAAACATGCAGCAGGAGAGACGGAAGAAACAATTTGACGAGGGTTTCAAAATAGGAGAAAGGATTGCCATGATTCCATAACGTGGCACCTTGGGGGAGGTGACTCGTAGAACTATTCCCTTAAGTGGCAAAAAGAATTACTTTTGATATAGAGATCATTGAAACTCTTAATACCAGCCTAAGGAAAATCACAATCGATTGGTTGAAAGAGTTCGAATAAAAGACATACTCATACTAGAATGGATGATGTGGACTACCTTGTTGAAGACAACGCAATGGATGACTTTTGCTTATCACCGGAAATGGATGGGACTCATGGCGGGTCCACTTTTGAGGATGATCCTAGACATCGATTACTGAGAGGGGCAGCCCATGGAAATTGGCATGATGGGGTGCAAGCTGGGAACAACATGCAAATGTTGGAAGTGTTCCAACCATCATATCTGCCTGAGATTCAGATCTGGTTGGTGTCAGGATATTCCAGACTCATCAAGTCTAGAAAGAAAATGAAGGTTTGCAACACAAGTCGATGAGATGACATTGCGAGATTCTCGGGGAGTGAACTACGATAGCAAGCTCCAAAACATGAGCTGGTTCTGCTACAACATGTGAACGTGTTGTCCGAGACAAGCATGAACACATAGTAGTCTTATAATAAAACGCTACCGAGTTCAGAAGGGGAACCATCATCGAGGATATCGAAGTCCTTGCATAAGTCTTGCTCTTAAGAAGGAACTTCTTCTCCTTGAACAAATCAATCAGTGGCTTGGTGAGCTAGGATATACATATGGAATGAAGATAATCAGTCTATCAAACCACAGAATACTTCGCACGTGCATAACTGACTTGGGATAATTCCATGGATAACAAAACAATCTTTCTCGAACTCACGGCGGCAACTTGCACCAAATGCACGTGAATCAGAAGAAGTCACTTCTTTCATCCAACATATTCTTCACGAATGGGTCATGAAGATAAAGCTAATAAAAGTTTCCAACACTAGGTTGATGTTCAACATGAGTCATGGGGAAGACAAAATGCTGCTAATGGGCTCAACAGCAACTCATCGGAATTTCCATATCACTGGACTTCCACCATCATGTGAACACGGTGATATCATTGATCAGACCAAAAGATGTAATGGTGTATGCTCGAGGGATCAACCACGAGTAAGACAACATTACGAACATCGTTGGTTCTGATTTGACTTGACAATAGCCCATACTCAAGTCAAAGTTTTGACAAGGCAATAGATCCAACAACTGATCACAAGGACCAATCAATGGAGATATCACCTTTCTTCAACACACACACGCACAGAAGATATCCCTTAGAGATGAACTAAGTTAAGCAAAGCTTTATCTTCCAACTCTCCAAGTTGTTGTCTAGCTCAACCAACTAGCTCAGGGATATCCAACACAGATTCTTGGAGAATGGGTGGTTTAGAGGAAAACCAATATGATCACGAACTCAACATAGCGGTCAGGTGACAACCTGGTAACACTTCCGAGAAGATATTCGGAAATCACGAACCACCGATATGTCTCTAAGCTCGAGAACAATCTTGCTTTTCAGGGCAAGATGATATGATCAAAAAAATGAGGGATTGACACAATCCTAGCTCATTGATCGAAGAGTGCACCGGAAATAAGGACTAGGTAGCACGATCAGACTTAGAATGATAATTCAATAACCAGCACGCTAAGAATGAGAGTATTGTCCATTAACTACCAAGCAACGGAGTTGCTAGGAGTATTGATTTCGCACATCACGGTACACTTGTCGGCATTCCGGTTACAATAACACGGGAACCGAGGAATGAACAATGATGGAAAGAAGTATTACTGCGTCAAGAATTCATAACAGGTGGTGCAATTCTCATGACACTCTTGACATAAACATGGTAACACTCCAAGGTACAGCAGAGCAGAAGCTGGTTTGGCATTTTGATCTGCGGAATACAACTGCTTTGACCCAATCCTAGAAATGGATGAGGTATTGGAGTTTGTTTCTCCTAGTCATTACGGATTAGAATGGCTTGACGGACCACATGAGTAATAGGCATCGATGAACGAATGCACGCATACTCTTGACTATCAATTGATAGACGAGGGTCAGAAGACGACTAAGGGGGCAGCTCAAAAGAACACACAATTTTCTGAGTTGTGGATGCATGGATTAGTATGACGAACCAAGTTCAACAGGTTTCTTCAAGATAACCCATGCAGGAAGGTAGAACTGGCAGAGTCACAATATAGAGAGAAGAACTCATCAAGAGCACTCTGGTTGTGATCTTTCAGTTCAGCGAGGAACTTCTGCCATAAGTAGTTCATGGTATTGGAAGAAGGAAATACCATGAACCTCGAGGACTAATACAAAGGTTACTAATATCCTAAAGGTACGAGCAACACTAACAACATGAAGTAAGTAGGGAAATCTCGGGTTCAGAAACCCAGGAGTAGAATACCTACTACTAAGTGGCATCACGGGATGCTTTCGATAATGATGGCCAGAATGATCACACTGGAAACACAAAACATGGCTAGATTATTAGGTGGTCCCCTAAGATACCTAGGTCATAATAATAGCACCAACATATATGTCGAGGCAATAGAATACCTCAACTCAGCAATTAGTGTGATTAACCTGGCCCAAAGGAACATAAACACCAGAGGGAAAGAATTTGCAAATGCATCAGATTGTTTAGAAACCTGGGATGACTCAGACAGCATAACGGCTGTAAATGCTCAAAAAGATTTGAGACATCATGCAAAATGGTGGCATAACCACTCAACATCACAATATCAAGGTTTCGAGATCAACAGCTAACATACGGAAGTAGTAGAAACTGAACTGGGCCTTAAATCCAACAATCTTGCAAGTCTACAGATTAGTAACACGTCATCCTGATAGAAAGAAGAGAAGCCTAGTTCTTAATCCCCGTAGAAGAGAAGAGGTTGACTCAGATCAGAAGGCCATGAGGTATAAGGAGTAAAAAGAGCCTTACGTTCCCTTCCACAATCAATTCCCTTACATAACTAAAGCATTTCTAGACGCAACTTCGACCGGTTTGGCTTGGTAATCCTACAGGCAGTCAGGCTCTGATACCAAAGCTGTCAGGACCCCGACTCAATGCCACATCGATCTAGCATGTAACACCTCATATCACTTTGCGGCCTCACGCACGGTATTCCCACGGGTGTCGCCTTACCTTTGCCCGGGACCGTTTGCGCCTTTTGGCACACGTATATGATAGTGTCGCTAGCATCCATATGATAAGGAGCCGGGCTGACATGGCTAGTCGTAAACCCAAAGTGGCACAGACTTATAGGGACAGGCATCCATGACCTAGCATCGAACGTGTCGGTCATCAGCGAGTGAATCCAGGCTGTAGCACTAGGCTAGCAGGACTCCGGTGAATTGGGCTGTAGCGGGCTAATAGGACTCTGGTATTCATCGCGTGACATTTCCCCGAAGGGACAGACACAGGAACGAAGAAGGACACATGCCGGCCAACCTAAGTGTTCCGGAGCAGTAGCAAGCTACCATGGCTCGGTGGAAACACTAGGAGACATTTCCCGGTAAGAGAGGCTACTAAGGATAAACAACTAGATAGTCAGATCCCACACATACCAAGCATTTCAATAACATACACACAATATGCTCGATACGTGCAAATACAACCTGGCATCACAACATGACTCTACGACTCAAGTATTTTATTCAATAGGCTCCGAGGAGCGAGATATTACAAACATGGGTTTCATGACCCAACATTCAGAGCATACAAGTCAAACACAAGCGGAAGCTTAGCATGTCTGAGTACATACATCTACAAATGAAAAAGGCTTAGAAGCCTGACTAACTACTAGATCCTGCCGAGGGCACAAGATCGTAGCTGAGGTAACAAGCTAAACGTCGAAGTCCACGTGGAACTACTAGCGAGACTGAAGTCTCTCTGCAAAAACATAAAATAGGCAAACGTGAGTACAATTGTACCCCACAAGACTTACCTCAGAACTAAGTACATATGCATCATTATCAACAAGGGGATGGTGGGGTTTAACTACAGCAAGCCAGCTTTGACTCAGTGGCTATCCTAAACTACGACTGCAAGTAACTCTTTTGAGGTGGCGCACACGAGTCCACATATTCACCATATCAGTACACCACTATGGATCTGCTCCCGTCTCCCTACGAGAATGCCATCCATAGCACTCACGCTTATCTTGCGCATTTTAGAGTATCCACTTTCACTTGTCTATGAACTATGCAAGGGGTCCAAGTTTCCATATCCGAGGAATCCGGCTATTCGAATAGATAACGATACCCTGCAGGGGTGTACTTCTTCACACACGCTCTCGCCACTTATCGCCCTCTACACATCATGTACCTCGGCAACCTTCAAGCGGAAGCCGGGCGAGGGAGTCGGCCACGGACTACCTAAACACTCAAGTCTCTCGTCCAGGTTTATCGCCTATTCGGGTTCCATCCGCAAGGAGATCCGGCCGGGGTGTCGCTCACGGCCCCAAACGATGTGTGCAGGGTTCCCAAGCCCACCTCGATGGGTGGATCTATGCTTGGTACACCGTGCCACGGTGCCTAGTCTGTCCCAGGCCCACCTGTACCGGGTGCCACTTGGTAGACTACTAACACTACCTACAAACACCAGAAACTAGTTGCAACTCCTGGACAGAGAACAAGGGTGATTAAGAAGCCGAGAGGGTCAATTAAGGATCCCAATGAGTGGTAGTAGCTGTTCATGGATCACAAACACACGAACTTAGTTCCTAAGGACGGCTGCAATGAGACAACCCACCATGTACTCCTACATGGCCTCTCACCGCTACCTTTACCAAATCGTGTTCACACACTTAGCTCGCACACGGTGGGACATGTTCACACACCTCTGATTCATTCCCGATGAATCAGACCTGACTCAACTCTAAGCAGTAGCAGGCATGACAAACAAGTATGAATGAGTAGGCACATCAGGGCTCAAACAACTCCTACTCATGCTAGTGGGTTTCATCTATTTACTGTGGAATGACAGGTCATGCAACGGATAAAGGGGTTCAGCTACCGCAGCAAGTAACAGATGAATCATTGTTGTCCTAATGCAGTAAAAGAGAGCAGGAGCGAGAGAGTGGGATTGTATCGAAATGAACAAGGGGGTTTTGCTTGCCTGGCACTTCTGAAGATAGTATAGTTCTTCAATGGTGTCATTGATCACATCGTCGAAACGCGTCTAACGAGAGGGGGCAATTACCAGCAACAGAGAGGAAACACAATCAATGCAATGCAACAATATGATGCATGAATGTGACATGGCAATATGCTGTTGATTGAGCTAATGCAACTAACAACAAGTTAAATGAAGTTGGTTTGAACACTAGGTTCAAATTCAAACTCCATATGTGATTTCTTAAATGCCATTTAATTGAATTGTCCTAAACAGTTGTCATAAGTTGTTCTAACATGCATGAAAATAGTACAGATGGATAGATTGGATTTTTCTGATAATTTTTCATATATAAATTATTTCATTCGGAGTTACGGTTGAATTTCTATGATTTTTAGAAGTTTAGGGTATTTTCTGAAAATAATAAATCATTTAATATTTATTTAAATTCCAGAAAGGAATTAGTGCGTCAGCATGACCTCATAGTGATGTCAGCAGGTCAACGGCTCGGTCCAGGTCAAACCTGAGGTGTGGGGACCACACGTCAGTGACATAGTTAACTAACCTAAGTTTAATTAGAGCCTGGGCCCGCATGTCAGTGTCCTATTTACTTAACTAAGTTAGTTAACACTAACTTAACCTGGTACTAATTAAACAGGGGGCCTGGGCCCACACGTCAGTCCGGCGAGGTCAAAGGGTCAAACCCCCTAGTCGGCGGGGTCAACTCGCCGGCGTTTAGCCGCTGGCGAGGCTAAACGCGGCGGTGCAGGTGCGGGTTTCACGTACAGGGCACCGTTCGGGGCGCCGTTGGGCTCTATGGATAGCTGGGAGTGGGCCGCGGCGGGTGCTGCAGGTAGTTGGGCTCGGGGTCGCGGGAAAAGGCGCCGGCGACGTGTTTGGCGGCGGCCAGAGCTCGGGTTTGCACGGACGCGGCGACGCGGGGCACAAGGAGCTCAACCAAGGGCATGGACGGCGTTGTGGGGTCACCAGGAGCACGTCTGTGCCACTGGGGCGAGCAAGCGAAGCTCGGAAGTGCGTGGCTCAACGTCCATGGCGGCGGCGGCTTCGGTCGTCGGTGAACTAGGAGCCACGGTGTGAAAACGGGACAACAGAGAGGGGGGTTCGAGGGAGAGGCTTACGGCGGTTGCAATGGTGCGGACGGCGAGCTCGGGGAAGGCCGGAGCTGAGCGGGGCGGCGAGGTCGATCTCCCGCGGCCGAGGAGGGGAAAAGCCTCGGTGGCGGCGTTGCAGCGTGTCCGGGGCCTCGTGGGTCGTCGAGGAGGTCGGGGACGTCGAGACGGATCTCGCAGGCACGGCGAGGGGTCGAGGGGGAGTCAGTGGCCGCGGCTATGGCGAACGGCGGCGGCGGTGGCTCTCGGGTGCATGCGAGAGGAGAGCTAGGGAGGGAGAGGGAGGAACCAGAGAGGGGGGAAAGATGCAGGGGGTGTCGTGGCGCTCGGGGCCGTCTCCAGCAGCGAGCACACAGGCAGGAGGTGGCCTCGCGCGTGGACGCGCGCGGCGAGCACGCGCTCGTCCTCCTGGCAGAGGAGGAAGGCGACAGGGGAGGAGGCGGTGGTGGGCTGGGCCAGTCACTTGGACCGCCAGGTGGGCTGGCCAGGTGGGCCGCGCAGGTGAGGCCAGGTAACATGATTTTCATTTGTTTCTGTTTTAATTTTATTTCTGTAGGTTTGTTGCATTTCTAAAAATACCTAGGCAACTCCAAAAATCACCAAACTGCACATGGCCACTACCTGGAATATATCCTGCATGGGACATTTTAGTTTGGGGTTATTTGAGCATTTGAAATATTTTATATAATTTAAATGCCCAAACTCAAATAACTAAAGATTTAATCCAGTGACCTTAGAGTGACCTAGAAATCTGTGCATCACTTTTGACAGTGGTTTAAGACCAAGGCAGAGGTGATGAACATTTTAGAAGGCATTTCAGGTTCACTGAGAATACTTTTATTTGAACCTGGTTGATTTGATCTGGTGCTAGGGTTCGAGCAATCCCCATTTCAAATTTAATAGAAATTTAAACATGATGCAACACAAGACTAGCTAACCCAGAGCAGGCCAGAACCAGGGATGTGACAGTAACTATGCATGCCCCATTAAAATAAATCCCATTTGCACTTATGGCATAGATGACGAGATGATGGTCATTGGCTTTTGCTTCTCTTGTGATGATATTGCCATGCTTCCTTTACATGATTTGCGCAATTCCTATACTATGACATGCCATGATCACATTGTTTCGAATATACATTGTTTAGGATGTTGTCAATATTCTCCATGTGATGTTGCTACTCATGCTCATGAGGAGACCCCCATAGTTTCCTCATACATATTAGGAGATCTTGATGCATTTCATACTTTGCATGATTCCCACAATTGCGTGCACCATATGCATTCCATGAATAACAATGCTCTAGATATTTCTCATGATGCATTCCATCCTTTGAGTCTCCATTATGTCATACATAACAACAAACCCATCATGATGGATGACATGTTTCTATATCGCGCATCTCATTTATTTGAGCATTGGATATTTTGTGCTAACCGACACATGCACGTGCGCATCATGATGGATGATGTGTACATATACCACGCACACACAATTTTCCCTTTGTCTTTGTTTTGTGTAGGTACTCATGTATACTCGTCAACCTCTCAATCCCAAGAGTTGACGAAACGAGCTCTTGAGAGCAACGATGCTTTGGGATCCCATGGACTATCCTTACCACCGTTCCCTTCGCGCAAGGACTACGGCGCATCTCTTTTACTTGGCTCTCACACGGCTATTTACCACTTGTCACCTTATGCCCATACTATTGTGTTCACTTTGCATGTTATGCCTCTTTCTATGCCTTTGCCATGCAATTGTGACCCTTGCTTGCACTTACACATGATTCACCATTATGCTACTTCTATGTGTATTTGCATGCTTGGTGGAGATCCTTGTTGCTATTGCCATGATTTCTTTGTGCACCATGTTATTGATGCTTGTTGTGTTGGGAGAGTCATGATGTCTCATTGCTATTTACATATGGCCTCTTGCCAATACATTGATGATATTTTGCTCATACCTTGCTTTCATGCTTGTGATATGTCACGTGCACTATTCATGCCCACTATTTGCAAACATGACATGCTTGCCATGATTCCCTCTAGTACATTGCATCTTCGCACTACTAGCTTGCTTGACTTGACCGCTATGATTGCTTGCTATGTTGCATCACCCATGTTCCACTATTACTTGCTTTCTTGGGTTGATGACATATATGCGCATGCCTCTCACTTGATTTGTCATGATCATTGCCTCTTGGCTCCATTAGTTGCATCTCTCATATCACCTTGTATTGAATGCCAACTTGCTATGCTTATTGATCTTGGAGACTTGGACACTTTACTTGTGATGCATGCTTGTTTCATTGAGCCTCTTGTATTTGGTTGTTATTGCATCATATACCTCCATACTATGACACGCTCCCTTGTAATTACTTATGATGAGCATGATGCATACACTTGCTAGGTATCTTACCGCTCGAATGATAGGTTTTGCATTTCCGCTAACCTCATTTGTTTTTCCGAGTGTTTGTCATGTTCTTTCATTTTGGAGGATTCACAAGGTGGTGCTGTTATGCGACAACTTGGTCATCCGAAGGCATACACGATGTGCAACACCAACATTTGCGAGAATCTACTAAAGGTGAACTCCTTCTCTTTGAGCCATCCTCAAATACGCATATTGGATGGGCCACTCTTTAAATGTTGTTTCCTTCTTGTTGTGTACATGATACATCTCGCGAACAGAGGAGCGACATTGGAGATTGGCTCTATGGACCTTCACATTGAGGAGCGGTCGGACTTATTGGATGCACCTTCGGATTTCCACTCATGCCATGACATCGAGCATTGGTACATCAACACTCCTTTGGCACACTGCACTCACACCTACATATTTGTTGATTGTGCTCCCACATGTCATGCTCGATGGACATATCATACTCACCGCAAGTTTGCACCCTATGCATGGATTGACTCACATTATGATTGCCTTATTGCATCTTGTATTACCATGTCATCCATGATATATGAGCTTGTGCATTTCCTTAGCAAATTTGTTGTGATGTTCCTTGATGGCATATTCATACATCATGATCATATTTTCCACCATCAATTGCATGATAGCATACACATATTGAGCATTCATTGTCATGTTCATGCTTTTGATGCACCATCCCATTATGAAATCATTTTGCACAATGGTCACATTCATCATATTCACAACACCTTTGTGCATGCCTCGAATGAATTTTCTCACATGAATGCCTTACATCTCATTCTAAATTTTTTGGATAAGCATCTTGTGCCTTGCCATGCACTATCTTGCCGCACGGACTCATTCTTACATGATGGACATTTTGTGTGCGCTAGCCATTATATTTCTGAGTGTCGCTTGTGTTTGCTCATTTTGCATATACCACATACCAGAGACACCTTGGAGTACTTGGATTGCATCATGCCTTCAACTCCATCCAACTATAAGTTCATCCACGACAACCGTTTCCATGGTGATGAGGATCACGATCCGAGGTCGGATCTTTCCCAAGGGGGGGGGGGAGATGATGCAGAGCATCCCACGATCATCCCCATGTACACTCCGACTACTCTCCAAGCCCCAAGAGGACATATGAAGAGACCTCAAACATATCCCATTGGACACAAGGTGAATTCACTCCTCTTCGAACCGTCACTTTCCACATGTGACACATGGCTACTACCTCATGCATGGACCTTGCCTATACTCAGGTACAACCAAGATGACCATGGAGAATCAAAGGACCAAGGCCAAGCATGGAAGAGGAGAAGGAAGAAGAGCCAGTTGCTACAGGCCCCGGACATCCGGCCCGACCCCGGAAATCTGGCGCCCATCACAGAACGCACCCAAAGCTGAACCCCGTCAGCCCGGACATCCGGCTCTTCCCGAGACACTGGACATCCGGCCCCCTGCCCGGACATCCGGACCCCACTATCCAGAGAGCAGAAGAATCAGGCAACTCCAGCCCGGACATCTGGCCGAGACCCGGACATCCGGCCCTTCATGAGCCGCCGGACATCTGGCCCCCAGCCCGGACATCCGGCACCTTCCTGTGAGCAGAGAACGGGCCAAGGGCCCATGTATCCCCCTCTCACTTACCCCTTCGTGGGCTAGCACTATATATACTCTCCCACCTCCTCCTAGTTAGGGTTAGCAAAGGATTAGCTCATTTGAGATAGAGCTTTGCTCATTCATACGGATCTCCTCCTCGTGAGAGACCGCGACCTCTTCGGAGAAGATCCACCATGGATTCAAGACCCCTTTACGAGAAGATCCCTCATGGATTCAAGACCTCCTCTCAGAGATGAGCTACCGCCACTTGTATCGTCCTATGTTGGATTTGGACCGTGTATCTCTTTGTGTTTCTTGGATCTAGCACATGTGTGATCAAATTCGTGTTGGTTGAGTGTTTTCTCTTGTGTTCCCCCGTGATTTCCCTCGTTTCCTTCCGCGCGTTCTTCGTGTTCCTCGTAGGGATCCTCTCCAAACGTGAAAGATCGGCCCCTAGGGTTCCGCCCTACATCAGATGATCTTAGTGGGAGGAAAATACTTAGAGATAAAAGCATCTTTGCACTTATTCCATGAATCAATACTATTTTTAGGCAAAGAAAAGAACCAAGTGTTAGCACAGTCTCTAAGCAAAAACGGAAATAACTTCAATTTAACAATATCATTATCCACATCTCTCTTCTTTTGCATATCGCACAAATCAACAAAGTTATTTAGATGTGTAGCGGCATCTTCACTAAGAAGGCCAGAGAATTGATCTTTCATGACAAGATTCAATAAAGCATCATTAATTTCGCAAGATTCATCATTGGTAATAGGAGCAATTGGAGTTCTAAGAAAATCATTGTTTTTGGTATTGGAAAAATAACACAATTTAGTATTGTCTTGAGCCATAGCGACAAACAATCCAACACACAAGCGCATAAGAAGCAAGCAAAAAGAGACGAACAGAAAAAGGGCGAATAAAATGGCAAGTGTGAAGTGGGGGAGAGGAAAACGAGAGGCAAATGGCAAATAATGTAATGCGAGGGATAAGAATGTGTGATGGGTACTTGGTATATCTTGACTTGTGCGTAGATCTTTCCGGCAACAATGCCAGATACCGGCGAGTTGACGAGAGATCAAATCTTGACTTGACTTGGCGTAAGCCTCCCCGGCAATGGCGCCATAAATCCTTCTTGCTACCTCTTGAGCATGCGTTGGTTTTCCCTTGAAGAGGAAAGGGTGATGCAGCAGAGTAGAGTAACTATTTCCCTCAGTTTTTGAGCACCAAGGTATCAATCCAGTAGGATGTTACATGCAAGTCGCCTTGTACCTGCACAAACAAATAAGAACCTTGCAACCAACGCGATAAAGGGGTTGTTAATCCCTTCACGGCCACTTGCAAAAGTGAGATCTGATAGAGATAATAAGATAAATATTTTTTGTATTTTTGTTGTATAGATTGAAAAGTAAAGATTGAAAAATAGTAAACGAGATGCAATGTAAATAAAAGAGATATAATATGATGGAAAAGAGACCCGGGGCCATAGGTTTCATTAGTGGCTTCTCTCAAGAGCATATCTTATGAGGGGTGAACAAATTACTGTCGAGCAATTAATGGAAAAGCGCATAGTTATGAGAATATCTAAGCATGATCATGTATATAGGCATCACATCCGTGACAAGTAGATCGAAACAATTCTGCATCTACTACTATTACTCCACACATCGACCGGAGGGGGAATTAATCACGGAGGGCTTCTACATCAACACCATAGCCTCTCTAGATGGCTTCTTCTCTCTCTTTGAATCTCAATACAAAGTTCTCCTCGATCTTCTTGGAGATCTATTCGATGTAACTCTTTTTGCGGTGTGTTTGTCAAGATCCGATGAATTGAGGGTTTATGATCAATTTTATCTATGAGAAAATTTGGATCCCCTCTGAATTCTTTTATGTATGATTGGTTATCTTTGCAAGTCTCCTCGAATTATCAGTTTGGTTTGGCCTTATAGATTGATCTTTATTGCAATGGGAGAAGTGCTTAGCTTTGGGTTCAATCTTGCGGTGTCCTTTCCCAATGACAGCAGGGGCAGCAAGGCACGTATTGTATTGTTGCCATCGAGGATAAAAAGATGGGGTTTATATCATATTGTTTGAGTTTATCCCTCTACGTCATGTCATCTTTCTTAATGCGTTACTATGTTCTTATGAACTTAATACTATAGATGCATGCTGGATAGCGGTCGATGTGTGGAGTAATAGTAGTAGATGCAGAATCGTTTCGGTCTACTTGTCGCGAACGTGATGCCTATATATATGATCATGCCTAGATATTCTCATAACTATGCACTTTTCTATCAATTGCTCGACAATAATTTGGTCACCCACCGTAATACTTATGCTATCTTGAGAGAAGCCACTAGTGAAACCTATGGCCCCCGGGTCTATTTTTTATCATATAAGTTTTCGATCTATCTTTATTGCACTCTTTACTTTCCAATCTATATCATAAAAATACCAAAAATATTTATCTTATCTTATTATCTCTATCAGATCTCACTTTGGCAAGTTCCCGTGAAGGGATTGACAACCTCTTTATCGAGTTGGTTGCGAGGTTCTTGTTTGTTTGTGTAGGTACGAGGGACTTGCGTGTAGCCTCCAACTGGATTGATACATTGGTTCTGAAAAATTGAGGGAAATACTTATGCTACTTTGCTGCACCACCCTTTCCTCTTCAAGGGAAAACCAACTCAGTGCTCAAGAGGTAGCAAGAAGGATTTCTGGCGCCGTTGCCGGGGAGGTCTTCACTGAAGTCAAGACATACCAAGTACCCATCACAAGCTCACACTACTGGAATCAGCTTCTTTGTCATCCGCCATGGCGGACAGCAAAGGCATGCATGGCGGATGGCAAAGACCTTTGCCGTCCGTCAGCTGACGGTAATAGGTCCGGCTGAATGGGCTATGACAAAGACTTCTTTGCCGTCAGCTGGCGGACGGCAAAGATGAAACAATCTTTGCCGTCAGCCGGCTGAGGGCAACGGTACTGGACAGCACACGTGACAATGTCTGGCCGTTAGGGGGCTAACGGTGAACTTTGTCGTCAGCTGGCAGACGACAAAGTAACCAAATAGGATAGCCCAGGTTGAACAGGGAGCTGCCACGTGGCATCTTTGCCGTCCACTAGCTGATGGCAAAATGCTTTGCCGTCAGCTGGCGGACAGCAAAGATCCTGTATAGCCCCATTTTTTTGTTTTTTCTTAAATTCATTCAATTTGAACACCCAAGTTTCAACACACAAATTTCAACACACAAATTTCACAAAAGACATATCCAACACACAAGTTTCATCATATATACATTACATAACCAACACGTACATAGTTCGATCCATACATATTACAAAAGTTTCACATTGTTCATGCAACACCATTATCCATCCATCCATATAACAAGTTCCATCCATGCAAGTTCATCGATACAAAATAAAAGCAGAAAGGGAAAAGAAGCACTCCATCCATGCAAGCTTCTGTGAATTAAATGAGATCTACAAAATGGGAAACAAGAAAGTTAGAAGAAGAAGAAGAACATGAAGAAGAAGAAGAAGAAGACTGGAATAAGAAGTTAGCATATACTTAGGTAAAATGGAGCTAACCTAGCTAATTATGCCATCTTTGAGTGAACTAAGCATATTATGCCATCTTGGTAATTTTGGAGCTAACCTAGGTAAACTAGGTCATTTTGGAGCTAACCTAGGTAAACTTGGTCATTTTGGAGCTAACCTAGGTAAACTAGGTCATTTTGGAGCTAACCTAGCTAAAATGGATCATATTGGAGCTAACCTAGGTAAACTTGATCATTTTGGAGCAAACCTAGCTCAAATGGATCATAGTGGAGCTAACCTAGGTAAACTTGATCATTTTGGAGCTAACCTAGCTAAAATGGATCATATTGGAGCTAACCTAGGTAAACTTGGTCATTTTGGAGCTAACCTAGGTAAATTAGGTCATTTTGGAGCTAATCTAGCTAAAATGGATCAAATTGGAGCTAACCTAGGTAAACTTGGTCATTTTGGAGCTAACCTAGGAAAAATGGATCATATTGGAGCTAACCTAGGTTAAATGGGTCATTTTGGAGCTAACTTAACTAATTATGCCATTTTTGAGTTAACTAAGCATAATTATGCCATTTTTTACACAAGTAAGCCAAGTGTATATGTCATTATTGAGAAAACCTAGGAAACTAAGCATATTAGAGATAACTTAGCATATTAGAGCTAACTTATTTCATTTCGGAGGAAACAAAGCTAAGTATATATAGATCATTCTAGAGGTCGGACATACCTGACATAGTTCACTCCTCATTCTTCTTCTCCTTCTCCTTCCTCATCCTGATGCGCCAAGAGCGGCGAGGCGGTGGAGGCACTGGGATGTAGTCTTCTACCACAATTGGCATGGTCATGTCGCCGGGCTCTGGGATCGCCGGCGCCACCACCATCGCGAGGTCATTGTCAGGCACCACCACCATCGTGAGGCCATCTTCAGGCAGCACCATCGCTAGGTCATCCTCAGCCACCACCATCTCTTGCCCATCGTCAGCCACCACCGTCGCTACATCATCCTCAGCCACCAGCATCTGTTGCCCATCATCAACCTGCACCTCCTCATCCCCACTCTGCTCCTCTTCTTCCCCACTCCATTCCGGATCATCCTTGCTGCTCCTTTTGCTACAGCCAGAGTCGCTGCTGCTTTGGCTATAGCCAGAGTCGCTGCTGCTGCTCCCATTGCCTAACCAGATGCAACAATGACCGTTAACAATTGATGTGAGACAAAGCAAAATGCAAAGGAAGAAGAGGCAGAACATACTGGCATCATCGTCGTCCTGGTAGCGCATGCGACACATAGTCGTGTTGAACACCTTCACGGTGAGCATGGCGTTGCCGTCGTACCTGAAGAGAAGGAAGTACCCGTGCCGCAGGTCGTAGGCACGGTAGAACTGCTCCCAGTCACGACATAGGTACATGTGGTCGTACCTGATCACCAACTCCATGTCCCAAAGCCTGCGAAGCCCGCTGCCGGCCTGTCGCAGCTTCACAATCTTTGGCCGATGGCCGTCCAACATCATCATAAAAGTGTCAGGCAGCCTCTGCAGTTTGGGACAAGGAGTGATGTAGCAAACAACAGAGTTATCATAATGAGATGGGTGAAGGGGAGATCTCTCCTTTGATATACCTGCCTCTTGGAGGAAGTCTCAAGTATGATACTGAAGAGCTCGAAAGCATCCAACTCATACTCCGGTGTGGCAGAGCAGAGCCTGCGGTGACGGCCTCTCCCCATCTCTAATAAGCAGCAGAAGAGACCAATTAGTATATAGAAGCATATCTATAAATATAGAGCCAAGTTTCTAGACATGAAAGAAAACTGAGAAAAAAAAGAATGCATTTGTGCTCAACAACATCAACAACACTTAATTAATTTGGTAGGTTAGTTGGCAATGGCAATTGGCACCCTTCAAAACTAGGGATTTCTTTAGACGTGAAAGAAAACTGAAAATGTTGAAAAAATAGCATAGTAATCTAAAAATAGGGAAAAATACACTTCTTCTTCCTCCTCTTTAATTATCTTCTTCTTCTTCTTCTTGATTGTTAATTCCTAAGGTGGAAGCAACTCTGGTTGGCAATATATAGTTGAAGTTACCAAGATCTTGTTATCACTTTCCGCGGCAAATTGGTGTCAACGGTACCAAAAACATACTTAATTATTTGTAATTATGAATTCACATCACATAAATCCAATATTGTCCCGGTTGATATTGGTTCAAGTTTTGTCTTAACTACACAAATATGTACTACATTTCCAGGCATATACGGCAAATAAGCAGGGGAGGAGGTGTGGGGAGTGTGTCCTTCCTTTCTGGGTGGTAGAGCAACAGCCAGCCAGCCAGCCAGACCACCAGTACCCAAGCTAACCACACACAGATGCTCCTAGATTATTTCCATGGTGCTGATGTCGATGCTGATGATGCATGGTGAGACAGAGATAGAGAAGAATATGAAGAGGAAGAGGAAGATCACAGCTCCCTTTACGTGAGGACAATGCCTACTGGAGAGGAGAGGAGTAGTACCCCACACCTTTTCTAGCTCCCTCCCCTGTTTGCTTGCTTGCTTGCCACTTTACACTCGTTTGCATTGCACTACACACTCACCCTCATCTCATCACCACTGATGAATTGCCATCTAGCTCATCATGATCATCACACTCTCACACATTGTACTACTATTAAACAATTCATAACAACCTGGACATGGGGAATACTCCCATTTGTATAGGACAAAGCTTAGGCTAATGTTTTTTCACTAGAGTCTACATACAGGTTAAGCTCATGGTATGTTTTTACTAGTTAGGAATTTCCATTTGTGCAGTGTGAAGTAAGGGATTGCAGGATTTGGCTACTATATATGCAGATTTTGCAAGATTTGTTACTAGTTACTCTTCTGAACTCTGCAATGATGTAGCCTACTGAATTGTAATCCCTGCACAATCTATTATGCAGAGTCGGAATTCCCGGTCCATTTTTCCCTAACCCTGAAGATTTGCAAGATGTGTGCAGCATAGCCAAATCTAACTACCATTACTTCTTCAGAGAACATTATAGTGCAAGAAATTTTTGAAGAAAACAGGATGAAGGTGGGATGGAGCATTTCCTGTCTAGGCAACGGGGAGGCGGCTGCAGGTACGACTCCGGGCGGCGGTGCGGCTGCTAGTCGAACAAGCAACATTGGGAAATAGGGGCGAGTAGGGGGTACACGGCGATGGAGAAGTGGGGCGGTGCCTTACTCCGGCAGCGGCGACGAGTCGAGCGTCGGGGCAGTGGAGGTAACTCGAATCCGACAGCTTCAGGGGCGGGAGGGCAGAGCAGGGAGGGGAACTAGTTGACCGGCGGTGGTAGTGGTCCGGCGGCCCCCAACCCTAGCGGTTAGGCGGTGGCTCGGGCTCGGGGCGGGCCCGGGCGGCGCGGCGCGACGACGGGGATGGCAAGCGGCGGGGAAGGGGGTCACCCGGGCTGCTGGGGTGGCGCGACGACGTGGGTGGTGCGGGCGGTGGCGGCATGGGGGCGGGATGGCGCGGGGCGGCGGCGGCTCGGGCGCGGCCGGAGAGAGAGAGGGGATAGATAGATGTGGGGCGCGGCCGGGCGGGTGTCGATGGATTTTAGTTAGGGCATGGTTCTTTGCCATCTGCTAGCAGACGGCAAAGATCCTAGCTAACGGACGTTAGTTTGGTCACTTTCTTTGCCGTCAGCTAGTAGACGGTAAAGAAAGTGTCCGTTAGGTGTTACTTGTTAGTGGGCCACCCTTATTATTTGTCGTCCGCTAGCGGACGACAAATATTCTATGTCGTCCGCTAGCGGACAACAAAGGGTTGACTGACGGCAAACATGATCTTTGCCGTCAGCAGGATCTTTGCCGTCAGCTTCTATTAAGCTGAGGGCAAAGACCTTCTTTGCCGTCAGCTAGCAGATGGCAAAGATCTAGCTGACGACAAAGATCCTGATTCCAGTAGTGTCATCTCCCTCGCATTATATTATTTGCCATTTGCCTCTCGTTTTCCTCTCCCCCACTTCACCCTTGCCGTTTTATTTGCCCTTCTTCTATTCGTCTTTTCATTTGCTTTGATGTCTTACTTGGCTCGTTTGCTCGTTTGGTTGCAATAGTTGTTTATTTGTTGCTAAACAGAGAACCTAAGATCTATGGATCCTCATCCGCTTGCCAATATTTTTAAGAGATCCATTTATGAAGAACCAAAACCTAGTGATTTGAGTGCACTAGATTATCTTTATGAGGTTTTGCTTGAAATTCGTGAATCTGAAAATTGTGATGAAGAAATTTATGAAGAGATTCACGATAACTCCTTGAATAAAAAGCATGATTGCAATGATTTTATTATAAATTCTATTAATGTCAATTGTGTTAATGATATGCAAAACCCTAATCTTGGGGATGCTAGTTTTGCTATGTCCACTACTTGTTGTAATGATCATGATTGGGGTGATTCTTCTTATAATCTTGAAATTTTATTTAAGGCCCATGATGAAAATGAGATTGATAATAATGTTTGCAATAATACTAAAAGTGGGTTTGGAAGAGTTTCTACTTTAGATCCCACATATTTGGATAATGTTCAATCTTATGAAGTTTTTGATAAAAGTGTGTTTGGAGAGGTCATGACTTTAGTTAATGATAATCCCACTATATTGGAAGAGTGTCAACTTCACATGCATGCGGATCGTGTTGAGAATATGTTATGTGATAGCTATTTTGTTGAATTTGCCTATGATCCTACATGTAATTATTATGAGAGAGGAAAATTGGGTCGTAGAAATTTTTATCTTACTAAATTACCTCTCATCATGTTGAGATTGCTATCGTCTCTTTCTTCTTCCTTGCATATGCTAGTTTTTGCTTGCCTTGTAAATTTGTTCGCTTATAAAAACCTATGCATAGGAAGTATGTTAGACTTAGATGTGTTTGTCACGTGTTTCATGATGCTCTCTTTGCGCTTCAATTCTTGTCTTTCATGTGAGCATCATTGTCATCATCATGCCTAGCTAGAAAGGCTTTAAAGAAAAGAGCTTGTCGGGAGACAACCCAATATTTTTCCTTGCTGTTATTCAATAAATAATTCATCTAGCCTCTGTTTAGATGTGGTTTTATGTTTTAATTAGTGTTTGTGCCAAGTAGAACCTATAGGATCATATTGGGTGAAAGTTAATTTGATCTTGCTGAAAAACAGAAACGTGCTTTTAGTTGATTCTTTTTGAATTAGATCAATAGAAAAATTGCCTAGGACTTCCTATTTTGGTAGGATTTTTAGAGTTCCAGAAGTTCTGTTTTTGACAGATTCTGTTTTTTGTGTGTTGTTTGCTTGTTTTGATGAATCTATGGCTGGTATCGGGGGGTATGAACCATAGAGAAGTTGGAATACAGTAGGTTTTACACCAATATAAATAAAGAATGAGTTCATTACAGTACCTTAAGTGGTAGTTTTTCTTTCTTACACTAATGGAGCTCATGAGATTTCCTGTTGAGTTTTGTGTTGTGAAGTTTTCAAGTTTGGGTAAAGATTTGATGGACTATGGAATAAGGAGTGGCAAGAGCCTAAGCTTGGGGATGCCATGGCACCCCAAGATAATTCAAGGACAATCAAAAGCCTAAGCTTGGGGATGCCCCAGAAGGCATCCCCTCTTTCGTCTTCGTCTATCAGTAACTTTACTTGGAGCTATATTTTTATTCGCCACATGATATGTGTTTTGCTTGGAGCGTCTTGTATGATATAATTCTTTGATTTTTAGTTTACCACAATCATGCTTGCTGTACACACCTTTTGGGAGAGACACACATGATTCAGAATTTATTAGAATAATATATGTGCTTCACTTATATCTTTTGAGCTAGACAGTTTTGCTCTAGTGCTTCACTTATATCTTTTTAGAGCACGACAGTGGCTTTATTTTGCAGAAATTATTGATCTCTCATGCTTCACTTATATTATTTTAAGAGTCTTTTAGAACAGCATGGTATTTGCTATGGTTATAAAATTGGTCCAAGAATGATGGGCATCCAAGTTGGGTATAATAAAATCTATCATAGGAAGTGCATGGAATACTATGAGAAATTTGATGCTTGATAATTGTTTTGAGATATAAAGGTGGTAATATTAGAGTCATGCTAGTTGGGTAGTTGTGAATTTGAGGAATACTTGTGTTAAAGTGTGTGATTCCCGTAGCATGCACGTATGGTGAACCGTTATGTGATGAAGTTGGAGCATGATTTATTTATTGATTGTCTTCCTTATGTGTGGAGGTCGGGATCACGCGATGGTTAACTCCTACGAACCATTCCCCTACGAGCATGCATGTAGTACTTTGTTTTGATTACTCGTAGATTTTTGCAATAAGTATATGAGTTCTTTATGACTAATGTTGAGTCCATGGATTATACGCACTCTCACCCTTCCACCATTGCTAGCCTCTCTTGTGCCGCGCAACTTTCATCGGTACCATACACCCACCATATACCTTCCTCAAAACAGCCACCATACCTACCTATTATGGCATTTCCATAGCCATTCCGAGATATATTGCCATGCAACTTTCCACCGTTCCATTTGTTAAGACATGCTCCATCATTGTCATATTGCTTTTGCATGATCATGTAGTTGACATCGTATTTGTGGCAAAGCCACATTGATTATTCTTTCATACATGTCACTCTTGATTCATTGCATATCCTGGTACACCGCCGGAGGCATCCACATAGAGTCATATTTTGTTCTAAGTATTGAGTTGTAATTCTTGAGTTGTAAGTAAATAAAAGTGTGATGATCTTCATTATTAGAGCATTGTCCCAAGTGAGGAAAGGATAATGGAGACAATGATTCCCCCACAAGTCGGGAAGAGACTCCGGACTTTAAAAAAAAGAGAAGGGCCAAATAAAAAAAAGAGAAAGGCCAAATAAAAAAATGAGAGAAAAAGAGAGAAGGGACAATGTTACTATCCTTTTACCACACTTGTGCTTCAAAGTAGCACCATGATCTTCATGATAAAGAGTCTCCTATGTTGTCACTTTCATATACTAGTGGGAATTTTTCATTATAGAACTTGACTTGTATATTCCAATGTTGGGCTTCCTCAAAATGCCATAGGTCTTCGTGAGCAAGCAAGTTGGATGCACACCCACTTAGTTTCTTTTTGAGCTTTCATACACTTATAGCTCTAGTGCATCCGTTGCACGACAATCCCTACTCACTAACATTGATATCTATTAATGGGCATCTCCATAGCCCGTTGATATGCCTAGTTGAAGTGAAACTATCTTCTCCTTTTTTGTCTTCTCCACAACCACCATTCTATTCCACATAAAGTGTTATGTCCATGGCTCACGCTCATGTATTGCGGGAAGTTGAACAAGTTTGAAAATACTAAAGTATGAAACAATTCCTTGGCTAAAACTACGATTGTGCATGATTTAAATACTTTGTGTGATGAAGATAGAGCATAGCCAGACTATATGATTTTGTAGGCATAACTATCTTTTTGCCATGTTATTTTGAGAAGACATGATTACCTTGTTAGTATGCTTGAAGTATAACTATTTTTATGTCAGTATGAACTTTTTTCTTGAATCATTTGGATCTGAACATTCATGCCACAATAAATAAAATTATATTGAGAAATATGCTAGGTAGCATTCCACATCAAAAATTCTGTTTTTATCATTTACCTACTCGAGGACGAGTAGGAATTAAGCTTCCGGATGCTTGATATGTCTCCAACGTATCTATAATTTTTGATTGTTCCATGCTATTATATTACCCATTTTGGATGTTTATGGGCTTTACTTTACACTTTTATATCATTTTTGGGACTAACCTACTAACCGGAGGCCCAACCCGAATTGCTATTTTTTTGCCTATTTCAGTGTTTCGAAGAAAAGGAATATCAAACGGAGTCCAAATTGAATGAAACCTTCGGGAGCGATCTTTTTGGAACAAACACAATCCAGGAGACTTGGAGTGGACGTCAAGAAGCAGCCGAGATGGCCACGAGGGTGCCAAGCATGCCCTAGGGGGGTGGGCATGCCCCCCACCCTCGTGGGCCCCTCGTGGCTCCCCTGACCGACTTCTTTCACCTATATATACCACCATACCCTGAAAACATCGAAGAGCACCACCAAACCCTATTTCCACTCCCGCAACCTTCTGTATCCGTGAGATCCCATCTTTGGGCCTTTGCCGGTGCTCCGCCGGAGGGGGAATCGATCATGGAGGGCTTCTACATCAACACCATAGACTCTCCGATAAGTTGTGAGTGATTTACCAGAGACCTTCGGGTCCATAGTTATTAGCTTGATGGCTTCTTCTCTCTCTTTGAATCTCAATACAAAGTTCTCCTCGATCTTCTGGGAGATCTATTTGATATAACTCTTTTTGCGGTGTGTTTGTCGTGATCCGATGAATTGTGGGTTTATGATCAAGTTTATCGATGAGAAATATATGGATCTCCTCTGAATTCTTTTATATATGATTGCTTATCTTTGCAAGTCTTTTCAAATTTTGTTTGGCCTTCTAGATTGATCTTTCTTGCAATGGGAGAAGTTCTTAGCTTTTGGTTCAATGTTACGGTGTCCTTTCCTAGTGACAGCAGGGGCAGCACGGCACATATTGTATTGTTGCCATCGAGGATAAAAAGATGGGGTTTATATCATATTGCTTGAGTTTATCCCTCTACATCATGTCATCTTTCTTAATGCGTTACTTTGTTCTTATGAACTTAATACTCTAGATGCGTGCTGGATAGCGGTCGATGTGTGGAGTAATAGTAGTAGATGCAGAATCGTTTCGGTCTACTTGTCGCGGACGTGATGCCTATATACATGATCATGCCTAGATATTCGCATAACTATGCACTTTTGTATCAATTGCTCAACAGTAATTTGTTCACCCACCGTAATACTTATGCTATCTTGAGAGAAGCCACTAGTGAAACATATGGCCCCGGGTCTATCTTTTATCATATAAGTTTCTGATCTATCTTTATTTGCAATCTTACTTTCCAATCTATATCATAAAAATACCAAAAATATTTGTCTTCTCTTATTATCTCTATCAGATCTCACTTTCGCAAGTTACCGTAAAGGGATTGACAACCCCTTATCACTTTGGTTGCGAGGTTCTGGTTTGTCTGTGTAGGTACGAGGGACTTGCGTGGAGCCTCCTACTGGATTGATACCTTGGTTCTCAAAAACTGAGGGAAATACTTATGCTACTTTGCTGCATCACCCTTTCCTGTTCAAGGGAAAACCAACGCAGTGCTCAAGAGGTAGCAGGGCGCGCCCTCCTACCTCGCAGCCGCCTTGTTGCCTCCTTGACGTCCACTCCAAGTCTCCTGGATTGCATTCATTCCAAAAACGATTCTCCCGAAGGTTTCATTCTATTTGGATTCTGTTTGATATTCCTTTTCTGCGAAACACTGAAATAGGCAAAAAATAACAATTTGCACTGGGCCTCCGGTTAATAGGTTAGTCCCAAAAATAATATGAAAGTCCATAATAAAGCCCATTAAACATCCAAAATAGATAATATAATAGCATGGAACAATCAAAAATTATAGATATGTTGGAGACGTATCAGGCGCATCCGCCACATGTACTCCATGCATTAGGAGGGGTAGGTGGTGGATGCAGAGAGCAAGGGTGTGAGTGCCATGGCGGGAAATCAGGCATCGCTTGTTGTATCAGCGGGTCGGTCCCCTGCGCCTCTAGATGGGTGGGGAAGCAGTATTGGATGAGCGGGGCGGCTGCCCTCTGAACAAGAGGCCAACCCCCAACCTCGTTCTTCTATAAAAGGGGGTAGAAGTGGTGCATCTCCATATGCACCTGCTTCTTCTTGTTTCCCCGTAGTCTTCCTTCGCTCGCCATGGTGAGAGGACGAGGGCGTGGTGGTACTCCAGTGACGGCGATGAGGGTTTCTGCTCGACATTGCATTCCCCCTCCTCTGGATCCCATGGCACTGGAACCTGCCGCGAGAGGTGGAGGGAGGGAGCGAGGCCGTGGTCGTCGCGGTGCTCGAGGGATGGGAGGACGGGGCGGCGCTCTGGCCGCGCCCCCGCCGGCGGCTCCTCTCCCGATTTAAGGCCATGTTGGAGATCAGCCTCGGGAGTTCGTCATCAGGATGTACAAGCCTTTGCGGCCACCTCCGTCTTCCTACTCCATTCACGTGGGAAATGGAGCTTGGCCCCCCACATGCTCTAAGGTTGCGCATGAGGGGCTGCGGGAATGGCGGCATGTGGGTTGATGTCGACTTCCCTACTCCTCATGTTATGTACCTCTGCCGCAGTTAGAAGACCTTTGCCCATGCACATAGCTTGTCGGAGGGGCATGTTCTCCAGATTAAATTAATGGGGAGCGGCCAGCTCTCCGTCAAGATCTTTGGGCACTCGGGAATTCGCTTAGGGTGCTGCGCGGAGAGCTCCACCGACGATGAAAGCTCCTCCCCAAGCGAAAGCGACGGGGACGCAGTGACAGTGATGATGACGGCAGCGGGCTGGAGGGCGACAGCTCTGACTCCGGCTGATCGTCGCCCGCACCATCTTCATCAGGTGGCATCACCATCATTTTGCATCTGCATCTCCTCCCCGGTAGGGCGATTTGCTGGCGAGTTGGATGTAGAGGCGAGAGTGGTGTCTTCTGGCCTCCTCCAGTGGTCTCCAAGCTGGACCCCGACAGGCTTCCTCTTGGGCTTTAGCTCTGTTAGCCCTGCCTTGCCCTGCTGGCCCTGGTGGCGGTGGTTGTTGGGTCGCCTCCGCCATGCTCTCCATCGACACACTTGCCGATGCCTCCCCGCCTCTGATAGGTTCCCTTTCCTGGGGGCCTGATAGGGTCGGCGTGGGCTCCCGCCCAGGCACTCGTTTTGCCCTCCTTACCTTCACTTGTCGTGCCTTGGAGGAGAGGGATAGGAAAGGGGATTACGTGGCACTTATCTTTTTTCAATTTTAAATCTGGAGGCACTTGCCCAATTTTAATTCAAATAATCTAATCTCTCGAGTCCATGTATGTGTTCTGTAAGGCTTGTACTTGTATAATCAACATATTAATGAAAAAGATGAGCCTTGTCGGGAACTCGTGTGTTGTATGTTCATGTAGAGTTGGGATGCCTCTTTAGTTAAATAAACAAGTTTTCCCCGGCAGACTATCTTGTCGGTACCCTTTTTTCTATCTTGTTGCCAGGGACCGGAGTCTACCGGGCAAAAAATAAAGGGACCAGCACCCGCCAACCCTTTCTCAGCAAAGGCCACTATGACCACCTAGGTTGAAGCAACGTTCTAGCCAAAAGTGGGAGCACCTAAGCTTCAAAGAGTGGCGAAGCTTTCTCATGCACAAGTTTTAGCCTACAGAACACTTATGGAAAAGAGGTAGAACTTATCTATTTGGCTTGCTGGGGATCGCAGAGCTGGTCCATCTTCTCAACTCCTTGTAGAAGCCAAGTTCACGGTAGGAACCTGCAACTTTATGTAGATGAGAATGATGCAGGATGTGATCCCATCTATATGCATATGCAGATGCTCATGAAATGCTTATGGAAATGCTCTTGGAATGCTCATGCATGCATGCAACTTGGTCGGGGGCCCCCCAGCGCTTTGTTTATTTCTCTGGTACACAGGGTCATTGCCCTGGCTTTGTACAAGGGGTTACATGCAGCTGAGGCAAGGCCTGTACAAATGGGTGGCTGCCGGCAAGGCCCGACAGCCGCGCCTTATGGGTAGATCTTGCGGAGATGCTCAATATTCCATGAGTTTTGCAATTGAATGCCATCTCCAGTTTCCAGACGGACTGCGCCAGGTATGGTGACTCATACTACTCGGTAAGGGCCATCCCACTTTGGCGTCAACTTGTTTGTACCCTTGGCCGACTAAACGCGCCTAAGGACAAGGTCGCCTTCCTCAAAACACCGGACATGAATTCTATGGATATGATAGCGACGCAGGGCTTGCTGATAGCGTGCAACACGTGTAGCAGCCTAGAGACTATTCTCCTTGAGTAGCACAACGTCGTCACGCCAGTGCTGATCTTGCGGTACTTCATCATAGGCAAGCACTCAAGGTGACCCATAAATGAGTTCCGTGGGGATACTGCTTCTGCCCCATAGACCAAGGAAAAGGGAGTCTGCCCGGTAGCTCGATTTGGTGTCGTTCTGAGGGACCAGAGGACTACCGGCAGCTCATCGATCCACCGCCTGCCATGCTTCCGTAGCTCAAAGGTTCTTGTTTTGAGGCCCCGCAACACTTCAGCATTCGCCCTCTTAGCTTGCCCATTGCTTCTGGGATGTGGGGCAGAGGAAAATGAGACCTTGCTTCCGAGGGTGCGAACTTATTGCATGAAGGTGTGCTACATGAACTAGGTGTCGTTGTCGGTAATGATCCTTGCCGGAATTCCAAAATGACAGACCAGTTTTTTCAAGAACTTGATAGTTGACTGAGCAGTCACCTCTCTCATGGGAGTCACTTCCGGCCACTTTGTAAACTTGTCGATGGCGACAAACAAGAATTCAAAGCCCCCGATTGCTTGGGAGAAAGGGCAGAGGATATCGAGCACCCAGACCGAAAATGGCCATGATAAAGGGATTGTTTGAAGAGCTTGGGCAGGCAGGTGGACGTTCTTGGAATGGAACTGGCAGGCTTCACATCTCGTGACTAGCTCGACCGCATCTTGAAGGGCTATGGTGTCGGTGTACTAAATTAGGGGTACCTTAGTATCCCGAACTTGTGCATGGGCAGTCGCAGTGACCCGCGGCAGGGCTTGCCGGGCGTCCACCAAGATCCTCAACGGCTACCTTGATGCCATTCAAGAACAGAGTACTCAAGCTGAAGCCCCGGCAAGAGGAGCTTGCCGGGAAGGCCAACCAAGGCCCCGACAAGAGAAGCTGGCCGGGAAGAAGACAAGACCCCGGCAAGAGGAGCTTGCCGGGAAGGCCACTCAAGGCATTCCAAGAAAACTTGCCGCGACGCCCCGCGCGTCCCGGCAAGGTCCGGCGAGCGGCAAGCTTGCTGGTGCGACGAGATAAGGGCCGTGGCAAGGCGCTTGCCGCGGCAAGGCTGTCACTCTACGCCCGCACTCCAGCGCATCCGACGACGTGTCGCCACAAGATCGCTCCTGGTGCACGTGGCGGGTAGCTGTACAGCATGGCGGTGCGAGGTGGCAAGCGAAGCAGACAAGGAGGCCATCATGGCGATCGGTGGCGCTCCTAACGGTCGTTTCCTTGCACTGTTGGGGCGACCGGACAGGCATTAAATGCCGTTGTCCCCTGCCGTCAGAGTTAGGTAGGGGACACTGTTGGTAGCAGTTGTACCAACCCGCGTTTTTACCTTTCTACCCCTCTTTCTACGCTGCCACCTGTCGGTGACCCCTTTAGCCTATAAAAAGGAGGCCCATGCGCACGTAGAGGGGGTTCGGTTCGGTTCGGAATTTCGGTTCCGCAGCTTGGGGGTTCGGCTGATTCGACGCCACACCCGCTCTCTCGAGCAAGAACAGAATACAAACACACAAAGCAGCAGTAGGAGTTTTATCTCTCCGGAGAGCTCCGAAGCTGGGTAAAAATCTTCCCCCCGCGCGCTCTCGCCTCGATCTGCTCTTCATGCGCCCTCCGCCCCCTTGCCAGACTAAAAAGGGGCCCTGCCCCATAGGTGCTCGCTCCCCATCGCGGCGACATCTCTGGCGCGCCAGGTAGGGGTGCGTCGAGGTCGTGCGAACCTGATCCGGCGTTTGCGCGCGCTACATCAGCGTCTTCATCGACATGCCACCGAAGAAGAAGGCTTAGGAGGTGGCCGCTCCGTCCACGTCTATCCTACCGCCACCGGAGCAAACGGGCAGTGGGGTGGACGCCGGCGGAGGAGCGGGCGCCAGCGGAGGGACTCACATCGTCACTCGGTCCAAGGACAAAGCCCCGCAAGCTTCAGCATCTGTACATCCGCCGCACCCCTCCCAGGAGGTGCGGGATCGACAACGCCACGGTGCTCCTAGCACCGTACTCGCGCTAGAACAAGGCCAAGCTGGTGGGTCGCGGGACGATCAAGTCCAACATGCGCGACAACATGCTGGCGCGAGCGCGGGACGGTCGCCTGGGCGGGATGTTGCTCCTTCTAACAATGTTAGAAGTCTGAGCATATCCCGCACCTCGCGTCGATCGCCACCGCCACCCAAGACTCCAGAAGAAGCGCTGGCCCGAGCCCAGCTGCTTCTAGATTACCCTCCAACGCCGGACAAGATCAACGACTGGAGGGCCACCATTCAGAGCCTTATCGGCTTCGCCAACGGCGACAAGCCCCGGCAACCGAGCACATCGAAGCCCCGGAGAGAGGCCCAGGCGCAAGCCGACGCCGATAAGACCGCTGGGGGTGCCACCACCGTGTACTCCCCACCACGAAGGCCAAGATCGCCGACTCGCCGGGCCAACCTCGACGCCGATTCCACCGCGTCGTCGGACACGCGAGTTCGCCGCGACCAACGCCAAGTTCTCCAAGAACGACGACAAGAAGACGCTCGTACTCGCCTCGAGCGCCGAAGAGAAGCGCGACGTCAGTCAGACCAGCGCGCTGGGCCCACTATTGATATGCACGCGCCGGGGGAACCAGGCGACTTGCCGTACGCGGTAGGTTGCCCTACGTTCACCCGTGAGCTGCGGCAGGTCAAGTGGCCCAGTACCAAAAACTTCAAGCCAGATGTACCCGAGAAGTACGATGGCAGGATACATCCGTCGGAGTTCCTCAGCATTTACACCATCGCGGTGCAGGCTGCCGGGGGGCGTGACGAGAAGATCCTCGCCAACTACTTCCCGCTGGTGCTCAAGCCCAACGTCAGATCTTGGCTAATGCACTTGCCGGACAACTCCATCTCTTCGTGGGCGGACCTGTGTCATCAGTTTGTCGGCGCCTTCACAGGCGGCCACAAACCTCATGGCCAGGAGAGCGATCTTCATCTACTCGCCCAGAAGGAAGGGGAACCCCTGCGCAAGTACATACAGAGATTTAGCCAGGTGCAGCGCAACATCCCAGACATCCACCCTGCCGCGGTTATCAGCGCGTTCCATCAAAACGTGCGTAACCGCAGGATGAGGGAGGAGATGGCGATGTGCAAAATCAAAGATGTCAGCGAGCTATATGCTCTGGCCGACAAGTGTGCACGTGCTGAGGAGGGGAGGAAACTCCCCGGAGAGAACGCAGGAGCAGAAGGACCTGACAGTGAGGATGCCGCCCCGGCAAAGAAGAACCGGAGGCGGAACAACAGAAACAGAAGAGCTAAGGATGTGCTAGTCGTCGAGCAGTCTGGCAGTGGAGGCGGCACCGAGAAGGCCAAAGCTGGTGACTCCGGCGAGGCTGTGGTGGCCGCCGACAAGCAGGACGGCTCCGGCAAGCAGTACTGCAAGATCCACCGCACCAAGGGCCACGACCTCCGGGCCTGCAAGAAGGTTGAGCAGCTCGTTGATCTACAGAAAGCTGAATACGAGCGCCGCGACAAGGAGAAGGCCCAGGGAGGTGGCGGAGGATCCGGCAAGAAGCGTCCCGCCCAGGGGGGGCGCCGCTGCAAGACCAAGGAGCGGCAAGGAGACAAGCCTCCCCGCGGCCACGACAAGGACGAAGACGAAGACGAAGATGATGAGATGGAGGAAGATGAGGCCGACGAGCAGGAGTATCAGAAGGCAACAAACGTTTTGTGCGTTGACGGCGGTGCCTCTCTGCACACCTCGCACCGCCAACTCAAACAGTGGATGCGGGAGGTGAACGCAGCAGAACCGTCCGTTGAGTCGCGCAAGCCTCTGAAGTGGTCCAGCACGCCCATCATCTTCGACGTTGAGGATCACCCTGACCGCACAACTGCAGTCGGGTGCTTGCCGATGTTGGTTTCGCCAACAATCCGCAACCTCAAGGTCACGAAGATGCTGGTCGACGGCGGGGCCGGCCTGAATCTGATCTCTTCCGCGGTACTCAAGAAGCTCCAGATCCCCGACAGCGAGCTCGAAGAAACCGGCACCTTTCAAGGGATCAACCCGGGAAGGAGCAAGCCGAAGGGGAAGATCATGCTGCCAGTAACGTTTGGCAGTGAGCTGAACTTCAGGACAGAGAGAGTCACATTCGACGTTGCCGATTTTCCATTGCCCTACAATGGGATACTTGGCCGTCCAACGCTTGCTAAGTTCATGGCAGCCTCTCATCACGCCTACAACGTGCTCAAGATGCCCGGTCCGATAAGTGTCATTTCTGTCCATGGCGACAAGAAAGATGCACTTATCTGTACGGACAAAATCTACCGGGAAGCAGCAGCCGCAGCAGAACACAAACCACTTGCCGCTGAAGCTCCCGGGGGGAAGAAGAAGACCAAGTCCGGCAAGAGTAGCTCTGATGCCTACTCCGGCAAGCGCACCTCTTCGGAGTGCTGCACTACCGTCGAGGATGCACCATCGAGATCCACCGGCAAGTCCAAGTCCGGCAAGAGTAGCTCTGATGCTTACTCCGGCAGGCGCACCTCTTCGGAGTGCTGCGCTACCGTCGAGGATGCACCATCGAGCTCCACCGGCAAGTGCAAGAAGGCAAAGATAGCTTCACCACAGACCAAGAAAGTGGCCGCCAAGGAGGACGGCACTGGTGGTACCTTCACCATTAGTGCCACGCTTGACCCTAAATAGGAAAGCGCGCTCGTTACTTTCCTGCGGGCGAATGTCGATGTGTTTGCATGGCAACCATCTGACATCCCCGGTGTTCCCAGGAAAGTAATTGAGCACCACCTTGCCGTCTGCCCTCACGCGCGGCCCGTCAAGCAGAGAGTCCGAAAACAAGCAGTAGAACGCCAAGAGTTCATTGCAGAAGAAATCAAGAAATTGGAAGCAGTAGGCTTTGTCCGAGGAGTACTCCATCCAACGTGGTTAGCCAATCCAGTAGTCGTGCGCAAAGCAAACGGGAAGTGGAGGCTTTGTATTGACTTCACTGATGTCAATAAAGCTTGTCCCAAGGATCCATTTCCCTTGCCGCGCATTGACCAGATTGTCGACTCCACGGCAAGATGTGATCTGCTTTCATTCCTTGATGCGTACTCAGGATATCATCAGATCTTCATGGCAGAAGAGGATGAAGAGAAAACCGCATTCATTACTCCATGTGGCACATACTGCTTTGTACGGATGCCTTTCGGACTAAAGAATGCTGGTTCAACATTTGCAAGAGTAATCAGCCATGCTTTTGAGCCACAGCTGCACAGAAATGTAGAAGCTTACATGGATGACATAGTGGTCAAGAGCAAGGACAAAGAAACTTTGATCCAAGATCTCGACGAGACCTTCGCAAATCTGCGCAAGATCAACCTCAAGTTGAATCCCGAGAAGTGTGTGTTTGGAGTTCCTTCCGGCAAGCTCCTCGGATTCTTCGTGTCTCAGCGGGGGATTGAAGCCAATCCCGACAAGATCAAGGCCATCGAGCAAATCGAAGCACCGAAGCGAGTCAAGGATGTGCGAAGGCTTGCCGGCTGCGTTGCTGCTCTCAGTAGGTTCATCTCTAAGTCTGCTGAGCGCGCCCTGCCATTTTTCAAAATTTTGAAAAAGGCAGGTCCAATGAAATGGACTCCGGAAGCGGAGGCTGCGCTGCAGGACCTGAAGAGATACCTATCCTCTACTCCAACACTTGTCGCACCTAAGCCACAAGAGAAGTTGCTGCTATATCTGGCGGCAACCAATCAAGTGGTTAGTGCTGCGTTAGTAGCGGAGAGGGAGGCAGATGGTGAGCCAGCGACCGCGGCAAGCGAGTCCAGCGACAAGCAGGGGGCTTCCCCGACAAGCTCTGGCCCGACAAGCCCTGATCCGGCAAGTTCCGGTTCCGGCAAGGATGGATCTGCGCAGCCACAAGAAGAGAAACAGAAGAAGATGGTGCAGCGCCCAGTTTACTTTGTCAGTTCCCTTCTTCAGGGGTCTAGATCAAGGTACTCTGGTGTGCTGAAATTGCTCTTCGGCCTTCTCATGGCCTCGAGGAAGTTGCGCCATTACTTTCAAGCGCACGAGATCACAGTGGTCACTCGCTTTCCGTTGAAGAGGATATTGCAGAATCCAGAGGCAACGGGCAGGATTGTCGAGTGGGCACTGGAATTGTCAAGCTTTGGCCTCAAGGTCGAGAATACTTCAACTATCCAGAGCCGAGCATTGGCAGAATTCATAGAAGAATGGACGCCAACACCTGATGAAGAAACTCCGGAGAGGAGCATCCCCGTCAAGGAAGCAAGCAAGGAATGGATCATGTACTTTGACGGTGCCTTCTCGCTGCAAGGCGCCGGTGCGGGCGTACTACTTGTCGCACCCACCAGAGAGCACCTCAAGTACGTGGTCCAGATGCACTTCCCCAAGGAGCAAGCAACAAACAATACTGCAGAGTATGAAGGCTTGCTTGCCGGACTCAGGATCACGGCAGACCTTGGGATCAAGAAGCTTATTGTCCGGGGAGACTCGTCCGTCAAGTAAACAAAGATTATCAGAGTCCATTGATGGAAGCATACATTGATGAAGTGAGGAAGCTGGAAGAGTATTTTGATGGCCTGCAAATGGAACATGTTCCAAGAACTCAGAATGACATTGCAGACGGCCTGTCAAAATGCGCTGCACTCAAATTACCTGTGGAACCAGGGATTTTTGTGCTCAAGCTGACTCAACCATCTGTAACACCATCAACTGGGCAGAGCAAAAAGAGGAAGTTGATTACTGGCGACTACCTTCCGGCAGAGCCCCCCGAAGCCGCCGTCAAGAAAGTCCCCAAGATCAACACCAAGAGCGCTAAGGAGCGGTCTGCTCTGGCAAGCCCTGGGCCTTGTTCCGTTCGAGCAGAGGCTCCCGACAAGTTTGGCTCCGGCAAACTTCCCGGGGAACGTCCTGCTCCGGCAAGCCCCAGGCCTTGTTCCATTCGAGCAGAAGCTCCCGGCAAGTTCTGCCCTGGCGAACTTGCCGGGGAACGTCAAGCTCCGGCAGAACCGTCAGTTCTCGCCGTGGAAGCGGGCGTTCCTGCAGCACCAGATATGCCTTTAGTCCTTGTTGTCGAGCCACAGGCTCCAGCATGGGCACAGCGGATTGTCCATTTCCTTCAAACAGGAGAACTTCCCGAAGAGCAAGAAGAAGCGGAGAGAGTAGCCCGGCAATCAAGTATGTACCAGTTTGTCGACGACATACTGTACAGAAAAAGATTCAACGGAGTGAAATTGAAGTGCATTTCCCGGGAAGATGGACAAGAGCTGTTGGCGGAGATACATGGAGGCATATGTGGTCACCACATTGGCTCAAGAGCACTTGCCGGCAAAGCTTTCCGGCAAGGTTTCTTCTGGCCGACAGCCCTCCAGGATGCAACTGCACAAGTAACCAAGTGTGAAGCGTGCCAGTTCCACTCCAAGCAGATACATCAGCCAGCTCAAGCTCTCCAAACAATCCCTTTATCCTGGCCATTTTCGGTCTGGGGGCTCGACATCCTCGGCCCCTTCCCCCGAGCTGTCGGGGGCTTTAAGTACTTGTACGTCACAATCGACAAGTTCACAAAGTGGCCGGAAGTGGAAGCAGTGAGGAAGGTGACCGCACAGTCAGCAGTCAAGTTCTTCAGGTCGATTGTTTGCCGTTTTGGAATCCCTAACAGGATCATCACCGACAATGGCACACAATTCACGAGCCGCACCTTCATGCAGTACGTCCAAGATCTTGGCGCCAAGATCTGCTTTGCTTCTGTTGCTCACCCGAGAAGCAACGGTCAAGCAGAGAGGGCAAACGCTGAAGTGCTGCGCGGGCTCAAGACCAGAACTTTCGACAGGCTGCACAAGTGCGGAAGAAATTGGATCGAGGAGCTGCCGGTGGTTCTTTGGTCGATCAGAACGACGCCAAATCGAGCCACTGGCCAGACACCTTTTGCTCTAGTATATGGAGCAGAAGCAGTTCTCCCCATGGAACTCGTATACGGATTGCCTCGAGTACTCGCTTATGATGAGCTTGAGCAAGAGCAGCTGCGCCAAGATGACGCGCTGCTCCTCGAGGAAGATCGTCTTCAGCCTGCTGTACGAGCCGCTCGCTACCAGCAAACTTTGCGCCGCTACCATAGCCGCAAAGTTAAAGCTAGAAGTTTCGAGGAAGGCGACCTTGTTCTTCGACGCGTTCAATCTGCCAAGAATTCCAACAAGTTGACGCCGAAGTGGGAAGGCCCTTATCGGGTGAAACGAGTCACTAGGCCTGGCACTGTCCTCCTTGAGACCGAAGATGGCTCTCCGGTGAGCAACTCCTGGAACATAGAGCATCTTCGTAAGTTTTATCCGTAAGGCGCGGTTGTCGGACCCTGTCCGGCAACCACCTTTCTGTACAAGCCTTGCCGCTGTTGCATGTAACCCTTTGTACAGAGCCAGGCGCAGACCCTGAGCACAAGTAAATGAAGCGCTGATACCCCGGGGTTATAGCATGCATGCTAAGTCGAGTCTCGTCCTTGGTTAGGGTTGATAGTGCTTAACAGCAGCTAACCCTTAGCTTAGAGGTCGAGAGTCCATCCTTTTGCTTTTCCTTCGTTCGCAGGGCTCGCACATCTTGGCCAGATCGCTTGAGAACGAAAAGGAGAAGAAGGGCGCGCCGGCACCTAGGCCTCGGCAAGCCAGAATCGCTGGGGGCTGCGAGTGCCAAGATTCGTCCCCGGCAAGCCAGAGTTGCCGGGGGCTGCAATATCAGATAAGTCTTTCGTCCCTTTTCATGCATCCTCTTATGGACTGGGGAATGCGAAACCGTGTTTCTTCCCAAAAACTGCCATGCTCCCTCAACTCTAGGCCCTGGAACCCGTTCCCAGGGCCAAGTTTGGTCGTAGTCGCGGCAGCAGAGGGATGAAACGAGGAGCCCGCACCCACATCGTTCCCGCCTCCGTCAAAGACGTGAGAAAGGTCGAGCGACGTGGGAAGGCGGCAGGGCCTGTTGCCGGGAGGCGAACTGTCTGTCCGAGGGATACCAAGGATTTGCTCCTTGGCGTGGGTTTAACCCGCGAGACAAATAACCCGGCAAGCAACCCCTTTTTCATTAAAAAACATCCCACTCAGGTACAGTCCATAAAGGATGAAAAACATGAAAGAGAGGATTACAAGTTTTAGATACAGCTAAGGCCCGAAGGCTTACAAATTAAAAAGATAAGATGCCCGTAATGACTTTCCTGTCCCTCTCTTCAGGAGGTAGGTCAAGGAGGCGAAAAGGGCAAAAGGAGCGCCTAGGCGAGCTACGGGTGCCAGAAGACACCAAGAGAACAGCCTGGGGGCTGTCCGAAGGCTGGACGGTGATGGCAGCGCCGGAAGCGGGGCTCGAAGACGGGGCGGCAGGATGTCAGCACGCTGTCGAGGGCACCACGCCCTCATACTCCGACCTGACGGCCTTGCCAGCCCTCTTCCCCTTCCGCAGCCTCCCTACGCCAGCCGCCCAAGGAGATGACCCCGGGGAGTTCGAGGAGCCGGCGACGCGGATGATGGGGTCGCCGGTGACGCGCGGAGCGGCGCCCGACACCTAGTCAGACCCGACACTCCGCCGCCCGCTACCCTCGTCGTCGCTGTCGCTCTCCTCCTCGTCACTCTCGCTCGAGGGGGAGTCTTCGCTATCGGAGGAGCTGTCCATGCAGCACCTCGACCGGATGCCGGAGTCCCCGAAGACCTTGACGGAGAGGAGGTCGCCCTCCATTAACTTAAAATGGAGGGTAAACCCCGCCGTCAGGCTGTGGATGCGGGCGAACGTCTTCCACCCTCGCTCAAGATACATCACGCTGGGGGCTGGGAATGCAACGCGGACTCGCGTGCCGCTGATCCCACAGCCCCTCATCTGTAGTCTCAATGTCTCGGGCGGCCCCGGCTCCATCGCGTTCGCAAACGGGGCTGGGAGCCGGAGATGACAATGAGGCGCCCGGCCCAGCCTGACGAAGAACTTGCAAGGATCGTCCCCTATGTGGACCGCCATGGGGGGAGGAACCACCGGCGGAGGCGAAGCTGGCGCGCCGCCCCGTCCGCCTCTTCCCCGAGCACCTCGACCTCGTCCGCGTCCTCGCCCCCTCCCTCTTCCCCTTATGGCCGGCTCTCCCGCCAAGGGCGCGAGAGAGGAAGAGGTGCGCTGTCTGGCGGCGACCCTCGCCGCCACCGATGAAGGGCCAGGATTCCCTTTCTCCATGGCGAATGGAAGAAAGGGGAGAAGAAGCTGAAGAAAAGAGGAGATGGGAGAGTGTGGGCTTCTGTGCTCCCCTCCCGCTCTTTATAAAGGAGAAGGGTGGGGGCTCGGCCGCCCCGCTCAGTGAATCAAGGCACGGGAAAAGCAGGGAGTCAGGGCCGAACCGCTGCCTCTACTCGCGACGGCCTAGATTCCCACTTCCACCGCCCGTGACCCCGAGCGCATGGAAGCCGCGTGGCGGGGATGCAGAGCCGAGGCGACGGGTGAGGCGGCCTCGCCCCGCCCCGTGATCATGGGAGTAGACGCCTCGAAGACCGCGCGCTGGCCCCGTCCAGTAAATGCACCACGCCCCCACGCCTACCTCCACTTAGGTAGGAGGGCGTGAGCCGTCCCCTTCATCATGGCTTGACGCATGCTCACGGGGCTCAGCCCCGCACACGCCGCCCACGTCACCCACGACGCCGCGTTTGACGCGTGCCGTTCCGGGCGTGCGCGGTGGGAGCGGAGAGATATGCGGTGTGACCTAGGCCGCGCGTGCCCGTGCACTGTTTTGGGCCTGGCCCAACAAGCGCTCGGCACCGTGTATGGCCCAGGCCCGGGGGCTCCTGTCGGTGTACTAAAGTAGGGGTACCTTAGTATCCCGAACTTGTGCACGGGCAGTCGCAGCGACCCGCGGCAGGGCTTGCCGGGCGTCCGCCAAGATCCTCAACGGCTACCTTGATGCCATTCAAGAACAGAGTACTCAAGCTAAAGCCCCGGCAAGAGGAGCTTGGCGGGAAGGCCAACCAAGGCCCCGGCAAGAGAAGCTGGCCGGGAAGAAGACAAGACCCCGGGAAGAGGAGCTTGCCGGGAAGGCCACTCAAGGCATTCCAAGAAAACTTGCCGCGACGCCCCGCGCGTCCCGGCAAGGTCCAGCGAGCGGCAAGCTTGCTGGTGCGACGAGATAAGGGCCGCGGCAAGGCGCTTGCCGCGACAAGGCTGTCACTCTGCGCCCGCGCTCCAGCGCATCCGACGACGTGTCGCCACAAGATCGCTCCTGGTGCACGTGGCGGGTAGCTGTACAGCATGGCGGTGCGAGGTGGCAAGCGAAGCAGACAAGGAGGCCATCGTGGCAATGGGTGGTGCTCCTAACGGTCGTTTCCTTGCACTGTTGGGGCGACCGGATGGGCATTAAATGCCCTTGTCCCCTGCCGTCAGAGTTAGGTAGGCGACACTGTTGGTAGCAGTTGTACCAACCCGCGTTTTTACCTTTCTACCCCTCTTTCTACGCTGCCACCTGTCGGTGACCCCTTTAGCCTATAAAAAGGAGGCCCATGCGCACGTAGAGGGGGTTCGGTTCGGTTCGGAATTTCGGTTCCGCGGCTTGGGGGTTCGGCTGATTCGACGCCACACCCGCTCTCTCGAGCAAGAACAGAATACAAACACATAAAGCAGCAGTAGGAGTTTTACCTCTCCGGAGAGCTCTGAAGCTGGGTAAAAATCTTCCCCCCGCGCGCTCTCGCCTCGATCTGCTCTTCGTGCGCCCTCCGCCCCCTTGCCAGACTAAAAAGGGGCCCTGCCCCATAGGTGCTCGCTCCCCATCGCGGCGACATATGGTCCAGTAGAATCCTTGATGGAATGCTTTCCCAACTAATGCCCTTGATCCAATGTGGGAGCCGCACATGACTCTGTGAATCTCAGCCAGCAGTTCCTTTCCTTCTTCCCGGCAGATGCACTTCAATTTCACATCGTTGCGCCTCCTTCAATACTTAGTGTCATCGATAAACTGGTACATACTAGCCCTCCGGGCTACTCTTTCAGATTCATCTTGGTCATTGGGATGTTCTCTGGTTTGGAGAAAGTGGACTATGTGCCTTGCCCAAGTTGGAGCCTGGGCTCGACAACGAGGACTAGCGGCACCTCCTCAACTGCGGGGGAACACTCCTCGTCTGCTAGGACCGTGGTACCGGCAGGAGGGTGCGGGCTGGCAAGTTGTGAGTTTCCGGCAGGGTCCCTGCCACGAGCACGAGGCTCTACCGGGAGAGGCTTATCGGAGTCCATCTTTCTCCTCTTACAGGCCATTATTGCTGGGGATACAAAGGGCTCAGTAAGATGGAGAACAAAAGTTCCTGGTTCCATGGGAAGCTTTTGCGCAGCACACTCTGACAGATGATCAGCTATGCTGTTTTCTGCACGGGGTACATGCTCTGTTTGCAATCCGACAAAGCGTTCCTCCAATCTTCTCACCTCCTCAATGTATGCCTCCATTAATGGACTTTGATAATACTTGTTGACTTGTTTCTCCACCAGCTGTGAATCTCCTTGAATGATCAGCTTCTTAATTCCCAATTCTGCAGCAATCCCGAGCCCGACAAGGAGGCCTTCATACTCTGTTGTATTGTTGGTTGCCTCTTCCCGGGCAAAATGCCTCTGGACAACGTACTTCAAGTGCTCCCCTGAGGGTGCAACAAGAAGGACGCCAGCCCCTGCACCTTGCAGGGAAAATGCACCATCAAAATACATAATTCATTCTTGGGGCACCTCCTTGCTGGGGATAACTGTTTCTGTCACTTCCTCATCACGGGCCAGCTTCCATTCTGCAATAAACTCTGCCAACGCCCTGCTCTGAATTGTTGATGTGCTATCAAACTTCAGACCAAAACTGGACAACTCCAAAGCCCACTCCACTATTCTGCCACTAGCCTTAGGGTTTTGGAGTATCCTTTGCAATGGGAAGCGAGTGACAACCGTAATCTCATGGGGTTGGAAGTAGTGGTGTAGTTTCCTTGAGGACATGATGAGACCAAAAAACAATTTTTGCACGCCAGAGTACCTCGATCGAGCCCCTTGTAACAAGGAACTGACGATGTACACTGGGTGTTGTACCTCTTTCTTCCTTGCTGTATCCTTGGGGTTGCCATCGCTGTCGTGCTCACTTCTGCCCTGATCCTTATCTGACTCTGCCGGTCCTTGCTCACTCTCTGCCTCGTCCACTTCCCACTGTGCCACCAATGCTACGCTAACCACTTGGTTGGTTTCCGCTAAGTACAGCAGCAACGGCTCCTATGGTTTGGGAGCAACCAAGGTGGGCATAGAAGATAAGTAGGCCTTTAACTCTTGCAGGGCCATATCTGCTTCTGGGGTCCACTTCATGGGTCCTGCCTTCTTCAAGATTTTGAAGAACGGCAGGGCGTGCTCAGTAGATTTGGAAATGAATCTGCTTAGCGCGGCAACACACCCTATCAGACTCTTCACATCCTTAATTGTCCTTGGCGCTTGGATCTGCTCGATGGCTTTGATCTTGTCGGGACTGGCTTCGATCCCCCGATGGGACACAAAGAACCCAAGTAGCTTGCTGGAGGGAACGCCAAACACACTTCAAATTTGCAAAAGTAGACCCGATGGCACACAAAGAACCCAAGTATCTCTGGGTTGAGCTTCAAGGTGATCTTGTGCAAATTAGCAAACGTCTCCTCCAAATCCTGGATAAGAGTTGCTTTGTCCTTGGTTTTGACCACAATGTCATCCATGTAAGCTTCAATATTTTTGTGGAGTTGTGGCTCGAAACCAATCTGGGCTACCCTTGCAAAAGTAGACCCGACACTCTTTAATCCGAATGGCATGCAGATAAAATAGTACGTCCCACATGGGGTGATGAACGAGGTCTTCTCTTCGTCTTCCTTGGACATAACGATCTGGAGATATCTAGAATATGCATCCAGGAAGGAAAGCAAATCGCACCCTGAAGTGGAATCCACAATCTGATCGATACGCAGCAAGCAAAATGGGTCCTTCGGGCAAGCCTTGTTGAGATCTGTGAAATCTATTCAAAGCCTCCATTTCCCATTAACCTTCCGAACTACCATTGGATTTGCTAGCCAAGTGGGATGTAGCACTCCTCTAACCAAACCAGCTGCTTCAAGCTTCTTGATCTCCTCTGCAATAAACTTCTGCCTCTCCAACGCCTATTTCCGGACTTTCTGCTTGACAGGTCTAGTGTATGGGCAGATAGCAAGGTGGTGCTTGATTACCTCCCTGGGAACACCAGGGATATCAGATGTTGCCAGGCAAACACATCAATATTCGCCCGCAGGAAGGCAACAAGTGCGCTTTCCTATTTGTCATCGAGGGTGACGCTGATGGTGAAGGTTCCATCAATGCCAGCCAGCCCTATCGGGACCTTCTTCACTTGTGGAGCAGTAACCTTAGTCCTTTTGCTGTTGGAACTCTCTAGCAAATCATCAACAGGCGTGGCGCACTCCGAAGAGGTACGCTTCCCGGATTCTTTGCCAGCATCCTTGCTATCCTTCTTCTTTCCTCCGCTTTCCTTGGCAGGAACTACTGCTGCCGTTGTCTCTGCCGTGACCGCTGTCGGTGTCAAACCTGGTGGATCTCGGGTAGGGGGTCCTGATCTGTGCGTCTAAGGCTAATGGTAACAGGAGGCAAGGGACACGATGTTTTACCCAGGTTCGGGCCCTCTCGATGGAGGTAAAACCCTACTTCCTACTTGATTGATCTTGATGATATGAGTATTACAAGAGTTGATCTACCACGAGATCGTAGAGGCTAAACTCTAGAAGCTAGCCTATGATGATTATGATTCTCCCCCTAAGGACTAAACCCTCTGGTTTATATAGACACCGGAGGGGGCTAGGGTTTACACGGAGTCGGTTACAAAGAAGGAAATACAATATCTGGATCGCCAAGCTTGTCTTCCACGCAAAGGAGAGTCCCATCCAGACACGGGACGAAGTCTTGAGTCTTGTATCTTCTCGGTCCAATAGTCCGGCCAAAGTATATAGTCCGGCTGTCCGGATACCCCCTAATCCAGGACTCCCTCAGTAGCCCCTGAACCAGGCTTCAATGACGATGAGTCCGGCGCGCAGTTTGTCTTCAGCATTGCAAGGCGGGTTCCATCTCCGAATACTCCAAAGTAATTACCAAACACTTGAATCGTGTCCGGATCCAGAAGATGATCTTTACAAGCCATCATGGAGAGAACGATATTCCATAAACATAATCTGCTGACATCTTTGGATAGCATGACATAGCACCATGGACGAGTCATTATTGAACCGTCTCTACTACCAAACACCGCACATATTGCGAGGCGGTCTCGTCGAAGCAGCAATCATGCTCCCCTTATTGCGGGGCTTTCATCAATACAGGCACGGGTAGCCCAACTGCTCCGCTAATTGCAGCGAGTGGGGAACGAGAGGGTTCCACCAGGCAAGTGGGGAGGCGAAAAAGCTTCTACCGCCTCTATAAACAGATAAGGTCTCTTCCTCTTTACCCACACCTTTCCCTTCCGCTAGTCCATTCCCCTTTGCTCGAGCCCTAGCGCCCAAGCACTCTTCTTCTCCACCAAAGAGAGGTCCTCCGAAGATGTCCGGATCTGGAGAAGGAGGCAAATGGATGGCCTCTACCATCCGGGAGAGGGATATCAAAAAGCTCAGAGAGGCCAGGTACCTGGCCAAGAAAATCGGCCACTGTCTTCCGCCGGCGGGATAGATTGTCCCTACTCCGGAGCCCCACGAGAGGGTTGTGTTTCTCCCTCATTTTGTCCACGGGCTCGGGTTTCCCCTTCACCCATTCGTTCGTGGCATCATGTATTATTACGGGATTGATTTTCATGATCTGTCGCCCAATTCTTTCATTAACATCTCGACGTTCATCGTCGTGTGTGAGGCTTTTCTCCGTATTTCGCCCCACTTCGGCTTATGGCTGAAGATCTTCAACATGAAGCCCAAGGTGGTGAATGGCGAGCATGCCGAATGCGGCGGCGCCATGGTGAGCAAGATGCCCAAGGTCGTATGGCTGACGGGTGACTTCAATGATTCCGTCAAGGAGTGGCAGCAGCAGTGGTTTTATATTACTGAACTGCGTGGTAAAAAGTGGGCCGCTGCTCCTGAGTTCAGATCCGGAGCCCCACTGCGGCTCACGTCCTGGCCCGAGAAGGGCCTGAACTGGTCCTCATCCGACGAGTTGTCGGTGCTCTAAACGCGCGTCCAGAGCGTGGTCGACAAGGATGTCAAACTCGTCAACGTAGTCCAGGTGATGTTAGTTCACCTGGTTCTCCCTTGCCAGCATCGAGCCTACAATTTGTGGGAATACGACCCAACCGAACACCAGACCCTACGGGAGCTCTATGGCTCCTCCCACAAGGACATCTGGAAGGTGCTCTTCAAGTCCGGCAAACCATGGCCGGGCTCCGCCGAGGACCGCGGGTATCAACTATCCCGCTCTGTAGGTCCGATAAGTCATTGATGTGCTCTGTCCATCCATGTTTTAGCTGGCAAGGGAGAACCAGGGGTCTTACCAGTGGGGTCTTACCCTACTTTTATAGTCAAAAAAATGTTTTAGTTGGCATGTCCCGAGGGAGACGCTTTTATCATGCTTTCTACAATAATCTCAGGAATGGACGAAAAAGGTGGAGCAGATACACTGTCTAGCCCCGCTGCCGGAGGAACCGGCCGGACCTCTTTTGGCGAAGATGCTGGTCCCAGTGCCTTACGAGGCGCCGAAGAAAGAGGCCTCCAAGAAGGTCAAGAAGACCCGGAGCGGCCTCCGTCGTCGTGATGCTTCAGACACAAAATCCAAAGACTCCAGCGACCATCCCTCCTCTGAAGACGAAGAGGAGGAAGAAGACGAGTCCCCCGCAGGGGGAGGGAAGAAAAGGACGGCTTCCTCATCCCTGGAGGCCGAATCGTCAAAGAGGGGGAAAGGTTCCCTCCCAAAGGCGTCCACCACGGCTGCTGATAGCAGCCCGGAGTGGGATCCCAGGGCCCAACCCCTAGTAAAGTCGTAAGTATACAAAATCCAAACACGCCTACATGCCCGAGGTCATTAGGATGTAGTAGTTTAACTGTTGGCATACTTTGTGCAGCCTGGCGAGGTCCCACGCCGGACAGTCCTCATCGGAGGATTCGCTGAGCTCAGATGCCCTATAGAGCGAGACACCTCCAGAGGCCCTTTCCCCGAAGCCTAGGCGCGACACCGAGGTGTCGTCTCAGCGGGACCCGGACCAGGGACGGCGTATCTCTGGGGTTGGATACACGGGAGCAGCGGCTCCCATGCGTGTCGACGGCGGCGGCAATCATAGGTTTGGCCCGCAGCCGGACACGGTCCTGGAGACCTTTAAAGTTCCAGGATCGGGCGAGCAGCCACCTTTGACGGGGGGAGGCTCGCCCACTCCGCCAACAACCTCTGTCCAAGCAGAGTTGTCGGGCGGCTTATTGACAGTGCTAAAGAGCGCGTCCAGCATCGATGAACATCGTGCCCTCATGGGTGCGGTGATTGAAAAGATTCAGTCCACTGAGGGTGGACTGAATGAATCCTGCCTTAGCCTTATAAAAGGTTTTGAGGTATGTTTTTAGAAACCTTTGGGAGATTGTCATAGTATGAGTAGTAGCCCCTGATGCACTGTCTGGTGAAAGAAAGAGAAAGCCGGACAGTGGATCAAATTTCCGCTTTGCAGGAGACTCAATTAATGACGTGTATCCCTTTGTTTGAAAACAGGCGTCTGTAGAGACGACCGCCTCCCATAATGCGGAGGTGTCTGGACTGAAGTACAGTCTGGAACGGGCCGAAGAGGAACTTGGCCGCGTGAAGAAGCAGTTGGAGGACAAGCAAGGTATGTCGAAATCTTTTGCTAAGTTGAGCATGAATTAGAAGTTGTGCCTGATAAAAATATTTGTATCGTATGCTCTAGGAGCGAGTGCCGAAATTGAGGCACTGAAGAAGGCTGTGGCCAAAGCCGACAAAAAGGCCACCGCCGAGCAGGTTCTTCGTGAGAAGCACGAGGCCAGGGTCATTGAAGCTGAGCGAGAGCTCCAGGAGGCCGTGAAGAAAAGCGAGACCTTGGAGCAGAGTCTAGCAGGGAAAGAATCTGAACTCGCCCATGCTATCCAAGCCGTAGCGGATGCTCAGGAAGAAGCCCGAGGTGCTCTGAAGGACATTCAAGAGGTACGGAAGGTTGCGGCTGATAAGGCCTTTTGTACTCAAGGCCATTTTTACATAGTAATGGGAGGAACTCTAAGCAACAAGCTGAATTCTTGTTTCTCTAGGGGCGTTTGCAGACCTGCCACACAGCATATTAGATGCTGCCCAATTCTACCGGACTGAGGAGAAGAAGTCTGCAGAGAAGCATTTCTGGTCGCAGTATTTGGCGCCGAATTATCCAGTGCGCTTTATCGATCAGCTGAAGCAGCTGGTTGAACTGCACCAGGCGGCCGAACTAGCCATGAAGGAATTGGTTGTCCGGTTGTGGCCCGTGGAGCCAATTCCAAGCAGTTACTTCGGACTCGTGAAGCGGATTTTTGGTGCTTGCCCTCGGCTCGATGTCATTAAGCGATCGGTCTGCATAGAGGGTGCACGCATGGTGTTTGCCCGTGCGAAGGTGCACTGGGGGAAGCTTGATGCTGAGAAGCTGATGACTGAGGGACCACCAGAGGGTAAGGAGCATCGCAAGACCGAGTTATACTATGAAGGTGTCCTGAAAGGAGCCCGCCTTGTGGCGGATCAGTGTACCAAAGACACTATATTTCCCTGAAGGCAGTCATGCCATTCTTTGTAATGCGGGATAATGGCACTGTTATTATTTATTGCCTGTTTATGTGAACGTTTGTTCTTCCTGTGCGGCTGCTTAGTGTATATAAATCCTGAGAGTTGGCCAGTCATCGGCTTCTGCCCCCACGTAAAAAGTACGGGGGTGTTCGGGACATAACTGAACACTCTTTATCCCATTGTTGGGTCCTTTTAAGTAGGTGTTCGTCACAACGAACCAGGCAATCAGACTATAGGGCTTTATCACTCTCACTTAGCCATAGGAATTCGAGTATGGTAGGCGCAGCCCCTGGTATTCGGAAGACCGTACTAGGGGCTCTAACGGCGCCTGATCAGAAAACCGATCCGTCGAACTATGCATTTATTATGGCATTGTGCGGAATGAATCTTTAAAGATCTTACAACCTCTCGAACAGCTGACCAGCTCTCGCCATATCATGACAGTCAATTTTTGGCTTTCTCTACTGAGGTGCTCGTCCTGAAGAACCGGGACATAATCGCAGTAGTTCTCCCAGCGCTACCTTAGCCAATAGAGCGGAACGTAAGGTACCAAAACATGGGAGCCAGGCAAACCCAACTAATGACCCAAGACATGATTCGGAGCTGATGCATATAGTGCTATAAGTTCGGGGTGCCGAGCGACCGAAAAGGTGGCCAGACTTTGTTGCCATATTACGAATATTATGAAGCCCTTGGCATAGTGGGGCGTAACACGATGTATGGGTGCCGTTTATGACAAAAAGGGTGTCAATGAGGAATGACGGTAAGTAAGTGTTATTTAAGTCTACGCATTGTAGTAGAGTGACATGTCTATGCATATGAGTACGGTTTATGCTTATGAAAAGAGGTGTTTCGGCGGAACCTGTCGTGGCCGGACTGGAGGAGGTTGTGTGTGGATCGGAAGTGTATCCGGACTGTCTCCCTTGGGGGGGATTTACTTATGTGTTCCCGCCTTGTGCATCCGAGCTGGTTCCATGTCGCCAGTCTTGTACTGCGCCAAAGTCAGTCTGTAAAGACAAATGCTTAAAGGCAGCTGCATGTCATGTTGTGGTTGAACCGCGAGTGCCTGATCGGACCCTGGCTGAACCAGGTTATCATGCCATAAGGTAACTCAGACTCCTCAGTTGGTGTCCAGGTAGTTGGCTGCCGAATCAAAATTTGATAAATGGGCATGACTCGCTATTCCAGCGGCGGTATGATTTCCACTCTAAGGGTGGGGTTCGGCCTTGCCCGTAATTGCGACTATGTCATGCGGGATTGGCCTAATGTTGTACCCCGTTGAATCTAGCCAATGTGGTTCGTCCCGATAGTATGTGGTAATTACTGTATAAGGGGATAATGCCGAAGACTTATTCTTCCACGTGGTATTTGTTTGGTGATCCGAAGACAACAACTAGTGTGGTGGGCCTGTAAAACTTGGCCTTTGCACGTGGCACCTTTTAGAAGATGCTATTGATAGTTTTATGCCCGTGGGGGCTCGTGTGAGATGGATCCCACAAACTATTGGGTCGATAGTGCGTGCAATTGAATTGCTATAGTTGATGTTGTCCGGACGGTCGACCATATTTTTGTACTGTGGAGGATCTTCCTTTGACCTCGCCATGTTTGATCGGTCTTTTGTTGTTTGAAACCTCCTTTCATTGTTTCTGGCGCACGACCGGCCGTTTTGTTTTGAGGATCTGGCATTCTCTATTGGTATGCTTGGCCGCCCTTCTAGGGGTACCATGAATTTTACATGGTTGATCGAGTATGCTGCTCGGGCCGGATGGGCTTGAGCTGTTCTTTTTCCGCTGACCGTACTGGGGGCCGCTGAATTCGGCACCAACTCCCTTGACTTGACGCTTATGAAGAATGCGTCGAGGTTTGTGGATGCTGCCTCGCATTTCCTGCGTATTGTCCCGGACCGTGGTATATTGGCGTTGGGGTGTGGGCTTTAGGTTCTCCTTCTTAGGTTGAGGTAGCGAATTGTGCCTTCTGTACCCTTTGGCGGGGTGGTCGAGTCCGTATTCCTTGGTGGCCAGGACCTTGGTCCATCTGTCTGTGAGCAAATTATGGTCAGCTTTGAGCTGCTATTGCTTCTTTTGCAGGCTTTCCGTCGTGGCCATAAGCCATCGCTTAAAGCGAACTTGTTCCGCGAGATCCTCAGGAACACTGAATTCATCGTCGCCGAGGCTCACCTCGTCTTCGGAGGGGGCATGTAGTTGTCCCTCTCCAAGTATCCGTCCGTCGCCTGTCCGGCCTGCTTGAAGGCAGGCTGATCGAGATTGTATTCATCTTCGGCAACAGTTGGATTGTTTTTGACTGTTGTGCCGTTAATGTTGTGGCGGGGCTTGGGGCGGCGCTGATGACGTTCATACTTTGCCTTCTTCCTTGAGGGGTTTGTCACGCCCAATATGCGATACTATCCTAAAGAGACACGAAGGTCCCACCAAGGATAGAACCGCATATTGAAACACTTTTGCAAGGTGGATATCATTGCATCAACATTACATATTAGATGGGTATATATACAAAAGGCATACAATGCCACATGAATACAACATCATCTTACGTAAGGGCACCATCCGACTACGGATGAAACACAAACAAAAACTCAAACGACATCCACCCTGCTAGCCCAGGCTGCCGACCTGGAACCTATCCCCTGATCCAAGAAGAAGCGGAAGAAGAACTCCAAAACAAGTAACATCGCTCTCGCGTCATCATCATCGCATAACCTGTACCTGCAACTGTTGTTGTAGTAATCTGTGAGCCACGAGGACTCAGCAGTCCCATTACCATGGGTATCAAGACTAGCAAAGCTTAATGGGTAAGGAAGGGGTAAAGTGGTGAGGTTGCAGCAGCGACTAAGCATATATGGCGGCTAACATACGCAAATAAGAGCGAGAAGAGAAGCAAAGGAACGGTCGTCAACTAGTAATGATCAAGAGGTGATCCTGAACTCCTACTTACGTCAATCATAACCCAAAACCGTGTTCACTTCCCGGACTCCACCAAAAAGAGACCATCGCGACTACACACGTGGTTGATGCATTTTAATACGTATCTGGTGTCAAGTTATCTAGAACCGGACATTAACAAATTCCCATCTGCCACATAACCACGGGCACGGCTCTCGAAAGTTTATAACCCTGCAGGGGTGTCCCAACTTAGCCCATCACAAGCTCTCACGGTCAACGAAGGATATTCCTTCTCCTAGGAAGACCCAATCAGTCTCGGAATCCCGGTTTACAAGACATTTCGACAATGGTAAAACAAGACCAGCAAGACCGCCCACTGTGCCGACAAATCCTGATAGGAGCTCCACATATCTCGTTCTCAGGGCACACCGGATGAGCAAGACGTCGGGTTGGCATAGACCCTGGTTGCCTAGGGGGCGCCGGACATTGCTCGGTTTGGAACAACACTTAGAGAAGCACTGGCCCGGGGGGGGGGGGGGGGGCTAAAATAAAGATGACCCTCGGGTTGGCCGACCCAAGGGAAAGGTATAGGTGGTGGTGAGGCAAATGGTAAAACCAAGGTTGGGCCTTGCTGGAGGAGTTTTATTCAGAGCGAATTGTCAAGGGGGTCCCATATATCACCCAACCGCATAAGGAACGCAAAATCCAGGAACATAATACCGATATGACGGAAACTAGGGCAGCAAGAGTGGAACAAAACACCAGGCATAAGGCCGAGTCTTCCACCCTTTACCAAGTATATAGATGCATTAATTAAATAAGACATATTGTGATATCCCAACATAATCCTGTCCATCATGAAGCAATCTTCAACTTCACCTACAACTAACAACGCTATAAGAGGGGCTGAGCAAAGCGGTAACATAGCCAAGCAACGGTTTGCTAGGAAGGGTGAAAAGGTTAGAGGCTGGCATGGCAATTTGGGAGGCTTGAGCAACAAGAGATAGGTAGTGCGGAAAAGCGATAGAACGAAGCAACTAGCATAGCAATGATAGTAGTGAGATCCAGGGTAGCGTTCATCTTGTCTGAAATCCCGCAAGGAAGAAGAACGAGTCCATGAAGAAGACGAACGGATGAAGCCGAACCAAGCGTAGACGAACGAATCCTCACGATCACAACGAAACTGGAACTATCGAGAAGAAGCACACGACATGGTAAACACACCACACATATACATATAAAGTTCATTTAATTCGGAGCTACGACCAAGAAGATATGAGCAAAACAAGTTAAACATGGCATTGATGCAAAATGTATACAAAACATCAAGAAAACACCTCAAAACAAGGATGCAACATGATAATATGAAACTTTATACAAAATCAAGCAAGTTTCATATAGAGCACACTCAAAACGGAGCAACGGTTCAACACACACACATGAAACAAGTTTAGAGGACAAGTTGTCCAAAACAGCAACTAGACATCTTGCAAGCATCAACACAATATGCTAAAGCACCTCAACATAAGAACAAAAGGCATGGGAATGACGTACAGGTAAAGCATGACAAAACATGAACACTGAGCTATCTCCAGAAATCACTAGAACATGTTCAAAAGGATATGGCAAGTTTGCAAATAATAATAGTTTCAGACTTAGCAGAAATAACATCAGGTTGCAATGTTTAGAGCTATCAAACAACATGTTACAGGAACTTAACAAGGCAAAAAAGGCATGGCATCTTAACACTAAAGACAAAGAACAAAACTCCCTTACTGAACTTATTCCAAAGATCAACATAAAACATGGTAGCATCCATGTAAACATGGCAAGTGATATGACAGATTCAGACATGGCAGGAACAACGATAAGTAGGCATGTTGGTGAGCTTGTACCACTCACCAGAGAGCAATACCAGGAGTAATAAGACATGTTTGTGAAGCTAAGCATGGCAAGATAGTGTTCATAGGGTGCATGGATCACTAGCAAAGCACATGACAAAACTGAACTTAATGTTAACAGGGTGACAGCAACATTATTTAGCAATTTGAGAGCAAGATTGCGACAAGCTACAGTAGGCTATAAATGCAACCAGGGGCATGGATGGATATAGCATGACATTTATAACAAAACATCCTTAGTGAACATCTACATATTATGCACAGAATGACTTGTAGCAGCAGGTTTACATAGCATCATGATGTAACAGATTCAGCATAGCAAAACAGAAACAACAAGTACCCTACTTCACGAGCTCTGTGCACTCACTAAAAGACTCACAAAACTACATGGATTTCAGCAGAGTAAAGATGGCATGATGTAGCCCAAACTCATGTAGACATCAAGCTCATAGGATGCACACACAAAATGCAATGAAAAAGACAAATCACCAAGTTCTTATACCAGAGAGCAGTTAACATCATATAGCAATCTTGCAACGATGATTAGGGCATCAAGATGGACTCAAACAAGCATCGCACAATGGAATGAAATGAAGAGAATCTCATGTTGAACATTTTGATATATCACACGCATGAAACGGAGAAGTATGCATGGTGTTATGATGCGATGAATAGTGCACCAGAATGCAAAGATTTCAAGAGGAAAAAACACGGGGTCAACCTCTGGATCTGGATCTGGGCGGCGCGGATCCCGAGGCAGGCTGGGCTCACCGGAGTGTGGCCGAAGGAGCAGGGGCCGGTGGGGTCAAGGAGGAGGCCGCCGGCCGGAGCTCGGAGGGGCGCGGGGAGGCGCGTGAGGGCAGCGAGGTCCGCCGGCGTGGAGCGAGGGCGGCGGGGCACGGCGGCAGGCGTCGGTGCGCGGCGGCGCGGCTGGCGCCGGTGCGGCAGGCGGCAGGGCACGGCGCCCAGGGTGCGGGGCCGGCTCGGGCCGCGGGCGGCGGCGGAGAGGCGGGGCGGCGCGCGGGGCACGGCTCGGGCTGCGGGGGCCGGGGACGGGCCGCGCGGGCCGGTGCGGAGGGCGGCGGCGGCGCGCCACGTGGCGGCCCGCGGATGGCTGCGGGGGTAGGCGGACATGTTCGGCCGTCCGTGGGAATTTCGTCCGGCGGCGGGGAGAGGAAGAAGACTGGGGTTGGACCCGAAATTTCGGAGGGGGAGGTCTATTTATAGATTCTGGGAGCTAGAAGAGTCCAGATGGAGTGCGGTTTTCGGCCACGCGATCGTGATCGAACGACCGAGAGCATGGAGGGGGTTTGTATGGGTTATTGGACCATTTTTTAGGGGTGTTGGGCTGCACATAAAAGAGGCTTTTACGGTTCCCCGGTTAACCGTTGGAGTATCAAACGGACTCCAAATGGCATGGAACTTGACAGGCGGTCTACCGGTGGTGTACCAAGGCCACTTGGAAAGCCTCGGTCCATTCCGAGGACGTTTAACACCCGCTCACGAAGAGAGACAAGAGGTGTGCGCCGGTGCATGTGGGAGTGCCGGATTGCAAAACGGACAATGGGGAAAATGCTCGGATGCATGAGACGAACTCGTATGCAAAATGAGATGCTCATGAGGACATGGAAAAATTCAAAACACAAGCAAAAGACATGGCAATGACGGCGAATAACTGGCAGACACCTGGCGCATCGAATCCGGGGCGTTACAACTCTCCTCCACTAACAAGAGATCTCGTCCCGAGATCTTAGGAACAAGACGGGAGAGAAAGAGGAAGAGGTGAAATAAGACCACAAGAAAGAAGATGAACAAAGTCGAGAGAACTCGGGTAGAAAAGAGGAACGACGAATATGATGGGAATCAAAGCTCATGGAATAAGACAGACTCTGAAACCGCTCTGGTTAGAACGAGATAAGAAATGAATAAGACTGAAAGGGATTTAGGCAGCACTCCGGCTGAAAATGAAAGGAAAAGAGACCTAAACTTCACAAGATGGGATGACCCTTGACGAGATGAACAACACAATGCCTCTGGAAGAATTGAAAGAATGGAATGACAAGAACTTAGAAGGAAGGGTTGAACGGAGTTGTTGAGAAAATCAACAACGAAAGAATAAGCTTGTTGTGGACTTATCAAAACAACTCAAAATTTGAGGTGAAATTATGCCAGAACCAAATGCTTGAATATCTTGGAATAACGAAGAAATGCAAAACTCCACTTGAAAAGAATGCGGAGAATTAATTGCACTTCGAGATGCGAGAAGAAAAGATACTTGAACTCCACCAACAAAATCTTGATGAACTCTTGAAGAATGAATTAAATCATGAAGAACCACCATGAAGAACTCCAGTAAACAAAAGGACGATGAGATAGAATTGAAGGATGAAAAGAATAAGATTAAAGCCTTGCGTTGATTTAGATGGAGGTTCCGGCGGAATGACCGAGGAAATTTGAACACCAGAAAAGAAAAAAATGAAAACACTTGGAACTAAAATTTATTCATCAAGAACAAACTCCGAAGGAAGGGATTACTCACTTGGGAAATAAGAATAAGATTTATTGTATGCTTATTCTTCATCAAATTAAATTGATGACAAGCAATGGATTATTCATACGACTTATTCTTCTTGAAAAGGATTAAGGGGGGGTATAGCACAAAACTTGAGATAGTCTTCATGAACCACCAGTAGGATTGGAAAGAACGGATGAATTAAAATGATAATCAAAGAAAAAAGAATCTTGAACGAACCACCATAAGAATTCGAAAAATGACTGATGAAAGAGAATGAATCACCAAGAAGAGTTAGAATAACAAATATGCTAGAGGGGATTTAGATACAAGAGAACGGGAAGAACTTGAGCTGATTAAAGAATATTTGAACGAAGCGCCGGGTTAAATGGATAACGGTAGCTGAAATGTGAGGACGAAGAATTCTTCTGGAACGATGGCCTCCGGTGAACAGAAACGGGAAAACAACTTCTGACATACTCTGGATAAGAAAAGAATATCTGACAAATGAAATAATTTCAGAGGATAATATGAAGCTAGAACCGCGAATCTTCGAGAGAACAGACAAGATTTTTGAGGAAAAACACTTCTTCTATCTTGAAATGACGACGAGGAACACCACCAAAATTACTGAGATACTCCGGGAGAATGAAAAACCGAAAAGGTTGAGCTAACAATGAAAAGAATTTGAACGAGATCTTGGCGAAGGCATGTGACTGATGGGATCCATTTTTACGTCACACTTTGAAAAGAAATTGGGAATAACTCCGGGAGAATTGGAAGAGTTAGGTAAGATCCTGGGAAAAGACCTATGGGTTAGGGCCCACTAAAAGAAAACACCGTTGGAAGGGATTGTTGAACAGATAGATGATGCACTGGAACAATTGAAATATTTGAATGAGGTGATAACCTCGAATTAATTGGAACACAGACGAATCTCTTGAGATGTCTTGAACTCCGGAATGATTGAATGGCGAGAGGCAAACAAGCAAGGAGAACACTTGATCCAAGGAAAAGAATACGATCAACACCGAAAAACTTGAATTGAATCCACCAGAAAAGAAAAGAGATGAAGAATGTCAAACGAGACGAGAATTCACCGGTTGAAATAATTGAGGGACTCAGGCTCCGTACGAATGAAATTGATGCCCGAAAGAGACTCAGGCTCTGGGAAGAAGAGGGTGGGAGAGCGGGAAAACAAAGGCAACTTGGAAGGGGAAAACCGATGAATATCTTCAAGAGAAAACACTGGTTGAAATCAGTGAAGAAAGAAAGCAAAGACTTCACACGAGTAGGATGGATACTCGATTACGGACTCCCGTTCCGAGAAGAAGAAGGAAGGGCGGGTGGGAAAAAAACTAAGGATTGGACATGGCAAAGATGAAGAGGCTCGAGTCAACTTGACGAGAAATGCACCGGATAAAAGAGCTGAGAACCAACGAACGAAAACCAACTGCGTGATCCTAAAGAAAATTTGAAGGGGAGGAGCAAGTCAAAACACCTACGTCAAGATTCCTCACCAGAGCGACGAAGGGGCTGAGGAGTAAAAAGAATTCCTACTCTCCGATATAACTAGACCCCGAAAGCAATTTTCTTCTAGACTCAACAACGGCCAAACTAGACGATCAATCAAGGGGGATCCTAAGGTCGGTCGAGGCTCTGATACCATCTTGTCACGCCCAATATGCGATACTATCCTAAAGAGACATGAAGGTCCCACCAAGGATAGAACAGCATATTGAAACGCTTTTGCAAGGTGGATATCATTACATCAACATTACATATTAGATGGGTATATATACAAAAGGCATACAATGCCACACGAATACAACATCTTCTTACATAAGGGCACCATCCGACTACGGATGAAACACAAACAGAAACTCAAACGACATCCACCCTGCTAGCCCAGGCTGCCGACCTGGAACCTATCCCCTGATCGAAGAAGAAGCAGAAGAAGAACTCCAAAACAAGTAACATTGCTCTTGCGTCATGATCATCGCATAACCAGTACCTACAACTGTTGTTGTAGTAATCTGTGAGCCACGAGGACTCAGCAATCCCATTACCATGGGTATCAAGACTAGCAAAGCTTAATGGGTAAGGAAGGGGTAAAGTGGTGAGGTTGCAGCAGCGACTAAGCATATATGGTGGCTAACATACGCAAATAAGAGCGAGAAGAGAAACAATGGAACAGTCGTCAACTAGTAATGATCAAGAGGTGATCCTGAACTCCTACTTACGTCAATCATAACCCAAAACCGTGTTCCCTTCTCGGACTCCACCGAAAAGAGACCATCACGGCTACACACGCAGTTGATGCGTTTTAATTCGTATCTAGTGTCAAGTTATCTACAACCGGACATTAACAAATTCCCATCTGCCACATAACCGCGGGCACGACTCTTGAAAGTTTATAACCCTGCAGGGGTGTCCCAACTTAGCCCATCACATGCTCTCACGGTCAACGAAGGATATTCCTTCTCCCAGGAAGACCTGATCAGTCTCGGAATCCCGGTTTACAAGACATTTCGACAATGGTAAAACAAGACCAGCAAGACCGCCCGCTGTGCCGACAAATCCCGATAGGATCTGCACATATCTCGTTCTCAGGGCACACCGGATGAGCAAGACATCGGGTTGTCATAGACCCTAGTTGCCCAGGGGGCGCCGGACATTGCTTGGTTTGGACCAGCACTTAGAGAAGCACTGTCCCGGGAGGTCTAAAATAAAGATGACCCTCGGGTTGGCCGACCCAAGGGAAAGGTATAGGTGGTGGTGAGGCAAATGGTAAAACCAAGGTTGGGCCTTGCTGGAGGAGTTTTATTCAAAGTAAACTATCAAGGGGATCCCATAAATCACCCAACCGCGTAAGGAACGCAAAATCCGGGAACATAATACCGATATGACGAAAACTAGGGCGGCAAGAGTGGAACAAAACACCAGGCATAAGGCCGAGTCTTCCACCCTTTACCAAGTATATAGATGCATTAATTAAATAAGAGATATTGTGATATCCCAACATAATCATGTCCATCATGGAGAAATCTTCAACTTCACCTGCAACTAACAACGCTGTAAGAGGGGCTGAGCAAAGCGGTAACATAGCCAAGCAACGGTTTGCTAGGAAGGGTGAAAAGGTTAGAGGCTGGCATGGCAATTTGGGAGGCTTGAGCAACAAGAGATAGGTAGTGCGACAAAGCAATAGAATGAAGCAACTAGCATAGCAATGATAGTAGTGAGATCCAGGGTAGCGGTCATCTTGCCTGAAATCTCGCAAGGAAGAAAAACGAGTCCATGAAGAAGACGAGCGGATGATGCCGAACCAAGCGTAGACGATTGAATCCTCACGATCGCAACGAAATGGGAACTATCAAGAAGAAGCACACGACATGGTAAACACACCACACGTATACATGACATGATGCAAAACCAATCATGATGCATGACAAAGCTACATGAAACTACTCATGGCAAAAGATGATGCATACAAGAGCAACACATCCAAGCAAGTTTAAATGAGGCCGGAAATAACATATAACAATTCCGGTAAGTCCTCATATGCAAATTTAGAAATTGGTTCAGAACTGAATAAACCTTATGTTCAAGTGGTTAAACAGCAAGTTAAGATGCACCAAGATGATCTACACGAAATTCTAGTCAAGTTACATATAAAGTACATTTAATTCGGAGCTATGAGGTAGAAGATATGAGCAAAACAAGTTAAACATGGCATTGATGCAAAATGCTTACAAACATCAAGAAAACACCTCAAAACAAGGATGCAACATGATAATATGAAACTTCATACAAAATCAAGCAAGTTTCATATAGAGCACACTCAAAACAGAGCAACGGTTCAACACATACACATGAAACAAGTTTGGAGGACAAGCTGTCCAAAACAGCAACTAGACATCTTGCAAGCATGAACACAATATGCTACAGCACCTCAACATAAGAACAAAAGGCATGGGAATGCAGTACAGGTAACGCATGACAAAACATGAACACTGAACTATCTCCAGAAATCACTAGAACATGTTCAAAAGGATATGGCAAGTTTGCAAATAATAACAGTTTCAGACTTGGCAGAAATAACATCAGGTTGCAATGTTTAGAGCAATCAAACAACATGTTACACGAACATAACATGGCAAGAAAAGGCATGGCATGTTAACACTAAAGACAATGAACAAAACTCCCTTACTGAACTTATTCCAAAGATCAACATAAAACATGGTAGCATCCATTCAAACATGGCAAGTGATATGACAGATTCAGACATGGCAGGAACAACGATAAGTAGGCATGTTGGTGAGCTTGTACCACTCACCAGAGAGCAATACAGGGAGTAAAAAGACATGTTTTTGAAGCTAAGCATGGCAAGCTAGTGTTCATAGGGTGCATGGATCACTAGCAAAGCACATGACAAAACTGAACTTAATGTTAACAGGCTGACAGCAACATCATTTAGCAATTTGAGAGCAAGATTACGACAAGCTACAGCAGGCTATAAATGCAACCAAGGGCATGGATGGATAGAGAATGACATTTCTAACAATACATCCTTAGTGAACATCTCCATATTATGCATAGAATGACTTGTAGCAGCAGGTTTACATAGCATCATGATGTAACAGATTCAGCCTAGCAAAACAGAAACAACAAGTACCCTACTTCACGAGCTCCATGCACTCACTACAAGACTCACAAAAATACAAGGATTGCACCACAGTAAAGATGGCATGATGTAGCTCAAAACTCATGCAGACATCAAGCTCATAGGATGCACACACAAAATGCAATGAAAAAGACAAATCACCAAGTTCTGTTACCAGACATCAGTTAACATCATATAGCACTCTTGCAACGATGATTAGGGCATCAAGATGGACTCAAACAAGAATGGCACAATGGAATGAAATGAAGAGCATCTCATGATGAACATTTTGATATATCACACGCACGCAACGGAGCAGTATGCATGGAGTTATGATGGCGATGAATAGTGCACCAGAATGCAAAGATTTCAAGAATTAGGAAAAAAACACGGGGTCAACCTCTGGATCTGGATCTGGGTGGCGCGGGTCCCGAGGCAGGCTGGGCTCACCGGAGTGTGGCCGGAGGAGAAGGGGCCGGCGGGGTCGAGGAGGAGGCCGGCCGGCCGGAGCTCGGAGGGGCGCGGGTCCGGCGCGGCGCGGGAAGGCGCGTGAGGGCGGCGGGGTCTGCCGGCGTGGAGCGAGGGCGGCGGGGCGCGACGGCTGGCTCGGGCCGCGGGCAGCGGCGGAGAGGCGGGGCGGCGCGCGGCGCGCGGCTCGGGCCGCGGGGCCGGGGGACGGGCCGCGTGGGCCGGCGCGGAGGGCGGCAGCGGCGCGGCACGTGGCGGCCCATGGATGGCTGCGGGGGCGGGCGGACATGTCCGGCCGTCAGTGGGAATTCCGTCCGGCGGCGGGGAGAGGAAGAAGACTAGGGTTTGGACCCGAAATTTCGGAGGGGGAGGTCTATTTATAGATTCTTGGAGCTAGGAGAGTCCAAATGGAGTGCGGTTTTCGGGCAGGCGATCGTGATCGAATGACCAAGAGCATGGAGGGGGTTTGGATGGGTTATTGGGACATTTTGGAGGGGTGTTGGGCTGCACACAAAAGAGGCTTTTACGGTTCCCCGGTTAACCGTTGGAGTATCAAACGGACTCCAAATGGCACGGAACTTGACAGGCGGTCTACCGGTGGTGTACCAAGGCCACTTGGCAAGCCTTGGTCCATTCCGAGAATGTTTAACACCTTCTCACGAAAAGAGACAAGAGGGGTGCGCCGGTGCATGTGGGAGTGCAGGATTGCAAAAGGGACAACGGGGAAAATGCTGAGATGCATGAGACGAACACGTATGCAAAATGAGATGCACATGATGACATGGCAAAATGCAACACGCAAGCAAAAGACATGGCAATGACGGTGAATAACTGGCAGACACCTAGCGCATCGAATCCAGGGCGTTACAGGGTTATCCTCCATTGCCTCATCGCCGTTGGTTTCTTTCGGAGTGTCCACCATATATATATCATACGAGGAGGTGGTTGTACACCGCCCCTTGGACGGTGGTTCCTGTTCTTCTCCTACCTCGTCGTCCACACCGTCGATGTCTTCAGAGTTGAAATCAAGCACGTCGGTCAAATCATCGACCATTGCAATGTAGTGGGTGGTGGGTGGGCAATGAATTCCCTCGCCGCCTGCTTCCCACTCAAGCCGGACATAGTTTGGCCAAGAGTCTTCTGACAAAGAGAGGGACTTTAATGAGTTCAGCATGTCGCCAAAGGGCGAGTGCTGGAAGATATCCGCAGCGGTGAACTCCATTACCGGAGCCCAACCAGATTCGGCGGGCTCGGGGGTGCGCGGACTGGAACCTGCAGCCGGACACGAGTCCGGGGGTCCGGAGTCACAGGCTTCCTTGGGGATGAAGTCTGTGTTCGGCTCTACCGCCGATGAGTGTGCGGCTGATACCTCTCCAACATTCTATAATTTTTGATTGCTCCATGCTACTTTATCTATTGTTTTGGACTATAATGGGCTTTATTTTCCACTTTTATATTATTTTTGGGACTAACCTATTAACCGGAGGCCTAGCCCAGAATTGTTGTTTTTTGCCTTTTTCAGTATTTCGAAGAAACAGAATATCAAACAGAGTCCAAACGGAATGAAACCTTCGGGGACGTGATTTACTCATCAGATAAGACCCAGGAGACTTGGACCCTCCATCAAGAAAGCCATGAGGCGGTCACGAGGGTGGAGGGCGCGCCCTCCCCCCTGGGCGCGCCCCCTACCTCGTGGGCCCCTCAGAGTTCCACCGACGTACTCCTTCCTCCTATATATACCTACGTATCCCCGAACGACCAGAACAGGAGCCAAAAACCTAATTCCACCGCCGCAACCTTCTGTATCCACGAGATCCCATCTTGGGGCCTGTTTTGGAGCTCCGCCGGAGGGGGCATCCACCATGGAGGGCTTCTACATCATCACCATAGCCCCTCTGATGAAGTGTGAGTAGTTTACTTCAGACCTTCGGGTCCATAGCTAGTAGCTAGATGGCTTCTTCTCTCTTTTTGGATCTCAATACAATGTTCTCCCCCACTCTCGTGGAGATCTATTCGATGTAATCTTCTTTTTGCGGTGTGTTTGTTGAGACCGATGAATTGTGGGTTTATGATCCAGTATTATCTATGGAAAATATTTGATTCTTCTCTGAATTCTTTTATGTATGATTGAGTTATCTTTGCAAGTCTCTTCGAATTATCCTTTTTGGTTTGGCCAACAAGATTGGTAGTTCTTGCAATGGGAGAAGTGCTTAGCTTTGGGTTCAATCTTGCGGTGTCCTTACTCAGTGACAAAAGAGTTGCAAGGCACGAATTGTATTGTTGCCATCGAGAATAACAAGATGGGGTTTTTATCATATTGCATGAATTTATCCCTCTGCATCATGTCATCTTGCTTATGGCGTTACTTTGTTTTTACTTAATACTCTAGATGCATGCTGGATAGCGGTTGATGAGTGGAGTAATAGTAGTAGATGCAGAATCGTTTCGATCTACTTGTTTTGGATGTGATGCCTATATACATGATAATTGCCTAGATATACTCATAACTATGCTCAATTCTGTCAATTGCTCAACAGTAATTTGTTCACCCACCGTAGAATACTTATGCTCTTGAGAGAAGCCACTAGTGAAACCTATGGCCCCCGGGTCTATTCTCATCATATCAATCTATATCACTTTATTTATTTGCTTTGCCTTTACTTTTTACTTCACATCTTTATACCAAAATTACCAAAAATATTATCTCTATCAGATCTCACTCTCGTAAGTGATCGTGAAGGGATTGACAACCCCTAATCGCGTTGGTTGCGAGTAGCTATCGTTTTGTGCAGGTACGAGGGACTTGCGCGTGACCTCCTACTGGATTGATACCTTGGTTCTCAAAAACTGAGGGGAAATACTTACGCTACTGTGCTGCATCATCCTCTCCTCTTCGAGAAAACCAACGCAAGCTCGAGACGTAGCAAGAAGGATTTCTGGCGCCGTTGCCGGGGAGGCTTACGCAAAAGTCAACATACCAAGTACCCATCACAATCTCTATCTCTTGCATTACATTATTTGCCATTTGCCTCTCGTTTTCCTCTCCCCCACTTCACCATTGCCGTTTTATTCGCCCTCTCTTTCCGTTGCCTTTTCCTCGTCCTTTTGTTTGCTCGTGTGTTAGTTTGCCTATTTGTTGCGATGGCTCTACCTAGATTTGGTGACCTTCACCTTAAAAGGCTAGAGGAGATCGAAAGCAATGTTAGAACGTTTATGGTTTTGCAATTTGAGCACAATATTTCTTTAGAAACGAACTTAACGAACAAAAAAGTTTTATGAGCTTTATGAATAAAGAACTCGATGATATGTCTAAAGAATTTGATGGTATAAGGGACCAAATTGCTCGTCTTGAAAAGATGGCCGCTAAACCGAATTCCTATGAAAATCAAGATGAAGATCTAAAAGTTATTTATGTGTCCCCCATTAAATCTTTGTTTTGCAATATGAATCTTGATGAAACTGAATATGATCTTCCTTTACCTAGAAGGCGTTCTAAGAATTTGGAGTTTCTAGATCTTGATGATGAAATTGATGAAAGTGGGATTGAAATAAATAGAAACCGTGATGTTGCTAAACCCACTATTTTCGATCTCAAGGAATTTAATTATGAAAATTGCTCTTTGATTGGTTGTATTTCCTTGTTGCAATCCGTGCTAGAATCTCCTCATGCTTATAGTCAAAATAAGGCTTTTACCGAACATATTGTTGATGCTTTGATGCAATCTTATGAAGAAAAACTTGAGATGAAAGTTTCTATCCATAGAAAACTCTATGATGATTATCATGCTTTATGTGATTTGGGTGCTAGTGTCTCTACTATTCCCAAAAGTTTATGTGACTTGCTAGATTTCCGTGATATTGATGATTGCTCTCTAAACTTGCATCTTGCGGATTCCACTATTAAAAAACCTATGGGAAGAATTAATGATGTGCTCATTATTGCAAATAGGAATTATGTGCCCGTAGATTTTATCGTTCTTGATATAGATTGCAATCCCTCATGTCCTATTATTCTTGGTAGACCTTTCCTTAGAACGATTGGTGCAATTATTGATATGAAGGAAGGGAATATTAGATTCCAATTTCCCTTAAATAAGGGTATGGAACCCTTCCCTAGAAAGAAAATAAAATTACCATATGAATCTATTATGAGAGCCACTTATGGATTGCCTACCAAAGATGGCAATACCTAAATCTATCCTTGCTTTTATGCCTAGCTAGGGGCGTTAAACGATAGCGCTTGTTGGGAGGCAACCCAATTTTATTTTGTGTTTTTTGTTTTTGCTTCTGTTTAGTAATAAATAATCCATCTACCTTCTATTTGGATGTGGTTTTATGTTTTAATTAGTGTTTGTGCCAAGTAGGACCTATAGGATAACCTACGATGATAGTTGATTTGATTCTGCTGAAAAACAGAAACTTTGCGCGCACAAATTTAGTTATGATAAATCACAGGGACGTGATTTTGTGTTGATTCTTTTTGCTTCTGATCAATAAACAAAGTTTCCAGGACTTCCAATTTGGTAGAATTTTTAGAGTTCCAGAAGTTTGCGTTAGTTACAGATTACTACAGACTGTTCTGTTTTTGACAGATTCTGTTTTTCGTGTGTTGTTTGCATATTTTGATGAATCTATGGCTAGTAAAATAGTTTATGATCCATAGAGAAGTTGGAATACAGTAGGTTTAACACCAATATAAATAAAGAATGAGTTCATTACAGTACCTTGAAGTAGTCTTTTGTTTTCTTTCTCTAACGGAGCTCACGAGATTTCTGTTGAGTTTTGTGTTGTGAAGTTTTCAAGTTTTGGGTGAATTCTTTTGATGGATTATGGAACAAGGAGTGGCAAGAGCCTAATCTTGGGGATGACCATGGCACCCCCAAGATAATCCAAGGAAACCAAAAAGTCAAAGCTTGGTGATGCCCCGGAAGGCATCCCCTCTTTCGTCCACTTCCATCGGTAATTTACTTGGAGCTATATTTTTATTCACCAACATGATATGTGTTTTGCTTGGAGCGTCTTGTATTATTTGTGTATTTGCTTTTTAGTCTACCACAATCATCCTTTCTGTACACACCTTTTGACAGAGCCATACATGAATTGAAATTTGTTAGAATACTCTATGTGCTTCACTTATATCTTTTGAGCTTGATAGTTTTGCTCATAGTGCTTCACTTATATCCTTTTGAGCGTGATAATTTTTGCTCTAGTGCTTCACTTAGATCTTTTTTAGCACGGTGATGGATTTGTTTTAAAGAAACTTGATCTCTCATGCTTCACTTAGATTATTTTGAGAGTCGTTAATAGCATGGTAATTTGCTTAATGTTAATATACTTGGTATTCAAGTTATGTGAAACTTTCTTTTGAGTGCGTTGAATACTAAGATAAGTTTGATGCTTGATAATTATTTTGAGATATGGAGGTGATAATATCAAAGTCGTGCTAGTTGTGTGATTATGAATTTGAGAAATACTTGTGTTGGAGTTTGCAAGTCCCGTAGCATGCACGTATGGTTAAAGTTGTGTAACAAAATTGAAACATGAAGTTTACCTGGCTTGTGCATCCTTATGAGTGGCGGTCGGGGACGAGCGATGGTCTTTTCCTACCAATCTATCCCCCTAGGAGCATGCGCGTAGTACTTGAATTTTTGATGACTTCTAAATTTTTGCAATAAGTATATGAGTTCTTTTGACTAATGTTGAGTCCATGGATTATACGCACTCTCACCTTTCCGCCTTTGCTAGCCTCTTCGGTACCGTGCATTGCCCTTTCTCACCTTGAGAGTTGGCGCAAACTTCGCCGGTGCATCCAAACCCCGTGATACGATACGCTCTATCACACATAAACCTTCTTATATCTTCTTCAAAACAGCCACCATACCTACCTATCATGGCATTTCCATAGCCATTCCGAGATATATTGCCATGCAACTTCCACCATCATCATCGTGACATGCATTACTTTTGTCATATTGCCATTGCATGATCTTGTAGTTGACATCGTATTTGTGGCAAAGCCACCATGCATTATTTTCCATACATGTCACTCTTGATTCATTGCACCATCCCGGTACACCGCCGGAGGCATTCATATAGAGTCATATCTTGTTCTAAGTTTCGAGTTGTAATCCTTATGTTGTAATCAATAGAAGTGTGATGATCATCATTATTAGAGCATTGCCCAAAAAAAGAGAAAGGCCAAAAAAAAGGCCCAAAAAAATAATATATAAAAAGGTCAATGCTACTATCTCTTTTTCCACACTTGTGCTTCAAAATAGCACCTTGCTCTTCATGTAGTGAGTCTCATATATTGTGCCTCAAAGTAGCACCATGTTTTTCATATAGTGAGTCTCATAAGTTGTCTTATTCATACTAGTGGGAATTTTTTTATTATAGAACTTGGCTTGTATATTCCTATGATGGGCTTCCTCAAAATGCCCTAGGTCTTCATGAGCAAGCAAGTTGGATGCACACCCACTAGTTTTCTTTTGTTGAGAATTCATAGCTCTAGTGCATCCGTTGCATGGCAATCCCTGGTCCTTTAAGCTCGAGGACGAGCAGGAATTAAGCTTGGGGATGCATGATACGTCTCCAACATATCTATAATTTTTGATTGCTCCATGCTACTTTAACTATTGTTTTGGACTATAATGGGCTTTATTTTCCACTTTTATATTATTTTTGGGACTAACCTATTAACCGAAGGCCCAGCCCAGAATTGTTGTTTTTTGCCATTTTCAGTATTTCGAAGAAACAAAATATCAAACGGAGTCCAAACGGAATTAAACCTTCGGGAACGTGATTTAGTCATCAGATAAGACCCAAGAGACTTGGACCCTCCTTCAAGAAAGCCACGAGGCGGTCACGAGGGTGGAGGGCACGCCCTCCCCCCTTGGGCGCGCCCCCCTACCTCATGGGCCCCTCGGAGCTCCACCGACGTACTCCTTCCTCCTATATATACCTACGTATCCCCGAACGACCAGAAGAGGTGCCAAAAACCAAATTCCACCACCGCAACCTTCTGTATCCACGAGATCCCATCTTGGGGCCTGTTCCGGAGCTCCGCCGGAGGGGGCATCCACCACGGAGGGCTTCTACATCATCACCATAGCTCCTCCGATGAAGTGTGAGTAGTTTACTTCAGACCTTCGGGTCCATAGCTAGTAGCTAGATGGCTTCTTCTCTCTTTTTGGATCTCAATACAATGTTCTCCCCCTCTCTCGTGGAGATCTATTCGATGTAATCTTCTTTTTGCGGTGTGTTTGTTGAGATCGATGCATTGTGGGTTTATGATCCAGTATTATCTATGGAAAATATTTGATTCTTCTCTGAATTCTTTTATGTATGATTGAGTTATATTTGCAAGTCTCTTCGAATTATCCTTTTTGGTTTGGCCAACTAGATTGGTAGTTCTTGCAATGGGAGAAGTGCTTAGCTTTGGGTTCAATCTGGCGGTGTCCTTACTCAGTGACAGAAAGAGTTGCAAGGCACGTATTGTATTGTTGCCATCGAGGATAACAAGATGGGGTGTTTATCATATTGCATGAATTTATCCCTCTACATCATGTCATCTTGCTTACGGCGTTACTATGTTTTTACTTAATACTCTAGATGCATGCTGGATAGCGGTCGATGAGTGGAGTAATAGTAGTAGGTGCAGAATCGTTTCGATCTACTTGTTTGGGACGTGATGCCTATATACATGATCATTGCCTAGATATACTCATAACTATGCTCAATTCTGTCAATTGCTCAACAGTAATTTGTTCACCCACCGTAGAATACTTATGCTCTTGAGAGAATCCACTAGTGAAACTATGGCCCTCGGGTCTATTCTCATCATATCAATCTATATCACTTTATTTATTTGCTTTGCCTTTACTTTTTACTTTGCTTCTTTATACCAAAATTACCAAAAATATTATCTCTATCAGATCTCACTCTAAGTTACCGTGAAGGGATTGACAACCCAAAATCGCGTTGGTTGCGAGTAGCTATCGTTTTGTGCAGGTACGAGGGACTTGCGCGTGACCTCCTACTGGATTGATACCTTGGTTCTCAAAAACTGAGGGAAATACTTACGCTACTGTGCTGCATCATCCTCTCCTCTTCGGGGAAAACCAACGCAAGCTCGAGACGTAGCAGCGGCCTCCAGGGCGGGGTCCATCCACCCGTCCTCGGACGACGCAATTTGCCCCAGATTTTGGTCCGGAGTTCCTGCAGGTGCGATATCCCGAGTATTGTCCGATAGTAGGTCTGAGCCGTGCTCGTCGTGAATGTTCGGCGCTCCTGGCATAGGCCCGAACCATTGAAGATCAAGTCTCCACAGATATCGGCCGTGTAGTTCAAGTTTCCGAGCCTGACCTGATGGCCAGGGGCGTAGCTGTCGATCTGCTTCCAGATGGCCAAGCGAATTGGCCCGCAGTGCGAAGCCGCCGAACACGAAGATCTGTTTGGGGAGAAAAGTCTCATCCTGGACCGTGTTGTTGTTGATGATTGAAGGCGCCATCGAGCCTTGAAGCAACAACATAGAGGAACTCTCAATGAAAGCACCAATGTCGGTGTCAAAACTGGAGGATCTCGGGTAGGGGGTCCTGATCTATGCGTCTAAGGCTAATGGTAACAGGAGGCAAGGGACACGATGTTTTACCCAGGTTCAGGCCCTCTCGATGGAGGTAAAACCCTACTTCCTACTTGATTGATCTTGATGATATGAGTATTACAAGAGTTGATCTACCACGAGATCGTAGAGGCTAAACTCTAGAATCTAGCCTATGATGATTATGATTCTCCCCCTAAGGACTAAACCCTCTGGTTTATATAGACATCAGAGGGGGCTAGGGTTTACACGGAGTCAGTTACAAAGAAGGACATACAATATCCAGATCGCCAAGCTTGTCTTCCACGCAAAGGAGAGTCCCATCCGGACATGGGACAAAGTCTTGAGTCTTGTATCTTCTCGGTCCAATAGTTCGGCCAAAGTATATAGTCCGGCTGTCCGGATACACCCTAATCCAAGACACCCTCAACCGCGTCCCGGTACATCTTGTCCACGCAATTGATTGCGTACTTCTCATCTGATGGGATGGAGAAGATTCCAAGTGGCTTAGGCATCTTCAAGGTATTGTAGGCATATTGGGATGCCGCCATGAATTTGGCCAGGGTTGGTCGTTCAAGGATCCCATTGTACGACAAGGGGAGGTCAACCACATCAAACACAATCTTTTCTATCAGATAGTTCAACTCCCCTCCAAATGTCACAGGCAACGTGATCTTTCCCTTAGGATGACTACTCCCAGGATTAACTCCTTGAAACGTCCTGGTGACCTCTAACTCCTCTTCTGCTATCTGAAGCTTGTTGATACTCTTTGGGGAAATCAGATTCAACCCGGCCCCGCCGTCCACCAATATCTTAGTGATCTTGAGGTTGCGAATTGTTGGAGAGACCAACAACAGCAAACATCCTACCACAGTGGTACAGTTAGGATGATCCTCTTTATCAAATAGGATGGGCATGCGTGACCATTTGAGTGGTTTCCGGGCCTTTGGTGCTGGTTCCATGGCATTGATCTCATGCGCCCACCGTTTGAGTTGACGGTGAGAAGTGTGCAAGGATGTGCCCCCATCAATGCACAGGGCATCAATGGCCTTCTGAAACTTTTGCTCATTGGTTTCCTCCTCATCCCCTCCATCACTCTCATTATCACAAGCTGCCTTCTATTGACCTCTGGCGGGTTTTCCTTTGTTCCGAAAAGGTTTGCCGGGGCGATTTGCTTCACCGCCTCGACCCTTACCGCCAGCAACATTCTGACCCTTTTCCTGGTCATGCTTCTCGTACTCAGCTCTTTGCCTCTTGACAAGCTGCTCAACCTGATAACACTCTTGAAGGTCGTGTTCCTTGGTCCGATGGATCTTGCAATACGGCCCATCTCCTTTTCCGGCCTTCTCGGCAGCCGCCGCTTCCCGGCTGTCAGCGAACACGGCAGCTTCCTTGTCGGGAACTTCATCCTTGGCTGCCTTGCCGGTACTAGGCATACCCGATCCTTGAATAGTCATCATTGCCTTATCCTTGCGCCTCTTATTGCGCTTCTTGCTCTTCTTCTGACTGGTGGATTCATCATCATCTTATGAATCAATATTGAAGCAATCCTCCTCTCCGGGTAACTTCCTTCCTTCCTCCATCCGAGCACACTTATCCACCAGGGTGTAAAGCTCCTTCACAGTCTTGGGCAACCGCACATTCATCTTGGAATGAATCCTGCAGTCGCGCACATTGGACTAGAAGGCGGCTATTACAGCTGCCGGATGGATGTTTGGGATGTTTCTGTGGACTTTGCTGAACCTCTGCAAATACTTCTGGAGTGTCTCTCCTTCTCTCTGCTGGAGAAGCTGCAAATCGCTGGGTCGGACTGGTTCTTGATGGCCGCCAGTGAAGGCGCCAATGAACTCATGGCAAAGGTCAGCCCATGACAAAATGGAGTTCTTCGGCAGATGCATCAACCAAGACCTCACATTGGACTTGAGGCCAAAGGAAAGTAGTTGGCGCATACCTTCTTAGCTCTTCCCCCGGCAGCTTGGATGGCAGTGGTGTAGATGCTCAGAAATTCTACCGGGTTGAGCCTCCCATCATACTTCTCGGGTATCTTTGGCTTGAATGTGCGGACGGACGACCAACGGACTTGCCGCAGCTCAGGAGTAAAGGCAGGGCACCTAACCTTGAAAGGTAGGCACCCGCCAATATCAAGCGCAGGCTCGTCGACGTCAGGACCGTTGCACCCATTGGTCAGGCGGCGGTCGTCGCGGCATTGCTCAATGACAACGCGCGCGTCTTCTCCCCACCGGTCCTCTAGGGCTTGCCGTCGATCTGGATGCGCTCGAGGGTTAGAAGAGGCCATCGAGACGTCATCAGGTTCTCGATGCTATCGAGCTCGTGCTGGTTGTCGTGGCAGGGACTGCACCGTGGGGGTGGCCCCTTCGTACGACCATCAGCACGAGTTGTTGCAATCGCCTTGCCGACTCGCTGTGAGCCCCCAGCCTCGGTGAAATCGAGCAGGCTCTGGATGGTGGCACGCCACTCGTCCATCTGCTGAGCTGCTAGTGGGAACCTGAGTAGCAGCTGAGCCCGCGCCATGGCCTCCGTAGCCGTCCTCGGCATGGGTGATGACAATGCAGAACGTACCGTAGCTCAGCTTCTGACGGTGCCAGCGGTGACTGCTACATCTTGAGCTTGCATTGGTTTTCCTTGAAGAGGAAAGGGTGATGCAAGAAAGTAGCGTAAGTATTTCCCTTAGTTTTTGAGAACCAAGGTATCAATCCAGTAGGAGGCTCCTCAAAAGTCCCATGCACCTACACAAACAAACAAGAACCTCGCAACCAACACAATAAATGGGCTGTCAATCCCTTCACGGCCACTTGTGAAAGTGAGATCTGATAGAGATAATATGATAAGATAAATATTTTTGGTATTTTTATGATATAGATTGGAAAAGTAAAGATGCAAATAAAAGTAGATTGAAAACTTATATGATAAAAGATAGACCCGGGGGCCATAGGTTTCACTAGTGGCTTCTCCAAGATAGCATAAGTATTACGGTGGGTGAACAAATTACTGTCGAGCAATTGATAAAAAAGCGAATAATTATGACATCATCTAGGCATGATCATGTATATAGGCATCATGTCCGCGAAAAGTAGACCGACTCCTACCTGCATCTACTACTATTACTCCACACAGCAACCGACTCCTGCCTGCATCTAGAATATTAAGTTCATAAAGAACAGAGTAATGCATTAAGAAAGATGACATGATGTAGAGGGATAAACTCATGCAATATGATATACACCCCATATTTTTATCCTCGATGGCAACAATACAATATGTGCCTTCCTGCCCCTGTTGTCACTCGGAAAGGACACCGCAAGATTGAACCCAAAGCTAAGCACTTCTCCCATTGCAAGAAAGATCAATCTAGTAGGCCAAACAAAACTTATAATTCAAAGAGACTTACAAAGATAACCAATCATACATAAAAGAATTCAGAGGAGATTCAAATATTTCTCATAGATAAATTTGCTCATAAACCCACAATTCATCGGATCTCAACAAACACACCGCAAAAAGAGTTACATCAAATAGATCTCCAAGAAGATCGAGGAGACCTTTGTATTGAGATTCAAAGAGAGAGAAGAAGCCATCTAGCTAATAAATATGAACCCGAAGGTCTATGGTAAACTACTCACAACTCATCAAAAGGGCCTTGGAGATGATGTAGAGGCCCTCTATGGTTGATTCCCCCTCCGGCAGAGCGCCGGCAAAGGCTCCAAGATGGGATATCACAGATACAGAAGGTTGCGGCGGTGGAAATAGTTTTTCGCGGTGCTCTTAGATGGTTTCAGGGTACGTGGGTATATATAGGAGAAGAAGTAGGCCGGTGGACGCTCGAGGGCCCCACAAGGGTGGGGGGCGTGCCCACCTCCAGGGGGCGCATCAGGCACCCTCGTGGCCGCCTCCTCTGTTGCATGACGTCCACTCCAAGTCCCCTGGATCACATTTATTCCAAAAAGATTGCTCCCGAAGGTTTCATTCCGTTTGGACTCTGTTTGATACTCCTTTCCTTCGAAACACTGAAATAGGCAAAAAAACAGCAATTCGGGCTGGGCCTCCGGTTAGTAGGTTAGTCCCAAAAATGATATAAAAGTGTAAAGTAAAGCCCATAAACATCCAAAACGGGTAATATAATAGCATGGAACAATAAAAAATTATAGGTACATTGGAGACGTATCAGTGACGGTACTGCGCCCCGCTGTTGCTGGGCAGCCACCTGGATGGCATGGTGGTGCGGCAAGGCGCTTGAGGGCCAGAGGCTCTGTTGGGCGCTGCAGCTTGGTCGACTCGCCGTGGGGAAGGTGCACGCACAGCAGTAACTCCCATGATAGGGGCGGCCGGAGGGCGGTGGTTCACCCCGGACCGAGCGCCATCACTGCGGTTGTGCCCGTCGGTGAGAGGAGGAGGTGTGGACAAAGTAGCCCCTCCACCCGTACCTCATGGAGCGTGGCCGTCTGGGTGTTGCTGATGTCGCTCTCCTCCGTTGGCTCCTGCTTCTGCTTCGGCCGCGAGAGAAATGGTGATGGTGCCGCCTGCTCTGACCACATCCCCAGCGACATCCACATCCTCGCGTTCATCCGCACCTCTCGTAGCATTGGCAGCTGCGGGTGGCGGAGCCTTTTAGGTGGACGTTGGAGCCGAAACACCGGACTTCTTCTTGGGCGCCATGGCTGATGGCGCCGTCGAAGACGAAGATGGTGATGAAGATGATGCGGTGCACACATTTTCAGGTTCGCGCAAGCGATCCCCCTACCTGGCGCGTTAAAGATGTCGCGGGAAACCATGACCACCTATATGACCAAGGGGCCCCTTGCTGGTTCGGCAGGGGAGATGTCACGTTGCGCAAAGAGCAGAGGAGTGTTGGGCAATGCGGCAGGGATCACACTAGAAATTTTACCCAGGTTCGGGCCACTATGAGGCGTAAAACCCAACTCCTACTTTGGTGGATTGATGGTGGAAGAAAGGTGGTGGAGCATAGTACACTTGCCTGGCAGGGGCGGCAGCCGCTATACGCGTATGGGTGTCTAACTTTCCAGCCTTGCGAACCCTTTCTACGGTTGCCATGGGCCTCCTTTTATAGGTTAAGGGGTCACCACAATGGCAAATCAGTCATTATGCACTGATATGGTAGCAAACAGTGTTATCACACCTAACTCTCCAGGCTGACAGGGTGCATTAAATGCGCCGCTCAACATCACATCGTTGCTTGCCCGGCAAGCCTTGCCAGGCTTGTTTTGCCAGCTCCACGCCTGCTTGTTCGACATGTCGTGGGACGGGTGTCATCTGTAGGTTTTCCTGTGAAAAGAGGTTGCCACGTGGCGAATGGCTGCCACTTAATCACTTAGCGGCTTGACACCGCACTGATCCACGATGTGGGTCGTGGGGAAGTGGGTGATGAGGTGTTTCTTCCCTCCATGAGTCCCAGCAGGCCTTGCCGGGATGTCTTGGTCGCTTTCTTCCGAGGGTGGCCCAGCCCTCACCAAGCCCGTTTACTCGGCAAGGGAGGTTTTTCTCCTCGTGGTACTTTGCTTCTCTAGCTTGATCTTGGTCCTCTTATTCTGCATGTTGGTCCTTCGAAGATCTTGGCCTCTTGTACTCTGGCATGCCCTGATGCCATACTCTTTTTCCCATGCCTATGCACAGTTAGGGCAACATACCAGGGTTTGTTGCACCGACAACGGGTACCGTCCATACCAACAATAGTCCTGGGGGTGTTTTTTCATTATTATATTTTGATTTGATTTTGAGCATGGAACTGGGCATCCTGATTACCGTCCACTTTCTCGTGAATGACAAGTGAATAAACACTCATGTGGAAATAACCCTCCTAGCATGGGAGATACTGACAGCCCCCAATCGCTACATGAGCGATTCGGGCATACAAAACAGATTATTATTTGAAGGCTTAGAGTTTGGCACATGCAAATTTTACTTGGAACGGTAGGTAAATACCGCATATAGGTAGGTATGGTGTACTCATATGGAACAACTTTGGGTTTAAGGAAGTGGAAGCACAAGCAGTATTCTCACTTAGTACAAGTGAAGGCTAGCAAAAGATTGAGGAGCGACCAACTAGAGAGCAACAACGGTCATAAACATGCATTGAGGTTAATCAACATTGAATGCAAGCATGAGTAGGATATAAATCTCCATGATCATAAATATTGTGGAGGCTATTATGATTTTGATTCAACTACATGCGCGAACATGTGCCAAGTCAAGCCACTTAAATCATTCAAAGGAGGATACCATCCTATCATACTACATCACAACCATTTTAAATGCATGTTGGCACGCAAGACAAACCATTATCCACTCCTAGCTAATTAAGCATGGCATGAGTAACTATAATCTCTAATTGTCATTGCAAACATGTTTCATTCATAATAGGCTGAATCAAGAACAATGAGCTAATCATATTTACAAAAACAACATAGGTCGAGTTCATAACAGCTTTTCCTCGTCTCAATCATTTCATCATATATCATCATTATTTCCTTTCACTTGCTCGACCGAATGATGTGAACAATAATAAGAGTGCACGCACATTAGACTGAGCTGGAATCTGCAAACATTTATTCAGAGGAGAAGACAAGGTAATATGGGCTCTGTGTTAGATCAAAAATTATGCAAATGAGAGCCACTCAACATTTTCATCATGGCCTTCTCCTTATGACGCAAAGAAAATAAAAGAATTTCAAAGAAACACACTGAAATATTTTTGGAGTTTTTGTTTTTCTAAAAAAAATGAAAATGAGAAAATTATTTACACGGAAAAGCTCCCAACAACAAAAGAAGAACGAGAAATCTTTTTTGGTTTTCTTTTAATACGACTACTAATTAAACTAGAAAGAAAAATTGAAAAGGAACAAGAAATATTTTTGGATTTTATCAAAGTTTTTCTAACACACAAGAAGAAACCAAGAAAAATAAACTAGCATGGATTATACAATGAAAAAGGATGAACACCGGCAACTAGAATGAATGTGCGAATATGAATATAATGTCGGCGAGAAATACATACTTCCCCAAGCTTAGGCTTTTGGCTTAAGTTGGTCTAAGGCCACGGCTGGCCTAGATAGTATCCAGAGTTGTAGTTGGGGTTGTACTCGATTGCAACTGCCACCGTATGGTGAGCTGCCTCATGGAGGCGAGCTGTCTCCCTCGCTCTCCCATACTCGTCTGCCTCCTCCCTAAGTATAAAATAACTCCATTTTGTCTGAAAGTCAAACAAGGTAGGAGCAGGAAGGGTAACATAGACGACCCGGTGTCTGTCAAAAATTAGTCTGTACTGGAGAGGCAACTCGCTCCTCTCAAGAAACTGGTAACGTTCCATAGCAACATAATAAAGAAAAGCAGGTGGCAACTGAGAATCATTTTCTCTTATGGTAACACCAAGATATGTAGCTAAACAACTGGCATAAATTGCACCAATGAAATCTCCATCTTTAGCATTATTATGTATGTAGTGAGCAGATCTCAACCAGTCTGATCTCTGTGCTCAGTGTCATCCCTGGATCAGTAATGCTGACACCACACAGTACTTGGAGGATTTATAACAGAGTAGCAATCACACACTTATTACATCAAATGTCTCAAAAGAGAACTTATTGAAATAAATATGGCTTAAGGCCATCTAAAACGATAACGGTGGAAGGCTTGGAAGATAAGCGAGTGCATCAACTCCAACGGCATCACTGAGTATAGAACCACGACCTAAAAGCACCTTACTCGTCGTCTGAAAAGTCTGCAACATGAAACGTTGCAGCCCGAAAACGGGTCAGCACATGGAATATGCTGGCAATGTAACACATAGAGAATAACAATGGAAATAGGCTATACTACATGCATATTTGGCTGGTGGTAAAGCTCTATGGTTACAGTTTTTTTGCATAAAGCCATTTTTTCCCTACTGCAAAGGAATAAATTCATTTAACTATCATAGTGGTTGTTAAACATTGAGAATGGTTGACAGCATTCTCAATCCCAATTAAAAGTACTCATTAAAACCAAACAAAATTAGTTAAAGTAATCATGATGAGATTCAAATGATAATCAAGTACTAGATACTCAAGATGTCCGTAACCGGGGACACGGCTAACCATGATTAGTTTATACACTCTACAGAGGTTTGCGCACTTTTCCCACAAGACTCGATCGCCTCCGTTTGATTCCTCACACTACATTATGTTTGAGAAACGGATGACCGAGACATAGTCTTTCAGAAGCACTAGCACCTTACATGTGGGTAGACCGGTACACCTACTTTCCCCTACATCTGCTAGTCTACCCGTAAGAGTTCGCACAACTTAGTCAACTATGCCAGAGCCCATAATGGCTTGTGGCTGCACACGTAAGTTTCTAGTTTGAATAATCTCATGATCCCTTTGAGCCTGGGTGGCGGTCCGAAGAAATATAGTCAAGTCCTGCTAGAAAACAGGTGCCTCAATCCACCCAGATGTGTGTTTAAGTTGCCACCTTAAATAAACCATTAATTAACAATCTCACATCTGTCATGGATACACTCACCCAATCCACGTCTACTAGCATAGCATGGCATAATGAGCAAATGTAGAAGTAACTCCCAAAGGTTTGATAATAAAACAGGTAATAGGTACTACCTCAACTACATTCCCATCCAACAATTTAATTAGATCCTAATCATGCAATGTTTGAGGATTGATCTAATGCATAAAAACTGGGTAGTAGAAAGGTATGATCAAGTGTTACTTGCCTTGCTGATGATCCGCGAAACCTAGAGACTCGAAGTAACAGGCGGCGCACTCCGGGTATTCTATCGCAGACAAACAGACAAGCATACAATAAGTACTCATCAAATACACAGGTAAAACTTGAATAAAAGACCTAACCAGAATGTTCAACTTAAGAACTCCGGTTTGCAAAAGAAATCAAATCAAACAAAGCAACGAAAGTCAAACGGCGAAAGAAAACAGCTTCGTTGTACTAATCTGGATCTAGGTCAAATTTTACAGAAGCAAAAACTTGTTTAAATAGATTATTCGGAAAGAGGGTTTCGAGACGAAACTCCAGGCGCTTGAATCGCCTGATTCCGATAAACGAGCGAAAAGTTATACTAAAACGAAAATCGGATCAGGAATCGCGATCAGAAAAATCGCGGATTAAATCCGAGAAAAAGAAAAACGACGAATGGGTTAACGAATGAACGTTCGTTAACTAAACGAATCTGAGGAAAGCGTTCGTTAAAACAAACTAACGGACGAACGTCCGCTAATTAACCTAAACCAGGAAAAAACCGAAAACTAAATAAAAACAAATCTAAAAAAACCGGAAAAAAAAACCGTAATAAAAACCACCCGGCTTTTTTTTAAAAAAAATGGCGGCAAGCGTTTCGAGGCGGCGGCGAACCTTGGCGGCGGCGGCGGCGAAGTCCGGCGGGGTCCGGCGACGGCGGGCGGCGGCGCTGGTGGTGGATCGGGCGGGCGGCGGCGCTGGCTAGGGTTAGGGTTTCGGTGTGGGCCGGCGGCGGCGGCGTGGGCTGGCGGCGGTGCGGGCTGGCGGGGCCGGGGCGCCGGGGTGGCGCTATTTATAGTGCCCCCCCCCCGAGCGAGTCCCGCTCGGGCACGGCCCATAGGTCGGTTGCACGTTTTTTTTAAATAATTCCGCGCAGAAGAAAATAAAAAGTAATACTAAACGGACTCCAAAATTCCCGAAATAAATTTTCCCCGGCTTCTAAAATCAAGCCGGACAAGAAGAACATTTATTTGGGGCTTAAATGCAATTTTGAAAAACGCGCATTTTTCCTAAATTCAAATAAAAAGTGAAAAACTCCAAAATAAATCTTATTTGATTTTTTTATTAAATCTTCATTATTTCTTTATTTTGGGAAAGTCATTTTATTCCCTCTTTGAAACTTGGGTAGTAGAAATAATTGAAGATAAAATAAATAAAATCCAATGATCCTATTTTCAAAATTTGAGACAACCCCAAATATTGAAATAACGAAATCCCCAACTCTCTCCGTGGGTCCTTGAGTTGCGTAGAATTTCTAGGATCGGGCCAACAATGCAACAAAATATGATATGCAATGATGATCTATGTATAACATTCCAAATTGAAAATTTGGGATGTTACAAACCTACCCCCCTTAAGATGAATCTCGCCCTCGAGATTCGGGTTGGCTAGCAAATAGGTGAGGGTGGTCCTTGAGCAGATCTTCCTCTCGCTCCCAGGTGGCTTCCTCCTCGGTGTGGTGGCCCCACTAAACTTTGCAAAACTTGATAACCTTACTGCGGGTAACTCTGCTGGCATAATCCAAAATCTTAACAGGTTTCTCTTCATAGGTCAAATCTTCTTTCAACTGAATCGTTTCCAATGGCACCGTATCTCTCAGTGGTATATCAGCCATCTCTGCGTGGCACTTCTTCAACTGTGAAACATGGAACACATCGTGAACTCCTGATAATCCCTCAGGTAATTCCAACTTGTATGCTACTTCTCCCCTGCGTTCCAAAACCTTGTATGGCCCCACAAAGCGTGGCGCTAACTTTCCTTTAACTCCAAATCGCTTAACTCCTCGAAGTGGGGATACTCGAAGATAAACTCTGTCTCCGACTTCGTATTCTGTCTCCTTGCGTTTCGAATCTGCATAGCTCTTTTGCCTTGACTGCGCTACCTTGAGCCTGTCGCGAATCAACTTTACTTTCTGTTTAGACTCCTTAATCAAATCTGGTCCAAACAACTGGCGGTCTCCAACCTCATCCCACAACAACGGGGTTCTGCACCTCCTTCCATACAAGGCTTCGAAAGGGGCCATCTTCAAACTGGATTGATAACTATTGTTGTAAGAAAATTCCGCGTATGGCAAGTTGTCATCCCAACTTGATCCATAATCCAAAACACAAGCTCTAAGCATATCCTCCAAAATCTGGTTGAACCTCTCGGTCTGTCCATCTGTCTGTGGGTGGAAAGCTGTGCTGAACTCCAGCCTGGTTCCCAACGTTTCGTGCAACTGCTTCCAGAACTTCGAGGTGAATTGGGTCCCTCTATCTGATACGATACTCCTCGGAACTCCATGCAAACATACAATCCTCGTCATGTATATCTTAGCCAATTTGGCACTACTGTAGGTAGTCTTTACTGGGATGAAATGAGCTACCTTCGTCAAACGATCAACTACAACCCAAATCGAGTCATAGCCTGAACGAGTCCTGGTCAATCCCGTGATGAAATCCATGCCTAGTTTATCCCACTTCCATTCGGGTATAGGCAATGGCTGCAACAATCCAGCTGGCTTCTGATGTTCGGCCTTCACCCTCTGACATACATCACAAACCGCTACATACTCTGCAACATCCTTCTTCATTCCGGTCCACCAGAAAGTTTCCTTCAAATCCAAGTACATCTTGGTATTCCCGGGGTGAATCGAATATGGTGAATCATGTGCCTCTTGCAGAATCAACTTCCTGATATCCGGGTCATTGGGCACATAAACACGGTCATCAAACCATAAGGTATCGTGCTCATCCTCACGAAATCCTTTAGCCTTTCCCTTGCTCATCCGTTCCTTAATAGTGGCAACTTCCGTATCTGCCTTTTGAGCTTCTCTGATTTTATCCATCAATGTAGACTAAATCTCCAATGCTGCTACATAGCCTCTCAGAACTATTTCCAAACATAGCTCTCGAAGGTCCTCGGCTAACTCCTTGGGTATTTCTCCCGTCATTAGAGTATTGACATGGCTCTTGCGGCACAACGCGTCTGCTACAACGTTAGCCTTCCCGGGGTGATATTGCAACCTCATATCATAATCCTTAATAAGCTCCAACCATCTCCTCAGCCTGAGATTTAACTCCTTCTGCGTGAAGATGTACTTCAAACTCTTGTGATCCGTGTACACCTCACAATGATTTCCAATGAGAAAATGTCTCCACGTTTTCAGTGCATGCACTACGGCTGCTAACTCCAAATCATGAGTAGCATAGTTCAACTCACGAGGCTTAAGCTGTCGTGGAGCATAAGAAACGACTCTTCCCTCCTGCATAAGCACTGGTCCAAGTCCCCATCGTGAAGCGTCGCAATACACTTCATAATCCTTAGTCTGATCTGGCAGAATCAACACTGGTGAGGTAACCAAACGTTTCTTCAATTCTTGGAAACTAGCCTCACACTCCTCAGTCTAAATGAACTTAGTATCCTTCTTGAACAACTCTGTCATAGGCTTTGCAATCTTTGAGAAATTTTCAATGAATCTTCGGTAGTATCCTGCTCCCGAATCTTCAACTGATGGTACCCTTATCGCAAATCGATCTTGGAAAACACCTTAGCTCCTTGCAATCGATCAAACAGATCATTGATCATTTGTGATGGGTACTTGTTCCTGATTGTTACTTCATTCAATCCGCGATAATCGACAACCATTCTTAACGATCCATCCTTCTTCTCCACTAGAAGTACTGGCAATCCCCAAGGTGAAGAACTTGGGCGAATAAAACCTTTGTCCAACAACTCCTTAATCTGCTTCTTAATTTCCTCCAAATCTTGGGCTGGCATCCTGTACGGTCTCTTGGATATAGGCCCGGTGCCTGGCAGTAGCTCAATTAAGAACTCAATGTCTCTATCTGGTGGCATGCCTGGCAACTCTTCTGGAAATACATCGGGGAAATCCCTTACCACTGGTACTTCCTCCTGCACAACTCCTGATAAGGAATTAACATGTGCTCTTCTCGGCTCATGCCGTGATACATACTTGATCATTATCCCTTCTGGTGTCGTAAGCAAAATTGTCTTACTAGCGCAATCAATGTTTCCTCCATACATCGACAGCCAATCCATACCAAGAATTACATCCAATCCTTGGGATTCCAATATAATCAAATCAGTGGGGAAAACATGCCTTCCTATACTCAACGGCACCTGGAAGCATCCTTGACTGACCATAAACTCAGCTCCCGGTGAACTTACTAGCATGGGTGTCTTAAGAGTCTTAGTGGGCAGGCTAAACTTATTCACAAATCCCCTTGATATGTATGAATGTGATGCACTAGTATCGAAAAGAACAACTACAGTAAATGCCTTAACCAAAAACTTACCTATTACTGCGTCTGGCTGAGCTTCAACCTCCTCCACGGTAACGTGGTTCACTTGCCCCCTATTGAAAGGGTTCGGCTTCTTTGCTGAGCTTCCATTGCCATTTCCATTTTGGGCTTCAGGACAATCATTTGCATAATGCCCCGTCTTGCGGCACTTATAACAAGTGATATGGCTCAGGTCTACCTTGGATGGTGTTGACGGGTTGGTGCGGCTTTGTCCATTGCTTCCTCCATTCCCGTTCCCATTCTTTGCACCGTTATGATTGTGCAAGCCGCCTCCTCCATGAGTATGCTGAAAATGTCCTCCTGACTTTGGGGTAAAACGTGGCTTCTGCTGAGCTCCAGAATTATACTTCCCATGTGCATACTTCCTCTTATGATTATCAATCTGCTGCTGCTTCCCTTCAATCATAAGAGCACAATCTACTAACTCCTGGTAGTTATTGAAAGTGGCTACCATCAACTGCATGCTCAACTCATCATTCAGGCCTTCTAGAAACTTCTCCTGCTTAGCTGCATCCGTAGCAACATCATCGGGGGCATAACGTGCTAGCTTACTAAAATCATCCACATACTGGCCAACTGTCCGTCCTCCTTGGCGTAAGTTGTGAAACTCATGCTTCTTCATGGCCATTGCCCCTGCTGAAACATGTGCAGTACGAAAATCTTGCTGAAACTGATTCCATGTGACAGTGTCTACAGGGTAAGTGGCTGTAAAATTCTCCCACCATGCTGCTGCGGGTCCGTCAAGCTGATGTGCGGCAAACTTCACCTTTTCTCCATCTGTGCATCCTGCAGTGGTCAACTCCCTCCCTATCTTACGGAGCCAATCATCTGCTACTATCGGCTCGGTGCTACTGGAAAACACCGGCGGATTCAACCTTAAGAAACGTGCCAGATGGTCAACAGGTGGTGGTGGTGGTGGGTTGTTGTTGTTGTTGCCTTGGTTTTGTACCAATGTTTGAATCAAGGTATTCTGCTGCTGAATCAACTGAGTGATCTCTGGCGGGAAAACAAACTCGGGGTCGCGTCTTGGAGGCATCTGAGAGTATTAAAGGAAGAGTTAAGAATAGAATGAGGTCTAGTGAGATAACACTACCCATATGCACATGAGACAAAATCACACAATATCATTCCAATCAATTCAAACAAGGGCATACAACGGTCTAACTATCGTTACAAAAGTGCTTGGACTAAAACTAATTAAATGGTGGAAAATTCTACTACTGTTATGGTGGTCAACTAGAAAAAGTGCTCCGATACAGATTCCATGATATCTGCTCCAGCTTCATCAACATAGTCATCATCGCTGTCGTCGGGATCCGAGTTGGTGTCGTCGATGATGATGTAATTATCTAGACATGAAGGTTCATCCTCTTCTCCTCTGGGTGCTGAACCTCCCATGAATACTCCAATCTTCTCCTTAAGGTCACCGTTCTGTCTTACTAGAGCGACGATTTCTTCCATATAGTCTTTACGCGTAGCCTTGAGTTCTGCTTCTAGCTCCTTGATCCTGGTCATAGCCTTTTGTAGCTCCTCCATATCTGCGCACATCTGGTTCTCCTCGCGTCGGATGTGTTGGTTTAACTCCCGAATATAAGCTGCGATTGATCTGTCCCTCCTGGTGGTGGTCATCTCCCAATGCTCATCTCGACGCCCACAAATCTGGTAGATAGTATTCTTGAGATCATTGTAGTAAACTCCTCCAATTCGTCCCATGGCGATGTGAGCTGCCATGCTCTTTCCTAGGCTCCATGTTAGTGCATCAAAGGTAAACTCTATTAGCTCCATGACTGGTGCAAATGTCCTTCCTGGAATGTAGACTTGAATCCTCCAGCGCTCCTCTTTGGGTAAAGTGGCGTTGAAAGTCCCAGTGAAGCTTGGTACTCCTATGTTCAGGTATCTAGTGGCTTCCTTCAAGTGACATCCAAAAGGTGAATTCTCATCTGGTTGCGCGAACTTGATCCTTGCATCCACCATGCTAAAGAATAGAAAAGATGAGAAGTCAGAAATGAGAAGAAAGAGTAGTGATCTAGGGCTTAAGCTTAGTGGCCGTGTCCTATAGTCAGCGTGTGCTCTGATACCACCTTGTAGCGACCAGACCTCAACCAGTCTGATCTTTGTGCTCAGTGTCATCCCTGGATCAGTAATGCTGACACCACACAGTACTTGGAGGATTTATAACAGAGTAGCAATCACACACTTATTACATCGAATGTCTCAAAAGAGAACTTATTGAAATAAATATGGCTTAAGGCCATCTAAAACGATAACAGCGGAAGGCTTGGAAGATAAGCGAGTCCATCAACTCCAACGGCATCACTGAGTATAGAACCATGACCTAAAAGCACCTTACTCGTCGTCTGAAAAGTCTACAACATGAAACGTTGCAGCCCGAAAACGGGTCAGCACATGGAATATGCTGGCAATGTAACACATAGAGAATAACAATGGAAATAGGCTATACTACATGCATATTTGGCTGGTGGTCAAGCTCTATGGTTACAGTTTTTTTGCATAAAGCCAATTTTTCCCTACTACAAAGGAATAAATTCATTTAACTATCATGGTGGTTGCTAAACATTGAGAATGGTTGACAGCATTATCAATCCCAATTAAAAGTACTCGTTAAAACCCAACAAAATTAGTTAAAGTAATCATGATGAGATTCACATGATAATCAAGTACTAGATACTCAAGATGTCCGTAACCGGGGCACGGCTAACCATGATTAGTTTATACACTCTGCAGAGGTTTGCGCACTTTTCCCACAAGACTCGATCGCCTCCGTTTGATTCCTCGCACTACATGATGTTTGAGAAACGGATGACCGAGACATAGTCTTTCAGAAGCACTAGCACCTTACATGTGGGTAGACCGGTACACCTACTTTCCCCTACATCTGCTAGTCTACCCGTAAGAGTTCGCACAACTTAGTCAACTATGCCAGAGCCCATAATGGCTTGGGGCTGCACACGTAAGTTTCTAGTTTGAATAATCTCATGATCCCTTTGAGCCTGGGTGGCGGTCCGAAGAAATATAGGCAAGTCCTGCTAGAAAACAGGTGCCTCAGTCCACCCAGATGTGTGTTTAAGTTGCCACCTTAAATAAACCATTAATTAACAATCTCACATCTGTCATGGATACACTCACTCAATCCACGTCTACTAGCATAGCATGGCATAATGAGCAAACGTAGAAGTAACTCCCAAAGGTTTGATAATAAAACAGGTAATAGGTACTACCTCAACTACATTCCCATCCCACAATTTAATTAGATCCTAATCATGCAATATTTGAGGATTGATCTAATGCATAAAAACTGGGTAGTAGAAAGGTATGATAAAGTGTTACTTGCCTTGCTGATGATCCGCGAAACCTAGAGACTCGAAGTAACAGGCGGTGCACTCCGGGTATTGTATCGCAGACAAACAAACAAGCATACAATAAGTACTCATCTAATGCACAGGTAAAACTCGAATAAAAGATCTAACCAGAATGTTCAACTTAAGAACTCCGGTTTGCAAAAGAAATCAAATCAAACAAAGCAACGAAAGTCAAACGGCGAAAGAAAACAGCTTCGTTGTACTAATCTGGATCTAGGTCAAATTTTACTGAAGCAAAAACTAGTTTAAGTAGATTATTCGGAAAGAGGGTTTCGAGACGAAACTCCAAGCACTTGAATCGCCTGATTCCGATAAACGAGCGAAAAGTTATACTAAAACGAAAATTGGATCAGGAATCGCAATCAGAAAAATCGCGGATTAAATCCGAGAAAAAAAACGACGAACGGGTTAACGAACGAGCGTTCGTTAACTAAACGAATCTGACGAAAGCGTTCGTTAAAATGAACTAACGGACAAACGTCCGCTAATTAACCTAAACCGGGGAAAAACCAAAAACTAAATAAAAACGAATCTAAAAAACCGAAAAAAAAGCTTAATAAAAAACGACCGGCTTTTTTTTAAAAAAACCGGGGGCATGCGGTTCGAGGCGGCGGCAAACCTCGGCGGCGGCGGCGGCGAAGTCCGGCGGGGTTCCAGCGGGGTCCGGCGACGGCGGGCGGCGGATCGGGCGGGCGGCGGCGCTGGCTAGGGTTAGGGTTTTGGTGTGGGCCGGCGGCGGTGCAGGCTGGCGGGGCCGGGGCGCCGGGGCGGCGCTATTTATAGTGCCCCCCCCCCCGAGTGAGTCCCGCTCGGGCACGGCCCGTAGGTCGGTTGCGCGTTTTTTTAAATAATTCCGCGTAGAAGAAAAATAAAAAGAAATAATAAACGGACTCCAAAAATCCCGAAATAAATTTTCCCCGGCTTCTAAAATCAAGCCAGACAAGAAGAACATTTATTTGGGGCTTAAATGCAATTTTGAAAAACGCGCATTTTTCCTAAATTCAAATAAAAAGCGAAAAACTCCAAAATAAATCTTATTTGATTTTTTTTAAAATCTTCATTATTTCTTTTTTTTGGAAAGTCATTTTATTCCCTCTCTGAAACTTGGGTAGTAGAAATAATTGAAGATAAAATAAATAAAATCCAATGATCCTATTTTTAAAATTTGAGACAACCCCAAATATGAAAATGACGAAATCCCCAACTCTCTCCGTGGGTCCTTGAGTAGCGTAGAATTTCTAGGATCGAGCCAACAATGCAATAAAATATGATATGCAATGATGATCTATGTATAACATTCCAAATTGAAAATTTGGGATGTTACAATGTAATTGGTGTTCAATGATAGCCCCCAAATTAAATTGTTTATCATTCATTACCGCGCTCTTGAGGACAGTCAAATCATAGGCGCAAAGGTGGCTATGGTCATGTTTACCATGAATGCATCTACATACAAAGAGTGCAAAATAATGTAATGCAGGAAAGTGAATGCTCCCTATAGTAGCTTGTGTTATGGTTCTAGTTTATCCAATAGTAAAGCTAGCAAGGAACCCAGCACAATCAACTTTACGAGGCTCGGTAAATATGCCCCATTGCGGAATTTTTCTTGCATCTTTAATTTCTTCAAAGTCCATGCTAAATGATTTATCATAAAGATCAAATAAAATAGAGTGTGTATCGCGATGGACTGAATACTCAAATCTCCGCACAAAGGAATCAGTAAGGTTGTAGTATTGTAAACACTTATCTGACACGAAGTCTGTCAGGTCAGCGTTGTGCATGTACATATCAAATTCTTCCTTGAAACCTGCACGAGTCATGAAGTGATCCGACGACCATTCTCAAGGTTGCACTTGATCCTCCCACGGTGGTTCAAGGTCCGACTTCCGTATAGTTGGCCTTGCGGATTTCTTCTTCGAGGAACCACCTTGGAACATTTTCCTAAACATTTTCTTCCACTGAAAAATTTCTATAATTTTTAGTTACTCAAAATAAAAGTGAACCAAACTCAACAAAATTGATAGCAACTACTCCTACAAGTGTCTAGAGGCTTTATCATGCAACAAAACTACTTTGAACCATATAAATTTGACATGCAAGCTCAAGAACATGGTCACCACAACAGCAAAAATTTGCAATATATAAAGGACTATAGCAAAAACTAATTGGACCAATGGAGGAGTTACATACTAGAACAATCCCACGAAACAATTTCGAAAATGGAGTTCCGAGCAAGGAGATCTAAAATCGCAGCAAAACGCCCATGAACACGGGTTTGAGCAATGGTGTGATTTTTTCTCGAGGAAGATGAAGTGGATGGGTGGCTAGAATAAGTGAGGGGACCCACGTGGGACCCACAAGCCCTCTAGGCGCGCCCTAGGGAGTGGGTGCGCCCTGGGGAGTGGGCGCGCCCTAGGGGCTTGTGGCTCACTGGTGCACCCCCCCCTGAGGTGTGTTCAGTGCCAAAAATTCTTAAATATTATAGAAAAAATCATACTAAATTTGCACGACATTTGGAGAACTTTTATTTTCTGGTCATTTTTTATTGCACGGATAATTCAGAAAATTGTAAAATAATAGCATTCTTACTTTATTAATTCTAAATAACAGAAAGTAAAAAGTGGATACAGAAGGTTGTGTTTACTAAATAATAACAAGGTTGATCAAGTCTTATTAATAAACTTCTTCCGAATGACATGAAACCGATGAGTCTTCGTATAGCACTAGGTTACTTCAATGGAATATGCATGTCCCCAACAATAAGAATACCATATTTCTTTTTGATAGTAGTAATAGGGAACTCAAGACCTCCAATAGTAATTGTTGAATGTTTTCCAATAAAATTGATACTATTCACTTGAGGTTGTTTCTTCGGAAAGTGTACCGTATGCTCATCACCATTAACATGAAAAGTGACATTGCCCTTATTTTAATCAATAACAGCCCCTGGAGTATTAAAAAAGGGTCTATCTAGGATGATCGACATACTATCATCTTTGGGTATATCAAGAATAACAAAGTCCGTTAAGATAGTAACATTTGCAACCATGATAGGCACATCCTCACAAATACCGATGGGTATTGCAGTTGATTTATCAGCCATTTGCAAAGAGATTTCAGTAGGTGTCAACTTATTCAAATCAAGTCTAGTATATAGGGAGAAAGGCATAACACTAACACCGGCTCCTAGATCACATAAAGTGGTCTTAACATAATTTCTTTTAATGGACCATGGTATAGTTGGTATTCCTGGATGTCCTAGTTTCTTTGGTATTCCACCTTTGAATGTGTAATTAGCAAGCATAGTGGAAATTTCAGCTTCCAGTATCTATCTTTTATTAGTAACAATATCTTTCATATACTTAGGATAAGGAGACATTTTCAAAATATCAGTCAAACACATACGCAAAAGACAGGTCTAAGCATTTCAACAAAGCGCTCAAATTCTTCATCATCCTTTTTCTTGGATGGTTTAGGGGGGGAAAGGGCATGGGTTTATGAACCCATGGCTCTCTTTCTTTACCATTTTCCTAGCAATGAAGTCTCTTTTATCATATGTTTTGTTCTTAGGTTGTGGGTTATCAAGATCAACAATAGCTTCTATATCCACATCATTATCATTACTAGGTTGAGCATCAACATGAACATCATCAGTAACATTATCACTAGGTTCATGTGTAGGATCGAAAGTATGTCTAGAGTGGGGTGATTAGACTAATTGACCAAATAAAACTTAACCTTTTCCCAATTTTAGTTCTTGGCAGATTTTAGCAACTTAGCACAAGTCAAGCAATCTTAATATAACTCAAGCAAGCATGCAAAGAGTATATGGTCAGCAGAAAGTAAAGCATGCAACTTGCAAGAAAGTAAATGGGAGGAGTTTGGAGGGAGAAAACGCAATGTTGACATGGAGATTTTTGGCATGGTTCCGATAGGTGGTGCTATCGTACATCCACGTTGATGGAGACTTCAACCCACGAAGGGTAACGGTTCCGCGAGTCCATGGAGGGCTGCACCCACAAAGGGTCCATGAAGAAGCAACCTTGTCTATCCCACCAAGCCCATCGCCCACGAAGGACTTGCCTCACCTGGGTAGATCTTCATGAAGTAGGCGATCTCCTTGCCCTTACAAACTTCTTGGTTCAACTCCACAATCTTGACGGAGGCTCCCAAGCGACACCTAACCAATCTAGGAGACACCACTCTCCAAAAGGTAATAGATGGTGTGTAACACCCCGGATTTGATGCACCAGGTGTCTGCCAGTTATTCGCCGTAGTTGCCATCTCATTTGCTTGCGTGTTGCATTTTGCCATGTCATCATCTGCATTTCATCTGCATGTTTTTCAAAACTTGCATCCGTTCGGGTTCCGCTTGTTCTCTCCGTTGTCCGTGCTGAGCCCGACCAAACTCGCACACGCCCGCGACACCTCTGAATATTATTTTTATAGTGGCATAAAAATGTTCTTGGAATGGGGTGATAGTTGGCATGCGGTCTTATTATAGTGTAGACAGACCACCTGCCAAATTTCGTCGCATTCAGAGTCCGTTTGATAGCCCAACCGTTAAACATACAGCCGCAATATAGCCGGTGTATCCGTCGGACGTTTTCGGTCTCCGAAAACAGTTGCCGGGCTGCATTTCTTCCCTCTCCTCTCAACCCAACCCTCTCTTCACAGCCCACCTAGGCCTGCCTAACCCCCCCACCTCGATCGGGTCTGTCGGATCGCGATCGGAGGCTCCGAAACCCCTCCAAAACCCTCAAACCCTAGTCCCTACCCTTTATATAGACCTTCCTTTCCAAATTTGGCAGCCTAACCCTTCCCCTACCTCCCAGCCGCAGCAGATCCCTCTCCTTCCTCGGATCCCATGCCAAGCCACCCTGCCGCCGCCACTTGTCGCCGGCCCAGAGGCCAGCCGCCGCCTGCGCCGCCCTCCTCAGCCACTCCCCGTGCGCCACCTAGCGTACCCGCGCCCCCCAGCCTCCCTCCTCCGCTGCGCGGCCCTGCAGGCCCACGAGAAGCCCATCCCGGGCCACCCCAAGCCCAACCGTCGCGCGCCCCGTGCCTCCCTGCTCTAGATCGGGGCAGGAGCCCGATCCCGCAACTCCTCCTCGTCTCCCTCCCGCCACCGCCGACGCGCGGCCACAGGAGGTCGCCGGAGCAGCGTCCAGGTAGCCGGAGCCCCGATCTGCCGCCCCTCACCCTCTCCTTCCTCTTCCCCCGTGCTCATCTCCCTCTCTCTCCCGTGATGCAGAAGGCCACCATGGGAGGCGAGCTCCAAGTCCAGCCGCCGCCTCACCGGAGCGCCTCCAACCCCGCCTTGCCCGGTTTCCGGCAAGCCCGCGCCACCACAGACCCATTCTCGCCTGCTGCCATTCCTCTTCTTCAACCCCGACCTAGATCTTCCCCGTCGAGGTCCAGGTTTTCTCTAAGTCCTGAAATTATTGCATTCTGGTGCCCTGTTCATTGCATCATAACTCCATGCATACTGCTCCATTTCGTGCGTGTAATATATCAAAATGTTCATTGAGAGATTCTCTACATTTCATTCCATTGTGCCATGATTGTTTGAGTCCATCTTGATGCCCTAATCATCGTTGCAAGAGTGCTATATGATGTTATCTGCTGTCTGTTAACATAACTTGCTGTTTTGTCTTTTGCGTTGCATTTTGTGTGTGCATCTTATGAGCTTGATGTCTACATGTATTTTGTGCTACATCATGCCATCTTTACAGTGAGGCAATCCATGTATTTTTGTGAGCCTTGTAGTGAGTGCATCGAGCTCGTGAAGTAGGGTACTTGCTGTTATTGTTTTGCTAGGCTGAATTTGTTGCTGTTCTATTCATAATATGGAGGTGTTCACTAAGGATGTTTTGTTATACATGTCATTCTCTATCCATTCCTGCCCCTGGTTGCATTTATAGCCTTCTGTAACTTGTTGTAATCTTGCTCCAAACTTGCAAAATAATGTTGCTGTAAGACTGTTAACATTAAATTCAATGTTTCCATGATTGTTGTTAGTGATCCAAGCATGCTATGAACTTGATCTTATCATTTTTAGCTTCATAAATATGCCATCTTACTGTTGGTTACCTTGCCATGCCATATATTTCTCTTTGGTGAGTGGTACAAGCTCACCAACATGCCTACTTATTGTTGTTCCTGCCATGTATGAATCTGTCATATCATTTGCCATGTTTGCATGGATGCTACCATATTTTCTGTTGATCTTTGCAATTAGTTCAGTAAGGGAGTTTTGTTCTTTGTCTTCAGTACTATCATGCCATGCCTTTGTTTGCCATGATAAGTTCCTATAACATGTTGATTGATAGCTCTAAACATTGCAACCTGATGTTATTTCTGCTAAGTCCGAAACTGTTATTATTTGCAATGTTGCCATGTCCTTTTGAGCATGTTATAGTGTTTTCTGGAGATAGCTTAGTGTTCATGTTTTGTCATGATTTACTTTTAATTCATGCCCATTTCTTTTGTTCTTATGTTGAGGTGTTGTAGCATATTGTTTTGATGCTTGCAAGATGCCTAGTTGCTGTTTTGGACGGCTTGTCCTTTAAACTTGTATAGAGTATGTGTTGAACCGTTGCTCCGTTTTGAGTGTGCTCTATATGAAACTTGCTTAGTTTTGCATGTAGTTTCATGTTACCTTGTTGCATCCATGTTTTGATGTGTTTGCTTGATGTTTGAATGCTTTTTGCATCAATGACATGCTTATCTTGTTTTGCTCATATCTTCTAGACCGTAGCACCGAACTAAATGAACTTTATATGTAACTTGACTAGAATCTCGTGTAGATCATCTTGGTGCATCTTAACTTGCTGTTTAACAACTTGAAAATAAGGTTTATTCATTTCTGGACCAATTTCTAAATTTGTGTATGGGGACATACCAGAATTGTTATTTGTTGTTTCCGGCCTCATTTAAACTTGCTTTGATATGTTGCTCTTATATGCATCATCTCTTGCCATGAGTAGCCTCATCTAGCTTTGTCATGCATCATGCTTGGTTGAGCACCATGCCATGTCTATGTGTTGTGTGTTTACCTTGTTGTTTGCTTCTTTCCGGTTGTGCTCCTTCTCGTTAGTTCTTGTTTCGTTGCGATCGTGAGGATTCGTTCGTCTACGCTTGTTCGTCTTCATCCGTTCATCTTCTTCATGGACTGGTTCTTCTTCCTAGCGGGATTTCAGGCAAGATGATCGTTACCCTGGATCACACTACTATCATTGCTATGCTAGTTGCTTCGTTCTATCGCTTTGCTGCCCTACCTATCAATTGCTGCTCAAGCCTCCCCAAATTGCCATGTCAGCATCTAACCTTTTCACCCTTCCTAGCAAACCGTTGCTTGGATATGTTACCGCTTTGCTCAACCCCTCTTATAGCGTTGCTAGTTGCAGGTGAAGTTGAAGATTGCTCCATGGTGGACAGGATTATGTTGGGATATCACAATATCTCTTATTTAATGGTTTCCAGGCAAGATGACCATACCCAGGAATGAATGGCTCTCCGCCTCTCCTCTCCTCTCCCCCACCTACCCACACCACACACCTCTCAACCTTGGTGATTCTTGATCTTGCTGATCATGGAAGGCCTTCTGCATTGGGACTTCTCCCCCGGCCTTGCGGTCGCGGCTCAGGTGCGTCATCGCTTTGGATCTACCGTCCACTTCTCACCTTCTGGTTCGAAAAAAGAGTTTTTCTTGGTGGTGCATTTCTCGTTGGCCAGCTTTCCTCTCAATGAAGACTCGGTTGCCATTGCACTACAATGTTGTATTGGAGGGGAGCCATCTGGTCTTAAGGTGACACATCTTTCGGGACGAAGATTTCGGTTTTTTGTGGCTTCCAATAAAGTTGGTCACTTCATCTACGGTCTCAAGGATCGTGTTTGGCCAGATTTCGTCTGTCATTTTAGTCTATTCCGCCAGAGCTACTTTGGTGCCTCGTCCATGGATTCATCTTGGCACCTGGATTCTTCTATTTCTGAGGTGGCGGAGCGTTCCCCTGTTGCGATCAAGTCCAAGTACAAATTCACAATGCAGCATCCCAATGAATTGAGTGCGTCTCATCAAGTTTTATCAAAGTTTGGTCTTTGTCCTTCAATTGATAAGGGGGCCGATCTTGAAAAGTCGCCGGAAAGCTCATCGCCGGCGTCTCTCTTGCCAACTCCGGCAGTGCCTGGGCCTACAATCAGTCACCCTACAATTGCGGGCCTTAACCCACCTTCCATGAACGCCGGCATCATTTTTGGCAGTTTCCAACCGGTCATTATTACAGGAGTTAACACCATTAACTACAAATTTGAAGGCTATCGGTTTAAGGAGCAGGCTTGGTCTAACATTCCAAATTTTATGCTGCTGCATATTCTTGATCAACGTCATTTTGGGTATTCTGATTCACGTATTGCTACTATCTGGTCTCTGGATTCGATCCCTCCATCGGATTACATTTATGGGAAGCTAAATTTGTGCTCCAATTGTCATTTGATGGGCCACCTTGCTTCTGTCTGTCCCGATATTAAATGCTCCGTATGTCTCTCGGACATTTGCAGCTGCCCCACGCCTTTTACTCAGGCCCATATTGATAAACCCTCTAAGGGGATCGGCCCTGGGCCGCGTTCGAGCCCGCGAGTATGTACAACATGTGGCTCCGTCAACCATCTTTTTTTCCTGTGCCCGGCCTATCTCAAGTGTGACTCTTGCTTTTTTTGGGCCACACGAGGCACAATTGCCTGGACCCTAAAGCTAAACATTATGTTTGGAAGCCCAAGAATGCGCAGGATCTGGCTCCTCCTTTGTCTGGAGTATCAAATAATCTGGATCATTCTTTGAAAGGCAAGAATCCTATTGATCCTATTTTTCAAGCGGACTCATTATCCTGCCTACCATCTACTAGTCGCCCTGCCATGCCCATCTTGGGAAACGAGAGGCTAATTGATTTTGGTCCAGTCAAATCCGGGTCTGCACGGATTCTTTCCTCTCGCTCGCAATTACCACTAGCACCTGTTTTGTGCCCCACCATTCGACCCAAGCAAGCATCGACCGTCCATAACAATCTCTGTGGTTCGATGGGACACGTGGCTCCATCCTGTGGACATCGACAGCGCTCCAGCAAGGCATCCTGGTTGCCCAAAACTTCCATACCCCCTGCCGATACGCATTCCGCCTCGCCTGTTGTGCCTCCTCCTGCGCCCGCTCTGCTCTGCTCTCCGCCACCAACAATGGCGAACTTCCCTATCAATGTCGTCCCCTACCTCCCGCAGGGCATGACAGTGGAGCTCGGCCCGCCCGATCGGAAGGTGCGCGCTGATATGGTGGTTAGCGCTGTACCTCCTCTGCCACACGGTTTCTTGGCCATTGCTGAGGCCAACAGGTTCATCCCGCAGCATCAGAAAGCTGCCCTCCGGGATACAATCCAAGGTTTGCTCCATGAATCCGATTACTTCCCTACTGAAGTCGAAGATCACCCTCTAGGGATTGGTGTTTTTGGTTTTGAGGATTCCCTAGTGCGTGACTCTGTTGTGGGGACTACTTTTGAACTTGATGAGTTGCAAGCTGATGAACACACGGTTATATCCTTTGTACCTCATGATGCTGCACTGAATATGAGGCTCACCTCTTTCGGCCCGGAGATTTGGATTCTTTATGTAGGTTTTCCTTACGATTATCAAACGCAACATTACATACATAAATCTGTGGATAGCTTTGGCACTCTGCTTGAATGGCACAACCCTAGGGGCGATAGGCGACTTGTTCTGCTAAAAGCAAGGGTTATTCATCTCCGCTTAGTCCTAAGAGTATCATCATGAGGCAGATTGATGGTGCCCGTCATTGTTGGACTGTTGCTGTGACCATGTTGCGTAGCTCTGACTGGAATGCACACTTGCCTGAAGTACCACCGGCTGGCGAGGATCCTCCTCCTGAGGATGGTGTCCCTCACCCTCTCTTTGGTGAGGGCCTGACTGCGGAACAGATTTATCAGGCTCAACTTCACAACTGGATGGCCCAGAATGTGGCTGCAGATCATGCTCTGCACCAGGCTAATCAGGCCAATGATGATGTGGTAGTTGATCAACAGGTTCAGTTTCAGGCTAATTGGGGAGCCTGGCCACCTCCTCCTCCTCCAGCTGTGTACAACTTTCAAGCTTGGTTGGCTGCTGAAGGGCTGCAGGTTTCTGATGGAATTGTCCCTGACAACAATCTTCTCGATAGTCCAGGAAGGGCTTGGAATGACTCCATTTCATGGAGCAGCAGTTCTGATTCTTCTGTTAATTCTGATGGTCTGGTTCTTGTGCCTGTCAACATCCTCCACAACCTGTGGCGACATAATTTCGACAGCTCTGCTAGCACTTCCATTGTGCCTGTCCTGCCACCGAGAGACAGTCTTAGTATTGATCTGACGTTGAACAATTCTGGTATGCATCTGTCCTTGTCTGACAATGGAAACAGGGTGGCCACAATGCTATTCCACTGCTCCAGGCCGGTGAGGCAAGTTAATGACTATCTCCTGCAGGCTATCAGACCCATCATGGCTACTTTTGGCCCTTGGAGCTCTGGGTTGGGTTTCAGGGATTCTTTGAAGGTTCATGTGGAGGTCCATCGCAACGATGACTCATTTGTGATTTCGGCTGGGCATCAGATCACCAACAACAATGACGAATGCCTCTCTGTGGTGCATTCCTGGACTGCTCACTCTGACGCCTCAGATATGATTCAGGCAAACTGTTCTCTCTCTTTGCCTCCCTCAGAGGAGCCCCAGAGTGTGATCGGTGCCTCCTCGCATTGTGGTAAAGTGCAGGCACCAGAATGCGAAGTCTCTCTCCGTCGCAGTGCTAGATCAAATAAATATGATGGATTTCGGGTGCATGCTCTAGCCGATACTAAGAAGAAGGTGTCCAAAGTGAAGCCACGCCACACGCCTGCTGCGCCTTCATCGGTTATCATCACGGAGCTAGATAATACTGATGTTATTCCACCTCCAACTCCTATTCAGGTTATCCAACAAGTGGGCGTCCTCCAATGCGCAGTCCCGGCGGAGGAACTCACTGAAGCTGCCCTCTTGGAGTCCACCGGAGCGGGTCCCTCGTCTTCAACCTAATTTTCGGGTTGATTTGCTTAAATGGGTCTTTTGGTTAATTGGAATGTGCTCTGTTGGAACATTCGTGGGTTAAATTCCGGTGATAAACAATTAGCTCTTTCTAATGCTATCCATGCTAGTGGCTGTTCGGTTATATGCTTGCAAGAAACTAAGAAGCCTATGATCGATCATGCGTTTATCAAATCTTGTTGTCCCCGTCGTTTTGACCAATTTGCATTTGTTCCTTCGAATGGGGCCTCGGGTGGCATTGCTACTATTTGGAACAGTTCGATTTTCACCGGCACGGTCATTGCTTCTGAAGATTTTGCTCTTGTCATTAAGTTTCAGTCCACACAATCATCTCAATCATGGATGTTAGTGAACATTTATGGCCCATGCCAAGGTGACGCACGTACTAATTACACTAATTGGCTGTTCTCTCTAAACATCTCGGCTAATGAAGACTGGCTCCTCCTCGGGGATTTTAATTATATCCGTAGCCCCGATAATCGTAATAAGCCCGGCGGGAGCATTAGTGACATGATCACGTTCAATGACTTCATACGTACGCAATGTCTTGTTGAACTGCCAATTAAAGGCCGTTCTTTTACTTGGAGTAGTATGCAGCAGGATCCACTTTTGGAGCAATTAGATTGGTTCTTCACCTCTTGCAACTGGACGGGTTCTTACCCTAACACCATTGTTAAACCATTGGGCAAGCCAGTATCTGATCATATCCCGTGTGTAGTTACAATTGAAACCTCGATCCCAAGGAGCAAACTCTTTCGATTCGAACCCTTTTGGATACATCACCCGGGCTTCATGGATATTGTGCAGTCAGCTTGGGATAAGCCGGTACGTTCTACCAATAGTGCAACTATTCTATGCAGGAAATTCAAGCACTTATGGTACTGTCTGAAAAAATGGAGTAAGAACATCTCCCGACTCTCTATTGCTATTGATAACTCCAACAAAACTCTTGCACATCTGGACACGATTGAAAACAGAAGGCAATTGACCATTCCGGAGGCAAACTTTCGGAAAATTCTAAAAGCACACATTTTGCGATTACTTTCTTACCAAAAAGAATATTGGAGGAAACGTTGCACAATTCGATGGGTCCGTTTTGGTGATGAGAATTCCAAATTCTTCCAAGCAATGGCTTCAGAATGATACAGAAGAAACAATATTACCTCTCTAACCTTGCCTGATGGAACGGTACTTGATGATCATGCAAGCAAGGAATCGGTCATCTATCAATCCTTCAAAGAAAGACTTGGGACTTCCTCTAAACATGACATGAAATTCAATCTCCCCTCCATCATCAAGCGAATTGAGGGACTGGATGACCTAACTCCGCCTTTTACTAGACAAGAGATTGACCAAGTCATCAAAGAAATGTCGGCGGATAGGGCACCAGGTCCTGATGGGTTCAACGGAGCATTCCTCAAATCTTGCTGGAATATAATTAAAGAGGACTTTTATGCTCTCTGTGATCAATTCTTCGAGGGTGGCCTTAACCTGGAGAGCATTAACGATGGATTAATCACACTCATTCCCAAAGTTGCTGCACCACAAGGAGTTAATGACTTCCGACCGATTACTCTTTTAAATTGCTGTCTTAAGGTCATTACAAAACTCCTTGCCAATCGGCTTCAAAATATCATTCTGAAAATTATACACCGAAACCAATATGGGTTTTTGAAGAAGAGGTCCATCCAGGACTGCCTTGCATGGGCGTTTGAGTACATCTACCAATGCCAAGCTTCTAAAAATCCAACAGTTATCCTAAAACTGCACTTTGCAAAAGCGTTCGACACCATTGATCATGAGGCTATGCTGGATATTATGAAGCACATGGGATTCAACGACAAATGGTTGGGATGGATCAGAACCATCTTTTCATCAGCCAAATCCTCCGTACTACTTAATGGCGTTCCAGGGAAGCAATTTAATTGCATCTGCGGCGTACGACAGGGCGATCCGTTGTCCCCCTTAATCTTTGTCTTGGCAGCAGATTTATTGCAAGCTGTGATTAATGACTCCTTTCGTAAGAATGATTTACACTTGCCCTTCAACCGACCCAACCAATCTGACTACCCAGTGATCCAATATGCGGATGATACTATCCTTCTGTTGCCAGCGTGTCAAGACCAAGCAACACTTGTCAAAAACATACTCACTGATTATGCCACGTCTGTTGGATTAAAGATCAACTTCCACAAGTCAACCCTAGTGCCAATGAATTGTGATGCGGCAACTGCCCAACAGATTGCACAAATTTTCGGCTGCGTGGTGGGGAAACTACCATTTACCTATCTTGGATTGCCCATGGGTACGACAAAACCCTCAGTTCAGGATCTAATGCCTTTGGTTTGTGGCGTCCAACGAAGGCTCACTGCAACGTTATCAATGATCTCCTATGGAGGGAAATTATCTCTTCTAAACTCGGTCATCACTTCACTCATCATATTTGCACTCTGCACCCTTAAACTGCCGCAAAAGATTATTGATCTACTTGATAAAATTAGAAGGCAATCTCTTTGGACTAAGAAGACAGATGATGGGGACAAATGCAACTCCTTAGCCTCATGGCAGATGGTTTGCAGACCCAAGGAGTGTGGAGGCCTTGGAGTGCTTGATTTACAAACTCAAAGCGATGCCTTGCTCATGAAATACCTGCACAAGTTCTACAATCGTTGGGATCTACCGTGGGTGGACTTAATCTGGACAACATACTACACAGACAAAATCCCACATGCCTCAGACCCTTGTGGCTCTTTCTGGTGGAAAGATGTGCTCAAACTTACTCCTATCTATCGAGGCATCTCACATGTGATCGTTCACAGAGGAGACACTGCGCTTATGTGGAAAGACTTATGGCTTGATGAGATCCTGTCCGAATCACATCCGCGTGCGTTCTCATACACCAAAAATGAAGATATTTCGGTCAGAGATTTCCTTGGAAGCACCAACCTCAACGAAACCTTCCACCTTCCACTATCCATGCAAGCATTCAATGAACTGCGAGATATCCAGGCGATTACATCACATGTTGGCAATGATGCAGAAGAGGGCGTAGACGCTTGAGTCTATGAGTGGGGATCTGAGATTTACACAGCAAAAAGGTACTACAAGTTCTACTTTAGAGAGGTCACTGCGCATATTAGCTATAAATGGCTATGGAAATCTTCGGCCACAATGAAAATCAAGGTCTTCGGTTGGCTCCTACTATCTGATCGCCTAAATACCAGAAACATGCTAAAAAGGCGACACTACAACATTGGAAACAACCACGGTTGCATCTTGTGTGGCAGTACGGAGGAAGAAACAGTTGAGCACATGATCTTTACGTGTCATTTTAGCCTGACTTGTTGGGATACTTTGAACATCCACTGGACAACTAATGGAGACCGTCTCAATTGGATAAAAGATGCACAGACAGCATGGGACAACCCAATGTTCATGGAGATTTTCCTATATGCCTCCTGGAGTCTATGGAAAGAAAGAAACAACAAACATTTCCGAAGGATAAACCCTACTGTAGGCTCATGGGCAAGAAGATTCATAGAGGATTTCTCTCTACTCAGACATAGAGCCAAAGAGAAGCACAAGGAATTTATCTCTTCTTTTGCACAATCCTTTGCCATACCATAACTTTATAGTTTCATTCATCTCCCATTTCTAGCTTAGTTTAACAATGGCTATGGATGTAAGGTTATGACTTTGTAAGAACCTTTTGATACTTTAATTTAATATATACAGTAGGAGCCTCTCCTACTGTTTCAGGTGTCAAAAAAATATCTCTTATTTAATTAATGCATCTATATACTTGGTAAAGGGTGGAAGACTCGGCCTTATGCCTGGTGTTTTGTTCCACTCTTGCCGCCCTAGTTTCCGTCATACCAGTGTTATGTTCCCGGATTTTGCGTTCCTTACGCGGTTGGGTGATTTATGGGACCCCCTCGACAGAGCGCTTTGAATAAAACTCCTCCAGCAAGGCCCAACCTTGGTTTTACCATTTGCCTCACCCAGCCCATTTTTCCCTTGGGTTTCCAGAGCCCGAGGGTCATCTTTATTTTAGCCCCCCCCCAGTCCAGTGCTTCTCTAAATGTTGTTCCGAAACGAGCAACCTGCGGGGCCCCCTCAGGGAAACTCGAGGTCTGGTTTTACTCGTAGCTTGACTTATCCGGTGTTGCCCTGAGAACGAGATATGTGCAGCTCCTATCAGGATTGTCGGCGCATCGGGCGTCTTTGCTGGTCTTGTTTTACCATTGTCGAAATGTCTTGTAACCGGGATTCCGAGACTGATCGGGTCTTCCTGGGAGAAGGAATATCCTTCATTGACCGTGAGAGCTTGTGATGGACTAAGTTGGAACACCCCTGCAGGGTATAAACTTTCGATAGCCGTGCCCGCGGTTATGTGGCAGATGGGAATTTGTTAATGTCCGGTTGTAGATAACTTGACACTTGACTTAATTAAAGCGCATCAACCGTGTGTGTAGCCGTGATGGTCTCTTTTCGGCGGAGTCCGGGAAGTGAACACGGTTTTGGGTTATGTTTGATGTAAGCAGGAGTTCAGGATCACTTCTTGATCATTACTAGTTCACGACCGTTCCATTGCTCCTCTTCTCGCTCTTATTTGCGTATGTTAGCCACCATATATGCTTAGTCGCTGCTGCAACCTCACCACTTTACCCCTTCCTTTCCCATTAAGCTTTGCTAGTCTTGATACCCATGGTAATGGGATTGCTAAGTCCTCGTGGCTCACAGATTACTACAACAACAGTTGCAGGTACATGTTATGCGATGATCTTGGCGCGAGAGCGATGTTTACTTGTTTTGGAGTTCGTCTTTTGCTTCTTCTTCGATCAGGGGATAGGTTCCAGGTCGGCAGCCTGGGCTAGCAGGGTGGATGTTGTTTGAGTTTCTGTTTGTGTACCATCTGTAGTCGGATGTTGATCTCTTGTATGATGTTGATGTATTCTTGGGGCGTTTGTGCCTTATGTATGTATCCCCAACTATTATGTAATGGTTTGATGTAAAGATATCCACCTTGCAAAAGCATCTTCAAGATGCGCTTCTATCCTTGGTGGGACCTTCAAGTTCCTTTAGGATAGGGTCGCATCTTGGGCATGACAAGTTGGTATCAGAGCCTCGACCGACCTTAAGAGCCCCCCTTGTTTGATCATGTAGTTTGGCCGTTGTTGAGTCTAGAAGAAAACTGATTTCTAAGTCTAGTTATATCGGAGAGTAGGAATTCTTTTTACTCCTCAGCCCCTTCGTCGCTCTGGTGAGGAATCTTGATTTAGGTGTTTTGAATTACTCCTCTTCCCCTTCAAATTTTTCTTTGAGATCACGCAGTTGGTTTTCGGTTCGTTGGTTCTTATCTCTTTTCATCTGGTGCATTTCTCGTCAAGTTGACTCGAGCCTCTTCATCTTTACATTCAATCCTCAGTTGTTTTCTTTCCCACCCACCCACCCCTTTTCTTCTCGGAGCCGTAGTCCGTAATCGAGTATCCACCCTACTCGTGCGAAGTCTTTGCTTTCTTTTCTCAATAATTTTAACCGGTGTTTTTCTCTTCAAGTTATTCATCAGTTTGTCCCCTAACAGTTGCCTTTGTTTTCCCGCCCTCCCACCCTCTTCCCGGAGTCTGAGTCTGTTTGACCATCAATTTCATTCATGCGGAGCCTCCTTAGTCTTCCCTCAATTATTTCAACCGATGAATTCTCTTTTGTTTGACATTCTTCATCTCTTTTTATTTTACGGTGGACTCAATTCAAGTTTTTCGGGTTGATCATATTCTTTTCCTCGGCTCAAGTGTTTTCCCCTTGCTCGTTCGCCTCTCGCCAGTTTATCCTTTCGGAGTGCTCAAGACATCTTAGGAGATTCGTCTGTGTTCCAATTAATTAGAGGTTGTCACCTCATTCAAATATTTCAATTGTTCCGGTGCATCATTTATCTGTTCAACAATCCTTTTTTTCAACGGTGTTTCCTTTCAGTGGGCCCTAACCCACAGGTCTTTTCCCAGGATCTTACCTGACTCTTCTAATTATTCCGGAGCCATTCCTAATTCTTTTCGAGTTTGACGTAAGAATGAATTTCATCAGTCAGATGCCTTCTCCAAGATCTCTTTCAAATTATTTTCGTCTTTGGTTCAACCCTTCCTTTTTTTCATCCTCCCGGAGTATCTCAGTAACTTTGGTGGTATTTTACGTCGTCATCTGAAGATCTAAGAAGAGTTTTTCCTCTAAATCTTGCCCGTTCTCTCGAAGTTTTGTGGTTCTAGCTTCATATTATCCTCTCAAATTATTCCATTTGTCAGATATTCTTTTCTTACCCATCCGGAGTATGTCAGAAGTTTTTTTCCCGTTTCTTTTCACCGGAGGTCATCACTCCAGAAGAATTCTTCGCCCTCACATTTCAGCTCCCGTTATCCAATTATCCCGGTGCTTCATTCAAGTGTTCTTTAATCAGCTCATGATCTCTTTGTTCTTTTGCATCTAAATCCCCTCTAGCATATTGGTTCTTCTAATTCTTCCCGATGATTCAATCTCTTTCATCAGTCATTTTCTAATTCTTATGGTGGTTCCTTCGGATTCCTTTTCCTTGGTTACCATTTTAATTCATTCGTTCTTTCAATCCTACCGGTGGTTCATGAAGACTTTCTCAAGTTTTGAGCTATATTCCCCTTAATCCTTTTCAAGAAGAATAAGTAGTATGTAAAATCCAATGCTTGTCATCAATTTAATTTGATGAAGGATAAGCATACAATAAATCTTATTCTTATTTCATCCAAGTGAGTAATCCCTTTTCTTCGGAGTTTGTTCTTGTTGAATAAATTCTAGTTCCAAGTGTTTTCATCTTTTCTTTTCCGGAGTTCAATTATTTCCTCGGCCATCTCATCGGAACCTCCATCTAAATAATTGCAAGCCTTGATCTTATTCTTTCATCCTTTATTGTATCTCATCATCCTTTATGTCACCGGAGTTCTTCATGGTGGTTCTTCATGATTTAATTCATTCTTCAAGAGTTCATCAAGATTTGGTTGATGGAGTTCAAGTATCTTTTCTTCTCGCATCTCGAAGTGCAATTAATTCTCCGTATTCTTTTCAAGAGAAGTTTTGCATTTCTTCGTTATTCCCAGCTATTCAAGCATTTGGTTGTGACATAATTTCACCTCAAGCTTTGAGTTGTTTTTGGATAAGTCCACAACAAGCTTATTCTTTCGTTGTTGATTTTCTCAACAACTCCGTTCAATCCTTTCTTCTAAGGTTGCTTTCTATTTCATTCATGGTAGAAGATGTCGTCTTCTTCTCCGTTCTTTTCTTTCAATGCTTTCAAGTCTTCCGGAGGCTTTTGTGTTGTTCCTCAAGTCAAGTATCATTCCATCCTCTCAAGCTCGCGTTCTATTCCTCCATGTTTCAGCCGGAGTGCTGCCTAAATCCTTTCAGTCTTATTCGTTTCTTATCTCGTTCTAACCGGAGTGGTTTCATAGTCTATCTGATTCCGTGAGCTTTCGATTCTCATCATTGTCGTCGTTCCTCTCTTCTTCTCGAGTGCTCTCGATTCTTTGCTTCTTCTCTTGAGTTGTTGTTTCACCTCATCCCTTTTCCCTCGTCTTGTTCCTAAGATCTCGGGACGAGATCTCTTGTTAGTGGAGGAGAGTTGCAATGCCCCGGATTTGATGCGCCAAGTGTCTGCCAGTTATTCGCCGTAGTTCCCATGTCATTTGCTTGCGTGTTGCACTTTGCCATGTCATCATCTGCATTTCATCTGCATGGTTTCAACACTTGCATCCGTTCGGGTTCTGCTGGTTCTCTCCGTTGTCTGTTCTGAGCCCGAACACACTCGCACGCGCCCGCGACACCTCCGAATATTTTTTTTATAGTGGCATAAAAATGTTCTTGGAATGGGGTGATAGTTGCATGCGGTCTTATTATAGTGTAGACAGACCACCTGCCAAATTTCGTCGCATTCGGAATCCGTTTGATAGCCCAACCGTTAAACATACAGCCGCAATATAGCCGGTGTATCCGTCGGACGTTTTCGGTCTCCGAAAACAGTTGCCAGGCTGCATTTCTTCCCTCTCCTCTCAGCCCAACCCTCTCTTCACAGCCCACCTAGGCCTACCTAACCCCCCCTCTCGATCGGGTCCATCGGATCGTGATCGGAGGCTTCGAAACCCCTCCAAAACCCTCAAACCCTAGTCGCTACCCTTTATATAGACCTTCCTTTCCAAATTTGGCAGCCTAACCCTTCCCCTACCTCCCAGCCGCAGCAGATCCCTCTCCTTCCTCGGATCCCATGCCAAGCCACCCCGCCTCCGCCACTTGTCGCCGGCCCAGAGGCCAGGAGCCGCCTGCGCCGCCCTCCTCAGCCACTCCCCGTGCGCCACCTAGCCTACCTGCGCCCCCAGCCTCCCTCCTCCACCGTGCGGCCCTGCAGGCCCACGGGAAGCCCATCCCGGGCCACCCCGTGCCCAACCGTCGCGCGCCCCGCTCCTCCCCACTCTGGATCGGGGCAGGAGCACGATCCCGCAGCTCCTCCTCGTCTCCCACCCGCCACCGCCAATGCGCGGCCACAGGAGGTCGCCGGAGCAGCGTCCAGGTCGCCGGAGCCCCGATCTGCCGCCCCTCTCCCTCTCCTTCCTCTTCCCCCATGCTCATCTCCCTCTCTCTCTCGTGATGCAGAAGGCCACCATGGGAGGCGAGCTCCAAGTCCAGTCGCCGCCTTACCGGAGCGCCTCCAACCCCGCCTTGCCCGGTTTCCGGCAAGCCCGCGCCACCACGGACCCATTCCCGGCCGTCCCGAGCCCCGCTGGAGTCCCTGCTCGCCTCCCGCTGCCATTCCTCTTCTTCGACCCGTCGAGGTCACCTGGATCTTCCCCGTCGAGGTCCAGGTTTTCTCTCAAGTCCTGAAATTATTGCATTCTGGTGCCATGTTCATTGCATCATAACTCCATGCATACTGCTCCGTTTCGTTCGTGTAATATATCAAAATGTTCACTGAGAGATTCTCTACATTTCATTCCATTGTGCCATGATTGTTTGAGTCCATCTTGATGCCCTAATCATCGTTGCAAGAGTGCTATATGATGTTATCTGCTATCTGTTAACATAACTTGCTGTTTTGTCTTTTTCGTTGCATTTTGTGTGTGCATCTTATGAGCTTGATGTCTACATGTATTTTGTGCTACATCATGCCATCTTTACAGTGGTGCAATCCATGTATTTTTGTGAGCCTTGTAGTAAGTGCATCGAGCTCGTGAAATAGGGTACTTGCTATTACTATTTTGCTAGGCTGAATCTGCTATATCCTGATGCTATGTTAACCTAGTGCTACAAGTCATTCTATGCATAATATGGAGGTGTTCACTAAGGATGTTTTGTTATACATGTCATGCTCTATCCATTCCTGCCCCTGTTTGCATTTATAGCCTTCTGTAACTTGTTGTAATCTTGCTCCAAACTTGCTAAATAATGTTGATGTCAGACTGTTAACATTAACTTCAATGTTTCCATGATTGTTGTTAGTGATCCAAGCATGCTATGAACTTGATCTTGTCATTTTTAGCTTCATAAATATGCCATCTTACTGTTGGTTACCTTGCCATGCCATGTATTTCTCTTTGGTGAGTGGTACAAGCTCAGCAACATGCCTACTTATTGTTGTTCCTGCCATGTATGAATCTGTCATATCATTTGCCATGTTTGCATGGATGCTACCACATTTTCTATTGATCTTTGGAATTAGTTCAGTAAGGGAGTTTTGTTCTTTGTCTTCAGTACTAGCATGCCATGCCTTTGTTTGCCATGATAAGTTCTTGTAACATGTTGTTTGATAGCTCTAAACATTGCAACCTGATGTTATTTCTGCTAAGTCTGAAACTGTTATTATTTGCAATGTTGCCATGTCCTTTTGAGCATGTTATAGTGTTTTCTGGAGATAGCTCAGTGTTCATGTTTTCTCATGCTTTACCTGTACTTCATGCCCATTCCTTTTGTTCTTATGTTGAGGTGATGTAGCATATTGTTTTGATGCTTGCAAGATGCCTAGTTGCTGTTTTGGACGACTTGTCCTTTAAACTTGTATAGACACTACTAGGGAAAACCTTATACACGGAAATTTAGCAATAGCGCGGGTCAAAAAAACGCGCTAGTGCTATATAGCAGTAGCGATTGAAGAAAAATCGCACTACAGATACAACCTTAGCAGTAGTGCATGTAGTTGCAAAAGCGCTACTACTAATATTCCCATTGGCAGAATGATAGGCTACGCATAGCAGTAGCGGGCTTCGAAGAAACGCGCTACCGCTAGGGCATAATTAACAGCGCGTTTCCTAAGAAGAGCGCTACTACTAACGGAAATAAAATAAGATGAAAAACAAATAGAAAAGTAAATGAAAATGAAAGAAATAGAAAAAGGAGAAAGGACAAAAATAAAATGTAAAGCAAAATAAACGAAAAAGCAAAAAAACGGAGGAAGGCATAGCAGTTGCGTGTGTTTGTAAGAGGCGCTATAGCTAACGTAGCTGCAGCGCGTGTCCTAGACCCCTGCTATAGAAACAGAAAAGGAAATTAAAAAAGGAAGAAATTTACCTAGCTATAGCAGCAGCGCGTTTTGCAAAAACCGCTATAGCTATCTTAGCGATAGCGCGTTTTGCGAAACGCGCTACCGCTAAGTTTGACTTAACCAAAAAACCGTTTCCCCCCGGCCACCACTTCTCCCCCAAATCCCTCAACCCACCCCGCGCACCACCGTCTCGCCGATTCACCGTCGCCCCACTTCGCCGCCGACGTCGACGCCACTAGAGTCGTGCGCCGTCGACGACACCGGAGCCGCCCCCAACGCCACGGAGCCGCGCGGCCTCGTCAACGCCACCGGAGCCGCCGCCGACGCCACCGGATCCTTCCTCGCCACAACTGCCTTCCTCGCCGTCACCGTAGACGCCCCTGCCTCCCTCGCCGTCACCGGAGACGCCCCTGCCTCCCTCGCCACCACTGCCTCCGTCGCCACCACCGGAGCCATCATCTGTAAGCCCCCACCCCTCCTCTCTCTCTCATGCATAGGTTAGCCAGTTAATTAGGTTAATTATCTAGGTTAGGGCAAAAATTTAGTTAGGGCTTTGACAGAGAAGTAGTTAGGTTAACTAGTTTAATTAGGTTAATTATCTAGGTTAGTGCAAAAACTTAGTTAGGGCTTTGACAGAGAACTAGTCAGGTTACCTAGTTTAATTAGGTTAATTATCCAGGTTAATTAGTGCAAAAAATTATTTTAGGCTTTGACAGAGAACTAGCTACGTTAACTAGTTTAATTAGGGTTAATTATCTAGGTAAACTAGATTAACTAACTAGGTTAAATAGGTAGGTTAATTTGGTTCGTTGGATTAACAAGCTAGGTTAAGTAGATTGGCTAGGTTAGAGGAAAATTCTATTTTAGAGCATTAGGTCAGAAGGGTTAGAGAAATGGAGTTCCTTTGCAATTTAATTGGGTTTTGTGTTTAGTGAGGCCATTTTGCAAAGGTTTTTGATTTTTGAAAAGACCACTATTTTTCAAGGAAAAGAATTTAGGCAAATTTTATTTTTCATTGAAGTGGTCATGTTATATCTTTTCATTGAAGTTGTTCGATTGTGCCCAAGTGGCTTTGTTGTTTCCAGGGAATGATGCTGAGTGGCCTATGTTTTGCCGGAATGTTGATTCATTTCTGTTCCGGCAAATTTCAGGTTCTCGATTTGTCCACTTTTTAGCAAAGGTCATGCCGAAATTTCCCGTGAATTTCGGCATGACTTGTGCTACAAACTAGGACATATCGAGTGCCCGGGATTTGCCGCACCAGGAAGGAGTCAACATTCCTGCAAAACAATAGTCCTTTTTATGTCATTATTCATTTTATTAGGTCTAGAATTAATTGACTAGATTTAATCATAGGAAACATGGCTAGCAACGATGAAGGACAGGGTTCTGGTGATTGCGACGACGTCTACCGGGCGGCAGACGAATTTTTTAGCCTTACCGATGATCAACAGATGTTGTTGCTGGGCTCACCGGTGGCATCGGGGACTGAGACCGACACGCAGACCGATGCTGAGACCGACACGCAGACCGGTGCTGAGACTGAGACCGGCGCTGAGATTCAGACCGGCATCAAGACCGGCGCTGAGACCGGTGCTGCCTCGGGGAGCGGAGCCGGTGTAGAACCGAAAGCAAAGAGGCAACGGGTTCCTAACAAACTCAGGACTACTAGACTGGTGGTCACGAAGGTGGACGATGGCAATTTTGAGCCAAAGGCGCCCTAGGAAGTGCGCGCATGCTACGGCAATCAAATAGGCTGCATCATACGGACAAGCGCCACCATCAACGATGAGAATCTAAAGAAGATAGAAAATATGAGGAGCTCCCTCCTAAAGAAGTTTCACCAGATATTCTTGTTCCCGGGCCAGAATGAGAAGGATTATGAAGATCCAGACAAGGACCCGGCAATGAAGAAGATAAACAAACACGCCATGACCAAGTTTAGCAACACGTTGGCCGCCTGGAAAAATCGAGTGAAAGCAAAGATCAACGACGGGGAACCCTACTCCGAGATTGTAAAGGATAGTCTGACAATCACGGAAGAGCAATTTCAAATATTCAAGGAGGTTTGCGAGGCCGAAGCTGCCAAAAAAAGTCTAAGTACATGAAGGGGCTTCAAAAGAGGAACATTGGGACCCACCACCTCGGAAGCCGTGGTTACGGCGGAAAGCGGTCCAAATGGGCCAAGGAGGACGCGGAAGCCGCGAGTCTGGGCATCCCAGACCCCTTGGCGGATTTCACCATCCCGCAGGAGCGTGACGTCCCGCGGATAAGTTCTTCCTCCGATTCAATTACATATTTGACAGGTTTCACATGAAGAAGCTGGATTTTACGTTTGTCTGCCTTTATGCCTTGCACATGAACTACATCATTGGGGTTGAGCAGATACATTTTATCTGTGTCGCTGACCCGTACTACATGCACAAGGGCTTCTTGGGAGTCTGTGCACAACATCGTGAATACGCGAGGGATTACATCGTCAGTTTCATGCTCGCCAATAAGGACAAGGAGGCGATTCTCATGCCTTATCATCCCGTGTAAGTCATCCGCGCTGCTATCCTTCCTTCGATTTCATTAATTCATTTGCACGGTGGAGGCTAATTAATTTGAGGTGTACTTATTTTGCGCAGCGGCGGGCGCATCGTCCTCATCATCCTCTACCCCCGATTCTCCCACGCTCTTTACTTGGACTCGTCGAAGAACATTCACAAAAAGGATTACACCCACATCAAAGATGTTCTCGACAGTGCTATGTTTTACTACCAAGAAAGGGGTGGAGAGGTTAGGGACAAGAAGAGAAGGGGCGGCAGGGCCGCCTTCAGCCATAAGACCGACTTCTGCTGCATCCAGCAACCGAACGATTCTCTTAATGACGGATTCTATGTCCTACACCACATGCTGGAGTACAGACGGGATCACCGGAACCTTCACATGGCACCTAGATCTGGCGATGCCCATATTCTACAATGGGCAAAGGACATAGGAGATATCGAGGATCATCGACTTCGAGCTGAGTTTTATAACATCCAGCGTGAACTTGCCCAAATCATCATGAATGAGGTCGTCGGAAAAACAGGGATGTTCCATGCAGAAGGACAAAAGTGGCGGGAAGACGTCCGAACATGGATAGCCTCTCAGCGTCTCGACATGAAGCCTTTCACTAAGCTCGATGACTATCTCCCTGACATGGATGGATGGCATGACATGATGGAGTGATTGTCGATATATGACAATGTGTCCGTTTAGTCCATACTTTCTTTTATGACAAAACTTTGAGTTATGCACGGTGAAACTTTATTTGTGATGTAATTAAACCGTCCTCCTCCTCGACTAGCGAAAATCACTCTAGTTAGGTCATTTTGGGTACGATGACTTTGTTGTTTCTATTTTTGCCAAGTCTGTCTCTTTCTGTTGCTCAACTATATATGTTGCATATCATCGACTCATGTGACGATGCAGGTGCATAGATCATAGATGGCGAAGAAGTGCTACGCCAGGAGTATATATACGACAAGTGGCTGGAGTGTCAGGCCCAGGTGTACCGGTTTTCGGTTTCCGAGCGACACGCAGTACTTAGTTTAGGTTCACGCTAATGCGAGAGAGGGATACGAACTCATGTACTCAAAGTGATAGCTATTCTCGCGTATATCATTGTTTAGATGGATGACAATGTATTTGCAAGTAATCGAGACTTGTATCGCTATTTTCGAGATTGATGACGAGAGACCACTTTGTGTTGGATGATGATTATGATGATGACATGATTTGATGAGACTAATTGTATGTATATGCTATGATTACATTTGTATGTGGATGATATGCTAAAGAGTATTGTATAAAGCCTATTCAAATACAAAACAAATAAAAAATGAATATGCAGGAAAAAAACTAATAAAACTAGTAGTAGCGAGGGGGGGGGGAATTTAGCAGTAGCGCCGACTTACCAGTAGCGCTTCCTGCTGAAAAGTGCTGCAGATAATATCAGTAGCGCCCTTTTCCAAAGAGCGCTACAGCTATTCATCAGTAGCAGTAGCGTGGGTCAACAGGCGCTACTGCTATACGTTAGTTGTAGCACCTTATTAGTAGCTCCGGTACCCGCGCTACTGAGAGGGCCAAAACCCGTGCTGCTGCTAGGCTTTTCCCTAGTAGTGAGAGTATGTGTTGAACCGTTGCTCCGTTTTGAGTGTGCTCTATATGAAACTTGCTTAGTTTTGCATGTAGTTTCATGTTACCTTGTTGCATCCATGTTTTGATGTGTTTGCTTGATGTTTGAATGCTTTTTGCATCAATGACATGCTTATCTTGTTTTGCTCATATCTTCTAGACCGTAGCTCCGAACTAAATGAACTTTATATGTAACTTGACTAGAATCTCGTGTAGATCATCTTGGTGCATCTTAACTTGCTGTTTAACAACTTGAACATAAGGTTTATTCATTTCTGGACCAATTTCTAAATTTGCGTATGGGGACATATCGGAATTGTTATATGTTGTTTCCGGCCTCATTTAAACTTGCTTTGATATGTTGCTCTTGTATGCATCATCTCTTGCCATGAGTAGCCTCATCTAGCTTTGTCATGCATCATACTTGGTTGAGCATCATGCCATGTCTATGTGTTGTGTGTTTACCTTGTTGTTTTCTTCTTTCCGGTTGTGCTCCTTCTCGTTAGTTCTTGTTTCGTTGCGATCGTGAGGATTCGTTCGTCTACGCTTGGTTCGGCTTCATTCGTTCATCTTCTTCATGGACTCGTTCTTCTTCCTAGCGGGATTTCAGGCAAGATGATCGTTACCCTGGATCTCACTACTATCATTGCTATGCTAGTTGCTTCGTTCTATCGCTTTGCTGCCCTACCTATCAATTGCTCCTCAAGCCTCCCCAAATTGCCATGTCAGCCTCTAACCTTTTCACCCTTCCTAGCAAACCGTTGCTTGGCTATGTTACCGCTTTGCTCAACCCCTCTTATAGTGTTGCTAGTTGCAGGTGAAGTTGAAGATTGCTCCCTGGTGGACAGGATTATGTTGGGATATCACAATATCTCTTATTTAATTAATGCATCTATATACTTGGTAAAGGGTGGAAGACTCGGCCTTATGCCTGGTGTTTTGTTCCACTCTTGCCGCCCTAGTTTCCGTCATACCGGTGTTATGTTCCCGGATTTTGCGTTCCTTACGTGGTTGGGTGATTTATGGGACCCCCTTGACAGTTCGCTTTGAATAAAACTCCTCCAGCAAGGCCCAACCTTGGTTTTACCATTTGCCTCACCTAGCCCTTTTTTCCCTTGGATTTCCGGAGCCCGAGGGTCATCTTAATTTTAGCCCCCCCCCCCCCCCCCCGGGCCAGTGCTTCTCTAAGTGTTGGTCCGAAACGAGCAACCTGCGGGGCCCCCTCGAGGAAACTCGAGGTCTGGTTTTACTCGTAGCTTGACTTATCCGGTGTTGCCCTGAGAACGAGATATGTGCAGCTCCTATCGGGATTGTCGGCGCATCGGGCGGCTTTGCTGGTCTTGTTTTACCATTGTCGAAATATCTTGTAACCGGGATTCCGAGACTGATCGGGTCTTCCTGGGAGAAGGAATATCCTTCGTTGACTGTGAGAGCTTGTGATGGGCTAAGTTGGGACACCCCTGCAGGGTATAAACTTTCAAGAGTCGTGCCCGCGGTTATGTGGCAGATGGGAATTTGTTAATGTCCCGTTGTAGATAACTTGACACTTGACTTAATTAAAACGTATCAACCGTGTGTGTAGCCATGATGGTCTCTTTTCGGGAGAGTCCGGGAAGTGAACACGGTTTTGGGTTATGTTTGACGTAAGCAGGAGTTCAGGATCACTTCTTGATCATTACTAGCTGACGACCGTTCCATTGCTCCTCTTCTCGCTCTTATTTGCGTATGTTAGCCACCATATATGCTTAGTCGCTGCTGCAACCTCACCACTTTACCCCTTCCTTTCCCATTAAGCTTTGCTAGTCTTGATACCCATGGTAATGGGATTGTTGAGTCCTCGTGGCTCACAGATTACTACAACAACAGTTGCAGGTACATGTTATGCGATGATCTTGACACGACAGCGATGTTTACTTGTTTTGGAGTTCGTCTTCTGCTTCTTCTTCGATCAGGGGATAGGTTCCAGGTCGGCAGCTTGGGCTAGCAGGGTGGATGTTATTTGAGTTTCTGTTTGTGTACCATCCGTAGTCGGATGTCGATCTCTTGTATGATGTTGATGTATTCTTGGGGCGTTTGTGCCTTATGTATGTATCCCCAACTATTATGTAATGGTTTGATGTAAAGATATCCACCTTGCAAAAGCGTCTTCAAGATGCGCTTCTATCCTTGGTGGGACCTTCGAGTTCCTTTAGGATAGGGTCGCATCTTGGGGGTGACATGGTGTGTTGATGATGAACTCCTTGCTCTTGTGCTTCAAATGATAGTCTCCCCAACACTCAACTCTCTCACACAGATTTGGCTATGGTGGAAACATGATTTGAGTGGAAAGCAACTTGGGGAAGGCTAGAGATCAAGATTCTTGGGTAGGATTGGAATATCTTGGTCTCAACACATGGGTAGGTGGTTCTCTCTCAGAAAATGAGTAGTGGAAGTGTAGGTATGTTCTAATGGCTCACCTGACGAATGAAGAATGGGTGGAGGGGTATATAGAGCCTCCACAGAAAATCTAACCATTACACATAGATTCCCAAACTCAGTGGGACCGAATCATAAAACTCGGCCAGACCGATCTAGGTAAAAATATGAACGTTAGAGTTTTTGGTGGGACCGATTTAGTTATCTCGGTGAGACTGATATGCTAGTGTTAGGGCATAACGTAATCTTGGTGTGACCGATCGCATAAACTTGGTGGGACCGATTTCAGCAATAGGCACATAGAGGGTCGGTCAGGCAAACTCGGTGGGACCGAGTCGCTCACTTCGGTGGAACCAAAGGGTTACGAAAAGGAAACAGGGAGTTTGCAATGCAGACTCGGTGGGACAAATTTTCTCATTTCGGTGTGACCAAAATGTTACAAAAAGGAAATAGAGAGTTTGCAATCCCATCTTGGTGATACCGAGATCCCTATCGATGAAACCGAAGTAACTAGGGTTTGTGGCAGTGGCTATGTCAAATGAAACTCGGTGGCGCCGGATAGATCAAATCGGATGGGCCGAATTTGACTTTTAGGTTTAGGACATATGTGGAAGTGAGAAAGTGGTTGAGGGTTTTGGAGCATATCACTAAGCATTTTGAGCAAGTAAGCCATTAAGCAGCACCTCATCCCCTTTTAATAGTATTGCCTTTCCTATGGACTCAATGTGATCTTGGATCACTAAAATGAAAATGTAGATTCTTGAGCTCGTTGCCAATATGTGTCCTTTGCATTTTGAGGGGTCCACATCTCTAGTCCATGCCATGGCAATCGTTGAACTTTCTGAAATGATCATCTTGAAATAGCATTAGTTGAATGAACTATATGCTGTTAAGAATTACCAAAACCACCCAGTGATTAGTTGCACTTTCAATCTCCCCCTTTTTGGTAATTGTTGACAACATATAGATCAAAGCTTCGACAAATGATAATAAGAATGAAATACATCGTCGCTTTGAGAAGTATGTGATAAGTAAGAGCTCCCCCCTAAATTTGTGCATTGTTTAAAATTTGCTTTGGGCTGCAAATGCACAATCTGTTAGGATCATGGGTTACTCTTCCATGTCACATACTGTGGAGCACTCAAAATGATAAGAAATAAGAACAAGCACTCATCACGAAGGCAAAGTGAATGATCATACAAGAGGTAGATAATGTCATCATTCAAGCAAAAGCATAAAGTATCATGTGATCAAGCACATGATCATACAAGGTATCTCACACATAGGCATAAAGTATCTCAACCAAGCAAGCAAAGTAAATAAGTAGCAAAAAGAAGCAAATCTCTCTCTCTCTCTCCGAACCCTATGATCCATACACTTTCTCCCCCTTTGGCAACAAGTTACTAAAAAGCTCGAAAATGTATAGTGCTATGAGTCTTTCTAGGCTTGATCTTCAGAAGGAGGTGTTGAGATAACTCCAAGGACAAAGGCATCAGTAGAAGATGTTGGAGCTGTAGGGGTTGCCACTGGAGGGGCAACTGGAGCTATGGGAGCTATGGTTGCAGGTGCTGAAGCTGTTGTTCTTGTGTCTGGCACTAGCACTGCTGCAGAACTCTGTCCTCTAGGTACTCTATGGAACACCTGTGTAGTTGCTTTGCCCTTCCTCTCCTCTGCTTCTTCCTGGAGCTCTTAAACTACTGTTTGTATCTCAGTCACTTTCAAGTCCAGATCATAGAATTTAGTTTCAATTATCCTCTCCAAGCTCTCTTGGTTCCGAGTCAGGGTGGCCAGTCCTTATCGAATCCTCAAGGTTGCTTGAATTAGATATCCAAGCTGGTCTTGCTTTGACTTGAGTTCTAAAGCTTCTGTAGTAGTGGGCATCTTTGCTGCTATCTCTACTTTGGCTTTCTGTCTCTTTTCATGTGCCTCTAGGGAAGTGGGATCTTCAGCTGTCATGACAACAATGTTGTCCTCAAAGTTTGGCTGCAAAGGCAGATGCTCTTTGTCCAACAGGTACACTCCCTTGGGCATCTTGGAATTGATAAGCATTTGAATGTGTGGTGCATACCCACATGATCTTTTCTGGTCAGCTGCTGTCCTCTTGATTGTCTCAACAATCAATCTCATAACCTTGAACTTTTGTGGCACAACATCAAACAGCTATAACAAGTTGATGGAATGGCCTCTGATCATCCTGTAATCTCCAGACTTGGGCAACAAAGTGTGCCTCAATATGGTGTTTATGGTGGCCAAACCAGACAACAAGTAAACTTATGTGTTTCCAAGGCCGTATCTAGAATTTCCTTATACATATTGGCCATGGAGTTATGATCCTTCTTCTTCTCAGCATAGACATCAATGGCATTCTCTTCTTCTTCAGGTGCATTTATGAGCATGGCCCACTCATCAATTGTAGATTGGTGCCTCTGACCTACAGTCATCCACACAATCCTTCCATTAGGATAAAAGTGAGCTGTTGAGTAGAATTGCATAATGAGCTCATCATTCCACTTTGTCAATAGTTGCCAACAAAGTCATCAACACCATTGGACTTAAAGCTGTCATGCACTCCTGGGAAATGATCTGCATTTGCATCAATGTATTTCCAATCAACCCATCTCATGTCACTTACAATGGGCTTCTTGTCCAGCAAAAATGTATCATAAAAATCTTGTTGCTCTCTGGTGTGGAACCTGTAGTCCACTACAGTCCTCCTCCTCACAACATATGGATCTGCTTGTCTCCATCTTCTGAGACCTGCATCCTTTCTCTCCTTCATGTTTTCAGCTATAGGGTGACTGTCATCATGGTCTGGAATCTTAGGTTTGAGCTTCCTGAGCACTGGCGCTTCAGCATCTTCTGCAGCTTCAGGCACTGTGGCCTTGTTCTTCTCTAAAGTAGGTACGTTCCCGGTGCTTCTCTTTGGAGCTGTCTTGGTGGCTTGAGCTAGAGCTTTGGGGGCTATCTTGAGCTTTGAAGGAGCTGCCCCAGACTTGATGGCATTCGCCATTAGCTTTTGAGACTTGGCAGGAGGTACTTGTGGCTCATCCTCCTCACTAGCAGAGTCTCTCCTCATGGATGGATTTCCAAGCACTCTAGCAGTGGTTTTCCCGACTCCCTTCTTCCCTTCTTCACCTGATATTTGCTCAAGTGAGAATGTCATGGTCTTTTGAGTTGCTCCCCAGGCCTTAGACATAGGTGCTCTCCTGGCAGGGACATTCACATTCTTTCTTGGCTTGGTGGAAGCAGCATCACCATATTCTTTCTTTAGCACTTTCTTCTTTGAGCTGACTTCCTCAATCTCAAAGTCATCATCTTCAAAGTTTGATGTTTTCTTCTTTCTCTGCCTAGTCTGAGCCTTAGGTAGGTTGCTTGGAGTGCTCTTGCTACCTTCATCATAGCTTCCAGAGGGACTAGTGCCCTCACTCAAGTCCATCTGCTCCTCTGACTTGTTCTGACTATCACTTTGACCACACATTCTGCACAACAAACTGAGAACTGACCCTGTGAATAGTTGTAGATAAGATAGAGTACATGAGCATCATAAAGTGCAGAGTTTTTGCACAAATAATGAATCAAAAACTTAGTTTCAGTTTTCTACAGGAAGCATTTCAGAGCTACCGATTTGTAAAACTTGGTGACACCGAAGCAACTTTGGAGTCTAAAAATGTGGAATCGGTCATATAGAGACACAGTTCGGTGACTCCGAGTTTGCTAGGGTTTCACAAAGTCCTGGTATCGCTTACAACGATTTGCAACTTTCGGTCAGACCGAAAATCACTTGTGCACTGGCCTAAGTGGGACCGATTTTTACAATTCCGTCGGTCCGAGATGAGTTCGGCGGAAACCTAACCCTAAATTTTCTACTCAAATCTAATTTAGAGGATGTTTTCTATGGATGGATCAATCTCATACTTGGAAAGAAACATGGCATTGCCTTTGTGCTAGGAGTCGGAGTTAAAAGAAAGCACAAAGAGTTGAGCTCATACCCTAGCTTGGCGATGAGCTCACTATGGCGACAACGGAGGGGAGGATTTCTGTTGACGGCGGCGGAGACCAATGCAGCAGGTCGCTAGCGACAAGAAGATGATCCGAAGAGGTGGCAGAGCAGGACACGCGCGGGCGAAGAGGCTTTGGAGAAATTTCCAAATTCTGACCCGACGGTATATAAATCCTGGCGCTGTCGGTGTGACCGAGTGGAACAACTCGGTGGCACCGAGATGCAGAATCGCAAGCGGTTACTATAACTCGGTGAGACGAAAAAGTTCTAATAGGTTGCACCAAGATTGAAAAGTTGATCAACCCAGTGAACTCGGTGTGACCGAAATGGAGGGGTCAGTTAGACCAAAATACACAAAGAGGTTTTGGAAGTTTTAAGTCTATTACAAAATGGGACTCCGGGTGCTCCTCACAAAGTGGGTTTGAATTTGACTTGGATCAAACTTTGTGATGTAGCATGAATAGAGTTTGAGAAGAGAAAAGCATAGATAGATAGAGGGAGTTCTTAGGCATTTTTGTCCATCCATTTGGCAAAGACGAGAAAATCCAAACAAAGAAAGCAACAAATGGATGTACTTGAATGAGAAAAGAATGCAACCAACATGCTCACACAATTAAGCAGAAAATGAAATATGTGGCAAAGGATGCACAATCACTCTAACATCTATCAAGCAATTGGCAATGACTATGACTTAGGAGTCAAATGAGAACATTTGATCATAGGTCATACTCATCGTTTAAGCACAAGTGGGGTTACCACTTTTACATAAAGCATTGTTGTGTTCACACCATTAGAGTTGCTTTAGCTCAATTCTTAGAGTAAAGCTCCCCCTAGATGTGATATCCCCCCTAAGAGGGATGAACTAACCTTGGGTTTTGTCGATGATGACTTCATGTAGATATCGAAGATGTGGATGCTCATTGTTGATGTAGATCATTTGAAGCAATCCATTGGAGTGAGTTGCACTTTCAATACCTACATGGGTAAGTCCCACAAGGAACAAACAAGGATATCTGTCGTGGTACTAAGTCTGATAGTAAGAATAGGGGGTACATATGAGGAGGTGAGGCCCTAGCTACGATGTGGTTGTACACACGAGTTTACGAGTTCAGGCCCCTCTCGGAGGAGGTAAAAACCCTACACTTCGGTGCCCTGAGGCGGTCGACTAGAATATGGGTGTGTGTTAAAGGGGTGCGAACCCTTGTCCCAGAGGAGGGGGATGGCTTATATAGAGTGCGCCAGGACCCCAGCCCACCTCGGTTACAGGGGTTCAATGTACATTAAGACATGGTGTTACTGGTAACGCCAACTATAAAGTGTATTCAATGATCTTTAATACTACGGAGTGAACGCCTGACCGTTGTCATCCTGAGTGACTCTAGGTCTTTTGTACTCCGAGTGGATTCCTGTATGGTCGAATGACTCCATCCAGGTCGAGTGAAGTGGGGGTATCCGAGTGGGGTGACTGGTTGAGTGGATTGCACTCGGTGGCCTGAGTTGATACTTCCTGCTGTGCTTTGAATGTCTTTGCTTCTAGGGTAGTAACCTTGGGCGGGGTGTATAGGTCAAGCCTATGACCCTACCCTAGGTCTATAGCATTATCATTAGCCCCGAATGGATTGAGGTCCGAGTGGAAAGAAAGTTGAAGTTGAACATGCCTTGATTCTTGTGCTTCACAAGTACCCATACTAGATTGGAGGCCCATGCTTAAACGTCGGCTTCATTTCAGTCGCCTTGATCGATTCAGAGGTTGTCGAGTGAACTTACGCTGGCACTTCGTCGACTGTTGTTTACGATGCAAAACCTTTGGCGCGATTGGTTACTGCGGATCCCGGTTCTCACGAGATTCGAAAATTTGGGGAAGCGCGCGAGGCGGAGCGTGCCGTAGTAAGCGGGACGGATAGATAAGGGTGCCTCGATTTCTGTGCCACCTTTTTTGTCACGTACCCAGCGTGCGACTGTTGTGGGATTTGACAGGATTGCTCAGGCCCACGCTTGAGCCACTTGGATGTAGGCCCTTAAAAGGCGTCGGGGCCGAGGCGTCTGCACTGTGCATTCTCTTTCCCCTTCTTCCTTCTCTGCCTCTCCGCCGCATCTTCCTCCGCCCTCGATGCCGCCGCTCCGCCTGTGCACAGCCTACCACCATGGTGAAGGATAAGATGGCGGTGCTGGAGCGCGCAAAAAAGGTGACGGGGACGGCGAAGGGCAAGAAGACGAATCGGGGGTCATCGTCGAGGTCTGCGCTACCGCCGGGTTGGATCCAGGGAGATTGGATCCGATCTTCGCTTCGGCCAGAGGATCTGCAAGAGCTGGCAGCCTCTGGTTTGATCGCTACCGGGGCCACGATTTTGCCGGAGGGGGAGACAGAGCCTCGGCCACGGTCGGGTGAGTGTGTCCTTCTTGCTACCCATGTCAACCATGGCTTCTCCCTTCCACCGCATCCTTTTTCCGGTGCTTCTTGAACTTTTTCGGTGCTCAGCTTCACAACTTCTCTCCCAACACCATCACGTGTCTCGCTGCGTTCATGTCCATGTGCGAGACTTTCTTGGGTTGTCGACCGCACTAGGGTCTCTTCAAACACATTTTCACAATCCACTCCCAGATTGTGAAGAAGGCGAATTCGAGTGACGAGAGGACACACGTGATCCAGATGTGCGGGGGTCTAGGGATCCAGATGAGGAAGAGGAGCACTTCTCCTACCATGACACTTCCCGAGTCAGTCAGGGGTAGGCAGTCGACCTGGTTCTACTGCCAGGATATCGTGACCCCCGGTCAGTCGACCGGTCTTCCCCCTTTTTCCCTAGATCGTGCCCAGCTGCCTTCTTCACTGACCATGACCACAACGGAGAAAGTAGAGACGGACATGTTGGTCGAGAGGGTAGTCCAGTTGGTCTGTCAGGGTGTAACTGGCATGGATTTGTTGGAGGTGTTTCTCAGTCGACGCATCCAGTCGCTCCAAGCTCGTGACCACTCGATGTGGATGTACTCGGGTGCCAATGACACCACTTGGGTTCACTCAGAGGAGGTTACAGATGAGAGGGTGGCCCTGTGGCTGAAGGGCATTACCGGATAACCCCAGGGGAGCCAAGAGAGTTGATCCACTCGACACTGACAACCAGCCGGACAAGGTCTGATCCTTGCTACAGAGTGTACTTCTGTCTTGTAACTGTTTCTGAATCCAACTGATGCTTGATTAACTCCTTGCCTTGCAGGATTACACTAAGATGTATTCGATGCCAAATGGGGAGCAGGCCCAGGAGCAAGTCCAGGAGGGAGTGGATAGCGCCGAATAAAGTGGTGAGCGGCTGTCCCCGGATGACGACGATGAGGAGGAGAGTGACGGGTCGGATGATGAAGAGGAGGAGGTCGACTCACCACCTTGCACCGAGCGCTGATCCAAGCAATTACAAGATCCAGCGGGTGGGCATGGCAAGAGTGTGGCTCCGAGTGCGCAAGCACATAAGCGCACTCGAACAGCGACTCCGGAGCCATCAGAGAAGGTCGCCAAGCAGCCCAAGGTTGCCCCATTGTAGTCTCGGAAGACCTTGCCCAAGATGAAGATGGATGTCCTCGTTGCTTCTGCGCGAGTGTTCTACCTTTCTGTGTTTTCCTACCGACCCACATTTCTGCTCTTGATCGAGTGGATAATGAACTTTTCAGTGCCGCAACTTCCAGGACCTCCATGGAAATCGATAAGGGCCCAGGTGATGAAGAGACTGACGACACAGCTACTTCCAAAGCCGGTACGAATTCGCAATCTTGAACTTGTTTTCTGACTGGATTATCGATCGATTGAGCCCTTATGGTTGCCTTTTGTTGCAGCTCCACGGGACGTCATTGAGCTTCCAGATGATAAGAAGCACCTCTAAAAGACACGAGAAGGAGGGACAGGGCTTCAAGCAGGAGGACGGCTGCAGGCCAGGGGACTCAGTCGACATCCGCACCAGAGATAGTGGTCTACCGATCCGGAGATCCGGCTCGGGCCAATGTTTCTTTTGCCAATCCACTGTCGACTGAACGTCCCTTGGCGTTGACTGCTCAAGTCTCCGCTTTGCCTGCACAGTTCCATGCTTCAGATCCTGTGACAGCTCCGACGGCATTGCCGTCATCGCTCTTTGCTGCATACCACACTCCAGACGACCTGCCGAGTGCCGCCAGGGAGTCTCTTCTCCAGGCAAACCTTGTGATGGAGCAGATGAAGATGGTGCATGAGGCCAGTCAGGTTGCCTATAATGCCAGCACCGCTCTGCAGGTCAATGTCAAGGTTAGTTGGTTTCCGACTGGTCTCTCAATTACTGGTAGTTGCAACTGCTGCTTTATTGTTCGTACGATGTCCCTGGATGAGCGTTTTGGAACCTTTATGTGCATCTATCATGGGTCTGCATTTCGCATCCAACCACCCACTAGGTGTCTTGACTTAGTGTTGAATAGTACTTCCACTTGAGTCGACCAGGTCGAGTCGACTGTTTTTCTGAACCAGTGGGGGCACGCAGAGTGCACCCACTGGGTGTAGTCCCTGAGGTTGCTGTCGGGTGTTTGACGCGGCGGGGGTCTTCGTCGAATGTTGCTTCATTGTTCTTTCACTCGGTTGAATAGCTCGATCCGAGTGGAATCCAGGCCAGTGGGGGCACGCCAAGTGCACCCACCGGGTGTAGTCCCCGAGACCGCAGTCGAGTGCTGGTAGTCGGCTGGGGTCTGAGAGTGTGTATTTTTTTGCATACTCATGCTGGGCAGACCATGCTGAGTGGAAAACCGGACCAGTGGGGGCACGCCAAGTGCACCCACTGGGTGTAGTCCCCGATGTCGGTGTCAAAGCCGGCGGATCTCGGGTAGGGGGTCCCGATCTGTGCGTCTAAGGCTAATGGTAACAGGAGGCAAGGGACACGATGTTTTACCCAGGTTCGGGCCCTCTCAATGGAGGTAAAACCCTACTTCCCGCTTGATTGATCTTGATGATATGAGTATTACAAGAGTTGATATACCACTAGATCATAGAGGCTAAACTCTAGAAGCTAGCCTATGATGATTATGATTCTCCCCCTAAGGACTAAACCCTCCGGTTTATATAGACACCAGAGGGGGCAAGGGTTTACACGGAGTCAGTTACAAAGAAGGAATACAATATCCGGATCGTCAAGCTTGTATTCCACGCAAAGGAGAGTCCCATCCGGACACGGGAAAAAGTCTTGAGTCTTGTATCTTCTCGGTCCAATAGTCCGGCCAAAGTATATAGTTCGGCTGTCCGGATACCCCCTAATCCAGGACTCCCTCAGTAGCCCCTGAACCAGGCTTCAATGATGATGAGTCCAGCGTGTAGTTTGTCTTCGGCATTGCAAGGCGGGTTGCATCTCCTAATACTCCAAAGTAATTACCGAACACTTGAATCATGTCCGGATCCGCAAGATGATCTTCACATGCCATCATGGAGAGAACGATATTCCATAAACATAATCTGCTAACATCTTTGGATAGCATGACATAGCACCATGGACGTGTCATTATTGAACCGTCTCTACTACCAAACACCGCACATATTGCGAGGCGGTCTCGTTGAAGCAGCGATCGTGCTCCCCTTATCGCGGGGTTTTCATCAATATGGGCACAGGTAGCCCAACCACTCCGCTAATTGCGGTGAGTGGGGAACAAGCGGGTTCCACCAGGCAAGTGAGGAGGCGAAAAAGCTTTTACCGCCTCTATAAAGAGATAAGGTCTCTTCCTCTTTACCCACCCCTTTCCCTTCCGCTAGTCCATTCCCCTTTGCTCGAGCCCTAGCGCCCAAGCACTCTTCTTCTCCAAGGAAGAGAGGTGCTCCGAAGATGTCCAGATCTGGAGCAGGAGGCAAATGGATGGCCTCTACCGTCCGGGAGAGGGATATCAAAAAGCTCCAAGAGGCCGGGTACCTGGCCAAGAAAATCGGCCACCGTCTTCCGCCGGCGGGACAGATTGTCCCTACTCCGGAGCCCCACAAGAGGGTCGTGTTTCTCCCTCATTTTGTTCGCGGGCTCGGGTTTCCTCTTCACCCATTCGTTCACGGCATCATGCATTATTACGGGATTGATTTTCATGATCTGTCCCCCAATTCTTTCCTTAACATCTCGACGTTCATCGTCGTGTGTGAGGCTTTTCTCCGTATTTCACCCCACTTCGGCTTATGGCTGAAGATCTTCAACGTGAAGCCCAAGGTGGTGAATGGCGAGCATGCTGAATGCGGCAGTACCATGGTGAGCAAGATGCCCAAGGTCATATGGCCGACGGGTGCCTTCAATGATTCCGTCAAGGAGTGGTAGCAGCAGTGGTTTATATTACCTAACCGCGCGGTAAAAAGTGGGCCGCTGCTCCTGAGTTCAGATCCGGAGCCCCACTGCGGCTCACGTCCTGTCCCGAGAAGGGCCTGAACTGGTCCTCATCTGACGAGTTGTCGGTGCTCCAAACACACGTCCAGAGCGTGGTCGACAAGGATGTCAAACTCGTCAACGTAGTCCAGGTGATGTTAGTTCGCCTGGTTCTCCCTTGCCAGCGTCGAGCCTGCAATTTGTGGGAATATGACCCGGCCGAACACGAGACCCTACGGGAGCTCTATGTCTCCTCCCACAAGGACATCTGGAAGGTGCTCTTCATGTCCGGCAAACCATGGCCGGGCTCCGCCGAGGACCGCGGGTATCAACTATCCCGCTCTTCAAGTCTGGTAAGTCATTGCTGTGCTCTTTCCATCCATGTTTTAGCTGGCATGTCCCGAGGGAGACGCTTTTATCATGCTTTCTACAATAATCCCAGGAATGGACAAAAAAGGTGGAGTGGATACACTGTCCAGCCCCGCTGCCAGAGGAACCAACCGGACCTCTTCTGACGAAGATGTTGGTCCCAGCCTTACGAGGCGCCGAAGAAAGAGGCCTCCAAGAAGGTCAAAAAGACCCGGAGCGGCCTCCGTCGTCGCGATGCTCCGGACACAAAATCCGAAGACTCCAGCGACCATCCCTCCTCCGAAGATGAAGAGGAGGATGAAGAAGACGAGTCCCCCGCAGGGGAGGGAAGAAAAGGACGGCTTCCTCATCCCTGGAGGCCGAATCACTAAAGAGGGGGAAAGGTTCCCTCCCAGAGGCGTCCACCACGGCTGCTGATAGCAGACTGGAGTGGGATCCCAGGGCCCAGCTTCTGGTAAAGTCATAAGTATACGAAATGCAAACACGCCTACGTGCCTGAGGTCATTAGGATGTAGTAGTTTAATTGTCGCCATACTTTGTGCAGCCCGCCGAGGTCCCACGCTGGACAGTCCTCATCGGAGGATTCGCTGAGCTCAGATGCCCTGGAGAGCGAGACACCTCCAGAGGCCCCTTCCTAGAAGCCTAGGCGCGACACCGAGGTGTTGTCTCAGCGGGACCCGGACCAGGGAGGGCATATCTCTGGGGCCGGATACACGGGAGCAGCGGCTCCCATGCGTGTTGACAGCGGGGGTGATCTTAGGTTTGGCCTGTAGCTGGACACGGTCCTGGAGACCTTTAAAGTTCCAGGATCGGGCGAACAACCACCTTTGACGGGGGGAGGCTCGCCCACTCCGCCAACAACCTCTGTCCAAGCAGAGTTCTCGGGCGGCTTATTGACAGCGCTAAAGAGCGCGTCCATCGTTGATGAACATCGTGCCCTCATGGGTGCGGTGATTGAAAAGATTCAGTCCGCTGAGAGCGGACTGAATGAATCTTGCCTTAGCCTTATAAAAGGTTTTGAGGTATGTTTTTAGAAACCTTTGGGAGATTGTCATAGTATGAGTAGTAGCCCCTGATGCATTGTCCGGTGAAAGAAAGAGAAAGCCGGACAGGGGATCAAATTTCCGCTTTGCAGGAGACTCAGTTAATGATGTGTATCCCTTTGTTTGAAAACAGGCGTCTGTAGAGATGACCGCCTCCCATAATGCGGAGGTGTCCGGACTGAAGCAGAGTCTGGAACGGGCCGAAGAGGAACTTGGCTACGTGAAGAAGCAGTTGGAGGACAAGCAAGGTATGTAGAAATCTTTTGCTAAGTTGAGCACGAATTAGAAGTTGTGCCTGATAAAAATATTTGTATCATATGCTCTAGGAGTGAGTGCTGAAATTGAGGCACTGAAGAAGGTTGTGGCCGAAGGCGACAAAAAGGCCGCCGCCAAGTAGGTTCTTCATGAGAAGCACGAGGCCAGGGTCATTGAAGCTGAGCGAGAGCTCCAGGAGGCCCTGAAGAAAAGCGAGACCTTGGAGCAGAGTATAGCAGGGAAAGAATCCGAACTTGCCCAAGCTCTCCAAGCCGCAGAGGATGCTCGGAAAGAAGCCCGAGGTGCTTTGAAGGACATTCAGGAGGCACGGAAGGTTGCGACTGGTAAGGCCTTTTGTACTCAAGGCCATTTTTACATAGTAATGGGAGGAACTCTAAGAGACAAGCTAAATTCTTGTTTCTCCAGGGGCGTTTGCAGACCTGCCACGCAACATATCAGATGCTGCCCAATTCTACTGGACTAAGGTGAAGAAGTCTGCGGAGAAGCATTTTTGGTCGCAGTATTTGGTGCCGAATTATCCGGTGCCCTTTATCGATCAGCTGAAGCAGCTGGTCGAACTGCACCAGGCAGCCGAACTAGCCATGAAGGACTTTGTTGTCCGGCTGTGGCCTGCGGAGCCAATTCCAAGTAGTTACTTCGGACTCGTGAAGCGGATTGTCGGTGCTTGCCCTCGGCTCGATGTCATTAAGCGATCGGTCTACATAGAGGGTGCAGGCATGGCGTTTTCCCGTGCGAACGTGCACCGGGGGAAGCTTGATGCTGAGAAGCTGATGACTGAGGGACCTCCAGAGGGTAAGGAGCATCGCAAGCCCGAGTTATACTATGAAGGTGTCCTGAAAGGAGCCCGCCTTGTGGCGGATTAGTGTTCCAAAGACACTATATTTCCCTGAAGGCAGTCATGCCGTTCTTTGTAATGCGGGATAATGGCACTATTATTATTTATTGCCTGTTTATGTGAACGTTTGTTCTTCCCGTGTGGCTGTTTAGTGTATATAAATCCTGAGAGTTGGCCAGTCTTCGGCTTCTGCCCCCACGTAAAAAGTACGGGGGTGTTCGGGACATACCTAAACACTCTTTATCCCATTGTTGGGTCCTTTTAAGGAGGTGTTCCTCACCACGAACCAGGCAATCAAACTATAGGGCTTTATCACTCTCACTTAGCCATAGGAATTCGAGTATGGTAGGCGCAACCCCTGGTATTCGGAAGACCATACTAGGGGCTCTAATGGCACGTGATCAGAAAACTGATCCGTCGCACTCTGCATTTATTTTGGCATTGTGCGGAATAAATCTTTAAAGATCTTACAACCTCTAGAACAGCTGACCAGCTCTCGCTGTATCATGACAGTCAGTTTTCGGCTTTCTCTAATGAGGTGATCGTCCGGAAGAACCGGGACACAATCGCAGTAGTTCTCCCAGCGCTACCTTAGACGATAGAGCGGAGCGTAAGGTACCTAAACATGGGAGCCGGGCAAACCCAACTAATGACCCAAGACATGATTCGGAGCTGATGCATATAGTGCTATAAGTTCGGGGTGTCAAGCGACCGAAAAGGTGGCCGAACTTTGTTGCCATATTATGAGTATTATGAAGCCCCTGGCATAGTGGGGCGTAACACGATGTACGGGTGCCGTTTAGAAAAAAAAGGGCGTCAATGAGGAATGACGGCCGGTAAGTGTTATTTAAGTCTACACATTGTAGTAGAGTGACATGTCTATGCATATGAGTAAGGTTTATGCTTATGAAAAGAGGTGTTTTGGCGGAACCTATCGTGGCCGGACTGGAGGAGGTTGTGTGTGGATCGGAAGTGTATCCGGACTATCTCCCTTGGGGGGGATTTACTTATGTGTTCCCGCCTTGTGCATCCGAGCTGGTTCCATGTCGCCAGTCTTGTACTGCGCCAAAGTCAGTCTGTAAAGACAAATGCTTAAAGGCAGCTGCATGTCATGTTGTGGTTGAACCGCGAGTGCCTGATCGGACCCTGGCTGAACCAGGTTATCATGTCATAAGGTAACTCAGACTCCTCAGTTGGTGTCCAGGTAGTTGGCTGCCGAATCAAAATTTGATAAATGGGCACGACTCGCTATTCCAGCGGCGGTATGATTTCCACTCTAAGGGTGGGGTTCGGCCTTGCCCGTAATTGCGACTATGTCATGCGGGATTGGCCTAATGTTGTACCCCGTTGAATCTAGCCAATGTGGTTCGTCCCCATAGTATGTGGTGATTACTATATAAGGGGACAATGTCGAAGACTTATTCTTCGGCATGGTATTTGTTTGGTGATCCGAAGACAACCACTAGTGTGGTGGGCTTGTAAAACTTGGCCTTTGCACGTGGCATCTTTTAGAAGATGTTATTGATAGTTTATACCCATGGGGGCTCGTGTGAGATGGAGCCCACAAACTATTGGGTCGATAGTGCATGCAATTGAATTGCTATGGTTGATGTTGTCCGGACGGTCGGCCGTATTTTTGTACTGTAGAGGATCTTCCTTTGACCTCGCCATGTTTGATCGGTCTTTCGTTGTTTGAAACCTCCTTTCATTGTTTCTGGCGCAGACCCGTTGACCCGTTGACTAAGCCTCTCTCACGAGCAAAACATGATCAACACCAAGACTCCATGGGTGTTAGAATTATTACTATGTAATCTAGATTATTGACTCTAGTGCAAGTGGGAGACTGAAGGAAATATGCCCTAGAGGCAATAATAAAGTTATTATTTATTTCCTCATATCATGATAAATGTTTATTATTCATGCTAGAATTGTATTAACCGGAAACATGATACATGTGTGAATACATAGACAAACATATAGTCACAAGTATGCCTCTAATTGACTAGCTCATTAATCAAAGATGGTTATTTTTCCTAACCATAGACATGTGTTGTCATTTGATTAATGGGATCACATCATTAGGAGAATGATGTGATTGACATGACCCATTCCGTTAGCCTAGCACTTGATCGTTAAGTATATTGCTATTGCTTTCTTCATGACTTATACATGTTCCTGTAACTATGAGAATTATGCAACCCCCGTTTACCGGAGGAACACTTTGGGTACTACCAAACGTCACAATGTAACTGGGTGATTATAAAGGACAACTACAGGTGTCTCCGAAGGTACATGTTGAGTTGGCGTATTTCGAGATTAGGTTTTGTCACTCCGATTGTCGGAGAGGTATCTCTGGGCCCTCTCAGTAATGCACATCACTATAAGTCTTGCAAGAAATGTGACCAATGAGTTGGTTACGGGATGATGCATTACGCAACGAGTAAAGAGACTTGCCGGTAACGAGATTGAACTAGGTATTGGATACCGACGATCAAATCTTGGGCAAGTAACATACCGATGACAAAGGGAACAATGTACGTTGTTATGCGGTTTGACCGATAGAGATCTTCGTAGAATATGTAGGAACCAATATGGGCATCCAGGTTCCGCTATTGGTTATTGACCGAGAATAGTTCTAGGTCATGTCTACATAGTTCTCGAACCCGTAGGGTCCGCACGCTTAACGTTACGATGACAGTTTTATTATGAGTTTATAAGTTTTGATGTACCTAAGTTTGTTCGGAGTTCCGGATATGATCACGGACATGACGAGGAGTCTCGAAATGGTTGAGACATAAAGATTGATATATTGGACGACTATATTCGGACACCGGAAGTGTTCCGGGTGATTTCGGAGAAAACCGGAGTGCCAGAGGGTTCCCGGAACCCCCCCCCCCCCCCGGGAGAGTAATGGGCCTTATGGGCCTTAGAGGGGAAGAGAGAGGGGCGGCCAGGGTGGGCCGCGCGCCCCCTCTCCCTCTGGTCCGAATTGGACTAGGAGGGGGGCGCCGCCCCTCTTTCCTTCCCCCTCTCCCCCTTCCTTCCCCCTCCTAGTAGGAGTAGGAAAGGAGGAGTCCTACTCCTACTAGGAGGAGGATTCCTCCTCCTTGGCGCGCCCCAAGGGCCGGCCCGCCTCCCCCCTTGCTCCTTTATATACGGGGGCGGGGGGGCACCCCATAGACACACAAGTTGATCTACGGATCGTTCCTTAGCCGTGTGCGGTGCCCCCTCCACCATATTCCACCTTGGTCACATCGTCGCGGAGTTTAGGCGAAGCCCTGCGCCGGTAGAACATCATCATCGTCACCATGCCGTCGTGCTAACAGAACTCATCTCCGGAGCTTTGCTGGATCGGAGCCCGGAGATCGTCATCGAGCTAAATGTGTGCTGAACTCGGAGGTGCCGTACGTTCGGTGCTTGGATCGGTCGGATCATGAAGACGTACGACTACATCAACCGCGTTGTGCTAACGCTTCCGCTTACGGTCTACAAGGGTACGTGGACAACACTCTCCCCTCTCGTTGCTATGCCATCACCATGATCTTGCGTGTGCGTAGGAATTTTTTTTGAAATTACTACGTTCCCCAACAGTGGCATCCGAGCCTAGGTTTTATGCGTTGATGTTATATGCATGAGTAGAACACAAGTGCGTTGTGGGCGATACAAGTCATACTGCTTACCAGCATGTCATACTTTGGTTCGGCGGTATTGTGAGAAGAAGCGGCCCGGACCGACATTACGCGTACGCTTATGCGAGACTGGTTTCACCGTTACGAGCACTTGTGCTTAAAGGTGGCTGGCGGGTGTCTGTCTCTCTCACTTTAGCTGAATCGAGTGTGGCTACGCCCGGTCCTTGCGAAGGTTAAAACAACACCAACTTGACGAACTATCGTTGTGGTTTTTGATGCGTAGGTAAGAACGGTTCTTGCTAAGCCCGTAGCAACCACGTAAAATTTGCAAACAACAAAGTAGAGGACGTCTAACTTGTTTTCGCAGGGCATGTTGTGATGTGATATGGTCAAGACGTGATGCTATATTTTATTGTATGAGATGATCATGTTTTGTAACCGAAGTTATCGGCAACTGGCAGGAGCCATATGGTTGTCGCTTTATTGTATGAAATGCAAACGCCCTGTAATTGCTTTACTTTATCACTAAGCGGTAGCGATAGTCGTAGAAGCAATAGATGGCGTAAACGACAACGATGCTACGATGGAGATCAAGGTGTCGTGCCGGTGATGATGGTGATCACGACGGTGCTTTGAAGATGGAGATCACAAGCAGAAGATGATGATGGCCATATCATATCACTTATATTGATTGCATGTGATGTTTATCCTTTTATGCATCTTATCTTGCTTTGATTGACGGTAGCATTTTAAGATGATCTCTCACTAATAATCAAGAAGTGTTCTCCCTGAGTATGCACCGTTGCGAAAGTTCTTCGTGCTGAGACACCACGTGATGATCGGGTGTGATAGGCTCTACGTTCAAATACAACGGGTGCAAAACAGTTGCACACGCGGAATACTCAGGTCATACTTGACGAGCCTAGCATATACAGATATGGCCTCGGAACACGGAGACCGAAAGGTCGAACGTGAATCATATAGTAGATATGATCAACATAGTGATGTTCACCATTGAAACTACTCCATCTCACGTGATGATTGGACATGGTTTAGTTGATTTGGATCACGTGATCACTTAGATGACTAGAGAGATGTCTGTCTAAGTGGGAGTTCTTAAGTAATATGATTAATTGAACTTAAATTTATCATGAACTTAGTACCTGATAGTATTTTGCTTGTCTATGTTTGTTTGTAGATAGATGGCTCGTGTTGTTGTTCCGTTGAATTTTCATGCGTTCCTTGAGAAAGCAAAGTTGAAAGATGATGGTAGCAATTACACGGACTGGGTCCGTAACCTGAGGATTATCCTTATTGCTGCACAGAAAAGTTACGTCCTGGAAGCACCACTGGGGGCCAGGCCTGCTGCTGATGCAACTGACGACGTTAAGAACGTCTGGCAGAGCAAAGCTGATGACTACTCGATAGTTCAGTGTGCCATGCTTTACGGCTTAGAACCGGGTCTTCAACGACGTTTTGAACATCATGGAGCATATGAGATGTTCCAGGAGTTGAAGTTAATATTTCAAGCAAATGCCCGGATTGAGAGATATGAAGTCTCCAATAAGTTCTATAGCTGCAAGATGGAGGAGAATAATTCTGTCAGTGAACACATACTCAAAATGTCTGGGTATAATAATCACTTGATTCAACTGGGAGTTAATCTTCCTAATGATAGTGTCATTGACAGAATTCTCCAATCACTGCCACCAAGCTACAAGAGCTTTGTGATGAACTATAATATGCAAGGGATGAACAAGACTATTCCCGAGCTCTTCGCAATGCTAAAAGCCGCGGAGGTAGAAATCAAGAAGGAGCATCAAGTGTTGATGGTTAACAAGACCACTAGTTTCAAGAAGAAGGGCAAAGGGAAGAAGAAGGGGAACTTCAAAAAGAACGGCAAGCAAGTTGCTGCTCAAGAGAAGAAACCCAAGTCTGGACCTAAGCCTAAAACTGAGTGCTTCTACTGCAAGCAGACTAGACACTGGAAGCGGAACTGCCCCAAGTATTTGGTGGATAAGAAGGATGGCAAAGTGAACAAAGGTATATGTGATATACATGTTATTGATGTGTACCTTACTAAAGCTCACAGTAGCACCTGGGTATTTGATACTGGTTCTGTTGCTAATATTTGCAACTCGAAACAAGGACTACGGATTAAGTGAAGATTGGCTAAGGACGAGGTGACGATGCGCGTGGGGAATGGTTCCAAAGTCGATGTGATCGCAGTCGGCACGCTACCTCTACATCTACCATCGGGATTAGTTTTAGACCTAAATAATTGTTATTTGGTGATAGCGTTGAGCATGAACATTATATCTGGATCTAGTTTGATGCGAGACGGTTATTCATTTAAATCAGTGAATAATGGTTGTTCTATTTATATGAGTAATATCTTTTATGGTCATGCACCCTTGAAGAGTGGTCTATTTTTATTGAATATCGATAGTAGTGATACACATATTCATAGTGTTGAAACCAAAAGATGCAGAGTTGATAATGATAGTGCAACTTATTTGTGGTACTGGCGTTTAGGTCATATCAGTGTAAAGCGCATGAAGAAACTCCATACTGATGGGCTTTTGGAATCACTTGATTATGAATCACTTGGTACTTGCGAACCATGCCTCATGGGCAAGATGACTAAAACGCCATTCTCTGGAACTATGGAGCGAGCAACTGATTTGTTGGAAATCATACATACTGATGTTTGTGGTCCAATGAATGTTGAGGCTCGCGGCGGGTATCGTTATTTTCTCACCTTCACAGATGATTTGAGCAGATATGGGTATATCTACTTAATGAAACACAAGTCTGAAACATTTGAAAAGTTCAAAGAATTTCAGAGTGAAGTGGAAAATCATCGTAACAAGAAAATAAAGTTTCTACGATCTGATCGTGGAGGAGAATATTTCAGTTACGAGTTTGGTCTACACTTGAAACAATACGGAATAGTTTCGCAACTCACGCCACCTGGAACACCACAACGAAATGGTGTGTCCGAACGTCGTAATCGTACTTTACTAGATATGGTGCGATCTATGATGTCTCTTACTGATTTAACGCTATCATTTTGGGGTTATGCTTTAGAGACGACCGCATTCACGTTAAATAGGGCACCATCAAAATCCGTTGAGACGACGCCTTATGAACTATGGTTTGGCAAGAAACCAAAGTTGTTGTTTCTTAAAGTTTGGGGCTGCGATGCTTATGTGAAGAAACTTCAATCAAATAAGCTCGAACCCAAATCGGAGAAATGTGTCTTCATAGGATACCCAAAAGAGACTATTGGGTACACCTTCTATCACAGATCTGAGGGCAAGATTTTCGTTGCTAAAATCGGATCCTTTCTAGAGAAGGAGTTTCTCTCGAAAGAAGTGAGTGGGAGGAAAGTAGAACTTGATGAGATAACTGTATCTACTCCCTTATTGGAAAGTAGTTCATCACAAGAACCGGTTCCTGTGACAACTACACCAATTAGTGAGGAAGCTAATGATATTGATCATGAAACTTCAGATCAAGTTTCTACTGAACCTCATAGGTCTACCAGAGTAAGATCTGCACCAGAGTGGTACGGTAATCCTATTCTGGAAGTCATGTTACTTGACCATGATGAACCTACGAACTATGAGGAAGTGATGATGAGCCCAGATTCCGCAAAATGGCTAGAGGCCATGAAATCTGAGATGGGATCCATGTATGAAAACAAAGTATGGACTTTGGTTGACTTGCCCGAAGATTGGCAAGCCATTGAGAATAAATGGATCTTTAAGAAGAAGACTGACGCTGATGGTAATGTAACTGTCTATAAAGCTCGACTTGTTGCGAAAGGTTTTCGACAAGTTCAAGGGGTTGACTACGATGAGACTTTCTCACCCGTAGCGATGCTTAAGTCTGTCCGAATCATGTTAGCTATTGCTGCATTTCATGATTATGAAATTTGGCAAATGGATGTCAAAACTGCATTCTTGAATGGATTTCTGGAAGAAGAGTTGTATATGATGCAGCCAGAAGGTTTTGTTGATCCAAAAGGTGCTAACAAAGTATGCAAGCTCCAGCGATCCATTTATGGACTGGTGCAAGCATCTCGGAGTTGGAATAAACGTTTTCATAGTGTGATCAAAGCATATGGTTTTATACAGACTTTTGGAGAAGCCTGTATTTACAAGAAAGTGAGTGGGAGCTCTGTAGCATTTCTGATATTATATGTAGATGACATATTATTAATTGGAAATGATACAGAATTTCTAGATAGCATAAAGGGATACTTGAATAAAAGCTTTTCAATGAAAGACCTCGGTGAAGCTGCTTACATATTGGGCATCAAGATCTATAGAGATAGATCAAGACGCTTAATAGGACTTTCACAAAGCACATACCTTGATAAAATTTTGAAAAAGTTCAAAATGGATCAGGCAAAGAAAGGGTTCTTGCCCGTGCTACAAGGTGAGAAGTTGAGTCAAACTCAATGCCCGACCACAGCAGAAGATAGAGAGAAAATGAAAGATGTTCCCTATGCTTCAGCCATAGGCTCTATCATGTATGCAATGCTGTGTACCAGACCTGACGTATGCTTAGCAATAAGCTTGGCAGGAAGGTACCAAAGTAATCCAGGAGTGGATCACTGGACAGCGGTCAAGAACATCCTGAAATACCTGAAAAGGACTAAGGATATGTTTCTCGTATATGGAGGTGACAAAGAGCTAGTCGTAAATGGTTACGTCGATGCAAGCTTTGACACTGATCCGGACGATTCTAAATCGCAAACCGGATACGTGTTTTTATTAAACGGTGGCGCTGTAAGTTGGTGCAGTTCTAAACAAAGCGTCATGGCGGGATCTACATGTGAAGCGGAGTACATAGCTGCTTCGGAAGCAGCAAATGAAGGAGTCTGGATGAAGGAGTTCATTTCCGATGTAGGTGTCATACCTAGTGCATCGGGACCAATGAAGATCTTCTGTGACAATACTGGTGCAATTGCCTTGGCAAAGGAATCCAGATTTCACAAGAGGACCAAGCACATCAAGAGACGCTTCAATTCCATTCGGGACCAAGTCCAAGTGGGATACATAGATATTTGCAAGATACATACGGATCTGAATGTTGCAGACCCGTTGACTAAGCCTCTCTCACGAGCAAAACATGATCAACACCAAGACTCCATGGGTGTTAGAATTATTACTATGTAATCTACATTATTGACTCTAGTGCAAGTGGGAGACTGAAGGAAATATGCCCTAGAGGCAATAATAAAGTTATTATTTATTTCCTCATATCATGATAAATGTTTATTATTCATGCTAGAATTGTATTAACCGGAAACATGATACATGTGTGAATACATAGACAAACATATAGTCACTAGTATGCCTCTACTTGACTAGCTCATTAATCAAAGATGGTTATGTTTCCTAACCATAGACATGTGTTGTCATTTGATTAATGGGATCACATCATTAGGAGAATGATGTGATTGACATGACCCATTCCGTTAGCCTAGCACTTGATCGTTAAGTATATTGATATTGCTTTCTTCATGACTTATACATGTTCTTGTAACTATGAGAATTATGCAACCCCCGTTTACCGGAGGAACACTTTGGGTACTACCAAACGTCACAACGTAACTGGGTGATTATAAAGGAGTACTACAGGTGTCTACGAAGGTACATGTTGAGTTGGCGTATTTCGAGATTAGGTTTTGTCACTCCGATTGTCGGAGAGGTATCTCTGGGCCCTCTGTAATGCACATCACTATAAGCCTTGCAAGCAATGTGACCAATGAGTTGGTTACGGGATGATGCATTACGTAACGAGTAAAGTGACTTGCCGGTAACGAGATTGAACTAGGTATTGGATACCGACGATCAAATCTCGGGCAAGTAACATACCGATGACAAAGGGAACAACGTATGTTGTTATGTGGTTTGACCGATAAAGATCTTCGTAGAATATGTAGGAACCAATATGGGCATCCAGGTTCCGCTATTCGTTATTGACCGAGAATAGTTCTAGGTCATGTCTACATAGTTCTCGAACCCGTAGGGTCCGCACGCTTAACGTTATGATGACAGTTTTATTATGAGTTTATAAGTTTTGATGTACCGAAGTTTGTTCGGAGTCCCGAATGTGATCATGGACATGACGAGGAGTCTCGAAATGGTCAAGACATAAAGATTGATATTTTGTACGACTATATTGAGACACCGGAAGTGTTCCGGGCGATTTCGGAGAAAACCGGAGTGCCGGAGGGTTACCGAAACCCCCCCGGGAGAGTAATGGCCCTTATGGGCCTTAGAGGGGAAGAGAGAGGGGCGGCCAGGGTGGGCTGCGCGCCCCCTCTCCCTCTGGTCCGAATTGGACTAGGAGGGGGGCGGCGCCCCCCTCTTTCCTTCCCCCTCTCCCCCTTCCTTCCCCCTCCTACTAGGAGTAGGAAAGGAGGAGTCCTACTCCTACTAGGAGGAGGATTCCTCCTCCTTGGCGCGCCCCAAGGGCCGGCCGGCCTCCCCCCTTGCTCCTTTATATACGGGGGCGGGGGGGCACCCCATAGACACACAAGTTCATCTACGGATCGTTCCTTAGCCGTGTGCGGTGCCCCCCTCCACCATATTCCACTTTGGTCATATCGTCGCGGAGTTTAGGCGAAGCCCTGTGCCGGTAGAACATCATCATCGTCACCATGCCGTCGTGCTGACAGAACTCATCTCCGGAGCTTTGCTGGATCGGAGCCCGGAGATCTTCATCGAGCTGAACGTGTGCTGAACTCGGAGGTGCCGTACGTTCGGTGCTTGGATCGGTCGGATCGTGAAGACGTACGACTACATCAACTGCGTTGTGCTAATGCTTCCGCTTATGGTCTACGAGGGTACGTGGACAACACTCTCACCTCTCGTTGCTATGCCATCACCATGATCTTGCGTGTGTGTAGGATTTTTTTTGAAATTACTACGTTCCCCAACACCTAGTTAATACCTGCAGCGATGTTTTATTGTTGTTCAGAGGAGAAAAATTAATATCTGGGGTAAACATCAAAAAACTTTGCAGTGCTCACACCTCAAAAACACAAATACTGCTCGAGCTGCTTGGTCCCAGCTGTCGGCCGCTTCTTGTGCAATTCTCTCGTTTATTGACTACTCCGTCCTTTCCGGTTTATAATGCTCTATTCAAAAATCTCACCAATCAAGGTAGATGGCGAGTGGTGGAATACTTTTTCTAATTTTGCAAAAGCACCTAATTAATGCTCTTGTTACCCTCAAAAATTTATGTTTATCAATGCATTAATTGCAATGCATGCATGAATAAAGTACATGCATTGGTCAATTTTCTCTTAATACTTGCATGCAATGATTTAATGCACCTTGGAATCTGAACATGTGATGGAAAACAACCAAATTGAGCCTTATAAAATGGAAAAACTAAAATTTTGAGATAAGCCCTATAAACCGGAAAGGAGGGAGTACATAGGTAGACAATGGTGTGGGACCGTGATGTCAGGAAACCAGGAGGAAGCAAAATAAATTATAGTTATATATATATATATATATATATATATATATATATATATATATAAGGAGGCACTTGCGTACGTGAGGCTATGGACCTGGTGGGTCGCCATTGTCATCATATCCAAGTAAAGTTATCTCCTCGCCCGCGCGCGCTTTCTGCCCGAAACAGTCATCGCCGGCCGCCCCGCTTCCCGGTGCAGGCGATTTCTCCGCCTTCAAATGACACAAGTGTCGTCCGTCCGTCCATCTGCCACACACATTAATGATACGCGGTTGCCGGGGCAGCTACTCCGGCGCCACACGTCCATCCCTCCGCCCGCCCACCATTGCTATATAAACTGCTGCGCCGGCCATAGCCGCAGTCATCTGCATCCGTTCCCTTTCTCCTGTCCACACCACTACTGCCCACCATGGCTTCCTCACGCTCCAGCGCTCTTCGGGACGGGCGGAAGACGGACCACAAGGAGATAGCAGCCATTGTTGCCGACCGGCTGGCCGGTAGGCAGCCGAAGGACGACGACATCCCAATGGAGAACATGGTAGTCGACGATTCGGCGCCAACCCCCTCCTCCGTGACATCCTCACCGGTGCATTGCACCATGACCATCGGCGAGGCCCGTGCCCAATATATGGACAGGGTGAGGCAGATGCGTGAGGAGCAGTTCCGGGAGGCGCAGGCCGACGCCGCCTACAGCCACCATCTCCTCCAGGAGCACCTACAGGCGGAGGAGCAGATCGCCGCGGATCGGGCGGAGCAGGAGGCGCTGCTCGACTCGTACCGCTCCGCCCACAAGGGCCGCCTCAAGCGCCGGCGGTACCGCATGCGGGTGGCGGAGGCTGCGGCCGCCTACAAAGAGGCTAGCAAAGAGGGCGATGAAGCGGGCGAGGCGCTGTTTGGCGAGACCGAGGACGAGGCAGAGGACAATGCCTGCTCCGACGAATCCCCGCTCCGCTGGCATCGACGATGCCCTGCTCCGCCGATGCCCCGTGGTGCCAACAACGAGGCAGAGGACATCACCGGCTCAGCCGAGGCCCCACCATGCTGGCAACATGGGGGAGGATTTCCACCGCTCCGCTAAGGCGCCGCCCGCCGGCAACGAGACAGAGGCATCGCCGGCTCCGCCAAGGTCCCGCCTTGCTGCCAATGAGGCCGCGCCACACAGAAGACGAGGAAGAGTAGAACACGGTAGGTCGCCGCCGCTCGGGTCCAAGTAAGGCCACCGCTGCTACCCTCCAGTTGAAGCCAAGCTAGGCGGGTTGACCATTGACGGCCGGTTAGCTTCTTGGCGGCAACGTGGAGTCGGAGAACTGCGCTGGAGAAGAACGTTGCTTCTACTTAACTGCTAGTGCAGTTGGCTGACTGACACGTGGGCCCAATAGGCCACATGCCAGTTACGCAACTGCACCTGCAGTTAAGTCACTGAAGCTTCTATTCGGCTCAGTGGAACACAGGTGGGTAGCTTCGGTTAATTAATTATACCTCCAGCGCACCCCTTTTTAGTTTTTTTTTCGAAAGGGAGGATGACCCCCGGCCTCTGCATCTGGGAGATGCATGCGGCCACAATCACCCCTTTTTAGTTGAAGAATGTATGAAATGTAATGAAATCTGGCATGTTTATATGAAATCTGACCATGTATGAATGAATTTATTTCGATTAGTTCGAATTCCTGTATCACTGGCATTGGATGAACATGCAAAACAATATGTACTAGCATTATTCCCAGGGTGATCACCACGTTTGCAGCAGTTTCACATGTACTCCCTCCAGTCCTTTCTAGTCTGCATACAAGTTTTGTCTACAGTCAAAGTATCTCTACTTTGACCAATCTTATACAAAAAAAGTATGCACTTTCACAATGTGCGAAGTAAAAAGGAACAGAAGGAGTACAAAGAGTTTGAGCAGCTTTTTAGCGTTTCTGTACATTGCAATCAAACACACAGGCCTGACAATTCATCGAGAACATTCAAAACAATCGATGATTATGCATCTCAGCGACTCACATGTCAGAGGCAATATTCAGTTCACAACTAAAGAATAAAGAAAAATTGATCGCCGCTGCTGACAGAAAAGGGCGTCCTATTCAAAAATATCAAACGCATATCTTGCTAAAATCAATGAGCAAAATTTGACAAGGTTGTCCCATTCCAAAATATCAAATGCCTACGATTGTGGAATGGGCAGGGTTTGCCATCAGTTTGGACATTGACATGGCACCTCATGCTAAATAAACCAGCTGTTCTTTTTGTGCAGTTCCACCAAAATCAACCAAATTCGCGCGTAGCTTGTATGATTTCGCCCTTATATGTTGCAATGCCTTGAACTTATGGGCACCTCCTTTCTTGTGGTGGAAATGAATGATTCGATGTATTCATGAACATTTTGTGCAGTTCCCGTTGAAATCAAGCTGAGCACCCCTGTTTGCACAAATACAAAAAAGTGATTACTATAAAGCAAACTGTACTATGAATTGGCAGTTTCAACAGGCAAATACATGGTCCATGAGAGCACACTTTTGGAAAAATGGAACTCACTAGAAAGAATCCTAGAACAACATTGTACTCGCGCATCACAGCAAAAAAATGGAGATTTGTCAATCCTTCTGAGCTGAAGTTAGTTTGGTCTTGTGGGGAGTAATGTAACCATCCTTCAACTCCTCCTTCTTATGAGAAGATAGACAGTGCTTCTTGATCCTGGCATAATCGGAACTAGTCACTTCACGTACTGCATATTCTTCTTCAGAGGAAGATGATCTTGTTGTGCAAAGACAAGAGGACTACTAAATGCTAGCATCCATGTTTGCTCGAACAAAGGAAAGGAAATATTTAAAACAACACAGATGAAGCACTTCCCAAGGACAATACCACTTTTTCATGACAATATCTAAACAGTAGCACAACACCAATAGAGATGACAAAGCTCAATCATATGGATGAAATCAGTGGGCGAGTACCAACCTTTGTCAGGAGGCTGATTGCGTAGAGCATACAGATGAAGCACTTCTCGGGAACCATCTGTTGCTATCTACGGGGGTGACCATGCTTACTATATACTCCTCGATTAGTTTAATGTTTCCAACATCTTCTTGTGCAGTTCCACTAAAATATATGGTATCTTCAAAGAAAATCCCTATTTGCACAAGTAGAGATAATTATGTATGGCATCAAATCAGTGGCAAAACAATTGCTCGTTCCAGCCATAGCAATAAATTAAGATGCAAAACTATATCATTACTTGTGTCATCACAGTTCCAGTGCTTCATTACAGCACCGGGAGTTGATTTTTGTTTTTCTTCCGCTTGTTCTTCCCCGTCATCACTTGGTTCAATAATAAACAAGCTTCGCCTTCAATGTAAGATTTGGCATGTCAATTAGGGAGCACAAGTATAGTACTAAACTTAATTTTCTGATGAAAGTGGCAAAATACAGGCCAGCAGTTGTGAAATATCCTTATCTTACCTCAATGAGATATTACGGTGCACATACAGATTGGAAGTCTTGTCTCCATTTGTGCAGTTCACTAAAATCAAGCAACATTATCGTACAAGTAGCACAACATATGAAAGCACACTGCAGAATCATGTGAAAGAAGGCTAGTACTGACCTCTCATGATGCGGAATTCAAACAACTCACAAGAAGAAGATCTGAACCAAATTCGCCATAATGGATAGGAAGTAAGATATCCTCTTGTGCAGTTCCACTAAGATTAAGAAATCAAGCAACATTGTCGGTGTGACATTTTGGTTGAACTGCACAAAACACTCTTAAAACAAAAGTGTTTTTTGCAGTGCAACAAAAGGTCACAATGGCAACAAGGTGAAGTAGATAACCCTGTTTACACAGAGGTGCAAAGGAAACTATTAGTGGTCAATAACGGTGGATGACACAGAAGCCAACAAAAAGAAGCATCTACCTTATCTAAATGGGAAAGAAAGCAAGACAGTAGCATTTCTCAAACGGTGGCATTGATTAATATTAACATAGAGATTATATTAACAATAAAATTCGTTAAACATGTAATTTGCTTTTAACTGTGGCATTGCATCAATTTTCCAGCGGCATTATTAGAGGGTGTTTGTTTACAGGGACATTTTGGTGTAGGGACTAAAAAAACTCCGTGTCAGTCACATCTAAACCAAACAGGAGGGACTTTTCGGGACTAAAAGTGGGCATTTGGGACTAAGGAAAGAAGACCCCGAGGGAGTCTGTTTGGGACTTTTTCCAACAGTTGCCCCTGCCACGCATCGCATCTTGTTTCTATAAGTTCATTACTAGGGGTAAAATGGTCTTTTATCATGTCATTTAATAACCTCTAGTCCATGTTTAGTCCCTGGAACCAAGCAGGTAGGGACTTGGGAGTTTTTAACCAAACAGGGCCATAGATTAACAACAGCTAATGAGTTGCACGGGACAGTGGACGCACCAGCACCATGTGCATCTACCGATGTACTGTGGTCATGCACAGTCTGTTGCAACAAAGAACAAACAACCAAGGAGCATATTTGTGTTGATCCCAGTTTTGTTATCTTTAGACACCTTTCCCTATGTGAGCGCAGCAAATCTAGTCCTGCTCAAACTCTACAGCCTTGTCCCTTCCTTTCCTTTTTGAACTAGTACTTTCGCCCCTTCCTTTCCTCTTTGAACCATGTCCTAGATTTATGCGATACAACTTTCCCCACCACTTTCCCCCATTCCTTTCCTCTTTGAACCACGTCCTAGATTCATGCTATATAACTTTCACCCTTCATTTCCTCTTTGAACCACATCCTAGATTCATGCTATATACAACTTTCCCACTACATTCCCCCACTCCTTTCCTCTTTGAACCACGTCCTAGATTCATGGTATACATGCAGCTAGAGCAATGCATGTGGAGTAAGTAAAATATACCTTAAGGTTCTTGGGGCGTGGTTCGGTGGGCGACGAGACGGTGGCAAAGAAGAAGGGGTCAGAGGCCCTCCCGCGCTGCCGCTGGGTGGAAAGTGAATAGCAGCGTTGGTAGTGGATTCCCTCCCTCGCCGACGGCGACAGCGTTAAGCCTCCTTCTCTTCCCGGCGGACGGATCCTGCCGGCTCTTTGAGCAGCAGTGAGGGGAGAGAGAGGCCAACGAAGTCTTGTTTAGATCTTGAAAGGGCGAGAGAGTGTGAAGAGAGCAACTACAAGCGCCGAGGCTCCAGCGGGAGAGGGCGAGAGAGTGTGAAGAGAGCAACTACAAGCGCTGAGGCTCCAGCGTGTATATATATATATACTAGAGAGAGAGTGTGAAGCGTGCAAACCCTAGAAAACATTTTGACCAGTCAAAGAATCCTCCTGGCAAAAATTATGCTCAAGTGTAGTTATCAAACCCGAGACCTCAAGTTTGATGAGCGAACAGGCTAACCAGCTACACAACCCTCCCGTTATGTTCAACGAGAGGAAAATAACCTTTTATACATTCCTGCATTCATGTCACAGGCATGCCATGTTTTTTTGTGTGTGTGGGAGTCATTAGGATTTCAATCATAATCTTGTCATGTGGCTTTGGTGGTAAGACTATCCACAGTGGTGCAGAAATAATGCAGCCTTAGTCACCTTACCTCTCTCCACGTAGTACGTTGGGTCCCACCAGTCAGAGGGTGAAACAAACAAATTAATAAGAAAAATTAAAAGCGCCAGCGGTGTATCTTACTACCTCACACATCTCGCTACTGCTCGGGAACACTATCCAATTGATCCCTCTGTTCGCTCACGTACTATTTTAAGTGAATCCTTATTATAACATGCACACAAATTTTGGGCACTTGTATCCGACTTAAGTCAGTGTGCCACCGTATCTCGTATACTTACTACTCCCTCCGTCTAGGTGTAATAAGTCACATTAGAAGGTGCAATGGGACCAAGGTGCATGCGCGTGCGTGTGTGTGTTTAACAGCATGTGTGTGTTAGAGAGTGCGACAGATCAACCTACTCCTACAGAGATATGGTGTGGTGTGTACGATTTTAGCCGCAAGAGTCGGTGCATCCTATCGTTTCCGGCGTGTCCGGTAGGGATATGCGGACAGCTGCCACGCCCGCTCCTGACCAGCCTGGCCCACCCAAAGCCCCTCCATCGCCCGCGCGTGCTTCCCGCCCGAAACGGTCAGTGCCGCTCCAAAGAATCGGTGCCGCATTCATGCCCGGGCAGAGCAGACGCGACCTCTCACTGGCGCAAGAGTGATGGTTGCTTCATCCGCCCAACTTACTGCTGGGTCTATGTGATTTGACGGCTCATTGGTCTTTATTACTGAGGTGGTAGGACTGCTGGATGTCCCACGCTTTCGGCTAAAGGAGGTAGTAGATTACAATTTTCTCCATTCTTACAGCGGAGGAGTGCAAGAGCAGTGAAAACACGCAGGCTCAGTGATTACATGGCCCACCTCACACTATCATCGTGCGACACCTAACTCTTTACATAGTACTCCCTCCATTCCTAAATATTACTAGATGAGTCCTCGCTCGTTGCCGCGGAACAGCGGTATATCTCTCTGCGCAAAATTATCGATTTCATAGAACTAAAAAAAAATCTATAACCGCATGACAAATGTGGTAGCCAAACTAAATAAACTCCCATCATCATTTAGATCATCCCACGTACGGAAAAATGATCAGCCAACTACTACTGCATAGTGGGATTATATTTTTTATTTTTGACATGTTAATGGGACTTAAAAGCTCACTTACATGCATGCTACCGGTGCATGCTTGCATGCAGACATGTTGATGTGATTTAAAACCCACTCAAATGCATGTGCCACGGTATTTCTGCATGCTTGCATGTGGCTTAGTGCAGAGCCTCTCAACGTCTAGATCAGACGGCTATTATGACTGATTTACTTCATCTAACGGCTACGTCAATTTTGATGATGTGGCTCAAGGAGAGGATAGAGAATTCCTAGTAGTGGGGGCTAGCTATTACTAGTAGATAAGTCTTTGTAGAGATTCCACTAGGTGAACTACATACGGAACAAAATGAATGAATCTACACTTAAAATGCATCTATATACATCCGCATGTGGTTAATGGTGAAATCTCTACAAAGACTTATATTTAGGAACGGAGGAAGTACTAGTATAGTACTAGTACGTACTCTAATTTATCAGCGAGATAAATTTGTACAATGCTATGAAGCTTCCAGCTCCTGTTACATGTATCTTGCATCCAAGGTTGCCCGTTGCAACATTTCATCAAATACAAAGGAGACTAACATGCATGCTATTGCATCTCAATGATTGACAGATCATAGCAAATATGTACTCCCTCCGTTCCAAAATAAGTGTCTCAACTTTGTGCAAACTTTAGTACAAAGTTGTACTACTACTAAAGTTGACACTTATTTTGGAACAGAGGCAGCTAAACAAAAAAACGATCCATGCAGTCCCTAGCCCTTGAACCGTGAACCCTGACCAGGCTTCAATTTGCTGGCAACGTTCGAGCTTCCTAATAAATGAAGTTTGCAACCTTTTGACCATCGGATCATTTTGTGCAGTTTCACCAAAATCGAGATGAGCATCCCTGTGGCAAAGAAATTGAAGAAGCGTGATTAGAATAAGATTACTAGGACCAGTTGATGAGACATAAACTCATCACAAATACAGTACGTAGAAGCCAGTAGAGGTATCAGATATGTGTGGGGCAAAGAAGTAGAGAAATATCCACAGGGAGTGATGTGGGCAGCTGGAGCAGTGGTGCAAGCCGGCTGTAAAGGGAGTTGTACCTGAGGGACGTAGCCCAACCTTGAGGAGTGCGGCGGCAGGCGGCAACTGCCCACGTCGCGGCAGTGAGCAAGGGACGAAGGCAACCTCATCGGCTTTGTGAGAGAGAACGGCAGGGACCCCTGATCCGGACGTGCCGACAGTGGGTTTTCACCATCGGCGACGGCCACCGCATCTACACTAAGCATCCACCCCTTCCCCAAGCACACGTGATCCGCCGGGATGTTAGAGATGTGGCCACAGTCGTTTTCTGCGAGAGAGTGTGAAGAGAGCAACCCCAGTAAGCAACCGTGTAGGCTGGCCCGTCCTGACTATGTATATAGTGGAGCGGTTTCCTTTTCTCTCCATATGAACCTATCATATTGCGTATGTGCCACTGAAGAAAAAGAATTATTTATAAATGACGTGGTACCTACTACTCGTTGTCCTATAACCTTGCGCTTGGCATCTCCAAAATATTAACCTTGCGATTGGCTCTTCGCCTCTTTGGGAAGTCGAGCAATAATGGTAGTGCAGTATATATCATTCTGGCTATATGAGACCGAATGAATTGCTGCACGTCCACCACGTGGGTGAGGGTCGAGGGGCAAGGGAGAGTGCTACTACATACGGAGCAAAATGAGTGAATGTACACTCTAAAATACGTCTATATACATCAGTGTTTGGAGTATGTACTAGTAGTTCATATTAAATCTACTAAAGGACATATATATTCCAAACAATATGATATAATCTCTATAACCAAGGTAGTAGGGACGAGGAGTAAACGGAGGGAGTAGTAAATTTTTCTCCTCGTCCTGCGAGCCACCGCGCGCATGGGCGAGGGAGGAGCAAGCTTCACCTCATCCTGCGAGCCACCGCGCCCGTCGGCGGGGGAGACGGCGTACTAAGCAAGCTTCTCCTCGTTCTGCGAGTTGACGGGACACGTCAAAAGTACTCCAGTGTATAGATCCTTGCCTCTAAGATAGGCCCCTCATGGTTTGCCTCTTTTTTTAATTTAACATAACGCGTCAAGTTGCAATTTGTTTGTTCATCAGTGGTAGAAGATCCTCCCTCCACCAAGTGGACAACCAGTACATGTGCCAAATTACCACGTGGGCTGCCTTTTTCGTACAGAAATGAGCTTCACCGTGTACCCGCGCGGGTGTGCTTGGGAAAGAGACGGGAGTACGTGCGCCGTGCATGCACCTCTTCTCTTTGTGCACGTCCCCCACCTACGTGGGTGTATGTGAGAGATACAAACCGTGTTCGTGAGTATTTTTTGTTTTGTGGTGGGGATGGGGGTGGGGTGGGGGTTGATTTCGTGAATTATTTGTGGGAATATGTGTCGATGATATCTCAAACAAAATTTTGCGTGCAATGTGTGTGAAATGGAGGCCTATCCATATCATACATAGAGGGTCGGGCAATCCACGAGAAGAGAGGGAGGGATCATAGCTATCGATAGAGTCGAAGAGAGGATCAAGTACGGGTGGGTGCAAGATCGATGAAGAGAGCCATCGAAATTGTGTGTGTGTGCAAGTCAAAGATATAGGGTGACTGGCCTATCGGAACGTTACAGGGCACATGTCAAGTTTGCGTGTGGCAGGGAGACATGACCAGAGCGCTTGATGTATCAGTGTGTGTGGGGGGGAGGGGGTGGGGGAAGGGGTAGGCAGAGGCCTAACTATAGAGGTAGAACAACTTGTATATATGTTGAGAAGGAGAGACCCAGCTATGTCTTGAGGGAGATCGGTCGACATCCATACATAACTGAAGGACGGGAAATATGATGGGACGGAGAGAGAGAGAGGGAGGGAGAGGGAAGGAGAGGGGTAGAGTGCTGTATGGGTGATGGAGTTGCTTCTCGGAGATGTTGGGAGAGGCCTACTGGACAAACTGAGGGTGGAACTGCAATGTTATCAATAAGAGTGGGGATGTGTTTCTGTGTGTGCCTGTGCGTGATAGATCTGTCGGGACGCATCCATGGATGATGAAGGGGAACCATGTGTTTGGTAAGCAAACCTAACTAGATCGGTAGATCAATTGTTGTTTGTCGGAGGAAGGGAGAGACACAACTAATGAGGTAGATTGATCGATGTGTGGGTAAAAACGAGTTATAAGGACCTAGCTGGCTATATGTATAGCGAGCGATCGATCGGTGTACGTCCATTTGTTAGAGGCAAATAAGGCCCAGCGAGACGGATAGACAGAGAGAATGGAGCTAGGAGGTGGTGCGAGAGGCCCAACTACTAGTTAGATAGGGGGAGGAGTGTCCGGTTGTGAGATCGATTAAAAGAGGGGTGAGAGTTTACACGTGTGTCTGACCATATGAGAGACACGAGGCAAGGACACATAAAGGAGGAGATTGAAGCTGTGTGTGTATGCTGTAGGCAGGCATCGCTGGAGAGGTTTATCGATCGATGTGTGTCGAAAAGGAGTTGTGGAGACTCTGGGAGAACGACCAAAAGAAAGAAAATGAATGTGCCCGGTGGATAGAATGCCGAGGGACGGGGAGGGCGAGGAGGGCGTGTGCATGCACGAGAGAAAGTTAGTGGTATCTACAAAGGTTAGAGGATTGTGTGGGTGTAAGAGACTAACAAATATCATAATTTGATATGAAAGTGGATTCATATATTTCAACAGGAGATCATAGTGTTTTAAACATTGCATGCATGAATATAGCGGTGATACACGTGTTGTGCACATGTTATACCATAATGTGATAATGCATGGCGTTTGCAACTCACAGCTAAATGCTGAACAATCTAAACCATACTATACATCAAACAATCTCACATTTTATTTGTATTTGTGATAATGTGCGGCGTTTCCAGCTTACAACTAAATATCGAGCAATCTGAACAATACTATATATCGAACATTCTCACATTTATTTGAATTTGTGGTAATGTGTGGTGTTTGCAACTCACATCTAAATACTTGTAGGCATAGGGGGCGGGGCACCATACATAATGTGATAAACACATTATACATATGAGACATGGTTTAGATTATGAAGATCTAGCTAGAGCTAGAAATGTAATGTGATTTGAAATCAAAATAAAGTGGATTCAAAAAATCTAGTTCGAGTTCATATAGTACACATAGTTCTTATGTAACTCGATACTAATCATGTGGTGTGCTGTGAAGATAATACACAAACGATGGTTTAACTTGACAATAATGATGATTGTAGATCTTATTAAAACAGAGAAACGAATTCAAATGCTTTGACTTCACAACAATCATTACTGTAGATCTTATTCAAATTTAGTTCATATTGAAGCGGTAGTATATACGTTTGGAATGCACTAAAACATTCATTTGAGTAGTAGGTTGCATGCATTATACACGTAGCGAAATATTTTAATTGAACATAACATGAATTCAAAGTTTTGAATGACATTTGTAGTGCGCATTGATTTGGTACAGTACACGTTAGGCTTGTCCGGAAATTTCAACCCGCGCCTTGTTAGCCCGAAATATTTAAGATATATCTTTGTCTTGTTGTGCTCCGACAACTCCCTCCATCTCAACCCGCACCTTGCTATTCCGAAATTACAACACGCGCGAAAACTCCCACCTCCTGTGAAATCCCAACACGCGAAATGCTCGTGGTACCCCTGAACCGAAAGAACCGCCTCAAATCGTTGGGGGGTACTTTCGTAACTTACCCCACATTTCGGACAAGGCGTCTCTAAGCCATGGTTCCCCACTGCCATCCCATCCACCCACCCATTCGTACACCGAGGCCGCGAAAACCCGCGACGAAACCCCACACCCTGCTCCGTCTGCCACCCAGCCGGAGCTTCTTCCCCGACAATGTCGTCCACAACAACACCTCAACGTCCCTCATCCACCGTCGTCGATCTCATCGTCCTGCCGGTTCAGCCACCCCGTCCTCCACCTCCAAGGAGTTGCCCCAACATTCCCCTCGTCTTTCGCGCCACCTCCATTCCCACACCGCCATCTTCACCTGCACCACCGGAACAGCATCATCATCACCGTTTCCTCGGATGAAGCTGCGGCCTAATCGGCGCCACCAAAGAGGTTGTACACTAATCGCCGCATTTTCTTCTTGATTCGATCTCACGGTGCTGCCAGCGCTCGGTCCCGAGCCGACACGGTGCGGCTCCATCCACGGCGGCGTCGCCGGCCACTTCCTCCACGGCATCGCTCCCTCGGCGGCAACGTCCACATCAGTAGGAGCTGCTGCTGCTTTAGCTCTCGCTCGCGCTGCTGCTCTGCTCTTGCTCTTGGTACCCTGCCTGGTCTGCTCTTGCTATTGCTCTTGCTCTTGCTGCTGCTCTCGCTCTTGCTCTTGCTTGCGATGCTGCTCCGATTTGGCTACACTTCAGTCGACTGTATCGACTTTTGGGTCAGTCGATTTCCAAGGGGTGGGCTCGCCGGGGTGAAGGAAGAACCAGCCGTAGCGGGGAGGGGGGCTCGCCAGTGAGGTACCCCACTATCTATCTTAGGGTTCAGGATGGGGGCGGTGGTCGCCGGCGGTGGCGGGGCGTTGGCGGGGTGGTGGCGTGGGGATCGCAGGAGAAAAAGCTCGGCACGGGGGGGCCTAGAGGGATGGCCGGGGTGGCGGCGGACCAACGGTGGGGAGTGTTTTCGGGGAGGGTGGGGCGGCGGGGGGCTGCTGTTTAGCCGGTGGTGGCTGGCGGCTCAGGGGGGTGGAGGTTGAAGATGAACCACAGGCCCTTGATTTCGTATCCAACGGCTGCAAAATCGACTGACTAGAGATGAAAAAGTCAATCGACCGACGTGTAGCATCACCTTTCTAGTGCGTTTAGTTTCGACAGGAAAATTCAGTTTCAACAGCAAAATTCAGTTTCGACAGTTAGGTTCAGTTTCGACAATTAAGTTCAGAGATGAGCGGCTGATGTATTTTACATCTAGCACTTTGTGGTTATGTATTTTACGTCATGTATTGGAGATGCTATTAGAATTCCACTCAGGTTAATGTTGTTCGTTGTCTCTCTTGTCCTGCTTCAGCCTCGGTGTCGTGCAACTCACCGGAGCTGCTCCAACGACGAAACCCTCCATCACAGCGGAGCAGTACCTCGGGCTCCATCTCCAGACGCCTAAGATCTTCTTCCCCTCCTCCGACAGCAAAGTCAGCTAGAGCATTCTCACCAGCCAACCCAATCACGCTAAGATCGACATGGCTTTGCCAAAGAGGTTGTACACTTGTTGCATCTCTTTTTTACTCTACATGTTATATATATTGTCCATTGAGCACACAGATTTGTTCCTTTAGTGTCTCATTGAAAGAAAAAACGTAGCAATTTTAATTTTCACTTGTCCTCCTTTTCAAATTCCTATTCATGAAGCACAAGACTAAGAGATAGTGGCATAATAGCATTATAACCGTACATTTTCTTGTGGTTTGACTTAATCTCACCATGCTTCTTTGCATCCTGTGATCTTCCAATTGTTGTGAATCAAACACCCAGATTGGTAGAAATCCTGTGTCTTAAAATTCTCTATTTTGCACATGCATTCCTATCCTATCCCTGTCTATTTCCTATCCATGCATTGTTGGAATCCTCCAATTCAAACAAGCCCTTACAGAATTACTTCTCTTATAGATAGTTGACAAAGAAAACCTTGTGTGGTTTGTCCCGGTCCTACTGCACCATCGTTCACCCCAGCTCAGCCGTTCCAATGACAGAAGGGTCCAACACAGCAAGGATCCGGCCTCCAGACTGTCTTTCGCCGCCTCAGATCTTCTTCCCCGCCGCTAGCAGCCATGAAAACTGCATTACCATCATCAACCGAGCAGATGACCTCGAGGACTACACGGGTCCGCAAGAGAGGTCGCAATCTTTCGTGTCTGCTTATGTTATGCATCGCTTAATATTACATGCTACTTTATCATCCTGTTCACCAATTAGACTCTGAGTCAGCTCCAAACTAATGGTCAAACTTGAGTTTTTAAATGGTTGTGGGGTACATATCGGGGCCGCTATCAATAGTATCTATCTACTATCTGGTTAATCTCCGGTGTCTACTATGAGTTTCATGTTGGCTGGGAAACAAAGAAGCCATTATCTGTATTTATTAACTGAAGCCATTATCTGCCTGCTATTATTGGTTTTGGGTCTATCCACAGGTTGCTACCATCACTCTGGATTTCTGCATGCACTCCTTACATAATCTCACTATGTTTTATTCATATGCATGACAGTTATTGTAAACAATGGAACTGAACATGTAGAGCAAAAGAAACGAGACTTGCGTGGCAATATAATTTCATGCAGACGTCGCTCCATGGTAGGCACAAAGGCAGCCCCCCTCCACGCATTTCGGATTGTAATCGAGAGGAAGATATCTGTTCTGAGGGGGATTCAGAAGGAGAAGATAACTCCTATTTACCCCCTGAGGTCTTCGCTCTAACTTGGCATGCTGATGTTGGTTATATCATGCATATGGTGTCTTGCATTGCTTACTTTATACATCAAATATGTCATCTGCTTAGTTTAGACATCCTTTGTGCGAATGCCATCTGTTTAGTGTATTCATCGTTTATGTGAATTATGCAATGCCACCTTGTTTAGCCAGGCATCATATATGTAAATTTTGCAATGCCATCCTGCTTAGCCAGTCATCTTATATGTAAATTATATCAGGCCATCCTTTTTTTTCGTTACATATTACATTCGTCAACAATGTTAGTACATTCAACTGCTCTTCGTGTGCATCAGCCATTTGGACACGGTGATGGCAAATTCTGGAGTGAAAATAAGGTCTTCTGAGCAGACTATGCTATGTGACGAAGCGCATATCTCGCTGGTTACGGATAGCTCCTCAGAGGAGGATTCAGAGACAGATGACCAGTCCTATTCCCTCCCCCCCCTCGAGGTGTATGCTCTAACTTGGCAGGGTTATGTTGCTCATATCGTGCGTATGGTGTCTCGCATTGCTATGCCATTTGATTAGTCTAGACATGCTTTGTGTGAAGGCCACCTGTTCAGTGTCTAATTACCATATATGTGAATTACGCATTGCCATCTTGTTGCAAGACATTATATATGTGAATTATACAATGCTATCTTGTTGCAAAGGCATTATATATGTGAATTATGCAATGCCATGCTGTTTAGCCAATCATCATGTATGTGAATTATATCATGCTATCATTTTTTTGTATTACGTGTTCCATTTGTCGACAATGTTTGTATATTCAACTACTCTTCTGTGCATCAGCCATTTGAAGCGGTGATGGAAGTATCTGGAGTGAAAACAAGGTATTCAGAGGAGACAGTGCTACCTGCTGAAGCGGACATCTTGCTGGCTACAGAGAGCTCCTCAGAGGAGGATTCAGAGACTGATGACCAGTCCTATTTCCCCCTTGAGGTCTATGCTCAAACTTGGCAGTTACCCATGTCATGCATGTTGTCTTGCATTGCTTAGTTTTTACATCATATATAGATTGCCATCTGCTTACTTGCTTACTATATAAATCATATATTTGAATTATATCATGCCATCATGTTTACATAGTACATACACATCATCTATCTGAATTATGGCATGGCAACCCATTTAATAAAGACATCATATAGTTATATCATCTCATCCTGTTTAGTGTTTACAGTCATCATATTTAGAATTATGGCATTCTATCCATGAATGTATGTGAATTATGGCATGACAACCTATTTAATAAACACATTATATAGTTATGTCATGTCATCCTGTTTACATAGTCTCATATTTTGAACTATGTCTTTCCATCTTTTTTAGTTAGCCATCATAATGTGAAATTGTGTCATGCTATCCTGTTTAGTTAGCCATCATATATGTGAAATTGTGTCATGCTATCCTGTTTGGTTAGACAACATAAATATGAATTATTTCATGCCCTCTTTTATTCCCCACTATCCATTGCACCTGTCTATCATACAATGTCTATACTTTCAATTACTTTTCTTGTTTATCAGCCATTTGAATTGGAGAGCGTGATGGCAGTATCTAAGGGAGTAACAACACGGTATTCAGAAAAGATAGTGCTACCAGTTGATGCAGATAGAACCACGGTTGTACTTGCCCAAGGACCAGATCCACCACACATAATCCAGACTCTCGCAGATTGTACCCCTACCCAGTTGGACAGAGAACCGACTACACCCCTTCTAGCCCCAACCCCGGCAGATAGTAACCCAGTTCCAGTTCACACAACACCGTCTCCACCACAGAGCACTCAAACACGAGCGGTTAGTAAGGGAACTGCAGTGCCCAAAGGACGAGGACCACCACTCCGAATCCCAACTCAACGCTTAAAGGAGAAGAAGATTTGTTCTCAGGTCAGGTTCTGTAGCTATGGTTCATACTCCTTTGCTCTTGCATTACTGTATTTACTCATACCAACTATTTTCAAATTTGAAGGATGGAGTTGAAACTTCAATGACGCAACAGGTATGCTTTAAACCTGTTTCTTTAACTGGTTTGTTGTTGTAACCTGCTCTATGTTGATTTCAGTTTCAATTGAATAAACAGTTATGTTCTCATGCCATGCACATTACAAGTGTTGTTATTGCTCTATAGTTACCCACACTTATATTCTGTCTATTCTGCTTTGTCTTGAACAAATATTATTTGAACTGTGTCTCTATCTTGATTTGGCAACAAAAACTAGAATGATATAGACCATAAAGTGACCATGGCACGTAGATATATGTTTGTTTCATGCTGTTATCCTGTCCACTTACTACTGAACTCATTTACCAAAATGAGTTTCATATACAACATGGTAAACATGTGATGTGTCTGCTTGTTTCTCTTTTACAATGCGGACAAAATATTGGAGAACAGTACCGCGTTATCCAATGGTAAAGGAAGTAATGCATATAAGGTTCAAGATAGTGAGACATCCCTGTTGGTCTCAAAGAAAGCTGATAAAAAATATCTTGACAACAGTGAGGGAACCCAAAAGTCCTGTCTTGATGTAGTGTTCGAGTTACTGGCCAATACGCTCGCACAAGCTCTTCGAACTTGCTGCCTGAATTAGTTCGTCTTCTTGAGTCTCAACTTCAAGTTGAAAGACATCGATCAGATGTGCTGCGACAGGAAGCTGAAGGACTGAGGAAGTCCCTGCAGAATTCAGATGCATATTTTCTGGTGCAACAGCAAGCGCTGGAGGATTTAAGCACCAAACAAGAGAAAGTTAATAAGCTTGCTAAGAATCTTGCCAGCATTATGGGTACCCAGGATATTGTTTCTTGAGATCTTCTGAAGTGGTTTCAGTTCTGGATTTGTTTTGCTGCGGCGTTTATTTGTGCTGGTCGCCAACTTTGACAACCAGTGTATATGATATGCTGCTTTGTTCTCTATATTTGCACTGGTGGGGAACTTTGATGCCCAGTGGATGTAATATGTGTAACAGCCGTGATAGCCTAGCATAAGTTGCTTGCTTATTTATTTCCTTGTTGTCTTGCTTGTAGTCAGTGCAGTTCTTTTTAAAACTAGGCCACAATAACCATGGGCTAATATTTACTGTAGTGACACTGGGCCTCCTACGGGCCGTAGAAACAGTGGGCCTTCTACGGGCTGTAGAAACAGTAGGCCTTCTATGGGCCGTAGAAACAATGGGCCTTCTACGGGCCGTAGAAACAATGGGCCTTCTACGGGCCGTAGAAACAATGGGCCTTCTACGGGCCGGATCATCAATGGGCCTTATATGGGCCGTATGACCATAACGGGCCATCGTTAATAGGCCGTATTTGATGATGTTATGAAAACGGCCAAACGTATTAACGGACCACAAACGGGCCGATGTAACCACCGGCTGAATTTGGCCCACAAGCAGAAAATGACAATAATGGCCGTAAGTAAAGAATGCTGGAAATGAGCCCAGGAATAAATGGGCTCTGAGAAGGCCGAAAGATAACATTTGCTGGAAACGGCCCAACTGAATAACGGGCCCTTAATGGGTATAAAGTGATATATTGTTCATTACGGGCTAGTTTCACCACGGGCCGTTAGTGGGTGTAAAGTGATACACTGTTCATTGCGGGCCAGTTTCACCACGGGCCGTTAATAGGCAAATAGTTACATAGGGCCTCATATGGGCCGAAAGACGTCATGGGCCATACATGGGCCAGAAGTGAAAACGGGCTGGAATCATATTGGATGGCCCAGATGACGCTACTGGGCCTAATTCGGATAGGCCGTAACGGGCCTTGGGTTAGCGGGCTATAAATGGGCTATATGCGAATAGGCCGTTAACAGGCTTTCCATGCGCTGGCCCACCACCTTTTGACCAAGTCAAACGGGTCGTCCTTTTCACAAGAATGGGTCTCTGTTGGGCCGTGCCACGTGTCGACGTATCATAGGCGCCTTCTGTCCAATGAGTGGATGACATCTGTCCCAACGGTGAGCCGACATGTGTTTCCTCCAGCCGATGATGATTTTACACGTGGAAAATCCCCATTGGTCAGGGCTGTTAACGGGTTATCGGATCCAAAACCTGACCCGATAGCTTAACAACATTCCATTATGGTGGATGCCACGTGTCGGTCACCCTTGACGAAAGCAGTTTTGTGATGCGCGATTTATCGTCATGGAAGTGGACACTTCCGTGATGATAATTTTGGTAATGTCATGGAACACTTCTACGATAGCACAGGTATGACTATCTTGATTCTGTCATAAATTTGTCATGGATGTACATGCATGAAAAAAAACATGACCTACCGTGACAAACATGTATCATCACGGAAGTGTATTTTTTTGTAGTGGTTTGTGGATGTTGCCTCGCGTTTCCTGCGTATTGTCCCGGACCATGGTATATTAGCAGTTGGGTGTGGGCTTTAGGTTCTCCTTCTTAGGTTGAGGTAGCGAATTGTGCCTTGTGTACCCTTTGGCGGGGCGGTCGAGTCCGTATTCCTTGGTGGCCAGGACCTTGGTCCATCTGTTTGTGAGCAAATTTTGGTCAGCTTTGAGCTGTTGTTGCTTCTTTTGCAGGCTTTTCGCCGTGGCCATAAGCCGTCGCTTAAAGCGAACTTGTTCCACGGGATCCTCAGTCATGCCGAATTCGTCATCGCCGAGGCTCACCTCGTCTTCGGAGGGGGGCATGTAGTTGTCCCTCTCCAAGTAACCGTCCGTCGCCTGTCCGGGCTGCTTGAAGGCAGGCTGATCGGGATTGTATTCATCTTCGGCACCATCTGGATTCTTTTTGACTGCTGTGCCGTTATTGTTGTGGCGGGGCTTGGGGCGGCGCTAGTGACATTCATAATTTGCCTTCTTCCTTGAGGGGTTATCCTCCATTGCCTCATCGCCATTGGTTTCTTTCGGAGTGTCCACCATATATATATCATATGAGGAGGTTGCTGTCCACCGCCCCTTGGACGGTGGTTCCTGTTCTTCTCCTACCTCGTCGTCCACACCGTCGATGTCGTCAGAGTTGAAATCAAGCACGTCAGTCAAATCATCAACCGTGGCAATGTAGTGGGTGGTGGGTGGGCAACGAATTCCCTCATCGCCTGCTTCCCACTCAAGCCGAACATAGTTCGTCCAAGAGTCTTCTAACAAAGAGAGGGACTTTAATGAGTTCAGCATGTCGCCAAAGGGCGAGTGCTGGAAGATATCCGCAGCGGTGAACTCCATTACCGGAGCCCAACCAGATTCGGCGGGCTCGGGGGTGCGCGGACTGGAACCTACAGTCGGACATGAGTCCAGGGTCCGGAGTCATAGGCTTCATTGGGGATGAAGTCTATGTTCGGCTCTACCGCCGATGAGTGTGTGGCCACCGGGGCGGGGTCCATCCACCCGTCCTCGGACGACGCAATTTGCCCCGGATTTAGGTCCGGAGCTCCTGCAGGTGCGATATCCCGAGTGTTGTCCGACAGCAGGTTTGAGCCATGCTCATCATGACTGTTCGGAGCTCCTGGCATAGGCCCGAATCCATCGAATATCAAGTCTCCACGGATATCAGCCGTGTAGTTCAAGTTTTCGAACCTGACCTGATGGCCAGTGGCGTAGCTGTCGATCTACTCCAGATGGCTAAGCGAATTGGCCCGCAGTGTGAAGCCGCCGAACACGAAGATCTGTCCAGGGAGAAAAGTCTCACCCTGGACCGTGTTGTTGTTGAGGATTGAAGGCGCCATCGAGCCATGAAGCGACGACACAGAGGAACTCTCAATGAAAGCACCAATGTCGGTGTCAAAACTAGCAGATCTCGGGTAGGGGGTCCCAATCTATGCGTCTAAGGCCAATGGTAACAGGAGGCAAGGGACACGATGTTTTACCCAGGTTCAGGCCCTCTCGATGGAGGTACTTCCTGCTTGATTGATCTTGATGATATGAGTATTACAAGAGTTGATCTACCACGAGATCATAGAGGCTAAACTCTAGAAGCTAGCCTATGATGATTATGATTCTCCCCCTAAGGGGGCTAGGGTTTACACGGAGTCGGTTACAAAGAAGGAAATACATTATCCAGATCGCCAAGCTTGTCTTCCACGCAAAGGAGAGTCCCATCCGGACACGGGACGAAGTCTTGAGTCTTGTATCTTCTCGGTCCAATAGTCCGGCCAAAGTATATAGTCCAACTGTCGGGATACCCCCTAATCCAGGACTCCCTCAACCGAGACTACTGTTAAATGTTTGATTCAGCGGTAGTCTTAAAACAATTTTTGCTGAGATTGATTTTTCTTCCCGTCGACTGACATATCTTATTTGCTGACTGCGAAATCTTGTGATCTTGGAGCTCAATTTGCTGAACTGGAGAAGAAGCAGATCAGCCTCAGCTTTGATCTGGAGCTGGCCAAGAAGAATCTCAAGAAGGCCCAGGAAGAAGCAGCTACCATGGGAGGTAATAATTCGTTGACTGTCCACCTTATGACTCTCTTTCTTTTTTTTAGTCTCTTGAACCGAGTGACTCCACTCGAACAGATGTGCATAGTGAAGACCGCCAACTCCAAGCTTGTCTGAAGAATGTTATTTCTTTAGAGAAAATGAAGCAGACTCTGGAGAAGAAGGATCAAGACCTTGCTGTAGCTCAGAAGGAGGCGCTAGAGAAAATGACACTTGTTCATAAGAAGCTGGCCTCATTCAACCAGTTGGAAGAGGAGAACTCTAAGTTGAAGACTGCCATTACTGAAGCCAACCAGGAGGTCGCGAGGCTAAAGAAGGACAAGGAAAATTTGACTGACGAGGTTGGAAGTCTCAAGGCCAAGAAGGGTGAACTTGAGGCTTATCTGGGACAACTCGCTGAGAAGCTGGTCTTGAAACTTGAAGGTATTTCCTTTTGTTTGACTGATTTGTCGATGTCGACTAACATGTCTTGGTAAACTCTCGACTCACCGCTTTTCCGACTGTGTAGAACTTTGTCAAGACTTCGAAGCAGAGACTAGGCGGGTCGAGACAGGTCTTCACCCCATAAACTCTCCTATCAAAGATGATGTTGTGATGAGCGTGCTGCGATTTGAGTCTCGTCTGGACAGTGCTGTGGATTATCAAGCTCGTCTAAAGGTGGCAATGTCACAGATCGACGCCGAACTCTAGCCTCAAGCGAAACTCCCAAAGGATCTCGAGTCTCTCATGACTCGACTGAACCAAATCCCTGGTCGAGTGCAGGAGTGGAAGAAGTCGTCTGCTTGCTGTGGCGTCGATGTTGCTGTGTCATTGGTCTGGGTCCACTACAAGGATGTTAGAGAAGACAACCTGGCTTCTCTCAAGGTTGCCAACACTAAGAAGCTCAGCTTCCAGTCCTTTATGGACACCTTCCTTGATTCCGCCACTCATATCGCGGACAACATCGACCTTAATAGCTTCGTCGAGCCAGCAAGTCCCCCTCGTGCCGAGTGAACAAACATTATGCTCCACCCTTATTTGCCTTGGAATGCCGAGTGGTTATGTAACCGTTAAACTCTTTCAGGCCTGATGCCTGAGTACTTCTGCCCGTTGCGGTTCTGAACTTTTGCGGGATTTATCTGAACTTGGTTTTCTTTGAATATGATGGTTTTGACTTTATCGCTTTTGAATGTCTTTCGATTCCGAGTGAAACTTGAACTCTTCACCTTTCGTCGAGTGGATCTAATGATGTGTTCAATCAACACCTTGTCATCCTCGTGGATCGGGATGGAGCGTATGTTGTACTTGTGATGCAGCTCTGACATTGTGTTCAGTCGACACCTCGTCGTCCTTGCGGATCGAGGTGGAGCGTATGTTGTACTTGTGATGCAGCTCTGACGTTGTGTTCAGTCGACACCTCGTCGTCCTTGCGGATTGAGATGGAGCGTACGTTGTACTTGAGATGTAGCTCAGAGTGACTTAGGCGAGTACGGGGTCGCAGCTAAGCTCCCGAGTGGGAGGATCGCTCTCCACTCAGAGTGTTTTTAACTTGGCGAGTACGGGGTCGCAGCTAAGCCCCCGAGTGGGAGGATTGCTCTCCACTCGGAATGTTTTTTAACTTAGGCGAGTACGGGGTCGCAGCTAAGCCCCCGAGTGGGAGGATAGCTCTCCACTCGGAGTGTTTTTTAACTTAGGCGAGTATGGGGTCACAGCTAAGCCCCTGAGTGGGAGGATAGCTCTCCACTCAGAGTGTCTTTTAACTTAGGCAAGTACGGGGTTGCAGCTAAGCCCCCGAGTGGGAGGATTGCTCTCCACTAGGAGTGTTTTTAAACTTAGGCGAGTTCGGGGCCGCGGCTAAGCCCCCGAGTGGGAGGATAGTTCTCCACTCGGAGTGTTTTTTACTTAGTCGAGTACGGGGTCGCAGCGAGTCAGAGGATTGCTCTCCACTCGGAGTGTTTTTAAACTTAGGCGAGTTAGGGGTCGCGGCTAAGCCCCCGAGTGGAAGGATTGCTCTCCACTTGGAATGCTTTTTAACTTAGGTGAGTACAGGGTCGCAGCTAAGCCCCCGAGTAGGAGGATAGCTCTCCACTAGGACTGTTTTTTAACTTAGGTGAGTTTGGGGTCGCAGCTAAGCCCTCGAGTGGGAGGATTGCTTTCCACTTAGAATGTTTTTTAACTTAGGCGAGTATGGGGTTGCAGCTAAGCCCCCGAGTGGCAGGATTGCTGTCCACTCAGAGTGTTTTTAACTTAGGCGAATCAGGGTCATGGCTAAGCCACCCACTTGGGGATTCAGACACAAATGATTATGGGAAATCAATCATTAAGATTCTGCAAAAATCTTGTCTTTGGTAAGCAAACTGAAGGACTTCTTCTTACAACTTGTTGATTTGAGTGATTTCAGGTATAGAAAGGACGAAGCAGCACTGCGTTCCACGCGCGAGGCTCGTCCATATTCTTGGCTATGTTGTAGATGCTTCGTTGTTAAGCACCTTGGTGATGATGGAGGGACCTTCCCAGGCCGGAGCAAGCTTGTGAGGCCGTTTCAGATCCTCTCGGAGCACAAGGTCTCCTTCCTGGAACGCTCGACCTCTGACATTACGGGCATGGAATCAACGCAGATCTTCCTAATAGATGGTTGACCGAATCAGAGCCATCTCGCTTTCCTCTTCCAGGAGATCAACTGCGTCTTCGCGTGCCTGCTCTACTTCAGTTTCTGAGAAGAGTTCCACCCAGGGAGCATTGTGCACCAAGTCACTCGGAAGCACAGCCTCGGTGCCATACACTAGGAAGAAAGGGGTTCGGTCAGTCGACCGGTTCAGCATTGTTCTCCGCCCCCATAGGACGGATGGTAACTCAGTCACGCAAGCTCCAGCAGCGTGCTTGAGGTCGCGCATCAGGTGGGATTTTAACCCTTGAAGGATCAAACCATTCGCCCTTTCTGCTTGCCCATTCGACTGCGGGTGTGCAACAGATGCATAGTCGACCCGAGTGGCTTGGGATGCACAGAACGCCTTGAACTCATCAGAATCAAAATTGAAGCCGTTATCTATGATAATGCTGTGAGGAACTCCATATCTGAATATCAACTCGTTGATGAAACTGACGGCAGTGCTTGAGTCAAGGTTTTTGATGGGCTTGGCTTCGATCCACTTAGTGTCGACTGCTACAAGCAAATGAGTGAAACCACTTCTGCTGGTTTTGAAGGGTCCAACCATATCCAACCCCCAGACTGCAAACGGCCAGACGAGTGGAATAGTCTTCAAGGCAGACGCGGGCTTGTGAGACATGTTGCAGTAGAACTTGCAGCCTGCGCACTTGTCGACTATATCTATTGCCATCCCATTTGCCCGAGGCCAATAGAACCCCGCTCGGTATGCTTTGTCCATGATGGTCCGAGAGGACGCATGGTGACCACAGGTCCCTGAGTGGATATCATTTAGGATCATTTGACCTTCTTCCGGGGTGATGCAGCATTGAGCCACTCCTGTGATACTTTCTCTGTAAAGTTGTCCTTTTATCACGGTGAAAGCTTTCGATCGATGGACTATCTGGCGAGCCTCATCCTCATCCTCTAGGAGCTCTTTCCTGAGTATGTACGCGATGTACGGTACCGTTTAATCGGGCGTGATCACCAAGAATTCCATGATCAAGTCGACCACAGCTAGAACGTTAACCTCAACCTCAGTCGGATCGGTTGAACTTATCGGTTGCGGGGGCTCTTCCTTGAAGGGATCTTCCTGTACTAACGAGGTGTGGAGATGCTCCAAGAACACGTTGTTGGGGATAGGCTTCCGAGTGGAACCAATCTTCGCTAGATCATCAGCAGCTTGATTCTTGATCGGGGTATGTGGTGGAGCTCTAACCCCTCAAACTTCTTCTCTAGCTTTCTCACTGCATTGCAATAACCGGTCATTGTTGGACTCATGACATCCCATTCCTTCATTACTTGATTAACCACTAAGTCTGAGTCGCCGTAGACCATGAAGTGCCGGACGCTGAGCGAAATGGCCATACGCAACCCATACAATAACGCCTCATACCCAGCTTCATTGTTTGAAGAATCAAAGTGAATCAGGAGGACATAACTAAGCTTGTCTCCTCCTGGGGACACTAAACCCACTCCTGCACCAGAGCCATCCAACATCTTGGATCCATCAAAGAACATGGTCCAATGTTCCGATTGAAACTGAGTCGGCTGTTGTTGTTCTATCCACTCTGTGAGGAAATCTGCAATTGCTTGAGACTTGATGGACTTCTTTGCCTCAAACTTGATATCTAAAGGAAGGAGTTCAATCGCCCATTTTGCCACTCGGCCAATTGCATCTCTATTATTCAGAATTCCTGACAATGGGGAGTCGCTGAAACTGAGTGGTCAGAAAAGTAGTGTGCAACTTTCTTCGTGGTCAGGTAAATCCCATAAACAAGCTTCTGATAATGAGGATATCTCTGCTTGGACGGGGTCAAGACTTCTGAAATGTAATACACATGGCGCTAAACTTTGAAGGCTTTGCCTTCTTCTTCCCGCTCGACCGCGAGTATTGTGCTGACAACCTGTCCCGTGGCTGTGATGTAAAGCAATAAAGGCTCCTTGCTGACCGGAGCAGCAAGCACCGGCTGGGTGGAAAGCAGGGCTTTGAGCTCTTCAAACGCTGCTTCAGCTTCGTCGTTCCACTCGAACTTGTCAGACTTCTTCATCAGTCAGTAAAGAGGCAGTGCCTTTTCACCAAGGCATGAGATGAATCGACTCAATGCAGCCAAACAACCAGTAAGCTTCTGAACATCGTGCACACGCACATGACGCTTCATTCGGAGGATTGTGCCAATCTTCTCTGGATTTGCGTCGATCCCTCGTTCGGAAACGAGAAAACTGAGCAACTTTCCACCGGGGACTCCGAATGTGCACTTTGATGGATTGAGCTTGATATCATATCTTCTCAAGTTGGCAAAGGTTTCAGCGAGGCCAGTCAGCAGGTCGGAACCTTTGCGTGACTTAACCACTATGTCATCCATGTATGCTTCCACATTCCGATTGATTTGAGTGAGCAGACACTTCTGAATCATGCACATGAATGTGGCGCTAGCATTCTTGAGGGCAAAGGGCACAGTCACATAGCAAAAACACCCGAATGGGGCGATGAAAGCTTTCTTTATCTCGTCGGGTCCATACAGTCGGATCTGATGGTACCCGGAATAAGCGTCCAGAAAGGACAATCGCTCATATCCCATAGTCGAGTCGACTATCTGGTCGATGCGGGGCAGAGGAAAATGATCTTTCAGGTAGGCCCGCTTGATGTGCTTGAAATCAATATACATTCGAAGTGACTTCTCTTTCTTGGGGACCATAAGGACGTTGGCAAGCCACTCGGAGTGGTATATCTCACGGATGAACTCGGCGGCCAGAAGCCGAGCCACCTCCTCACAAATCGCCTTTCTCTTCTCCGCGATAGACCGACGAAGATGTTCTTTAACGGGTTCTGCGTTTTAGTCGACTTGCAAATGGTGCTCAGCCAGTCCCCTGGGTAGACCTGGCATGTCAGATGGCTTCCATGCAAAGATGTCCTAGTTCTCACGGAGGATCTGGATGAGCGGTTCTTCCTATTTGCTGTCGAGTGTCATTGAGATATGGGTCGGAGCGGCATTAGGGTAGGTCAGGTGAATGTGGACTGGCCTGGTCTCGCCGGCCGACTGAAACGTGGACTCCGAGGCAGGCTTCTTGGCACGCAGCAAATCACTCGGATCTGCAGTCTTCTGATATTCTTGAAACTCTATTGTTGCCATCTGCTCATCAACGATCTTCGAACCATTCTGGAGATAATCCTCTACTCTCTGCCAGTTACCAGTGACCATGATTACTCCTTTGGGGCCAGGCATCTTCAACTTGAGGTACACATAGCACGGTCGAGCCATGAAACTAGCATAAGTAGGTCTGCCTAGAATGGCGTGATAGGCACTCTCAAAATCCACTACCTCAAACGTCAACTTTTCCTTGCGATAATTCAGAGAATCACTGAAACCACATCAAGAGTGATCTGACCGAGTGAATCGGCTTTCTTTCCTGGGATGATGCCATGGAATCGCATGTTGCTCTCACTGAGTTTGGACATTGAAATGCCCATCCCTCGGAGGGCCTCAGCGTACAATATATTCGGAGTTATCTGACCGAGTGAATCGGCTTTCTTTCCTGGGATGAGGCCATGGTATCTCATGTTGCTCTCACTGAGTTTGGAAATTGGGGTGCCCATCCCCCGGAGGGCCTCGGCATACAATACATTCAGACCACTGCCACCATCCATCAAAACCTTGGTCAGTCGGGTGCCCCCAATGACTGGGTCGACCACCAACGCTTGTCGCCCAGGGGTAGCAACATGCGGCGGGTGGTCGTACTGGGCGAATGTAATAGGGGTTTTTGACCACTTCAAATATCTAGGTGTTGCCGGAGCAACTATGTTCACCTCTCTGTTAATTACTTTTAGTCGACTTTTGCTCTCGAGATCAGCAAAAATCACCAAGGTAGCGTTAACATTGGGGTAACCACCATCATCCTCTTTGTCTTCCTCCTTATCAGACTCTTTGTCCTTTTCATTGGGCTGGCTTTCTCTGAAGCTCTGGATCAGGACGACACTGTTGAGTGGAATGCTTAGGGAGAATCGGATTCCCCTCCTCATCTTTTTTAGTGTGAATATGACACGGCAAATCCATCACATCATTTACTGCTTGATCCTCCACTTTTTTAGGGATCCATGGCCCTTTAGGCTTCCCCTTGAACTTCCCTTGGTTCAGAACTGCTGCCTCGGCAGGGCCTGCTGCCTCAGCCTTTCGCTTCTGTTTCCGACTGGAATTTCCTCCTCCGGTGTCCTGGGTGACTGGTTTGTTCTTGCCACTCCGGAGTCGGTCCTCTTCTTTGCCGTTAGCATATTTAGTGGCAATCTCCATCAGCCGAGCCAGAGACATGTCTCCGGTCCGACCGAACTTCAGATTGAGCTCTCTGTAGCGAACGCCTTCTTTAAAGGCGCAGACTGCTTGGTGATCAGATACATTCTCCAATGTGTGATGCAAAGTGATCCATCTCTGATATAAAACCTCAAGGCCTCATTCTGTTTCTGCACACAATGCTGCAATTCTGGCAAACCAGCAGGTCTCTTGCAGGTGCCCTCAATTGTTCTAGTAAACACTCGGGCCAACTCATCCCAACTCAAAATGCTTGTAGGGGCCAACTGATTCAGCCAGGCCCTGGCAGAACCTTCAAGCATCAGAGGGAGGTGCTTCATGGCCACCTCATCGCTGCCACCACCTATGTGCACGGCCACTCGGTTGTCTTCAAGCCAAGTGTCGGGCTTTTTTCTCCTGTGAACTTACTGACACCAGTCACCAATCTGAAGTTGTGAGGGATCTCAACGGCTCTGATGACTCTTCCGAAACACTCAGGGCCAGAAACGTGGATCCTGCTTCTGATGGGCTTGTCTCTATCCAGCCCCTCTCTGTATGCTCTGTTCAGGTCGACCAAACCCTGAACAAGGACTGACCTTGCGTCGAAGCCAGGCTCTCTTGGGTCGACTGGAACTCTGCGGTCATTGCCATACGGACGCCTGTCATCATACCACCGGGCGCGTATGACCCGTCCCTCGGAAGGGGCAAAGGTGCTCGACGGTGGATGTCGCGGGCGTACTCACGATAATACTCTCCATGAGCTCTTCCCAGGCGCCGATCTCGGCGGTGATCGCGATCTTCATGACACAAAGGCGACCCAAGACTGTGTGCCGACTGAACAGTATCTGCCCTTACCGATCTGCTGTGGATCCTGCTCTGCGACTGAGAAACGATGGAGTTCAGGTCTCCTGATGCTCGGAGCAGCATTCTGATCTGTTCCAAACCTCTTCCAGCTTCTGAACGGGATGGCTGAATATACTCTGCAATACGCACAGCAGTTGCGAGATTCTGGATCGGAGTGCAGAATACCTGAATTTCTGGTGGAAACAATTGTAGTGGATGTCGACTGGATTCGGGGATCAGTTGACTGGCACGTTCATCGAGAGCATGTTGGAGATTCTCCAAACGAGTGCGCTCAGCCAGCGTGGCCAGGTGCACTGCTTCCAAGGCCCGAGCCTCGGCAGTCATCCCTATGATGGGGGTCTGGAGGGCCTCCATGATGCGGTGGTGCAGCTCCTCCCTCTGCTGCGAGTTGAGAGGTTGGGGCTGATACTCCTCGTGGCCGAATGACGGGCCATCGCCACCTCCGTTGCCGTCGCTGCGACGGAAACCAGGTGAGCTGCGATGGGAGTCGACCATAAGGACTTCTGCCGCGGTGTCACAACTCCCGCTCTCGGAAAATGTGTCTACAAAGTCAGTCGACAGGTCGACTGGACCGCAGTGAAATATGTCGGGCTCGATTGCCGCGACTTGGGGGGTTGACCGTCTGACAACCCACTGCATGCTTCACCCACTGCTGAATCCGCGCCCGACCAGATCTCTTGCGGCGACTGAGGGAGTCCTGGATTAGGGGGTATCCGGACAGCCGGACTGTGTACAACGTCCGGACTATTGAAGCGTGAAGATACAAGACTCAAAGACTTCGTCCCGTGTCCGGATGGGATTCTCCTTGGCGTGGAACGCAAGCTTGGCAATCTGGATGTTATATTTCCTTCCTTGTAACCGACTCCATGTAAACCCTAGCCCTCTCCGGTGTCTATATAAACCGAAGAGGTTGGTCCTTAGAAGGCCAATCACAATTACAATCATACCATCATAGGCTAGCTCTTAGGGTTTAGCCTCTATGATCTCGTGGTAGATCTACTCTTGTACTACCCATATCTTCAATATTAATCAAGCAAGAAGTAGGGGTTTACCTCCATGGAGCGGGCCCGAACCTGGGTAAACATTGTGTCCCTTGCTTCCTGTTACCATCAGCCTAGACGCACAGATCGGGATCCCCTACCCGAGATCCGCCGGTTTTGACACCGACATTGGTGCTTTCATTGAGAGTTCCTCTGTGTCGTCGCTGCCGGGCTTGATGGCGCCTTCAATCGTCAACAACATGGTCCAGGGGGAGACTTTTCTCCCCGAACAGATCTTCGTGTTCGGAGGCTTCGCACTGTGGGCCAATTCGCTTGGCCATCTGGAGCAGATCGACGGCTATGCCCCTGGCCACCAGATCAGGTTCGGAAACTTGAACTACACAGCGGATATTTGCGGAGACTTGATCTTCGACCGATTTGGGCCTGCGCCAGGAGCACCGAACAATCACGATGAGCACGGCTTAGTCCTGCTGTCGGACGAAGCTCGGGATATCACCCCTGAAGTAGCCTCGGATCTAAATCCGGAGCAGGTTGCGTTGCCTAAGGACGAAGGGGTGGACCCCGCCCCGCAGGCCGCACACTCATCGGCGGTGGAGCCGAACACAGGTCTCACCTCTGCGGAGCCCTGTAACCCCAGGCCCCCGGACTCGTATCCGGTTGTTGGTTTCGGTCCGCACACCCTCGAGCCAGCTGAGCCAGGTTGGGCTCCGGTAATGGAGTTTACCACTGTGGACATCTTCTAGCACTCACCCTTGCGACATGTTGAACTCATTAAAGTCTCTCTCTTTGTCAGGAGGCTCTGGGTCGAACTATGTCCAGCTTGAGTGGGAAGCAGGCGACAAAGGAATTCGCTGCCCACCTACCACCCACTTCATTGCCACGGTCGATGATTTAACCGACGTGCTTGACTTCGACTCCGAAGACATCAACGGTATGGATGACGATGCAGGAGAATTATAGGAGCCATCACTCACAGGGCGGTGGACGGCCACCTCCTCATACGATATATACATGGTGGACACTCCAAAGGAAACCAATGGCGACGAGGCAACGAAGGATAACCCCTCAGGGAGAAAAGCAAAGCATGGGCTCGTCGGCGCTGCTCCAAGCCCCGCCACAGTAATACCGGCCACAGAGAGGAAAGCAATCCGGATGGTGCCGAAGAGGAATACAACCCTGACCAGCCCGCCTTCGAGCAGGCCGAACAGGAGGATGAGTAGGTCAGCCCAGACAAACAGGCGACTGACGGATACCCGGAGGAGGACAACTATATGCCCCCCTCTAAAGACGAGATTAGCCTCGGCGACGACGAGTTCGGCGTGCCTGAGGATCCCGTGGAGCAGGAGCGCTTCAAGCGCCGGCTTATTGCCACTGCGAGGAGCCTAAAGAAGAAGCAGCAACTCCAAACTGATCAAGACCTGCTCACAGATAGATGGACTGAAGTCCTGGCAGCCAAGGAATACGGACTTGAGCGCCAAACGGCTGACCGGCCACCCCGTGGCCGGGATAAAACGGGATATCAGCCCGAATACTAGTCCGCACCCCCACGCCAATACACGACGGCCTGGGGCAACAGGCAAGACCTGCAAGATATACTAGAAAACAAAGCAGGACAGCCACGATCGATCTACGGATCATGGGGGCGCGCCCCAGCGTGCGATGATGACCGTCACGCCCGATATATTATCAACAAGTCCGGCCGGGCCGAACACAGCAACCCAGACCAATTTGAACTGCGTAGCCACATAGCCCGGTACAGAGGCACCGCACACCCCCTCTGTTTCACTGACGAAGTGATGGATCATGAATTCCCAGAAGGGTTCAAACCCATAAACATCGGATCATACGATGGCACAACAGACCCCGCAGTATGGATCAAAGATTTCCTTCTCCAGATTCACATGGCCTGCGGAGACGATCTACACGCCATCAAGTATCTTCCCCTTAAGCTCAAAGGACCAGCCCGGCACTGGCTAAACAGCCTGCCAACAAATTCCATTGGCAGTTGGGAAAACCTAGAAGACGCATTCCTCGACAACATCCAGGGCACATATGTGCGACCACCGGACGCTGATGACCTGAGCCACATTACTCAACAACCCGGAGAGTCAGCAAGGAAATTCTGGACTTGGTTCCTAACTAAAAAGAACCAAATAGTCGACTGACGCGGAAGTCATGGCGGCTTTTAAGCATAATATCCGCGACGAGTGGCTTGCTCGACACCTCGGCCAGGAAAAACCCAAGTCCATGGCAGCTCTCACAACACTAATGACCCGCTTTTGCGTGGGCGAGGACAGCTGGTTGGCTCGCAGCGGCACCACGCCACATTCCAGCACTTCGGATGTCCGCGACAATAACGGCAAGCCACGACGCAACAGACATAAGCGACGGAACAACGGCGACAACACTGAAGACACGGCAGTAAACGCCGGATTCAGCGGATCCAAGTCCGGTCAGCGGAAGAATCCATTCAAAAGAAACAATCAGGGACCGTCCAGTCTGGACCGTATACTGGAGCGCTCATGCCAAATTCATGGTACCCCGGACAAGCCAGCCAACCACACCAATAGAGACTGCTAGGTGTTCAAACAGTCCGGCAAAATAAACACCAAAAACAATGAAAAGGGGCTGCACAGCGACGATGACGAAGAGCCCCGGCGTCCGAACACGGGGAGACAAAAGAAATCCCCCCCCCCAGGTGAAAACGGTCAACATGATCTACGCCACCCACATTCCCAAACGGGAACGAAAGCGAGCACTACATGATGTCCATGCGATGGAGCCAGTCGCCCCCAAATTTAACCCATGGTCAGCTTGCCCGATCACCTTTGATCGTAGGGATCACCCTACTAGCATCCGTCACGGCGGCTCAGCCGCATTGGTCCTAGACCCAATCATCGACGGATTCCACCTCACGAGAGTCCTTATGGACGGTGGCAGCAGCCTGAACCTGCTTTATTAGGACATAGTGCGCAAAATGGGCATTGACCCTTCAAGGATCAAGCCCACCAAAACCACCTTTCAAGGTGTAATTCCTGGAGTAGAGGACCATTGTACGGGCTCTATAACATTGGAAGTGGTCTTCGGATCTCCGGATAACTTCCGAAGCAAAGAGTTAATCTTCGATATCGTCCCCTTCCGCAGTGGTTATCACGCACTGCTAGGACGAACCGCATTCGCTAGATTCAATGTGGTACCACATTATGCATACCTAAAGCTCAAGATGCCAGGACCACGCAGGGTCATAACAGTCAACGGAAACATGGACCGCTCTCTTCGAATAGAAGAGCATACTGCAGCCCTCGCGGCGGAAGTACAATGTGGCCTCCTACGACAAACCAATCCGGCGACAACAACTCCGAGCACCGTCAAGGGAGTCCGGAGCACCCCACAACAGGACCATCAGGCACGCCAAGAGCGCGACTAGCAGTCCGGCCTCCGCTCAAGCCCCATCAAAGCATCATTCGTGCCACGCGCATACCATTACGCACTCAAAATACCATGGGCACAGGCGGAGGCGCAGCAGTGACTCAGTCAACATTGCGGTATCACTGCAACATACCTTCATAATCTTTCCCTTTTACCTTTCAGGACATTGCCTTAGTGCAGCCTCTTCAGAAGAGCCGGATTGCCGGACTTACATAGGAGAGATAACCAAGGAGGCAATGAGCTTTGCGCATAGAAGGAAACACCCAGGTGGAATCTATTTACGATCGTTATACCTCTTTTATCTATCTGTACGTGACCTGCCCCCGGATAGGACATGTCAAATAGTCCTATTTATCTCCGCTTAATGCATTGATTGTAAACATACGCTTAAACGTATTATTCATCAATGGGAGATCACATATAGCGTCAGCTTATCAGTCTTATTTGAGCATTTTTCTCACAAATGTTTATTTGATATTGCATCTGTACACCTTGGTACGTTCAGTTTGCCAGTGGCTTATTATGGCGCCCCATAATACGGCAAGAAAAGTCCGAACACTTTCAACAGTGCGGCACCCCGAACTTATAGCACTATATGCATCAGCTCCGAATCATGTCTTGGATCTATAGTTGGTTAGCCCGGCTCCCTTGTTTTGGAACCTTACATTCCGTTATATTGGCTAAGGTAGCGCAGGGAGAACTACTGCGATTGTGTCCCAGTTCTTCTGGACGAGCACCTCAGTAGAGAAAGCCGAAAACTGACCGGCATGATGTGGTGAGAGCTGGTCACTGTTCGAGAGGTCTTAAAATCCTTAAAGATTTCTCCGCTTTAGGCGATAAATCGGCTCCGTCCGATCTAGGCATATATAGCGCCCCAATTTGGCCTTCCGGATTCTAGGGGCTTCGCCGAAATTTAAAATTGTAGACTTCTATGGCTAAGTGAAAGTTATAAAGCCACATAGTCTGATTGCCTTGTTCGCTGCGCCCGACACCTCCTTAAGGGACCAAACATTTGGATAAAGAGTGTCCGGGTTTTCCACGAACACCCCAGTACTAGTTACATGGGGGTGGAAGCGGACGACTAGCCTACTTTCAGAATTTTATAAACAGCCGCACAGAAGGTAATATTTTAAATAACAAAAGCGCTACATAGCACAAGTAACTTTGTCCTTAAATTACAAACATGACAGAAGTGAATTCATTCTAAAATAGTGTCCTTGGTACATTCATCGGCCACGAGACGAGCGCCCTTCATAACGCCATCGTAATACTTCTCCGGATAGCGATGCGCCTTGCCCTCCGGCGGCCCATCCTTCACTAGCTACTCCGCATCCAGCTTGCCCCAATGCACCTTCGCGTGGGCAAAGGCCCGGCGGGCACCCTCAATGCAAACAGATTGCTTGATCACTTCAAGCCGCGGACAGGCATTCACCAACCGCTTGATCAGGCCGAAGTAGCTAGTGGGCAGGGGCTCACCAAGACACATCCGGACTATGAAATCTTTCATAGCCACTTTGGACGCCCTGTGGAGTTCGACCAACTTCTTCAGTTGGTCACTCAGAGGCATTGGATGTTCGGCCCCAGCATACTGGGACCAGAACAACTTCTCCGTTGCGCTCCCATTCTGGGCACGGTAGAACTCCGCGGCATCTGATACGCTACGTGGCAGATCTGTGAATGCACCTAGAGAGCTCCGAATTCTAGTAAGTAAAAGAAACGCCTCCTCCATGTGTTTGCTTTGAATAAAGAATTTCTTACCCGCCGCTGTCTTTTTGGCCTCCTGGATTTCCTGCTGTGCCTTCTCGGCTTCGGCCTTGGCGTCTTTCATACTCACAAGGGCCTTCGCAAGCTCGGCCTCTTTCATCTTCAGATCATGCTCCATGGACTCGAACTTCTTGTCGAGATCCCGGAGCTCTTGCTGTACCTCACCCACTCTAGCACTTTGCTTTTTGCGCTCCTTGCATTCCAAGTCTGCCTTGTCTTCGGCCTTGGACAGCGCTTTCTTTAGGACGCCACTTCGAAAGTGGCCCCTGTTGCACAGTCACGACGCTTGGTCGTTAGACTAACCAATATTATCTATCCTTAAATACATAAGAGCGGGGAATCACTTACCTTTGTTCTCTTCGAGCTGCCTCTTCGTGAGGTCGAGCTCTCCCTGCGCCTGCTCCAGGTCCCGCTTTAGTTCAGCAACCTCGGCTCTGCGGGCAGCAGTGGCAAGCAACACAGCCTGAACATTCATTATTAGACTCCTGCGGATTATAGTTGACCCTCCGTTTGGCTTTTCCTTCTGAACACCAAACAGAGTATCATGGGCTACTACCTATCGGGTGGTAATTTCATACATTTTTATTACTTACCTCAAAGCCCATCAGGAGGCTTGTGCAGGCTTCGGTTAGTCTGCTCTTGGCAGACAGAACCTTTTGAATCACCACACTCATAAGAGTACGGTGCTCGTCATCTATGGAAGCGCCTCGAAGCGCTTCCAGCAGACTATCGGACGCTTGAGTTGCAACGGAAGTCGTCGGCATGGACGGCTCTCCCTCCCTAGCGAGGGGCCGCCTGCCCGCATCCGGAGCCATTGAAGGCTCCGGCACAGTACCCGGATGAGAGTCCGGCTTGCTGCGGCTCTCATCGGCACGATCCGCGGGGATCTTGAACCCCGCGTGTCCGACATCCGGAATTCCGCCTTCGGGCGTCTCCAAAATCACCTCCCCCCGCTCTGGGAGCCTTTGGGATAACACCTCTATCTCATCCGCGGGCTGAGGAGTAGTGGCCGTCGGGAGCGAATTCATCTCTGAATCGCTCAGGGACCCGGACGAAGAAGATACCTCGGGATGGACCCTGGCCGGACTGCATGTATGTTCGGTGTTATAAAAAATACTGTGAAGTAAGGTCATGATAGAGTGTGGATACTTACGATCACGCTAGGGGCTTCCCTCTGGGCAGCCACCCCTCCTCGCTGTGAGCGGCCGTGGTGGAGTAGTCCGGAAGGGACACCTTTCCCTTCTTGGACGTTCCAGCCTACCCCTCTGGGGCAGCTTTCCTCTTTTTCTCCTCCCCAGTGCGGGGAGGTAGAGTTTCTTCTTGCTTCCCCCCGCCTCCGTGGGAGGAATCTGTCTTGTCGTCATCGAACGACATGGGTATGACGGCCTTGCGCCGAGGGCCTTTCCCGGCCCCCTGGTCTGCCTTCTCAGGCCCCCCATCCTCTCCGGATGGGGCGGCCTCTTCTTCTTCCTCCCCCTTGGGGGAGGAGTTTGCCTCGTCGTCTTTGGACGAGGCCTCCGGCACAATCTTACGTCGGAGACCCTTCCTGGTCCCCGGGGCCTTCTTTTCGGCCTTCTTCTCCGACACCTTGTAGGGCGCCGGGACTAGCATCTCCGTCACGAGAGCATCAGCTGGGCCTTCTGGCAGCGGAGCCGGACAGTCAATCTGCTCCGCCGTCTCCACATAATCCTGAACAAATATGCACAATTACTTAAGGCTCCCCCATGAATATATTGGGAGGAACCGAATCCGATGGTAGCCTGAAAACTCACCTGACTAGGAGGCCGCGCGGTGTGGTGCCCATGGTCCTCGGATGTGGGAGGAGGTACTTCGGAGGCCTTGAACAACGCCTTCCATGCGTCTTTGTGCATCATGCCATAGAGCCTCCAAAGCGTCTGGTGTTCGGCTGGGACGAACTCCCATAGATTAAGTACCCGCCTTTGGCACGAGAGAATCCAGCGAACGAGCATGACCTGGATCTCGTTGACAAGCTTGATGTTCTTGTCCTTCATGCTCTTGATGCAGGTCTGGAGTCCGATCAGCTCTGTAGATTCGCCCCAGGACAGGCCCTTCTTTTCCCAGGAGGTGAGCCGCATGGGGGTTCCGGGTCGTTACTTGGGGGCCGCCGCCCAGTCGGCGCCGCGTGGCTCGGTGATGTCAAACCACCCCGATTGCCACCCCTTCACGGTTTCCGCAAAGGAGCCGTCCAGCCAGGTGACGTTAGGCATCTTGCCCGCCATGGCCCCTCTGCATTCCGCTTGCTGGCCGCTTACAATCTTCGGCTTCACGCAGAAGATTTGCAGCCACAGGCTGAGGTGAGGCCGGATGCGGAGGAAGGCCTCGCATACGACGATGAACGCCGATATGTTGAGGATGAAATTCGGGCCTAGATCATGGAAATCTAGCCCGTAGTAGAACATGAGCCCGCGGACGAAGGGATGAAGTGGAAATCCCAGTCCATGGACGAAGTGGGCGACAAACACGACCCTCTCGTGGGGTCCTGGGGTCGGGATGACCTGCCCGACGTCTGGTAGCCGGTGCACTATGTCTGCGGCCAAGTATCCGGCCGCCCGAAGATTTGCGATATGCTTCTTCTTGACGGTGGAAGCCACCCACTTGGCTCCTGCTTCGGACATATTTAGTTGTGCGGAGAAGGCTTGGGCTTGGGCGCTGGAGCTCGAGGGGGAAAGAGTGGGTGAAGGAGGAAGAAGGTGTGGGAAAAATGGGGAACTCTTATCCCTTGATAGAGGCGACGAAAGCGGTGTGCCTCCCCACTTGCCCGTTGAGAATCGCTTACTTTGCAAGCGCCACGATTGATGGCGTGGTGGCATTACCTATACCCGTATTGATGAGAATCCCTTGACAAGGGGACACGATCTCTGCTTTGACAAGACGTGTCAAGGAAACCGCCTCGCAATATGCGTTGTGGCTGGTTGTGGGAAAACGATTTGAATAATGACCCGATCGTAATGACACGTCGCATTGTCTAAAAAGTTGTCAGCAGATTGCATTTGTGAAATGTCATTCTCTCTACGGTGGTATGTGAAGATCATTTTGTGGATCCGGACACGATTCAAGTGTTCGATAATTACTTTGGAGTATTCGGAGAAGGAACCCGCCCTGCAATGCCGAAGATAAGACTACGGGACAGACTAATCGTCATTGAAGCCTGGTTCAGGGGCTACTGAGGGAGTCCTAGATTAGGGGGCATCCGGATAGCCGGACTGTGTACAACGTCCGGACTATTGAAGCGTGAAGATAGAAGACTCAAAGACTTCGTCCCGTGTCCGGATGGGATTCTCCTTGGCGTGGAAGGCAAGCTTGGCGATCCGGATGTTATATTTCCTTCCTTGTAACCGACTCCATGTAAACCCTAGCCCTCTCCGGTGTCTATATAAACCAGAGAGGTCGGTCCTTAGAAGGGTTTAGCCTCTACAATCTCGTGGTATATCTACTCTTGTACTACCCATATCTTCAATATTAATCAAGCAGAAAGTAGGGTTTTACCTCCATCGAGAGGGCCCGAACCTGGGTAAACATTGTGTCCCTTGCTTCCTATTACCATCAGCCTAGACGCACAGATCGGGACCCCCTACCCGAGATCCGCCAGTTTTGACACCGACAATGATGTCCAGCGGAGTGAGAAGGTGACGTGAGGGCCGACCGATATGGGGTCGACGGTTGCCGAAGGAGGACGCCCTAGGCACTCGTGCGGAAGTGCGATGAACCACGGATCAGGAGAGCCGTGACGTTGAGGGGGGCTTCCTGGAGCCAGGCGGAGTCGTCGGCGACGAAAGTGAGCGCGCCGAGTTGGAACTCGGGGCCCATGACCAAACCGCCGCTGGAAACCATGTTGATGAAGATCGGAGAAAATGCAACCTCACTGGAAGTCGCTAAGACACTTGCCCCATGGTGGGTGCCAACTGTCGTGGTACTAAGTCTAATAGTGAGAATAGGGGGTATGTATGAGGAGGCGAGGCCCTAGCTACGGTGAGGTTGTACACACGAGTTTACGAGTTCAGGCCCCTCTCAGAGGAGGTAAAAGCCCTACGTCTCAGTGCCCTGAGGCGGTTGACTAGAATATGGGTGTGTGTTACAAGGGGTGCGAACCCTTGTCCCAGAGGAGGGGGTATCTTATATAGAGTGCGCTAGGACCCCAGCCCACCTCCGTTACAGGGGTTCAATGTACATTAAGACATGGCGTTACTGGTAACGCCAGCTATAAAGTGTATTCAATGATCTTTAATACTACGGAGTGAACGCCTGACCATTGTCATCCTGAGTGACTCTAGGTCTTCTGTACTCCGAGTGGATTCCTGTATGGTCGAATGACTCCATCCAAGTCGAGTGAAGTGGGGGTATCCGAGTGGGGTGACTAGTCGAGTGGATTGCAATCGGTGGCCTCAGTTGATACTTCCTGCTGTGCTTTGAATGTCTTTGCTTCTAGGGTAGTGACCTTGGGTGGGGCGTATAGGTCAGGCCTATGACCCTACCCTAGGTATATAGCATCGTCAATATCCACAGACATAGAGTGAAGCACACACATGATGATGTCCACGATAGTATTAGGTTACCTCGTCCCTTGTCTTACCAACAAGAGGGTTTGTGACTCCTTGAACTAGTGCAAGATGTGGAAGTTGTTTGCACTTGTCCATGCCAAAATGAATATGACTGAAGTATGTTGGCAGAGTCACCCTCAAGAACTCTCTAGTTCTTCTTCTTTGGGATCCACATCATCTTGATGGGAATCCTTAGTGTTGAAGATGTACTTGATGAATAGAACTTGATGTAGTCTTGGGAACCCACTTGACCAAGGCCTTCAGAGCATCTTCAAATGCATCAATCTCCTCTTGAAGCTTGTCCTTGCCTTTTAGCTTGTGGTCTTGTGGTGGAAGAACATCTTGAGCTTGTGTCCCCTTGAAGGAAGTAGGGTCATACTTCTCTTGTTGAGGAACAAACTTCGTCTTGGGGGTATTGATCTTCTTCCCACTTAACTCCATTGGCATTGAACTTTCATTCAAAACCAACACCTTGATTCTTCCGGTGCCTTCCTTGCTTGCATACAATTTTCTCAAATTGCTTACTTCCGGCAAGGCTTTTGTAAACACCTTTCTCTATAATTCCCTTCAATAAGCTATTTTCTTGCTCAAGTGTAACTTGGCTAAGAGAGTCATTAGTGGAATCAAGAGAACTACTAGAAGCAACAATATTCGATTTTACTTGTTCTTGTTGCTAGATTTTACTTGTAGCATGTAAGTAGACAAGAGTAAATGCTTGGCAATGTAAGAAGAACTTCTCTTCCAAATATCATCATTGATGGCCTTTAAGAACCCATGTTCTTGCTCAAGATTGAGCTTTTCGAAGCGTAACTTCTCATGAGTTTTTAAAAGTTTTCGATGATCTTCTAAAGTAGTTTCATGAGATAATTTTACAGTGTTTAGTTCTTTAGTTAGACGCTCAATCTCCTTCTTATCATTGTCATTGGTTTATGTTGATTAACATGATTAATTGATGTTTCATCATAGTATTCATCACTAGAGTTGTCAACAAGCAAATCATCATCACCAGCAAATCATCTTCATCACTATTGAAATCAACATAATCGGGGTGTGATACCTTGGGGCCTTTGGCGATGAAGAATCATCCAATTCCTTCATTTGGTGAGTCAAATATATCATAGGAGTTGGTTGACACAAGTGCTAGACCGGGAACACCTTCATCTTGAGTATATTCACAGTCGGAGTGATAACTATCACTTTTCTCGGAGTGGTGGTCGGAGTCGGAACCGGATACAATTGTAGTGTCCGGGTCTTCCACAATTGTAGCAATTTCGCTCACGACTAGAAGATCTTTTTTCATTGTAGGACCTTGACTTGGAACTTCTTTCCTTGCTTCTACTCTTGTAGAATTTGTTGAAGTTCTTCACCATTAAGCTCAATTCTTCATTGAAGGCTTGTTTCTCATTTGATGATGTAGGAACATCGCATGAGGCTTCGTAAGCACCACTAGATTTGTTGTGAAGCTCTTCTTTGTCCTTGAGTGACATCTCATGAGCAATAATTCTTCCAATGACTTCGGTTGGCCTGAGATCTTTGTAATTTGGCATCATTTGGATCAATGTGCACATGGTATCATATTTTCCATCCAAGGCTCTCAAGATCTTCTTGATGATGAATTTGTCGGTCATCTCTTCACTTCCTAAGACGGCAATCTCATTTGTAATGAGAGAAAGCCTAGAGTACACTTCATCGACACCTTCACAATCCTTCATTTTGAACTTGTCAAGTTTACTTTGAAGCACATCCAACTTGGATTCCCTGGCGGAGTCGGTACCTTCATGCATATCAATCAAAGTGTCCCAAATTTGTTGAATTCTTGGATTCTCAAGACGGCTGATTTTTTTGAATTCTTTGGGGCACAGTGCGTTGAAGAGGATATCGCAAGCTTGAGCATTGTATTGCAACATCTTGAATTCTTCCACGGTAGCTTCACGGTTTGGTTCTCTCCCATCAAAGAATTCACCTTGCAAACCAATACACACAATAGCCCAAATGGCGGGGTTATGTCCAAGAATATGCATTTTCATCTTATGTTTCCAACTAGCAAAATTTGTACCATCAAAGAAAGGACCTCTACGGTGGTAATTTCCCTCACTAGACGCCATACTCTCCTAGTTTGTGAAACCAAGGCTATGATCACCAAAGCTATGGAAATCAAGGCAAATGGAAACCTGGCTCTGATACCACCTGTAGGATCGAAAGTATGTCTAGAGGGGGGTGACTAGACTACTTGACCAAATAAAACATAACCTTTTCCCAATTTTAGTTCTTGGCAGATTTTAGCAACTTAGCACAAGTCAAGCAATCTCAATACAATCAAGCAAGCATGCAAAGAGTATATGGGCAGCGGAAAGTAAAGCATGCAACTTGCAAGAAAGTAAATGGGAGGAGTATGGAGGGAGCAAACGCAATGTTGACACGGAGATTTTTGGTGTGCTTCCGATAGGTGGTGCTATCATGCATCCACATTGATGGAGACTTCAACCCACGAAGGGTAATGGTTGCGCGAGTCCACGGAGAGCTCCACCCGCGAAGGGTCCACGAAGAAGCAACCTTGTCTATCCCACCATGGCTATCGCACACGAAGGACTTGCCTCACTTTGGTAGATCTTCATGAAGTAGGCGATCTCCTTGCCCTTACAAACTTCTTGGTTCAACTCCACAATCTTGATGGAGGCTCCCAAGCGACACCTAACCAATCTAGGAGACACCACTCTCCAAAAGGTAATAGATGGTGTGTTGATGATGAACTCCTTGCTCTTGTGCTTCAAATGATAGTTGCCCCAACACTCAACTCTCTCTCACAGATTTGTCTATGGTGGAAAGATGATTTGAGTGGAAAGCAACTTGGGGAAGGCTAGAGATCAAGATTCTTGTGGTAGGATTGGAATATTTTGGTCTCAACACATGAGTAGGTGGCTCTCTCTTAGAAAATGAGTAGTGGAAGTGTAGGTATGTTCTGATGGCTCACCTCATGAATGAATAATGGGTGGAGGGGTATATATAGCCTCCACACAAAATCTAACCATTACACACAGATTCCCAAACTCAGTGGGACCGACTCATAAAACTCGGTCAGACCGATCCAGGTAAAAATATGAACGTTAGAGTTTTCGGTGGGACTGATTTAGTCATCTCGGTGACACCGATATGCTAGGGTAAGGGCATAACGTAATCTTGGTGTGATCGATAGCATAAACTCGGTGGGACCAATTTCAGCAATAGGCACATAGAGGGTTGGTCAGGCAAACTCGGTGGGACCGATTCGCTCACTTTGGTGGAACCGAAATGTTACGAGAAGGAAACAGGGAGTTTTCAATGCAGACTCGGTGGACCAATTTGCACCGAAATGTTACAAAAGGGAAACAGAGAGTTTGCAATCCCATCTCGGTGATACCGAGATCCCTATCGGTGAGATCGAAGTAACTAGGGTTTGTGGCAGTGGCTATGTCAAATGAAACTTGGTGGCGCCGGATAGATCAAATCGGTGGGGCCGAATTTGACTTTTAGGTTTAGGACATATGTGGATGTGAGAAAGTGGTTGAAGGTTTTGGAGCATACCACTAAGCATTTTAAGCAAGTAAGCCATTAAGCAGCACCTCATCCCCTTTTAATAGTATCGGCTTTCCTATGGACTCAATGTGATCTTGGATCACTAAAATGAAAATGTAGAGTCTTGAGCTCATTGCCAATATGTGTCCGTTGCATTTTGAGGGGTCCACATCTCTAGTCCATGCCTTGCCAATCATTGAACTTTCTGAAATGATCATCTTGAAAGAGCATTAGTTCAATGAACTATATGTTGTTAAGAATTACCAAAACCACCCAGGGATTAGTTGCACTTTCATCATGTTCATCACTAGATTGTGTTTCATCATCAGAAATAGAAATATCATTTGGATTCTCAGGTGTGTCTATAACAGGTCACTAGAAGCATGCAAAGTCCTATCATCATTCTTTTTATTTTTATGTGGACTAGGTGCATCAATATTAATTGTCTAAGAGTCTTGCTCAACTCTCTTAGGATGGCCCTCAGGATATAAAGGTTCCTGAGTCATTTTACCACCTCTAGTCATAACTCTAACAACAGGATCATTCATCTTATTATTCATTTCATTAAGCAGATCATTTTGTGCCTTGAGAACTTGTTCTACTTGAGTTTTTACCATGGAAGCATGTTTACTAACAAACTTGAGATCACTAAATAGTTCTACACATATAGTCACTCAAGTGTTCAAGCATATAAGCATTTCATTTCAGTTATCTACTAACATATGCATTGAAGTTTTCTTGTTTAACAATAAAGTATCAAATTCACCCAAACATTGACTAGCGGATTTATTATAAGGAATATCACCTTCATCAAATCGATATCTACTACCTGTGTCAGGATATTAAGACTGTGTATTTCTTCAATAGGTGGTAAATTATTAACATCTTCAGCTTTAATACCTTTTTATTTCATAGATTTATTTGCCTCTAGCATATCTTCAGGACTGAGAAATAGAATACCTCTCTTCTTCGGAGTTGGCTTAGGAGGTGGTTCGGGGAGAGTCCAATCATTATCATTACTCAATATATGGTTCAATAATACTTGAGCTTGTTCAACAGTTCATTCCCTGAAAAGACAACCAACACAACTATCTAGGTGGTCCCTAGAAGCATTGGTCAGTCCATTATACAAGATATCTAGTATTTCATTTGTCTTGAGAGGATGATCAGCCAAAGCATTAAGTAATTTGAGAAGTCTCCCCCAAGCTTGTGGGAGACTCTCTACTTCAATTTGCACAAAGTTAAATATTTTCTTTAGAGCAGCTTGTTTCTTATGAGCAGGAAAATATTTTTCCAGAGAAGTAATATATCATATCCTGGGGACTACGCACATAACCAGGAGCAAGAGAATTAAACCATATCTTAGCATCACCCTATAATGTGAAAGGAAACAACTTAAGAATATAGTAATACTGATTTTTTTCCTCATGAGAAAATAGGGTGGCTATATCATTTATTTTAGTAAGATGCGCCACAATAGTTTCATATTCATAACCATGGAAAGGATCAGATTCAACCAAAGTGATTAACTGAAGATCGACAGAGGATTCATAATCCTTATCAGTAACAAAGATAGGTGAAGTAGAAAACTTAGGATCATATTGCATTCTAGCATTCAAAGATTTTTCTTTCAACTTGACTAGTAATTTCTTAAGATCCTCTCTATCCTTACAAGCAAGAAAGTCCCTAGATACCTCTCCATCCATAACATAACCCTCAGGTATAACAGGCAATTCATATCTAGGAGTGCTAGGTCTAATAGGTGTTTCAAAGTTTTCAGATTCAATAATTTCACCAATTTCAGAAATATCATCAGTTTCAGCATTAACTCCAGCAAGTTGCTCATCAAGAAATTCACCTAGTGGCACAGTATTATCAAGCAAAGTAGTAGTATCATCATATGCCTCATTCGTAGTAGAAGTAGCATTGTCAATTACTTGGGACATATCGGAATTAATAGCATGTGTAGGTGTCACAAGCTTACCCAAAACAGAAGGTGAATTAAGTGCAGAGCTAGATGGTAGTTCCTTACCTCCCCTCGTAGTAGAGGAAAAAAATATTAGTTCTGGTATCCTTCAGATTCTTCATAGTGATGAATAGATATAAATCCCAAGTGACTCAGCAAATATAGCTATGCTCCCCGGCAACGGTGCCAGAAAAAGGTCTTGATAACCCACAAGTATAGGGGATCACAACAGTTTTCGAGGGTAGAGTATTCAACCCAAATTTATTGATTCGACACAAGGGGGGCCAAAGAATATTCACGAGTATTAGCAGTTGAGTTGTAAATTCAACCACACCTGAAAGACTTAATATCTGCAGCAAAGTATTTAGTAGCAAATTAGTATGGAAGTAACGGTAACGGTGGCAAAAGTAACAGTAGCAGTTTGTAGTGATTGTAACAGCAGTAGGAATGGAAGTAACTTAGCAAAGATCAATATGTGAAAAGTTGGATCGGGAATGATAATTGTGTTGGATAATATTCAACATGTAGCAGTTATAACCTAGGGTGACACAGAACTAGCTCCAATTCATCAATATAAGGCAGGCATGTATTCCGTATATAGTCATACGCGCTTACGGAAAAGAACTTGCATGACATACTTTGTCCTACCCTCCTATGGCAGCGGAGTCCTAACACTGGTACGTGTTGATGTTATACAAACGGTTTTTAACCCCTTTCCGCGACAACACTTGGAACCGTCGCCAAGTGAGTGTGGGCGATAGGGGGGTCCTTCCCACACGACCAACAAATTGTTGGGGATAGGCCCTCCTGACACACAAGTTGGCTCGTGTGCGATCGGGCGAGGCATCAAAACCCAATTGTTTCCGTTCGTATGTACATCCCACACGGTGAATCCCAGAAAAACATTTTTGTTTGTATGTATATCACACACAGTCAATCCAAGTAGTACATTTCCGTTCTTATGTACATCCCACACAGTCAATCTAGGGAAAATGTTTTCGTTCATATGTACTTCCCACATAGTAAATCCAGGGAAAACGTTTCCATTCGTATGTACATCCCAAATGATTAGGCCGCTATAGTCATGTGAAAAAGGTGGACATCAACATTTAATCCGCTGATATGTTTGTGATAGGTACGTTATCCCACACGGTTCAAGAATGTAAAATGTGTGCGGTGCCTGTCGTGGAATTATCACGTCAGATGTCCTAGTGTGAGGACTTAGTCGTGGAGCCATTGCAATGAGATTAGCTTAAAGGGGTTAAACCGGACAAAGGACACGGGGAGTTTATACTGGTTTGGCCCCTTGTGGTGAAGGTAAAAGCCTACGATCCAGTTGTGGTGGAATTGATGGGGTTTCGATGACCAGGGAGCGATTCCGCTTTGCCTAGCTCTCAAGTTGTTGTTTCTTGTCCCTGAACCACCGCCGGGTCGTCCCTTTATATACACAGGTTGATGCTCGGCGGTTTACAGAATCCCGACCGGCTCATACATGTGTCCGGCTCGGTTTCTACCCTTTCCTTTCTTACAACACAAGTTACACAGTATATGGTGGTTTATGTCCACGGGCCCTAATCCGCCTTTGGGCCCTGGGCTTCTAAATTCTACAGTAAAGCGCCATACTCCTTGTCTTCATGGGCTTAAATATGGATGACTCGTTACAGGTATAACCCGGCCCTACCTGGGCGGTTTATACTCAGTAGTTATATCCCCAACATTAGGCCCCAAATTGATTTGAACCTGTTCATGTCAATCTTCCACACTTAAGAAAATTCCTTCTTGAACAACTTCGTGTGAACCTTGTAATCCGCCAAGCCATCATCTTCCAAGATTATAATAAACCGCCATGACGTCACCTACTTATCAAAAAACCGTACATACCTCCCCTTTATTAATGAGCTTCTGAAAATCGAGGCGACAGTTCTGTCACATATCCATTTTTTGGGCTCCTCGATTCTCGTGCCTGTCGCTTATCCCTTCGCCTTATAAATAACACTAAGGGTCATTTTTACTTTTCCCCCTCGTGCCTCTTCACTTCTTCCTCCTCGTGTCGAACTACCGCTCAAGCTCAGCCGCCGCCACCGCGTCTTCGCCCTCGACCTCAACTCCGGCCGCTGCATCACCCTAAGCTTACCAGAAAATCATGATGCCTCTCCGCTGCTCCTGTGACACCGGTAAGTCCTCTTTCCTTACCCCCTAGATCTGTCATTAGGGTTTCTGTACCCATCGGTGTTCATCAGTGTTCGTCATTGCTCGTTTCTGCAGAACAGTTCTTGATCTAAACCTTGATATTTATCCTGTATAGAGATAGCCATGATCCTTCCTTTCCATTAGTGCATCTCTTTTTAAGTAGAAAACCCTATCTGGATCCTTCAACTGTTCCAATGCTAGAATATTTAACCCTGAATATTTTTCCATTTTCTGACACACGGTACATCCAGATTTGTAATGTCAATTTGTGAATCCTGTTTTTCAACACTTAGTTATTTTCAAATATGTACCTTCCATACCAATGTAGGCGGTTTAACTTTAAGAAAATTATAACCCGCTAGGTAGCATTAGCCCTCTCTTAAACCGTCGATTCATCATTTCTATAACCCTGCCAATGTCAGAATCCAGTTTGATATGTATATATGCCTCAATGTCTTCTTCCTATGACCTTGCGACGCTTTATACTTGCCAGTCATGAATCTTAAACCGGCATTGATCTTTTTCCAGTTTTTTATTGAAATGGCCAAACAATTTTATGCTTGCAACTGGGTCCCTTCCCGGGTTACAGAAGAATAGCTGACAGGGTGTGTTGCAACTGGCGCTTTAGCGAGTAAAGAGATCATCCACTGGAGGTCCCCGGTCCAGAAAATCCTCTTGAGCCCAAGGATGGAGAGGTGATTGTGTTTGCTGATCATCTGAGTCGAGGGTTTAGCCCTCCCGGATCAAAATTCTTCCATGACGTGCTTGCTAGCTTCCAATCTTCCCTCAAGATATTGGACCGAACTCTGTGTTCAATATTTGCAATTTTCAAGTATTTTGCGAGGCTTATCTATAAGAAGAACTTACTGTTGAGTTATTCCGAGACTTCTTTTACTTAAATCGCCGCACTAAATTTTCGGATGGGCCCAACACTGAACTTGGCGGAGTTTCAATTCACAAGAGGAAAGATGTCAACTTCCCTCACGGCAAGCATCATACCACACAAAAGACTAGAATCAGACTTGGTTTTATTGTCAGAACACGGCTCCATCTGAAGAAAACCCTCTGCCGGGTTATCGTGCTCACCAGCTTACCAATACACATCCAGTTCCCAAAGGACTCACTTCAAAGGAACGAGCTAAGTATGCACCACAACTTTCAAAGCTCCGAGCCTTTATGGCGAATGGTTTAACCGGCATCGACTTTGTCCGCTGCTGGGTCTCTTGGAGTATCTTGCCCTTAAGCCGTCGCCCCGGTTTAATGTGCGAGTACACAGGAGATCTCAAAGATCCTCAGCAGCATATTGATATTCAGCTAAGTGATGAAGAAATTACTGAATCTGTCAAGAAGATGCTGGATGAACCGGTATCTGAGTGCAGCAAAACAGGGCTCAGTCCTTTCTGTGTTTCCAATAAACCGCCAGTTATAAGAATTGCATCATTCTTGTCTTAATCCGACCCCTCTTAAATATTTCCTTATAACTTGTTGTCCATCTTTGTAGGGTGATGATCTGTTCTGGAAGAGGAAACCGCATGATAAACTGGCGAAGCCGCAGGATAAACCACCGAAAACACTTCGCACTAAGACCAAGGTTACAAAGAAACCTGCGAAGAAGAAAACCGCCGAGTCCCCTGGCCTGCCCAATGATGAAGAGCTTGATGATCTGGAGTCAGAGATAGAACTTGATTCTCTTGGTTCTTTTTTCATACACCTCATTGACAATGATCATTATTAGGATGATGCGAAAGCTAGCCGTGCTGGTGACATAGATGTAATTATTCTTTCTTCTGACTCAGATCCTCTGCCAACACCAAAAACCCGTCAAGCAATTCGGAAAGTAAGATTTTCACACTCTTTAGCTTATTTGGATCCGCACTTTCTTTTGAAGACACAACAGCATGAAGCTCGCTGCACAACCCGGCCTAGCGGCCAAGTGGTTAGCTCCTCCGGTTTACCGAGCTCTCCGGTTCGTAAATGCCGCCAAGAGGTTTCTTGTACTTCTGATACACCTTGTCCCAGGGCGGGTTATTTACAATATCCTCTTAATCTGTCTAACTCGAATTACCAGGGGACCTCCCATTCATCTTCTGGCGAATCAACATCAACGAAGCTTCCAACCCTTAAAATGGTTCCTGGGTGAGCAGATTTTGTTAATCCATCATACCTTTATATTTTTGATTCTTGCACTGTTCTGATGCATACTTATTACTTTCCAGGGCCAAAGCCAGAACCAGCAAGAAGGCCAAAGTGAACAAACCGGCTGAAGACCTCAATCGGGATGAAACGGAAAAGACTCCTGAACCTTCACATCCGAATGTTGACAATATTCCTGATGGACCGTCATTGCCTAACAACATGGATATTGATCCATCGGCTCATGCTGATGATCCGCCAAGCCCGGCTAAAGGTGCTGATGACGATGTTGTCATTACTGGCATTGGTTTCACCTCTCCTGGCAATCCTATCGCTTTATCAAGGAAGAACTTTTTGCTATGGACAAGGGCAAGTGGAAAGCAGATTTATCAAGCTATGCCCACCTCAATGCCCGAGGCATTCATTCTGGATTCTTAAACCGCCTGTACAAAAGTCGCGACTATGAAGCCGGTTTAGTGGGTGTGATGAAGGAGCGGTATGAGGTAAATATCACTCACTCTGCATAAGCTTTCTTTTCTTATGACTGGTTTAGGCTATCAATTCCAGTAGCCCCCAAGGGCCGGTTTATAATATTAATGTGATCCGGGACTTGTAGCGGAACAATATTGAACTTTGCTTGCATAGCCCTCATGGATCGGTTTGTACCTGTAGGATGAACCGGTACCTTTCTATCATGAAGCTTCCAAAATTCTTAATAATCATCTTTCTAATCCGATTGAGGAGGAAAAAATCCATAACCTGAACTTGAGCAAATATGCATTAGCCCCCAAGTGCCAAGTGTATAACTTGTTATGTGCTTGGGACTTAAAATGACAGTTGATAAGAAGCAATATGCATTAGCCCCCAAGTGCCAAGTGTATAACTTGTTATGTGCTTGGGACTTCAAATATGCACTACCAGAGGAGGAAAAAATCCATAACCTAAACTTGAGCAAATATGCATTAGCCCCCAAGTGCCAAGTGTATAACTTGTTATGTGCTTGGGACTTAAAATGACAGTTGATAAGAAGCAATATGCATTAGCCCCCAAGTGCCAAGTGTATAACTTGTTATGTGCTTGGGACTTCAAATATGCACTACCAACTCATTAAATGTCGCTTGCAGGCTGATCTGAGCAAAAAGGAATCTCAAATTGCCGACCTTCAAGAAAATATCAAGTCCCAGCAAGCAGAAACTTCCAAGGCTAAAGGTGAACTGACCAGCGCTTTAACAGCCATGGAACAACTGAAGGAAAACTTCAAAAGTGAACGGGCAGGATGGGATGCTGAAAAAGCAACTTTGCTAAAGCGGGCGGAGGACGCTGAAGCAGCCCTTAATCCGGTAGCAGAAGAACTGACTGGCTTGAAGCGGCAAATCAATGCTATGACCTCAGCTGTCTTCGGTAAATACCCTCTTCATGAGCTGTAAATAAACAACATCCATGAAACTGTCGGTTTACTATTATTTTGACCATTGCAGGTAGCCGCGTTACTCATCTTGGCTCGGATATGCGCAAAAAACTGAAGGCTCCTTATACATTGATAGAGCAATTATATATCGGCGTTCAACGGGTCATCTGCACAGCTTCTCATAATAAACCGCCCCCAACTTTAATCAAGGTAACGTTGAAAAAGTTATCTATGATGCCTGCCCGAATTGAGGAACTAAAGAAATCAGCTACTAGGGCTGGTGCTCTTACTGCATTAACTCAGGCCAAGGCATGGATATCTGACCTTGATCCAGAGGATATTGGAAACGGCTATCCAAGCCAAAAAGAGGACGGGTCAGAATTTCATAATGACGACCTCGGGGCCCTAACGAGGGAAATGCGTCCACTGGCGAGCAAACTGGCGGAAGATACTGATTTGTCATTTTACCAGATGATTTATGATGCCAACAACAAGCGGGTTGACGCACCGACTTATGATGTGCAAAATCTTATCCCGCCAATCCGTAAGCATACCTGCACCCCTGATGTTGAACCGTCCACCCTTATAAGTGATGAAGCTATCTTCCAAGCCTTAACTAGGATTGAGTGGGCAACCATTGACTTCCAGCCTCTGGGTGGAGAGGAGGAGGATGAACCAACACAGGATGATCCACAGCCTTCAGGTCAGCCTGGTGAAGAATCATGATCCGGAGGCTGGTTTAGCTTATGCACGTTGCAATTCGTGTGATAAACAATTATCATTTTGGGCCATCAAAACGCCTTGTAATAGGCTAGTTTAAACACTTGGTTTGCTATGCCATCATGCATATTCACTTTGCAAGACTGTTAATCCATCATGATTATGCTATGTCTGCTTATGATACTTAGCAACTTTATTCAATCCTGTTTCTGCATACAATAAGCTTAAAGTGTCCTGGCGGTTTACCACCGGACGGGTCATAACACCCAACATAAAGCCAAGGTTCATAACCAAGGTTGTACTTTAAAGAAAAATATGAAATATGTCATACCTGTGACATTGAATCACATCATTGGTTTACCAACTTATTGTAGTAAGGGTGATAACCCAAATCTTGAGTACTGATAACTCCCACCATGTTTTGCCGGTTTATAATGAAGCCGTACTGGGTTATAATAAACACCGAATTATCCATATATTGTACTGGTGACTTGTAGTCAAAGCCAAACCGAGTTAGTAAACACCGGATTTAATAAAAACCTCATAAACATCAAAAAGAAAGACTTTGCAAAGAAAACACGGAAAAAGGCGAGGCTTTTCATGGGCTGCCAGGCCACTGAGTTAAACCATTTTACAAAGCCTTATAAGATGGACCTCACATTAACCAATCATCAATTTAACGATAACAAGTTCAGGGTCTTTATAAGATTGACTTGTCAAACGTTCGACGGGTCTTGCCAAGATTACCTGGACGGAGTGACTTACTTAAAAAGGCAGGATAACCCGGGGTTTTAGGTGAATACACCTGGCTTCCAAGCCTGGCTTTTATAGCCTATTGCAAGGTTATAGATTCTTTGTTCTTCTAGAAGAAAAGAGCCCCCAAGCAATATTTTGAGCTGTGCTCAGTAGGCGCCTATGTTTGAGTTTGGCTTTGCAATAAACTCTCTTTGGCTCTTTATGATGTTGGGTATGAAACCCCCAAGCTCTTTTTTTGCAGCTTTCTAAGCCGGATTAATGGACAATCAGAACTCCGCTTTATAAACAGAAGCCCCCATGTAACAAAGAAAACTTTAAGGAAGAACGGCAGAGGCCCCGCTTTAGCAAGAATGCCGGTTTATTATATTGATCATAATATATACATTGTCAAGAATATGTACATAATAGGTGCCTATGGCTCAGGTGTAGTAAGGCCGAAGATGAGCAATATTCCATGGCCGGCGGGTCTCCTCCTCCGATTTGCGTGAGTCTTTGTGCTCTCGAACATCGATAAGGTAGTACGACCCGTTGTTCAGATTCTTGCTAACCACAAAGGGTCCTTCCCAAGGTGGGGATAACTTCTGCATATCGGTCTGATCCTGGATAAGCCGGAGCACTAAGTCGCCTTCTTGAAAAGCTCTAGTTTTAACCCGGCGGCTGTGATAATGCTGTAGATCTTGCTGACATATCAACGAATGAGCTGCCGCTATGTCCCGTTTTTCATCTAGCAGGTCCAATGCGTCTTGGCGTGCTTGCTCGTTATCCGCTTCAACATAAGCTGCCACCCGAGGCGAGTCATGGCGAATGTCACTGGGGAGAACTGCTTCTGCTCCGTAAACCATGAAGAAAGGTGTATAAATAGATCTATTGGGGGTGGTATTAATGCTCCACAATACGGAAGGCAGCTCTTCCACCCAACAACCCGGCGTCCTCTGCAAAGTAACCATAAGCCGGGGTTTGATGCCTTTCAGGATTTCTTGATTAGCCCTCTCAGCTTGACCATTAGACTGGGGGTGAGCCACTGATGATACATCAAGCAGGATGTGCTCACGTTGACAAAAGTCTTCCGTAGCACCCTTGGAGAGATTCGTGCCATTATCAATTATGATGTTGTGTGGAAAACCAAAATGGAAAATCACCTTCTTCATGAATTGAACCGCCGTGGCTGCATCACACTTGCTGGCTGGCTCCGCCTCTACCCACTTAGTGAACTTATCAACCACCATTAAAAGGTGGGTCTTCTTATCCTTGGACCTCTTAAAAGGCCCAACCATATCCAGCCCCCAAGTCACAAATGGCCAGGTGATTGGAATCATCCTTAACTCCTGAGCCGGAACATGGGCTCGGCGTGAAAACTTCTGACAACCGTCACACTTCCTAACCAAATCCTCAGCATCAGCATGAGCCATTAGCCAGTAAAAACCGTGTCGGAAAGCTTTAGCCACAAGGGATTTTGAACCGGCATGATGACCACAATCTCCTTTGTGGATTTCACGCAAAATCTCACAGCCTACTTCAGGAGAAACGCAGCGCTGAAACACCCCCGAGACACTACAGTCATGTAACTCGCCATTGACAATAGTCATGGACTTGGACCGCCGGATTATCTGTCTGGCCAAAACTTCATCCTCGGGTAACTCGCCCCTGGTCATGTATGCCAGGTATGGCACCGTCCAATCAGGGATAGCATGAGGAACCGCCACCAATTGAGCCTCCGGGTCAGGAACAGCTAGATCCTCCTCCGTCGGTAGCTTGACCGACGGGTTATCAAAACGTCTAGAAAGACATTGGGCGGCACCGGTTTACGCTGACACCCCAACCGGCTTAAATCGTCCGCCGCTTCATTCTTACGCCGATCAATGTGCTCGACCTGGTAACCCTTGAAGTGACCAGCAATAACATCCACCTCATGCCGATAAGCCACCATGAGTGGATCCTTAGAATCCCAAGTACCAGAGACTTGCTGAGCCACTAAATCAGAGTCCCCAAAGCATCTTACCCGGACTAAGTTCATTTCCTTAGCCACCTGAGCACCGTGGATCAAGGCCTCATAATCAGCTGCATTGTTAGTACAAGGAAACATCAAGCGGAGAACATAACACAATTTGTCACCTCGAGGGGAAGTAAGAACCACTCCAGCCCCCGAGCCCTCCAATTGTCTGGACCCGTCGAAAGGAATAGTCCAATATGTGTTATCCGGTTTATCCTCCGGCGCCTGCAACTCTGTCCAGTCATTGATGAAATCCATGAGCGCTTGGGACTTGATGGTCGTACGAGGCATATATTTTAACCCGTGAGGTCCAAGCTCGATATCCCACTTAGCAACTCGGCCAGTTGCTTCCCTATTCTGGATGATATCTCCCAAAGGAGCGGAACTGACCACAGTGATGGGATGGCCCTGAAAGTATTGCTTAAGCTTCCGGCTCGCCATAAAAACTCCATACACAAGCTTCTGCCAATGTGGATATCTCTGCTTCGACTCAATAAGCACCTCACTGATATAATAAACCGGCCGCTGAACCGGATACTCCTTACCTACCTCCTTGCGCTCCACCATAATAGCCACGCTGATAGCCCAGGCATTAGCAGCCACATATAACAGGAATGGTTCTTTATCAATGGGGGCAGCAAGAACAGGTGGCTCGGCTAATTGCTTCTTTAGATCCTCAAACGCCGCATCAGCAGCATCACTCCAGACAAAGTTGTCTGTGTTTTTCATCACCTGATATAGAGGGATAGCCTTCTCTCCTAACCGGCTGATAAACCGGCTTAGCGATGCAATACGACCCACCAAACGTTGAACATCATTGATACACACCGGTTTAGCCAGAGGTGATAGCTTTGATCTTTTCCGGATTAGCTTCAATGCCCCTGTTAGACACCAGAAAACCCAATAGCTTGCTTGCTGGTACACCAAAAACACACTTGGCCGGATTAAGCATCATCTTATAAACCCGAAGATTATCAAAAGTTTCCTTCAAATCATCTATTAACGTCTCCGCTTTCCTAGACTTCACCATGATATCATCCCCATAAGCATGAACATTGCGCCCAATCTGATTATGAAGACAATTCTGCACACATCGCTGATAAGCCCCTGGGCACTCTTGAGCCCAAAAGGCATAGATACATAGCAGAAGGCTCCAAAGGGAGTTATAAAAGTTGTCTTCTCCTGGTCCTTAACAACCATTTTGATCTGATGATAACCAGAATAAGCATCCAGAAAGCTCAAACGCTCACAACCCGCCGTAGCATCAATAATTTGATCAATACGAGGGAGAGCAAAGGGATCTGCTGGACAAGCCTTGTTCGGATCTGTGTAATCCACACATATACGCCAAGTGTCGTTCTTCTTAAGCTCTAGCACCGGGTTAGCCAACCACTCAGGGTGAAAAACCTCCACAATAAACCCTGCTGCTAAGAGCCGGGCTACCTCCTCACTGATGGCCTTGCGCCTTTCTTCATTGAAGTGGTGGAGAAACTGCTTGATCGGTTTAAACTTGGGATCGATATTAAGAGTGTGCTCAGCGAGTTCCCTCGATACACCTGGCATGTCAGAAGGTTTCCATGCAAAGATGTCCCGGTTCTCAAGGATGAACTCGATGAGCGTGCTTTCCTATTTCGGATCTAGGTTAGCGCTAATGCTAAACTTCTTGGATGAATCAACAGGAACAAAATCAACCAACTTAGTCTCATCAGCCGAATTAAACTTCAAGGCCGGATCATGCTCTGTAGTTGGTTTTTTCAAAGAAGTCATATCCGCTGGATCAACATTATCCTTGTAGAACTTCAACTCCTCTGTTGCACAAATAGACTCGGCATAGGCCGCATCACCTTCCTCACATTCGAAAGCGATCTTATGGCTTCCATCTACTGTGATGGTCCCCTTATGACCTAGCATCTTCAGCTACAGATAAACATAACAGGGCCTTACCATGAACTTAGCATAAGCCGGCCATCCAAATAGGGCATGGTACGGGCTCCTGATTTTCACCACTTCAAAAGTCAATGTCTTTGATCTTGAATCATGATCATCTCCAAAAGCAACCTCCAGAGCTATCTTACCGACTGGATAAGCTGATTTGCCTGGCACCACACCGTGGAAAACAGTGTTTGACGGTTTAAGATTCTTATCTGTCAACCCCATGTGACGGAAGGTTTCATAACACAAGATGTTGATACTCCTCTCTCCATGCATGAGCACCTTGGCGAACTTATAACCTCCAACCTGAGGCGCCACCACCAATGCCAGATGACCCAGATTATCAACCCGGGGCGGATGATCCTCTCGACTCCACACAATAGGTTGTTCAGACCAGCGCAAGTAACGGGGCACCGCCGGTTCAACAGAGTTCACTACCCTTTTATGAAGCTTCTGATCGCGCTTGCACAGGCTAGTGGTGAAGACATGATACTGCCCACTATTCAACTGCTTCGGGTGGCTCTGGTAACCTGACTGTTGCTGCTGCTGACTCCCCTGCTGATTATAACCACCATGGTTGCCCTGATTGCCTTGATTGCCATGTCCGCTTTGATTACCTTGAAATCCTGAGCCAGAACTACCTCCACCATAACCCGGCCCATGAGACCCAGGTCTTGAATCGCCGGGCGGTCCATGATCATATCGGAAAAGATCCGAGTTTTTGAACTCCCGCATAATAAAGCAATCCTTCCAGAGGTGCATCGCTAGCTTTTCTCGCGTCCATGCCTTGGGCAAGGCTGATTTAACAGGCGCTCAAGATTGACACCTGATCCTCCACTCCGCGGGGGTGGTTTATGCTTACGACGCTGACCATTGTCCTGCGCGTTGGTGTTAGCCACAAAATCTGAACTATTATCCGCTTTACGCTTACCATTATTTCCATGGCCCACTGGGTTATGCTGCTGCCCTTTGGTGCTGCTGCTCTTCATTCCCTTCCCCGGCTTTTCATCATCAGACTCAGGGTCCTTGGTACTATCAGAGTCAGCATAGTTAACCAGAGCTGCCATAAGCGTTCCCATGTCATTGCAGTGACACTTGAGCCATCCCAAATTCAGCTTTAGAGGCTTAAACCAGCAATTGCCCTCCAACGTTATGACTGCTGAATCGACATTGATGCGCTCCGATGAATGCAAGATTTCCGAAACTTAGCACCCAATGGGTTGTCGATTCACCTTCTTCTTGGACATAGGCGGCTAAATCCACAATTGACATGGGCTACTTGCACGTGTCCTTGAAATTTAGTATAAACCGGGCCTTTAACTCGGCCCAGGACCCAATTTAGTTAGCTGGCAAACTTTTCAGCCAAGTGCGAGATGTTCCTTCCAACATCATGGTGAAGTACTTAGCACATGCCGCCTCATCCACATCCAGCATCTCCATTGCCATCTCATAGCTTTCGACCCATGACTCGGGGGGTAAGTCAGCAGTGTATTTGGGCACTTTACATGGGCCCTTGAAATCTTTGGGCAGCCGCACATTGCATAGAGCCGGGGTGAGACATGGCACCCCCCAAGAACTGAAAGCAACACCTGGTTCCACTGAAGTTGTCGGACGAACCGGAGTAAGCTGACGGTCCACGTACTGCGCTGCTAACTCAGCTTCTCGACGTGCTCTACCGTGATCCACCACGTCCTAAGCATTTGCACCACCGCCCACCGGGTTAGGCCCTCGAGGGGTGTTATGGTTCCATGCACTGCTTGACACAGCCGGTTCATCGATATGCCTACTATAACTCCGGCTCGGGCGAGGGGTTGAATGAATCCTGTCTCGACTATACGAATAAGCCTGCTGCTGAACCAGAGCCGTTTGAAGGAGCTCTCTGGCACGCTTCGTCTCAACCGCTGCTGGACTCGCCTTCCATTGGAATGGCTGCCAATCGCGACGCCGCAGGATCATGTTATCCAAAGGGGTGGAAAAGTGACCCGGTGGTGTCGGCATGTATTGTAGCGGGTCATGGTTCCGTCGAGGCGGGTCTGTCGTCCGTGGCTGATCCGGCGCTCCTGTCCCAGGTGCCTTGATACGTCTCCAACGTATCTACTTTTCCAAACACTTTTGCCCTTGTTTTCGACTCTAATTTGCATGATTTGAATGAAACTAACCCGGACTAACGCTGTTTTCAGCAGAACTGCCATGATGTTGTTTATTGTGCAGAAAACAAAAGTTCTCGGAATGACCTGAAAATCCACAGAGATAAGTTTTGGAAAATATAAAAAATACTGGCGACAGAATCAAGGCCAGGGAGCCCACACCCTGTGCACGAGGGTGGGGGCGCGCCCTCCCCCCTGGGAGCACCCCCTGTCTCGTGGGCCCCTGATGCTCCACCGACCTCAACTCCAACTCCATCTATTCCGTTTCATGGAGAAAAAAATCAGAGAGAAAGTTTCATTGAGTTTTATGATACGGAGTCGCCGCCAAGCCCTAATCTCTCTCAGGAGGGCTGATCTGGAGTCCGTTCGGGGCTCCGGAGAGGGGGATTCGTCGTTGTCGTCATCATCAACCATCTCCATCACCAATTTCATGATTCTCACCGCCGTGCGTGAGTAATTCCATCGTAGGCTTGCTGGACGGTGATGGGTTGGATGAGATTTACCATGTAATAAAGTTAGTTTTGTTAGGGTTTGCTCCCTAGTATCCACTATGTTCTGAGATTGATGTTGCTATGACTTTGCTATGCTTAATGCTTGTCACTACGGCCCGAGTGCCATGATTTCATATCTGAACCTATTATGTTTTCATGAATATATGTGAGTTCTTGATCCTATCTTGCAAGTCTACAGTCACCTATTATGTGTTATGATCCGACAATTCCGAAGTGACAATAATCGGGATACTTCTCGGTGATGACCATAGTTTGAGGAGTTCATGTATTCACTATGGGCTAATGCTTTGTTCCGATTCTCTATTAAAAGGAGGCCTTAATATCCCTTAGTTTCCACTAGGACCCCACTGCCACGGGAGGGTAGGACAAAAGATGTCATGCAAGTTCTTTTCCATAAGCATGTATGAGTATATTCGGAATACATGCCTACATTACATTGATGAATTGGAGCTAGTTTTGTGTCACCCTATGTTATAGCTGTTACATGAGGAATCGCATCCGACATAATTATCCATCACTGATCCAATGCCTACGAGCTTTTCACATCTTGTGTTTCGCTTATTTACTTTTCCGTTGCTACTGTTACAACTACTACAAAATTGCTATCTTTACTTTTGCCACTGTTACCATTACTATCATACTACTTTGCTACTAAATACTTTGCTGCAGATACTAAGTTATCCAAGTGTGGTTGAATTGACAACTCAACTGCTAATACTTAAGAATATTCTTTGGCTCCCCTTGTGTCGAATCAATAAATTTGGGTTGAATACTCTACCCTCGAAAGCTGTTGCGATCCCCTACACTTGTGGGTTATCATGCCTCAATCCGGTTTACCGCTGCCGGGTTACTGGTTCCCGCTCCTGGCGTGTTAGAGGTTCATTGCTTCATAAACCGGTGGTAGACGAGACTGATGCCTCCTGCTCAACACGTCGTTTGAAGCGTTCTGATCCAGCATGAGCCGGTAATTTTCTGCCTGAATCCGCTGTGCCTGAGCATCCAAAGCGGTACGCTCCTCAGCCATCCTGGTTTCCTCAGCCGCCAAGTCCTCCTTGGCCTGAGCTATCTGATCTCGCAGCTTTCTGACCTCTGTGTTATGCTGATCTCGATTATCCGAGGTAACCTCTGTGGTCAACAATGTCGTCCAGGCGTCCAATAAACCTGATAGGACTTGAGCCGGCGGGCGCGCGGGGCCTCCTGCCCCGGCTGTCGATCCGGAAATCATCGCCGTTGTAGCTCAGGAGTGTTGCGTGGGCTGCATACTGGCCTTGAAGATCGCAACCCGGGTTGGCAGTTCAAGGTGGTCCGGAATACTGTCGCCATCGGAACAGCCCCCAAACCGGCCATCTTGCAGTTGGTACAGTGACTCACCGCCGGATATCGGTTCAGATTCTGCACCATTGATGAATCCTACAAACGCACGCTTCATGGCCGGCTGAACCCAGGCGGGGCTTTCATGCTAAGCCGTCTCGATGAGGTCGGCGCAGATGTCCGGCTCAGGGCCCGGTTCGCCGATCTTGCTAATGAAGACATGAATACCACCAAAGGGGACCCGGTACCCGTACTCGATTGAGCCGGCATTGGGGCCCCAGCCTGCATCGTCGATGTAGAGCTTGCAGCGACGACTCTGGGTCATCCGGCCCACTGCGTATCCCTTGAGTCCCTCGAAATTGCCCTCTAAGAACTCGAAACCATCGTGCGATAGCCCCACGGTGGGCGCCAACTGTCATGGAATTATCATGTCAGATGTCCTAGTGTGAGGACTTAGTCATGGAGCCATCGCAAGAAGATTAGCTTAAAGGGGTTAAACCGGACAAAGGACACGGGGAGTTTATACTGGTTCGGCCCCTTGCGGTGAAGGTATAAGCCTACGATCCAGTTGTGGTGGAATTGATGGGGTTTTGATGACCAGGGAGTGAGTCCGCTTTGCCTGGCTCTTGAGTTGTTGTTTCTTGTCCCTGAACCGCCGCCGGGTCGTCCCTTTATATACAGAGGTTGGCGCCCGACGGTTTACAGAATCCCGGCCGGCTCATACACGTGTTCGGCTCAGTTTCTACCCTTTCCTATCTTACAACACAAGTTACACAGTATATGGCGGTTTATGTCCACGGGCCCTAATCCGCCTTTGCGCCCTGGGTTTCTAAATCTCTACAGTAAAGCGCCATACTCCTTGTCTTCATGGGCTTCAATATGGATGACTCATTACAGGTATAACCCGACCCTTCCTGGGCGGTATATACTCAGTAGTTATATCCCCAACAGTGCCTCTACTAACGCCAATGTTTACATTTTCATAACTGTGCGCGATTGGTATTCCTATCACACACGCACACTGGTTTGAAATGTTTGCCATATTACCATGAATCGCACACGCATATGAGACGAAACCGTGTGTGCGTCCGAAGGGCATCGCAAATGTTTCATGTCAAAGAACCGTCTGTGTTCTCTTTTCATCGCACACGCTGTTTTCTTTCTAACCATGTGCACATTATTTTATTCGCTCATGTACAATTTTTTTTGCTGTAATTTATTATTCAAATTGGAATTTTGAAATATGAAACATGCATTTCAAATTCTCAGCACAATGGTTCAACAACGAGTCCATAAATAAAATTGTCAGTACAATATGTTCGGTAATTACAGGATTAGACAATAATTAACTATGATGAACCACAATATTTATAGGAGGTAAAGGTGAAGAGACAAGTGTAAATCATTTTGACTGCCGATGTTGTTGAAGAAGTGGAATGCCCATAATGTGCCTTCCTGCATGCCATAGGCACAAACAACTTTTGTCCAACCCCTTGTGACGATCGCCCGCTCATCCTTCACCGCCTTCAGGAAGACTTCTAGAGCATTATCATGGTAGCATGACTTATATTACTTTAACCTTAGTTTCCTCCACTCCGGTCATATAGTTTGCAAGGTAATCATCAGTAAATAGCTTCGGAAACCACTGAAAAGAGAAAAATATCAGATCATGAGATCTAATAGAGTAACTTGTTGTGGGCAGGGGGAAAGGCAACAGATTACTTACCATTCTAAAGTTCACTGATGTCTTAGACAAAGTGTAAATAAAGAGATTATTCCCATCACCCATTTCTTTCGCCTAACAATCTTTCTTAGTTTCCTTACTTGTTGCTTGTTCATGAATATCTCATTGCCCCATACGCAAAAGGGATCGAAGCGTGGATCAGTACCGCTCATATACGTACCTACAAGCAACCAGTAAATGTTAGAAGCTAAATGAGATTGCACAAATGATGTAAAATACAACTACCTACATTCCTAAGTACAAGTATTTTTAGAGATTTCAATATGAACTACATATAGATGTATATAGAATTATAGATATAGTTTAGATTAGAATCTAGTTTCACTCATTTTGCTCCTTATGTAGTCTATATTGGAATATCCAAAAATACTTAAATTTAGGAACAGATGGTGTATAAGACATGGGATGCAGCTAACCTCGATGGCAAACAACAGCATCCCCCATTGTAGCCATGTGTAAGTACATGGAAAGCCAATGTTAACTACAATAGGGTTAACATCCACTAAAAATAGCAAATGGTAATAAAATGATAGCATCTGTAGTGATATCTTCATTGCGAAAGAGTAGCACGGTATCAAAGGGGCGGATTAAAAAATGGATACAGCTGTTAATTGCAACAGGCTTAACAACATCCTAATTCATGTTTTGTAAGTTTGTATCCATTGAAATACAACAGTTTAAAAATGGATACAACTGTTAATTGCAACAGGCTTAATGGCCATTGAAACGGGTACTGATAAAGATGCAATTGGCAGAATTGAACATCACAAGGCAGGTACTGCCAGAGCAGATAATGGCCCAGTTGTCTATAAAAAGGTAGGGAAAATAGCTAAAACGTGTTAGACATGTTTACTACAAGATGCTTAAGACATCAACCGTACAAAACATAGCCATTAATTGCAACTGGTATTGGTAAGATTGAACTGGCGAGTTCATACTTGGTAAGTATTGAGAGGTAGTTGCTGGGGCACTTCATCTTGTCCAGAGCCCGCCCAAAGTCAGCGGCGGCGGAGGCGAGCTCTTCCTCCGGGTCGAAGGGTGGATCAGCGCCCCCGACATGTGTACCTACAAGAAGCAAGTAAATGTTAGAAGCCAAACTGCAATTGCACAAATGATGTAAAATATTGTAATACATGGGATGCAGCTAACCTCGACAGCAAACAACAGCATCGCTTGTTATGGCCCTTTTTAAGTACATGGATAGGCATGTTAAGTAAAACAGGGTTAGTATCCACCAAAAATAGCAAATGGGCAGCATCTCTAGTATATCTTCATTGCGGAGAGTAGCATGGTAGCAAAGTTTGTTGCTGGTATTGGTGAAACTGAACTAAACAGTTAATACTTGAACATCACACAGTGCGCGCCTAATGAAAATTTCGCTGCGAAACTTGAAACTTGGGCGGGGGAAACACACAACAGAGACGAAGCGCGTAAAATACTCGTGTGCGAGAAAACAGAAAATTGGCAGTTCCCATCTCCATAAAAATGTACACGTGTAGTCGATTTTTTATCGGTCAATGGTATGCCTGGTTTATGAGGAACCATCGCATAGGTAACAGTGGATCATTAACGCAAAAAACCGCACACGGGTACAACATAGAAACTGTGTGTTTTGTGATCTTCTAATGATTAACGCAAAAAAGCACACACGGCCACACATGCTAATCAATGCTCAAAGCACTCAAAGGATGCTCTTACCGACATTGTACGTTAATACTACAAACTCAAAGTACTACCGGTAATTTGCACTAATACTACAAACTTAAACTACTTCTCACATGCTGCCATCGGGGCATGCTGGCCAGATGCCGACGTTCTCCTTCCCGTCCTTGTAGGCGGCAGCCAACCGTGCTTCGATCTCCGCCAAGATCTCCTCAAGGCGTGTGGCCTCCTCTTTCTTACGGCGGCGGGACTCTCTTTTCTTGACTACTTTCTACCTTTTCCGATCCTCCTGTGCGGCTTTGGCCGCCTCTAGATCCACCGCCCATTCGGCCATGGCAGCCTCAAAGTTCGCCCACGTAACTGTGTGGCCGCCAACGGCGATGAACTCGGCGCGGCGAGATGCCATCACTTCCTTACCATGTGTGCGGTCGCGGGCGGCGAGGAGCGCGGCGCGGCGGGATGCCATCGCTTCCTTCCCAGTTACTGTGTGTCGTGGTGCCATGAACGACGCTTGGAGAGAGCTCTGGGACGGATGGACCGGGCAGCCGTACAGTGCGGTGATTTTTAAGAGCTCAACGACAAACGACAAAGGAAATTTGGCTTCCCTTACAATTTTGCTCGTTCATTATCGCACATGGTTCATCTCAGTCGCTTCTGGAAATAGTGTCTGCTGAGGCTATTGTGTGTTGCATTATGATTGGACGGAACCCAATCCACACGGATCGTGCATGTGCACTTTAGGATGTGCCACGATCGAACAGCAATCCACGTCCCTCACATCACATCCGTGCAGCTGTAGCTGGATTGGATTTATATGCGCCAAATGCCTAGAAAATGCACATAATCCCTTAAATATGGTAAATGAGCCCGGAAAAATGCCAAATTTGAACACGGTGATTTGCAAGGTGTATGTTCTTCTTAGAAAAAAACTCCAGGGCAAAGAACAAAGAAAATTTGGATTCCCCTTCAATTGTGTGATTTCCCTCTCGAAAGCATGGAGCTTTCCCGGCGATGGTTCGATTTATGAAGGACGTGCATGACAACATAAGCCAAACCTTCTCAAATTTTCATCAGGGCATGGTTAGGTCATACCATGGCACCATGCCAGGTGTCATGTTTTTCATTCATTTATTTCATTTTTCTATAGTTGAAAACCCAATAAACAAATGTTTGTGGTTGACTATTGCCACACATTTCATCAAAATATCTGTCCATTCCTTGTAAAAGACATGGGAATTTACTAAATGGAACGAGCATCGTTTTCCAGACCGTTCTTGTGCACCCTTTCATGCACCGATTGTTTGAACTTGAATTATGTGCATTAATGCCTAGAAAATGCACATAATCCCCTAAATATGGTAACTGAACTCGGAAAAGTGTCAAATTTGAACGTGGTGATTTGCAGGGTGTATGTTCATCTTAGAAAAAACCCATGGACAAAGGAAAAAGGAAATTTGGACCCCCCCCCCTTCAATCTTGGTGATTTCCCTCTCGAAACCATGAAACTTCCTCGGTGATGTTTCGATTTATGAAAGGCGTGCATGATGACATCAAGATAACATTCTCAAATTTTTACCAGAGCATGGTGAGGCCATGCCATGGCACCACGCCAGGTCATGTTTTTCAAACATTTATTTCATTTTTTGTATAGTTGTTACCTAGTAAACGACGCGTTTATGGTTGACTATTGCCACACATTTCCTCAAAATATCTGTCCATTCCTTGTAAAAGGCATGAGAATTTACTAAATGGCACGAGGATGGTTTTCTAGACCGTTCTTGTGCACCTTTTCATGCAACGATTGTTCGAATTTGAATTATGTGCATTAATGCCTAGAGAATGCAAATAATCCCCTAAATATGGTAAATGAACACGGGAAAGTGTCAAATTTGAACGTGGTGATTTGCAAGGTGTACGTTCATCGCAGAAAAAAAAACTCATGGACAAAGGACAAAGGAAATTTGGATCCCCCTTCAATCTTGGTGATTTCCCCCTTGAAACCATGGAACTTCCTCGGTGATGGTTCAATTTATGAAAGGCGTGCATGATGACATACGGAAAACATTCTCAAATTTTTACCTGGGCACGGTGAGGCCATACCATGGCACCATGCCAGGAGTCATGTTTTCCAAGCATGTATTACATTTTTGTATAGTTGTTTACCCAGTAAACGACGCGTTTATGGTTGACTATATGTTGCCACATATTTCCTTGAAATATCTGCCCATTCCTTGTAAAAGGCATGAGAATGTACTAAATAGCACGAGGATGGTTTTCCAGACCGTTCTTGTGCACCTTTTCATGCACCAATTGTTCGAATTTGAATTATGTGCATTAATGCCTAGAAAATACAAATAATCCCCTAAATATGGTAAATGATCCCGGAAAAATGTCAAATTTGAACACATTGCATCTGAGGCAGTATGTTGATCATTGGAAAAAATTGAATGACAAACTAGGACGGAAATTTGGATTCCCCTTCAATCTTGGTGATTTCCCTCTCGAAAGCATGGAACTTCCTCGGTGATGGTTTGATTTGTGAAGGCGTGCATGGAGACATTAATCAAACCTTCTCAGCTTTTAACCAAGGCACGGTGAGGCCATACCATGATGGCACCATGCCAGGCGTCATGTTTTTCAAGCACGTATTTCATTTTTCTATAGTTGCTAACCCAGTAAATGACGCATTTTGGTTGACTATTGTCACACATTCCCTTGAAATATCTTCCCATTCCTTGTAAAATGCATGAGAAATTACTAAATAGCACGACCATGGTTTTCTAGACCGTTCTCGTGCATCTTTTCTAATTGTTTGAATTTGAATTATGTGCATTAATGCCTAGAAAATGCACATAATACCCTAAATATTGTAAATGAACCCGAAAAAGTGCCAAATTTGAACACAGTGATTAGCAAGGTTTATGTTCATCATAGAAAAAATCTCATGGACAAAGGACAAAGGAAATTTGGATTCCCATTCAATCTCAGTGATTTACTATCACACACAATTCATCTCCGTCGCCTCTGCAAACCGTGTGTGTTCATTCACACATGCAAAATGAAAAGAAAACCCTCGCCCCCTTCGTCCCCACCCACTAGCCGCAGACTCCTCCGCAACTCTGCACCTAGTCAACTTCTATCGCGATGGCCACCCTAAGCTCGACGACGCTGTTGTCGGCGGGTGGAGGTCACGCTCCAAACATCATGGGATTTCGCCCCTACCACTTTCCGCCGCCTATCTGCACCGACATTCTAGACTCTGGTCGACTGGGGTTTACTACGGGATTGGCCCGGGGATTTTTCTCATGGAGAGGGTAATCAACTTAGCGAAACATTCACTCAGCTCTTATCGCAGTCCGTCCGTTGCCGTTAAGCAACCGACGGAAATCGCTGTGGAATCGTTTTTGTTCTAGCTGATTCGTGGGTGTTCATTCATGTGTCCATAGTGCGAGCACAAATCGGGCAAGTGTGGTCGCGGCCAGTCAGAAACAAAGTTATATCTCACCATTTCGGATGACTTCAGGGAGCGCTCGGTATGTTCAATCTCAACCTACCACGGTCGGCTTGGCCTACACTATCTATATATTTGAATCAAATCTTTGTTACATTATCTATTTTTAATCATAATTTTTTGCACTTTGCTTTCATCTATATATTGATCGGTTCTATCAGTTACTCCCACATTTGCATCTTGCTATGTTATTTCAATATATCTAATTTACGATCTTAAGTTTCAATTCAAGCAGTACATCCCTTGCTTTGCAAGAACAGGAGTAGAAGGAAATCTTGGGCTTTACTTTGTTGATGACTCCCAGGATGTCATATTGGCAATGCAACATGGACATACAATGACGGTTAGCGTAAAACTTGATAAAGATGGTCACTCCTATTTTAATGGGGACCTTTGGAGAAAAATGTCTAAGTGTTCTAAACTGAAAGCTGGCAATAAAATTCTAGTGCGTCCACCACAGCCTGGTCTAACTAACATGGATGTTTACTTCCCGAACGTCATCAACCGATCAAAGTATGATCGAGGTTAGTCTCCTTTCAACTTTCTCCATGCTGTCATATTACTTAGCAAAATCGGGGTATTTGTTCTGACTAATTGATCACTATTTAAGCAACCAATTGTGATTTCATTTTCTAACTCTGTTCCTAGGCAATAACAAATTCTATTTACCAACTTATGCGCACTATATATTCTTCTGCCATGTTCGGAATAAATAATACATTTCAACCTTTTAAGCAGGATATGTTGGATGCATAGTGAACGATCTGTATGTTACTAAGCGTACCAAATTTCACTGGAAGGACTTGAACTTGTCATAAACTTTGTTGATAATCTGATAGAGATAGCACAGCGTATGAACACAGGATTTTGGATGGGATTAATTATACCTATGGTGCACACATTGAACAAGAACAATTGTGTGCACAAAACGCTGGTAAAAAGTCTTATTTTAATGTTGATGCTTATAAACTATATATATATATCTTCAATGATATGTTACAATTGCTTTTTATTCTACATTTCAACAGAAATTGCCCGCTGTAGCAGTTCCTGGTTCGATTTCCTGGCGTGGTCAAGTTACACTTGTGCCTGCTAATAACGCCAAAGTGATTGCAAGGTACTGCATTTCCCGCAGAAATGGAACCATTCAAATTAACAAGTTCTCGCTTGTCGTGGCAATGCATCCATATTAGAAAATTGGAGACACGGTTCTACTCATGCTCTATCAAGGCATAGGAGGGCTCTTCCTTTTCATTGACGAGATGTCGAGTCGTCGTGATCAAGCTGCTTCTAGCGGATAGATGTGGTTGTTGGCCCTCAACCTCTTAAAATGTGCTAGCTGTTACTATGTTAAGTATGTAGATATGGATCATATGGTTGTTGGCAGTTAGCCTCTTAATATATGATAGTTGTTACATGTTAAGTATTTAGATATGGACCATATGGTTGTCAAAACCGTGTTACAAAGATCCTCCTTTTGTCAAATAGTGTAACCACTTTATATATGTTACTCAAATGTTGTTAGCCAAGTTCTTAAGTTTTCATGGAAAGTATTAGTATTGTACACAGTTCTTTGAGTTTAAGCATGTGCCCGATGTCCAGAAGGCATTTGCATATTAACTATCCATATTACAAATTCACACACATGTTAACGTAAGGAAATGTATGTGTAACTTACCAATCATCGCACATGAGTACTTGCAGACGCATCATGTGAGATACTCCTAGCCACCGCAAGCAACTAGTTTTGCATTTTTCAAAGTTTTTTGTACGAAGAGAATCGCACATGACCTTACTATAGTAACCGTCTGTGTTATAATTTCTCATCGTAGACAGTTCATCCAAGTGGGTTGTTTGCTGCGTATCACACACATCTAGTTTACACGAATCATTTGTGTTCTTTTGGCTGATCGCAAATACCGCATATCACACACATCTTGTTAAGATGAACCATTTCTGTTCTCTTACCTAATCGAAAACAGTTTGTCCGAGTGAACCGTATGCTGTATATCACACACACCTTGATATGGCTGACCGTTTCTGTTGCATTCTCTAATAGCACACAGTTAATCGGAGCAAACTGTATGTCGTATATCGCACACACATTGATATGGCTGCCCGTTTCTATTATTCTTCCTCATCGCAAACAGTTCTGCAGGATCAACCGTATGCCCAACATCGCACACGCAAGTAAAATCTGAACCATTTTTGATGTATCCGCCATCGCAAATGTTTTACACCTTTTTTGGAGGGTTTTTTACACAACTGTTTGTGATTATTGCATCGCACACAGTTTGGTCGAAGGGTCTCTGATCGTAGTATCGCGTTAGTAGCATCCTGGAGTAGTGTAATGGAAACTAAGGGATATTAAGGCCTCCTTTAATAGATAGCTGGAACAAAGCATTAGCACTTAGTGAATACACGAACTCCTCAAACTACGGTAATCAATGGAAAGAATCCCAATTAGTATCACCTTGGGGTATGCGGATCATAACTTGTAATAGGTGTGTACAACTTGCAAGATAGTATCCAGAACACACATATATTCATGAAAACATAATAGGTTTAGATCTGAAATCATGACACTCGGGCCCTAGTGTCAAGCATTAAGCATAGCAAAGTCATAGCAACATAAATCTTAGAACATAGGGGATACTAGGGACCAACCCAAACAAACTAACTCGATTAAATGATAAATCTCATCCAATCCATCATTGTCCAACAAGCCTCTGATGGAATTACTCACTCCCGACAGTAAGCATAATGAAATTGGTGATGGAGGAAGGTTGGTGATGATGATGGCGACGAGTACCCCTCTTCATAGTCCCGAACGGACTCCAGATCAGCCCCCTCCCCCACTATGAAGAACAGAAGGCGGCGGCGACTCCGTATCGTAAAACATGATGAATCCTTCTCTCTGGTTTCTTTTCTCCACGAATAGGTACTTATAGAGTTAGAATTAGGGTGGGAGGTGGTCCGGGGGGCCCACAAGCCTCAAGGGGCGCCCCAGGGGGGTGAGCGCGCCCCCAGGGCTTATGGCCTCTGGGTGGGCCCCCTCTGGTATCTTTTTGCACCAGTACTTTTTATATATTCCACGAAAATTCTCTGTAAATTTTCAGGTCAATCCGAAAACTTTGATTTCTACGCAAAAATAACACCATGGCAATTCTGCTGAAAACAGTGTCAATCTGGGTTAGTTCCATCAATTCATGCAAATTAGAGTCCAAAACAAGGGCAAAAGAGTTTGGAAAAGTAGATATGATGGAGATGTATCAGGCACCTTGCAGGCATCGACCAGGCCGTCCATGAAACGGGAGTGGCTATAGGGGACGTTGCGCCTGCCGCATGTAGCACAGGAGTAGCACATGAAGCGGTAGATGGTGTACTTTCTAGTACTCCATCCGTTTCTTTTTAAAAGTTTGCATATAATTCCAAACACCATGTAGACACATTCTCTCACCATTTTACAACTATCACTACTAGGGAAAACCCTAGTAGTAGTGCGGGTTTTGAGCCTAGCAGCAGCGCGTGCAGCCACGCTACTACTACGGCGCTAGAGCTAACTGTTAGTAGTAGCGCGGTCCACACACACGCTACTACTGTTGACTATATCAGCAGCGCTCTTCTGGAGCGCGCTACTATTAGTTAGCTGTAGCGGTTTCCTAGCCCCTCGCTACTACTATATATTTCATCATTTCCCCCCGCTTCCTACCCCGTTTCGGTTTCAATAAACTGCAATTTCCAGATACTAGGTACTACTAGATATCAATTTCATAAAGCATTATAGGTACTAGGTAGTACTTCCACCATTCTAAATTACTTGTCGTGGTTTTAGTTCAAACCACGATGAGTAATTTGGAACGAATGGAGTACTAGATAACAATTTCATATATAGTCAACATGCATCCTCAAACAGTACTAGGTGATATCGACAACAATCATCATATGTAGTTCTAGATGATATCGACGACGATCATCATATGTAGTTCTAGATGATATCGACGATGATCATCATATGTAGTTCTAGATGATATAGCCACACACACATATGTAGTTCTAGATGATATCAAAGATGATCATCATCCTCAAGCCTGGGCGGTTGGTGTTCCTGATAGTAATTAGGATGGCCTGTCCAACACAAAGATTTTTGCCATCAAGGAATCTCTTCCACCCAACCGAGTTTAAGTGTGTGCGACCGTCTGTGTCCACGCGGTAAGTACAGGTTGTGACGGAGCCCCTTGCGGTAAGGCGTAGTCCAGCTGAGCCTTCTTCATCAGGCTCGATACCATAACTCACAGATAGGCTCTTTGCCAATTTCTGAATAAGAAAAACATATCAATTAATAAATATCCTCGCACATACTCTTGCAAATAAGTACATATGGATTATCTACACTATTAATAGTTCCAAATTCTACACTAAAGCATATCATCAACTAGATTCCACACAACATATCGTTGGACTCTACACTAAGCATATCATCGGATAATTTGCATTTGTAAGTATAACATACCATATCATGTCGATCGACCATGGTACTTGTCAGGCGGGTCTCAAATGGCACCCCGACAAAGTCAGCATGTGGCGGAATTATGTCCCATAGGTTGCACACCTCCTCCTCGCTCAGCCTCATTCTTTGAGCTATGATAGCTTCATGAAGTGGGTCATCATCATCTTCATCGAGTGGGTCCTCATTATCTTCATCATCTTCCACCAGGTTGATACAAATGACAGCCAGCTTGGGTCTTTCTACTCTGAAGGAGAAGCCGATCAACTCACCACCAGTAAGACGCATGCGGGCGAAGAAACGGGCCCATCCATCTCCTCCAATCTGCGACATATTGCGTCCTTTCTTGGCCTCCATAGTGTATGGCCCCCCAGGAGCCTCAAATGTCATAGTATCTCCTATCAGCATGTTGAATTTCAACCTCACATTGCATGGGACGATCTGTGTAAAAAAAGCAAAATGACACAATGCAGTAATGCCAACACTAAAAATAAAATTGTTGTTACATTTCATATAATTTCTTACCGCCGCATGACGAAAACTTGGTTGGAAGTAGATGCTGAACAGCTTGCCAGTTGCAAGGCTGCTGGTGCACCTTGACTTGCACAATCGACATGGTGGTGGTGGTGGTGGCGCCATTTTCCTAAAGCAATATGAGCAAAGGATTAACGATCCACTTCACAGGAAAGAAAAGCAGTAGCATGTGATTTTTTTGGTTCTTCTTCAGTTATATTTTCATAGCTTACTAACACCTTCTAGAGTAGAACCAACAGCTAGTAGGCAAATTAACTAGCCTATTAAATCAACTTGCCTACTAAATGAACTTGCCTACTAAATCAACTAAATCAAAATGTTCTATAAATCAACTAGCCTACTAGATCAACTTTCCTACTAAATCAACTAAATCAAAATGTTCTAAATCAAACTAATCCAATAGCCTACTAAATCAACTAAATCATATGAACTAGATCAAAATGTTGCATATGAACTAGCCTACTAAATCAAAATGTAGCAGGAAGGAGGGGTGTGGATGGAGGAGGGAGGAGGGAGAAGGAGGGGCGACTGGAGGAGGGATGAGAGAGTAGGACGGAGGCGGAAGGGCTGAGCGAGGAGGGGCCGGCCGGCGGCGAGTCGAGGGAGGACGTAGGAGGAGGGCACTACCGAGTCCAGCAAGGAGGAGGACGTGACAGCAGCGCAGAGGGAGGAGGGGTAGGCGACGGCGACTGGTGGGGGCGACGGCGGCCGGCGGGGGAGGACCGGCGCGGGGGGGGGGGGGTTGAGTGGGATATCGAGTGAGTGTGAGTGTGAGTGTAGATCGGATAGAGGAGAGCGTGGGTGGTGGGAGATAGCTAGTTTTAACAGTAGCGCGCTATAGGTAAAGGCGCTACTGCTAAACTACCTACTAGTAGCGCACTTCGAACTAACGCGATGCTGCTATAACTAGCTTCGCAGCGGGGTCATGGGAATTATAACAAATGCGGCTTAGAGGAGGTGCACTACTGCTATGTTTATTTCAGCAGCGAGTTCTGATGGAGCGTGCTAGTGCTACATTGCAGCAGCGCCTTATTTTAAAACGCGTTGCTGGTAAGATCCTGTGTATAGGCTTTTCCCTAGTAGTGTATATTAGTATCATTGTTAGTGGCCAGCCAGTGCCAGTTCTAGCCCCGGGTGTGTTAACCTTTTTTAGTAATGATATCTTGTGATTGTTCAGCACGAGCGTAATCCTGGTGAATGCGCACATAACCGTCAGATTTCCATCCGATGGTGGCCTTTTTTTAAGCCACAGTATTTGACAAAACTACCACCCTTACACATGTACTGTAACTGCGACGTGTGCGTTTGCAACTGCCATGTCTCCCAGCAAATGTTTGTTGGGGATTGGCGTTAGCACCGATGGCTGTTCGTAGTTGTTCCACGCTCCAATGCTAATTTTAGACCAGAGTCCTACTCCACTGTACTGCTCGGGCATATAGTGGTAGGTACTGTAGTTTATTGTACTAGTACTGTGATCACTCAAGTTGTCTGGCATCAATATGACCCTACGCTGCTGGGATGTGTCTCGTAAGCCAAGCGGCGTGCTGCTGCTACATTGTCATCCTCACTTGTCTACTTCCCGCAGCATATATTCGCTTCTCCATCCTCATCCGTACATAATCGTCCAATCTTCCATCCCCGCTAGGCGCCTCCCCCTCTTCCGAAACCCAGGCACTAACAATGGCAAAACCGAGCAGCGTGCACCGAAAGAGTGGCTGGAATTCGCTCCCCACAGAGGTAATCAAACTCATCGTTTCGCATGTGGACAATCTCAGTACCATGCCGCTTTCCACATGCTCGTCGGGGCTGTACCGTTTACTCAAAGACCCCTTAGGCTGGAGCTTTTAAGCCAACTCCCTACTTGCCGATGCCGCCCGATCTTCAAAAATGGCGTGGTCCGCAACATAATGATCTGAGGTTGGCAAGCATCAACCCCCTCCACTGCGATTCAATCCCCATCACTTTCAACTACATTAATGGTATGTACTGGGCTGACATGAACACGTCTTGGATGTTGCTCATCGACGGTCGCGGCAACTGGATGCTCGTGGAGGTCTACACCCGGTGATTGATCCCCCTTCCTTCGATTAGCACTACACTGTTTTGGCACCACGGTCGATACTCGAATCTTACAGTAGCCAACATGATACCAACTTTGATTTGCTCAAGGTTGTAATCTGCCAAGTACCTACAAGATCTTCGAATTATAAAGACTTCAGGCTAATTGCATTCTTCAACCACGGTCTTGCCTATCTGACAGGTCACTGCGGTAAGTGGATAAATCTGCACATCCATCGGAAGATCATACATCCTCCATGGCTCTCTCATGCCATTGAACACAAGGGCATCATTTACGCTGTGGACTCCTTCTATGGCTGGACGTATTGCTGGCCTACTCCAGTCATCACTACAAACTGCTGTTACAGTAGTATGTTACTTTCCTATGATATCATGATGGCTTGCTTATATTACTGTCAACATTTACTGAAAAAATATTTATGCTCATAAAATGTTGTTCTTCAGATTGACTACAGTACGAGCCCTTTTTTATTTGACTCCAACTTGATATGATGTTGTAGGCCGCTTGGTGTCCCTACCCTTCCTAATCCTAGAACCTTTCAAAGAAAAGCGGCACGATAGTTGCAGGTGGTTCCTGGCTCGATCAGACGACGGCAAACAATTGATGATCGTTCGCACGTACCGTACATGTTGTTTCGCGGAATACAATCACATTCACTTCATGGTCTTTGAGCAGGATCCCAGTTTCTCTCGGCCTTCAGGAACTTTTGATTTGAGGCCGGTAAGTAGCCTTGGTACACACTCTCTGTTTCCCGGACTGAATTAGCTGACTAACCAGGAGATAACCGATGCCAAGGATCATGATGGCAGTGTGGTTTCATTCATCAGGCAAAACTGTGTCTACACAACGTACCATGCATCTCTCCATGCACCATACCCTTATATGTGCCGCCATGCTCTGCAGCCCAAAGTAGGAGAGAGGTTGCAAGTATCAGACTGCGACATGCTGGCTAGAGTTTCCCTCGTTAGGCACCCATATGGTTCAAGCCGTCAGCCCATCTTTGCATCTTAATAAATAGTAACATCTAACCGAGCCAGTTAGTTAGATGCGTACACTTGGTGTAGTAGAATCTTTAGTTAGTTTGATGCATACACTTTTTCTTTTTTGGTAGCCCTTTTGTAATGTTGGATGATGTTTGGTTTGGAAGAGAGAGAGTTGTATCTTTACTCTTTTGGCCTGCTTACTGCTTCTATTGCACACCCAGCCCTGGTTGCCGCTATCGTTGTTTTCAATGTACAATCAGTAATATATTTTGTCTGTTGGTTGAATAAATGTGTTGTTGGAATGATAAACACAATGTTTTGGAAGTCTTTGCATGGTCCGATTCTTTAGTGCCAAGTACGTAGCGCATACTATTTGGCACGCAATACATTTTCTACTTGTCGATCTCATGCAGCCCAGTGACGACGGCCCAATAGAGGAGCCCATAATTAACTGGGAGGGAGGCTATCACATGAACCCGGCCCAGGTACATGTTCATGGTCCCCTAAACATAAATAAATAAATAAATCTATATGCTCATGCACCGGTTCTTTAAATTTACGATTTAAAAAGTCAAATTTTAACAGGAGGATATTATTTCCTATGAGAGTGTCGTTACATTTAGTCGATATTATTCTTAGGCAAAGATAGCGACCAGTCTTTATTCTCCCACCATTTTCTTCCTACAACCAACGGACCCATGCAAATCGTAGTCAACATGGTAAATAGTTCCGATCCATTATTATTTTTCAATAAGAATGCCCAACCCAGCCCAACACATTGGCGACATCACTTTATCCCAGGGATTATGAATGTGCTCGGCTTCACACCTCAGGAAGAAAAATGATTTAAAAAACCTCAAGAATAAAAAGGTGCTCCGCAACATTTTAAAATAAGTTGTAGCCATATAAAATTAATTCTTGTAATCCAACATAATGAGTTTTTGGGTCTGACCGGTCCAACTACCAAAACCAAACCTGCTCATGTCCCGCCTTCTACGGTTGGTTGCCCTACCGTGCATGCATCGCCACCCCGTCGTACCCCAAAATGTTGGCTAGGCAATCCCTCTACTCCCCCCGACATCATATTCTTCTCCGACGACGGCAGCCCACCCCGCACCAGAACCAGTGAACCCTCGTACTCTCCTCCGCCTACGAGCACAATGCCGCATCTTCCTCGACTCCTGTCCATTCCCGTCCGAGGCCTCGCCATTGTCCTCCATCTTGGTGCGCTCGTAGCGCCGCCGCCGTCCGACCTTATCAACATAGTGAGTCGGGAGAGGACTGTAGTTGTGAGTATGACAGTATGGACCCACCAGGTCCACTCTCGAATGCAAGCAACTGCCTCTTTACTATGCAGATGCACCCCTTGATTATTTTTACTCTAACCCACCCTGATGATATTTGGGACCCACATCATTGTCAATGTATAGTCAATCAACGATAGAATTTCACAATGTACAATCAATTAATAACAGAATTGCAGAACTCATTTTTTTGCGGATTTTTTCAGACGGAATAGGGTATAAAGTGGGTTGTGCGGTCTCTGTGGCCCGTCTAACAACATGACCAGCCCATCACTGTTTTCTTTGGAAAAATGGCAGCCCACCATTTCTTTTTGAAGAATACCCAACCTAGGCCTATTTGTTTTCTCTGACTTATTGGGCTACAAATCTTTCAAGACGAGGAGGGATGCATTCCGGCCTGGCCAGAATATGGGTAGTAAATCTTAAAACTAATATGAAATGGGCCACAAATTCCAAAAAAAACATATAGCAAATGGGCAATTAGTTTTGTCTTTTGTTTCCGTTCTTCACTGATATTTTATATTTCATTAGATGTTGACATAACATATTATTACTTTATTTTTAAACTAGTTTTAGTATGGCTCCAAATTTTGGGATTAAAAATATTTCATACCGCAGCAAAAATATGCGAAGTTTTAAAATTTAACATATTTTGTAGTTCAAAATTTTAATCCTGGTACTGACGAGAAAATGGGCAACAATTCTAAAATGGAAGATGGGCTACAATAAATTCCATATGAATTAGCGAATGGACTGTAAATTATAAAAATAATAGCAAATCGGATGTACACGCCATAGATTTTGAGACTGGCTTGTTTATGCAAGGCTTTGTCAACCTATAGTCACCACACGATTCTAGTAGCAGTGACTGTTGGATGTCCATCCAATGGCTGACATGCTTCTTCAGTCGCTGATCTTCCTGCTCCAGCCGCCTAAACCAGCAGCGACAGGACTGCTTGTTCTCTCCTCTTGTGGTCGGTTGTGATGCTGCGCAGGCTTCACCGGCCCACCCTATTCCGTCTGCTTGCATGGCCATCCCTCTACCAACCCGCACCTCCTGTTATTCTCCACTGACGGTAGCATCATGCCGTAGCCGAACCAGTCAACCGTCATACTCCCCTCAGCATGGGCATCCACTATTGTGTCTTCGTCGGCTCCCGGTCGTTCCATTCCAAGGCCTCATCATCGTCTACCGCATTGGTGCTCTAGGCGCGGCGTGCTCAACATGGTGAACATTCAACAAACGACAACCATCGAAATAGGGATGTACGTGGAGAGGCTGACAGTAGGGACCCCCATGGTCCATGGCCGCACACAAGCAACTGTCTCCTTATTACGCGAAAAAAATGATTCCTCCCCTTGACATCTGGGGTGCACCGGTTTGGAGGTTGACCTGTGGGCCTACTAAGTTGATGCGTACTTAGGGCATTGTCAACTTAGTCAACAAACGATTCTAGCAGCAGAGACCGTTGGATGTTAATCAGACAGCCCTGCTGCTTTTCAATCTCTGATCGTCTTGCACCAGCCAAAATCAGCACCGGCGGGACCGCATGCTCCTACCTCCAGTGGCCGTCTGTGCTGCCACGCAAGCCTCCCCGCCTCCCCGCCCCGCCCTAATCCCACCGCTGGCCAGGCCTTCTCTCTACTCACCCACACCCCCTGTTATTCTCCGGCGACGGCAGCCTCAAACTGTAGCCAAACCAGTCAACCCTCATACCCCCCTCCACGTGGGCATCCACTTCCGCGTATTCCCTGGCTCCGGGTCGTTCCCTTCCTAGGTCGCGCCGTTGTCCGCCACCTTGGTGCTCTCGAACGGTACGACGTCGTCAACATGGTCAATGAACGACAACTAGCAGAAAGAGGACTGTACGTGGAAGGCTGACAGTTGGGTCCATGGCCACATGCAAGGAAATGCCTCCTTATTACGTGCAAAATATGATTCCTCCACCTGACAGTGGTGACCCACCGTAAGGGCATCTGTATTTCGTGAAAAAATGTTCCTCCCGCTGATAGCTCAGACCCACCAGCTATATCTTCGCACGCAAGGAAGTGCCTCCTTATTCCTGCCCCTGACACCTCGGACCCACCAACAACATCTTTGCACGCAAGGAAGTGCCTCCTTAGTACGAAAAAATTATGATTCTTCCCCCTGACAGCTGGGACCCACCAGCTATATCTTCACACGCAAGGAAGTGCCTCCTTATCCTTCCTTACAACTGGGACCCACCAGATCAAAGCATACATAGTATTATCTATCTGGTCGCGACCGTGTACGTACATATTGGTCGATTGGTCTCTCACCATGGCCAAGTAAGGAGAGGCACATGTCATAGTAGAGGCGCGGACGTCGCATGTCACGCAGTCCCGTCTATATCGTCTACACGTATGTACAACCACGCTACAAGAAAGGAAATACGACTGTGTACGTACATACATGCGGGGTCTCGAACGCGTACTCGCGCATATTTACGTCCAGGGCTCACGGACATGGAGAGGCAATGGATGGCAGCAACAGTGTCCTGTTCATCGGCAGCCAACCGGCTGGGTCGAAACAGAGGAAACAACATTGTGTTCATTGGGAGGCAACCGACTAGGTCAGAATATATCCTATTCATCAAGAACCAACCAACTTGAATAGAACAGCCGAAACGAGGTCTGGCATACTGCAGAACGAAGGAAATGGCCTTTTGTTCAAGTGCCTACGGTCAAAACGGGGTCCTGTTGATCGGGAGGGGTGTGGCGTACCGCATAACAGAGAAAACAGACTTGTGTTGGAGCGCCTACGGTCGAAACGGGGTCCTGTTGATCGGGAGGGGTGTGGCATACCGCAAAATGGAGGAAACGGACTTATGTTGGAGCGCCTATGGTCAAAACGGGGTCTTGTTGATCGGGAGGGGTGTGGTGTACCGCAAACGAGACTCCATGGGCTACTATTCATCTACCGTCTACTGCCTCGCTCCAGCCTCCACCTACTACTGTTCATCCACCGTTGACTTCCTCCAGCCTCCACCTGCTACTGTTCATCCACAGCGTCTTCCTCCTGCCTCCACTAGCTACTATTCATCCACGGTCTACTGTTTATCCAGCCTCCACCGACTACTGTTCAACCAGCCCTCCACGGGGGCATGTTCATCCACCCCCAACCGGCTCGGGTGTGGCGGCCTTCTTGATCGGGGTCATGTTCATCCAGCGACAATAGCCTCTACTACCATGGGGTCCTGTTCATCCAACCCCCACAAGGAACTGTTCGTCCAACCCCCAACAATGATCAATGTTCATCACAAGAGGCAGGTTCGGTCTGCTCCAGTTAGCAGTAGTAGCGAAGGAGTTGCTCGGGTTCAGTTAATAGCCAAGTGATTGATTGCTCGGGTTCAATAGCGTAGCTAGTGCAATCGCTTGGGTTCAGTAAGCGAAGCCTCACTCGGGTTCAGTTAGAACCCAATGCCTCGCGCACATGCGTGTACATGTACGAGAGAAACGTGCAAACCTCCGTGCATCGCTCAACCATGACCACCCACCGTAACCAGGAACTCCCCGAAATTTTCCTCGCCCTCGCTTCTACCACAATTTTTTCTGTCATGGAGGGGCCAAAGAATGTCATGGAGGTGCGTCCCTGGCCCACCCAGGATGAAAAGCCCACTTTCTGTCATGATTTTTTGTCATAGAAATAGGAGCCCGCCACATCTCTGAGGATACATGGTTTTCTCACAATTATCGTCATAGAAGTGTCATAAGCATGCAGAATTATTTTTTTGTTCGAGCCAGAATGTCACGCGTGTGTCTTTTTTAGTAGTGGATGGTACAGTTGCAGCCAGTCGGCATTTCAATGTTGTGTATCAAGACTTGGGAAATCTACTGGAGGATTTACGGGTCAAAATAGTGTAAATCCAGCCTAATTCAGGACATAAGGAGGCATGATGGTGCTGAGAACATCTTGGGGAAGAGGACAACAAATGATACTCTTGTTGACAGGAATCGTGCAACATCTGGTCTAGGATACGGTGCAAACTCAGCACTTGTCCCTGTACCGTCGTGCATGCCTAACCATGATAGTACATCAAATGTTTTGGCAAAAGTGGACAAAATTGAGGCAAGCCAGACGGGCCAAGATGAAGGCAGTGGCTCAACTAATGGTCAGGATGTCACTCCTCAGAACTCAAAGAATAAAAACAAGCAGAGAACATGTGAAAGTGATGTTGTAAGAAGCCTCGATGATAAGATATCGATGGCCTGTGATGTGGAGGTCGGCCGGACGCACTAAAAATACTACCTTGCAACTCTTGGGGTCTTAGAATGAACTGAGAGTTCGTGCTTTGCTGAACGTCTAGAAAAGAGTGCATCATGATGGATTGTTTTTGTCAGAGACACACTTGGATAGCTATTCGGCTGAGTGCTTGAGGAGAGCGATTGAAAAAGGATAAAAAATGATTTGTACTAGTAATGGAAGAAAGGGTGGGTTGGGGAAATGCATTGGAGCACCCGGGTGCGACACACCCATATATGAAAATAGCATTAGTAAATATCAGGAAATTTTAGCATTAGTAAATATCAAGAAATTTCAATAAATTCTAAGATTTTGGGATATCAAACATGGGAGCCCATTGTACACTCGTGCTCATTTTCATGGGGAATGGGTGCCCATGGTATCCGCGGCGCAGGAATTATGGCCTGACATACGATACATCCATTTTTTTAAAACATACAATTTTTTTACTGACATTACCACGGGGACCCATATACCCCATGAAACTTAACAGGGCTGTACAATAGGCACCCAGGTTTCATATCCCAAAATTTCAGAATTTTTGAAATTTACTAATAAGGTTTTAGTGCTATATTCATATAGAGGTGTGTAGCACCCGAGAACCACAAAGATTTTTCCGGATGGGTTGTAATACTGGAATAATGAAATCACAATCCAGCTATTAGAACTTGACCCAATGTTTATGGATGTCAAAATTTCAGATGGCAATGCTACAACATGGAGGCTGACTGGAATGTATGGAGAACTTGGATGGGCGAATAAGCACATGACATGGGAAAGAATGAGGCCTTTACATCAATACCATGATTTTCCTTGGTTACTAATTGGTGATTTAAATGAAATAAAATTGTTGCATGAGAAAGATGGGGGTAATCTGAGTCCCGACAATATATGAATGCTTTCCAAGAGCATTGATGACTGTGATTTCAGTGATGTGGGTTTCATTGGAGATCCCTTTACCTGGCATAGGTGGAGGATAAGAGAAAGATTGGGCAGAGGGCTTGTTAATCCAGCATGGTCCCAGTTATTTCCTCTAGCTCTATTGGGAAACTTATAGTCTTAATCACTCTGATCATCATACCCTATTGGTTGATATGGAATGCTACACAAATCTACAACAAGGCTCGGTTAAGCAACCTATTAGGTTTGAGGCTCGTTGGCTAAAGGAGAGAAATATTTGTGAGGTAGTCAAAGAGGCATGTGATCAACTAGGAGTTGAATAGGCGAATTTCAATATTTACGAGAACTTGAACCACATGAATAACATCTTCCATGATTAGGACCAACATGTCCTCAAGAAACCCAAAAAATGGCTTAGGGAACTTGAAGAGGTTATGGCTTGATTGATGGCAGATGGAAATGAAGAGAAAAGGAAGGAACTTGTTGAACTTGTAAATTTTCTTTTGCAACTTGATGAAATCTATTGGAATTAGCAAGCACGTGCTAACTGGCTTCAGTTTGGCAATCGTAATAGAGCCTTCTTCTTTGCATATGCTTCGGCTGGGAGGAAACGCAACTTTATCAAGAAGCTGAAAGATGAGAATGATATTTGTCCAGAAGGTATAGATTTGGTAAACCCATAAATTCAGGATTTTTTACAAATCAGTTTACTTTCCAAGTTGTACAAACAAATCCTAGTCCCTGGATAAAGTTGAAACAAAGGCAATTGATCATATGAATGACATACTCATGGCCCCGTTTATAGTTGATAATGTTTGAAAAGATGTTTTTAGTATTGGCGATCTCAAGGCTCAAGGGAGAGATCATCTCCATGTGATCTTTTTAAAATGGTATTGAGGGATCGGATCACGCAAGAGGTTCTTTTTGCTATTAACTCAAGGCAGATACCACCTGAATGGAATGATACACCGATTTTTATCATTCTGAAGGTGGACTCTCCGGAATTGGTAACTCAATTTAGACCTATTAGCGTTTGTAATGTTCTTTACAAAATTATCTCAAAGAGGTTGGCTGCTAGATGGGAACTTATTTTGTTAGATATTATATGTCCTACTCAAAGTGCATTTGTTCCTGGTAGATTGATTACGTATAATATCCTTGTAGCATATAAATGCATACATTACTCCTATAAAGGATGTTGGAGCACCCACCTCCTTGTGCTCCTTGTGGCCGAGAGCGACTCTGGGTCGTCCGTTTCGGGTTGGCTTGCTGCGGGAGCCTCTCAGGGTGGCTATGTGTCGTCTGATCTGCTGGGATAACATGCACCCGGGTGACGTGGCTAGAGTGTCCATGATGGGTGGACCTCTCAAGGTGCATTTGATCCACGCGTCATTGGGTAGCATAAGGTGCAACCGTGGGTGAGGTACTGCGTGTCTTCTTATGCGTGAAGCCATGCCCGGACCCGCCTAACGATGTGTATACCCTTTGTTGGGATGAAGCCGCAAGGCTGGGCCGAGTCGCGTCGGGCCCAGGGAATTTCACTGGAAGGTCCATGACGGATGGACCATTTGCATGCCTAAGCCACCGACCTAGGCGCTGGGTGATACGTCTCCAACGTATCTATAATTTTTGATTGTTCCATGCTATTATATTACCCCTTTTGGATGTTTATGGGCTTTATTTTACACATTTATATCATTTTTGGGACTAACCTACTAACCGGAGGCCCAGCCCATATTGCTGTTTTTTTTTGCCTATTTCAGTACTTCGAAGAAAAGGAATATCAAACGGAGTCCAAACGGAATGAAACCTTCGGGAGCGTTATTTTTGGAACAAATCTGATCTGGAGAGCCTGGAGTGCAATTCAAGAAAGCTCCGAGGGCCCAACGAGATAGGAGGGCGCTCCCCCTGTAGGGCGCGCCTGAAGGAAATATGCCCTAGAGGCAATAATAAAGTTATTATTTATTTCCTTATATCATGATAAATGTTTATTATTCATGCTAGAATTATATTAACCGAAAACATAATACATGTGTGAATACATAGACAAACATAGTGTCACTAGTATGCCTCTACTTGACTAGCTCGTTAATCAAAGATGGTTAAGTTTCCTAACCATAGACATGAGTTGTCATTTGATTAACGGGATCACATCATTAGGAGAATGATGTGATTGACTTGACCCATTCCGTTAGCCTAGCACTTGATCGTTTAGTATGTTGCTATTGCTTTCTTCATGACTTATACAAAGTTCCTACAACTATGAGATTATGCAACTCTGAAAGTACGTTATATCGACTAGAGGGGGGGTGAATAGGCGATTTTTATGAATTCTTCACTGATGAATTTGCTGGTGAGGAAATTCCTTAGCGAATAACTACTTGTAGCGGAATAAGTACTCAGAACTAAACATAACAGGATACAAGCATAGTCATCATGATGAAATGAAGACTAGCACAGAGTACATAAAGCGTAATCACAGGATAACACAAGATGAAGACAAACAGACTGAAGAAATTGAACTGAGGAATTTGAGAAAGTCTTCAGTCAAAGTCTTCAAGCACAGATATGAACAACATTCAACACAGTAATGAGGAAATGAAAGGGTTGAAGAAATAGAACCAGTTAGTTGGTGAAGACAGTGATTTGGTAAACCAGTTCCAACTGCTGTCTCAGTTGTACGTCTGGTTGGAGCGGCTGAGTATTTAAACTCGAGGACACGTAGTCCTGGACACCCAGTCACTGAGCCGCAACTCAGGACACCCAGTCCTCACTATATTCTCCTTGAACTAAGACCACACAGGTCTCATCCAATCACTCGTGGTAAGTCTTCAGGTGACTTCCAAACCTTCACAGACTTGGTCACTCGGTGATCCACAATTCCTCTTGGATGCTCTAGACCTTGACGCCTAACCGTCTGGAAGAAGCACAGTCTTTAAAGGTAACAAGCGTCGGATCCACGCAGGATCAATTTCTTCAGTGATGCTCAATCACTTTGGGTTTGTGGGGGTTTGGTTTTGGATTTTCCTCACTTGATGATTTTCGCTCAAAGTCCTCGGAGGATGGGTTGCTCCCAAATGACAAGTGTCAAGTTCTCTCGGAGCAGCCAACCAACTAGTGGTTGTAGGGGGCGGCTATTTATAGCCTAGGGAGCAGCCCGACATGATAAGACATAAATGCCCTGTCGTGGGAAACGAACACCTATGGGGCAGGGCCCCTTCTCGGTCCGGCAGGGAGCGGAGGGCGCACGAAGAGCAGATCGAGGCGAAGCACGCGAGGGATTTTACCCAGCTTCGGATCTCTCCGGAGAGATAAAACTCCTACTGCTGCTTTGTGTTTATATTGTGTTCTTGCTCGAGAGCGTGAGCGTTCTGTGTTTTCGAAGGAGTCGAACCCCCTCTACGTTGCGCACGGGCCTCCTTTTATAGGCTAAAGGGGTCACCGACAGGTGTCAACGCAGACAGGGGTATAAAAGTAAAAAGAGGGGTTGGTACAACCGCTATCTACAGTGTCCCCTACCTAACTCTGACGGCAGGGGACAAGGGCATTTAATGCCCGTTTGGTCGCCCAAACAGTGCAGGAAACGACCGTTAGGGGCGCCACCGATCGCCACGATGGCCTTCTCGTCATCTCCACTTGCCATCTCGCACCGCTTGGCCGCACAGCTACCCGCCACGTGCGCTAGGAACGATCCTGCGGCGACACGTCGTTGGATGCGCTGGAGCGTGGGCGCAGAGTGTGGTGGCTTCGCCGCGGCAAGCGCCTTGCCGTGGTCGTTGTCTTGTCGCACCCGAAAGCTTGTCGCTCGCCGGGTCTTGCCGGGACGCGCGGCGCGTCGCGGCAAGTTTCTTGGCTGGCCCTCCCGGCAAGCTCCTCTTGCCGGGGCCTTGTCCTTCCCGGCAAGCTCCTCTTGTCGGGGCCTTGTCTTCTTAGTTAAAACACTTTGTTCTTGAATGACATCAATAGGAATGGCGGAGGATCTTGGCGGACGCCCGGCAAGCCTTGCCGCGGGACGCTGCGACTGCCCGTGCACAAGTTCGGGATACTAAGGTACCCCTACTTTAGTACCCCGACAGGAGCCCCCGGGCCTGGGCCACACACGGTGCCGAGCACTGTTGGGCCAGGCCCAAAACAGGGCACGGGCACACGCGGCCTGAGTCCACACTAAATCTAACTCCGTATCCACCGCGCCCTCCCGTAACGGCACGCGTCAAACGCGGCGTCGTGGGAGAGATCGTGGGCAATTCTTTAATCAAGAAAGGCGTAACGTTCGCCTCTCCTCTTTATAAGCAGAGAAAACAGGGGCCGCCGTTCCCCCACCTTCGCCACTTGCGGTTTCTTCCTCAGAAAGCTCCGTCGCTCCCCTCCGCTTCCCAAGCCGAAAGAGAGCAGCGCTCCGCCGCCCGTCGCCGCCGTCGCCACCAACGCCTCCGCGCTCCCCCACCGCTTCCGCCATGGCTCCGAAGACCGGAAAGAGTGCGAAGTCGACCGAGGCGCTGCGGCTCGAGGCGCTGCGCAAGGAGCGAGCACTTTTCCCCCCCGAGCTCTCCCCGAAGGCGCTGCGGGAGGAGTTCTATCTCTTCTGGTCGACGGAGACGCGGGCACATCCGCGCACGCCGGTACTCTCCGCCGAAGCTTCTACTTCGAAGCGGTGCCCAAAAGGGTATCACTTCTTCCCAGTGTTCTTCTACTGCGGGCTCTACCCGCCCTTTTCTGATTTCTTCTGCGACGTCATGAATACATACGGGCTCCATCTCCTTGATTTCACCCCCAACGCCGTTCTGACAATGGCGGTTTTCGCGCATCTTTGCGAGAACTTCGTCGGAATCCACCCCAACGTTGCCCTTTTCCGCCACTATTTCATGCCTCGGGTCGAGAAAGGAGAGCCCTTGTCTGGCGGAGTCTCCTGGATCTCGAGGGCCGGCAAGAAGGAGGTGTATCTGGAGGGGGAGCTCCGCAGCAAATGGGACGAGTGGAGGGCTGAATGGTGTTGGATTGTTGACGCAGATCCGCAGCCATTCACCAACTTGCGCCAAACCCGAGTAGTGCGCGGCGGCGACTGGAGCGCCCTGGCGGCGGATGATGCCAAGATGAAGATCACCACCACCAGGATCCTGCGGCTCAGGCTTGCTGGGCTCACTGTAGGGGCTGTTGGCACGGACTTTCTTCACCGTCGCATCGCCCCTCTGCAGGAGAGGGGGAGGCCCGCCTGGCTGTTCGGGGGCCCGGCAGATATCATGAGGCTACGCCCAGGCCTCAATTTTAACTTCACTATTCTGGAGTTGGATGGGATGCTCAAGGAGCTGTTCAAGCACGACGCCAACCATCCGGAGTGGTTCAGGCTGCCGCAGGGCGTCATCCCGCTGTGCAACAACTCCCAGCTTGATCGCATCCGTGCAATGATGCCGGAGTGCGACTCGCACGGGATTATCCCAACTTGGAAGGAGCCCGCCGACGATGTCGTGCGGCAATTCTTCGACGGCTTGGTGGAGGTAGCAGTCCGTGCCGACGAGCAGAGGCTCCTCACCCGCGACACCACCGATGATGAGATGCGGTACATCGCCACCAGGGCCGAAGAGGCGGCGGCAGCCGCCACCGCGTGCGAGTTTGGTTTTACGTTGGAGGAGGCAGAGGCGGCCGAGGCGGCAAGCCTTGCCGACCGAGAGGACCTTGGCGGAGAGGTCGTTGGCGAGGGGGAGCCCGAAGCCGAGGCAAGCGAGCCTGCCGGGGGCGCAAGTGGCCAGCCATCTTCAAGCAGCTTGCCGCAGACGGGGCCCTCAGCGCAGCCCCCAGCTCAACCAAGGAGGCGCCTTCGCAGGACCGGAGACACAGCAGGGCGGCAGACGGGCCAACAGCCATCGCGCCGTGGGACACGCTCCACCGCGCCAAGCACCGCTGGCACGGGAGCATCTCAAGCCGCGCCGGCAACTGGAGAGGGGTCTTCTCGGGCCGCCACTTCCGATCCTGCTACAGCTCCCGCCAAGCGTCCAAGGGAGCCTACTCCTCCGCCTCGTCACGCAGAAAGGGTACCGAACTTCGACCTTTCCGCGCTCAGCTCCGACGAGGAGGAAGAAGAGGAGGAGGAGTAAGACTTTCTTCCTGTTGTATTTATATTTCTCCGTTTCTTGATATTTCTTATCTTGTATCTGATCTGCTTCCCTCTGAACCTCGTTCCATTTCAGGGCCCTGGCCGAGAGAGCGGCGAAGAGGGCCAAGGTCCCCGTGGTTGTCATCAAGGACGATCCTGCCGTGATGGCAGAGGACACGTCCGAGACTACCTTGACCCACCCGGCACCCTCTCCTCGAAGCAGCCCCCAGCGCAGCCCCCAGCGTAAGTATTTGTTCATTTCTTGTTGTGGGGTGCGCATGGGTGCTCTTTCCTTGCTGATATCTTGATTGTTGGCTTGCTTGTGTAGGAGCAGAACAGGCCCATCAGGAGCAACCAGAAGCCGCTCCGGAGGCGCAATCTGCTTCAACTACGCCGCCAAGGGGCGATTCTCCGACAAGGGAGCGCTCTCCGGCAATGGAGAGGTCCCCGGAAAGGGGTAGTTCCCCAGCAAGGGACGGGACCAGCGAGCCTTCGGTGGTGGAACCTATGGTCACAGAGCCCAGCACAGGTAACCCTCCTTGTCGGAAATTTTCCCTTGGGTTCTTCTTCTTCTGATCTTCTTTTTTGGATATTTGCTTGACTTTTTCTCCCCCTTTTCCTGCCTTCAGATCCTCTCTCTATGGAGCCAATGGAGACCGAGGCCACCGGCGAGGAGAACGTGCGCGGCGATACTGGTGATGCCGCTGCTACTGAAGAGGGGGCCGGCGCTGATGACCCCGCCGACGAAGAGGCCGCCAAGGCTGTTGGCGCTGGAGCTGGCGAGGGGTCCGGCGACCGAACTGATGACCCGGGGGCCGCAGGAGTGCAAGGCGCTAAGCCGACCGCCGACCCCTCCGCCGCTGAGGCAGCGCCAGGCCCCGAAGAGCCCCAGCCCGGCGCCTACTTAAAGGCCGGCGAAGGTATCTTCATCAGGCTCCCCTGGGCGTCAAGCTCCAGGGCGCCGGTCGAGGGAGAGACTTTTGACGGAGAAGTACTCGCCTCCGCTGGGCTGACGGTGGTTGACGCGCCAAGCAGCAGCAGCGGCGAGTCTGAAGAGGAGCAACTGCTCCAGAAGTTGGTGTCGCTTTATCGTGCCCGACAAGCGAAACTGGAGTCTCGGGAAGCGCTTGTCGCGCAGGCGGGAGTTGACATAGAGAAGCATGTGGAGGAGCTCCAGAGCCGCAACCAAGAGGCCCTCCAGTCTATTGCTGAGGAGAGGGCGCAGCTTGTCGAGGCGAAGAAGGCGTTCATCCTTGAAAAGGCTGGAGCCGAGGAGCAGCAGAGGCTCGCTGTCGAGGAGCTGTCCAGGCGGGAAGGTGAGCTGACGCAGAAAAAGGTTAACCTGGATAGCCACGAGGAGGAGCTCACCGCACGGGAGCAATCACTTGGCGGGGCGCTCAAGGAAGCAAAGGATGCTGCCGCAGCTGCTGAGGCCGCCAAGAAGGATTTGGAGGTGAAGGTGACGTAGCTGGAGGCTGATATGAAAAGGAAGAATGAGGAGCTTGCCGCACTCCAGTGCGAACGCGAGAAGGATGCCCTTGCTCATGGCGATCTGCAAGTTCAACTCGCCGATAAGGCCAAGGAACTGAATGCCGCCAAGGACTCAAATGCTGATCTTGAGCTGAAGTTGGCCACGCTGATGGAGACGCTGGACGGCGCCAAGAGGCGAGAGGATGACTTGAAGAAAGAGATCAAGGGCAACGAGGAGCTGCTGACGAGGGCCGCCGAGACTCAAAACACCTTCAGGGCTACGGTGGAGCTCTGGACGGAGGGCCTCGTCAACATTGCTGCAACCATCGACGAGGAGCTGGCGCAACTAGACTTGGCAGGCTTCGGGTACTCCACTGACGAGAATCTTCAACCCAGCGCCAAGCTCACTCTATTCTTCAAGGGCGTGGTGACAGCTCTCCAGCAACTCCGGGAAAGGATCCCAAAGCAACTAGCCGATGAGTCGCGCACAATCTGTGCCAGAGTCTTGGAGAAGGTGCTGGTGAAGTTGCTCTTCCGCGATCCGAACCTCAACCTCACCAACGTTCTCAAGAAGCTGCCGGCGGGTGCTGATCTTGCAGAGCTCAAGGCCCTTGTCGCACCCATCGTGGACAAGGTGAACGAAGTCAAAAGGGTTGACGGCGATCATGTAGATTAGGCCGCCCTTTTCCTCCTTTTTCTTGCCGCTGCCAAACATGTCACGGGAACAATTTATTTAGAGCGCGGCAAGTTATTATTGTAATATAACTTTATTCTGGGTAATATTTGCTATGTTATTTCCTTTACTTGATTCCCTCCTTTGTATGTTTTTACCCTACGCTTTTAGGGGACTTGCCGGCGCAGGCACCCTTGCCGCGAGCGTTGAGTGCGGAACATCAGCAGCCTGCTGGCGGTGTTGCCTCCGGCAAGAAACCTTGTCGGAACTAGTCGCATCACACTTACATTGTTGAGCAGACTCAAAACAAAGCAAGGGCGCAACCAGCCACGAGTCGGTTCCTCCGCGCACAGGTTTTCCATACAAAGCACGGTCGTTCAAGGAAGATAACTTAAAAATTTAACACTGATTGTGCTCAAGCTTTGGCAACTTAGCTTTTCTGTCATCTGCGTCCCGGCAAGGCTATATTTGTTTGAACGACGCCTGGTCCACACCATTATCCTCTCCTACGCCAAAGATGTCGTGGGAAACGAACACCTATGGGGCAGGGCCCCTTCTCGGTCCGGCAAGGAGCGGAGGGCGCACGAAGAGCAGATCGAGGCGAAGCACGTGAGGGATTTTACCCAGCTTCGGAGCTCTCCGGAGAGATAAAACTCCTACTGCTGCTTTGTGTTTATATTGTGTTCTTGCTTGAGAGCGTGAGCGCTCTGTGTTTTCGAAGGAGTCGAACCCCCTCTACGTTGCGCATGGGCCTCCTTTTATAGGCTAAAGGGGTCACCGACAGGTGTCAATGCAGACAGGGGTATAAAAGTAAAAAGAGGGGTTGGTACAACCGCTATCTACAGTGTCCCCTACCTAACTCTGACGGCAGGGGACAAGGGAATTTAATGCCCATCTGGTCGCCCAAACAGTGCAAGAAACGACCGTTAGGGGCGCCATCGATCGCCACGATGGCCTTCTCGTCATCTCCACTTGCCACCTCGCACCGCTTGGCCGCACAGCTACCCGCCACGTGCACCAGGAACGATCCTGCGGCGACACGTCATCGGATGCGCTGGAGCGTGGGCGCAGAGTGTGGTCGCTTCGCCGCGGCAAGCGCCTTGCCACGGTCGTTGTCTTGTCGCACCCAAAAGCTTGTCGCTCGCCGGGTCTTGCCGGGACGCGCGGCGCGTCGCGGCAAGTTTCTTGGCTGGCCCTCCCGGCAAGCTCCTCTTGCCGGGGCCTTGTCCTTCCCGGCAAGCTCCTCTTGCCGGGGCCTTGTCTTCTTAGTTAAAACACTTTGTTCTTGAATGGCATCAATAGGAATGGCGGAGGATCTTGGCGGACGCCCGGCAAGCCTTGCCACGGGACGCTACGACTGCCCGTGCACAAGTTCGGGATACTAAGGTACCCCTACTTTAGTACACCGACATGCCCTTCAATGATATGACCGTTAGGTGGATAAGATATTTTGGGACAGCCGGCACGCAGCACAGCAACGGTCGAAAATTTGACTCTCAAATTCCTCAGGGCTATTATTTTCCTCACTGTGTAGGCAATTCGCACTGGCGAATTCCTAACTCCTCAGTCAGAGCAAAGTCCTCAGTGACCAGAAGAATTGCGTCTCTGTCACTGAAGAAATTGACTGAACTGTATGAGATTTCCAATGGCTTCACTCGAAGGGATTGGTAGGTGTAGGATTTTGAGTTGAGCATCACATGGAAATTTTTCCTTAGTATTTCCTCGACCCCCTTTAACAGTACGGTGTTTCCTATGACTCAAGAAAGAGAAATGAAACTACGAAAACAAAAGTCTTCATGCTTCATGTTCCTCTAATGAATATCAAGTCTTCAAGGTCACACCAATTTCTTCACTTTCAAAGTCTTCAGAAAGTCTTCAGAATATCAAAGTCTTCAGTCGAAGAACTTCATTTTTAGGGGTCGACTTTCTCTGTAAATATCAAACTCCTCATAGACTTATAGACCTGTGTATACTCACAAACGCATCAGTCCCTTAACCTATAAGTCTTCAATACACCAAAATCACTAAGGGGCACTAGATGCACTTACAATCTCCCCCTTTTTGGTGATTGATGACAACATAGGTTAAGTTTTCAACGGGGATAAACATATGAAGTGTAAATACTGATATTGAGGAATTTGATTGCAAGATATAGAAGAACTCCCCCTGAAGGTGTGCATAGTGAGGAATTTGCTTTTGAGGCAATGCACATTTGAAGAGTTGAATCATGGAGAACTCCCCCTATATCTTGTAATTCATACACGCATTTGATATATAATATGAAGAATTTGAAATGCATGATGAAATATGGTGCCTAATGTAATTCAGCATGCGTGCAATAATATTAACGAGGAATAAGCATGCAGAATAACACATCAGAAGTATCGGAGCTCAGTGCATCAAAAGCATCAGAGCACCGTCCAAAAGTATCAAGGCACCATCGGGTTTAAGATTACAACTCGATCCAATAAAAGTTTCGGAAGAACGAGAGTTGTAACTTAAAAAACCGCCCATAATATAAACCCACTTGAAGACTAACTCAGATTTCTCCCCCTTTGTCATCAAATGACCAAAAGGATCGAAACTGAGGACTAACGCCCCTGAAGAATTTCATGTTGATGGAGGAGCGCCAGCGTTGTCGGGGTTGTTTGTTGAAGCAGGGCCTACCGCAGTGTCGTCCAAATCTTCAAACTCATCAGTATCACGCGATGAAGAATAGGAGCTGGCCACCAGATCAGGAACTTTGACCCTCTTGAATTTCTTCGGAGGAGGTGCAGACCAGTCAAATGCTTCCTGAAGACCCATAGTCTTCAGTTCTTCCACGCTATAGACATGAGTGAGAACAGCCTAGGTGTGGTTGAGGGTTTCATGAAGGTGATAATGGTTCTTCTTCATTGCATTATGTGTTGAGGTCATATTGTGAAGAACAGCAGCAAACTGACGCTTCACCCATTTGTGATTGCAATCAACCTTCTGATGAAGACTGAGGAGTAACTCACGGTCAGTCATCACCCTGGGTGCTGTGGCTTGAGGCTTTTGCTTTGCTGAGGTATTTGCGGCAGTGTCATGTGTGGCAGAGTCGTCATTGGTAGAATAATATGTAGCCAGACGAAATTGACCATCCAATGGACGAGTGCCTTCATCGATCACAGCAGCTGCCTTGCCTTTATCATCAGATGATGAAACTGGTCGCTTGAGGACTTCAATGGGAGGCAAGTAGCTACCATGGTTCAGAGTGTCAGCCTTGTAATTCAGTGAAGATCTTGCCCTTATGAATCTCATAATCCAAGGCGCATAGGGCTTCAGCTCGAATGGTGACATTGCAACATTTGCAAGAGTCCTCATGAAGAAATCATGGAAGTTGACGGGAACGCCATGAATGATGTTGAAAAGCATGTTCTTCATGATGCCAACGACATCTTCATCATTTGAGTTGTGGCCTTTGATAGGACTCATTGTCTTCGTCAGGATGCGATAGACAGTCCGAGGCACATAAAGCAATTCCTCGACGAGGAATTTGGTTCGAGGGGCCTGCCCTAGCTTCAAGGGCTTCATGAGCACTTGCATATAATGATTTGTCAGTTCAGGGTCATTGTAGATGCAACGTGCACTGTCATGGGGAGGATCAAGAGGAAGGACACGAAGCAATTCAGTTGCTGGTGCCTTATAATGAGTGTTTTCGGTCATCCAATCCAGCACCCATGAATTGACATCTTCAGCGTCTCCAGTGATATGCAGTGTGGCGTAGAACTGAAGAATGAGTTCTTCATTCCAATCGCAAATGTCATTGCAGAAATTGAGTAATCCTGCATCGTGAAGAACACTGAGGACTGGCTCGAAGAATGGCAGAGATTCCATATCCACGTGAGGAATATGTTCATGATCGAAGATTTTGTCCTTGTCAAATAGCACTGAGGAATAGAAGTTGGCTTGACTTGCAGTCCAGAAACGCCTCTTCCTTATGCGAGCAGAGTCATATGGATTATAATCAGTGAAGAACACATGCTCAGAAAAGAAGTCTTCAGCCTTGAATTTTTGCTTGCATGAGAACGGATTCTTCGGCTTGGGCAGAGGAGTGTCAGTGATTTGTAGCACAACCTCAGGAATCACGAGCTCAGGTTCTTCAGGCTGAGGAATTTCTGGTTCCTCCTCTTGTGCAACTTGAGGATCAGCAGCAGCAGTTTCTTCAGCACTAGCAGCTGGAATTTCTTCATGAACAGAAGGAGTGGGATGAGTTTCTTCAGAGCCCATCTGAACTGTGGTTGCCGGGGATTGAGGAATCTGTTGGATCGGTGTGAATGGAGGAGTATTGGGATGCTGACTTTCCCAAAAGTCATCGTTCATCACTGGTGTAGTGCATCCAATATCCACATTTTCATCTTCAATTTCCTCAACACCAGCCTCTTCAGCTGTGAACTGAGGCATAGGTGAGGAAATGACTGGCGTTGAAGGGATTGCTTCCACTTCAATTTCTTCATCAAGCTGCTCTGACGTAGCAGCAGAATGATTTTCTTCATCAGATCCGCTTGGGATCTTGTAGTCTTCTCAATAAGGAACAATTTCCTTTGATGACATGGAGGAAATCGGAACGGCATCAATAGGATTTTCAAGAGAGCTGGTCATTGGCTTCATTTTCTTCGCAGCCGAAGAATTTGACGCAGTTGATGCCTTCCTTTTCTTCACTGCAGCTCGCTCTGCAACCTTGGTCTTCTTCACTTCATAGGCAGAAGGAAGAATAGGAGTTGGTGTAGGCGCGGGAGGAGCTGAGGAATCTGGTTCATTTTCTTCAGGCGCAACTGGTGCAGTTTCCCTGATCTCTTCAGTTTCTTCAGGCGCACCACTAGTGGATGCCCTGGCAATTTCTTCAGTGGCTGGGATGGAGTCATCAGCCCTGGAACTTGTATTTTCATCAGCAGGCTGAAAGTCATCAGCGGTGCTGGCATGTTCTTCAGCAGGCTGAGCAGAGTCTGCAGCCTGAGGATTTTCTTGTTGCGATGGGGCTGCAACAGTTGTCATTTTCTTCGTCAGGTTGACGAATCGCACTTTGGCTCCTTGCCAATCAGCATTGTATGCATCGAAGTCTTTGCTGAGGGCTTGGATTTCAGACTGGGCCTGGAGAAGTTCCTCAGGTGTCATTCTGACAACATTCATCTTCAGGAGCTTCTCCTTGTATTGAGCTCTCTTGATCTCTCTTGCCTTCTCAAATTTCCATTTCTCTTGAGTGATGAAATGGGTCAGCATGTGACTTTGACCTGGAGTCAGAGGCAGATCAGGCATTGGAGTGTTTGGATCCTTGTGCCAGAGATCAATGTAGTCGAGGATCTTCTTCGGATCCAAAAGCAGTGGCACAGATGTGCCTTTGGCTCTAGCGGCCTTCACTTGTCTATCTCTGATGATTTCTGCAAGTTCTTCATCAGAAGCTAAATCATCAGAGGGCACTTGAAACGCAACATGTTTCTTCCTTGGACTTGGTCGAGGACCGCGTCCAGCTGTTGCTTTAGTCTTCAACAGAGTGGGGCCTGATGAGGACATTGGTGCAGCTGAGGAACTTGCTGAGACACCAGAAGCAATTGAAAAACCAGTAGTCCTTTGGCATGTAGCCAGATGCACAGGAGTGGAGGACTTTGGTGGAGCAGCAGCGGTCTGAGGAATTTGCCGTGAGGGCATAGCTGAGGAACTTGGCCGTGAGGGCGCTGTCGGTGAAGCACTTGGCTTACGAGCAGGCTTCTTGGGCATTGATTTCCTCGGTCTGACCGAAGACTCAGCAGCAGCAGCAGCAGCAGCAGAATCCTCATTGAATTTCCTCACAGCCTCCTTGGCTTGCCTTGCCAATTTAGCTTGGCGCTTAGCCCATTCTTCAGGAAAGTCTTCACCACTTTTGATGCTAGTGGGATCAGCGACTTGGCCAAGTGCCAATGGAGCTCTAGGGCACAGAGGATTGAGGGCGAATTTCTTCATGTATTTTGGAGTAACATATCGATATTCCCTCCATTCCCTTGCCCATCTCCGTTCAATTCTCTGAATGCGCACCTTGCGCTGATTCTTGTTTTCTTTGCCAAACTTGGCTTCATCAGGTGTGCAATAATCCTTATAGAGTTCATCAGGGATTTTGAAAGCAGTCATGACCTCAGGCCTCTTTCCTCCTTTCTGCGGTCTCTTTCCTTCAGCCATATTCTTCAGATGAGGAATTTGAACAACTGAGCACTCTGAAGAAGTATGCAGTTTTTCTTCGAGGAACGCTACAAATGAGTTAAGTTGATGAGAACCTAGTGATTCAGCAGCGGTCATGAGTACCTGTGAACAGAGTGTAGGTGCGAGGAATTTGAAGAGGTCATATGCGTTCTCAGAAGGATTTTTCGAAAAGACAAGTTTTGAGGAATTTGACCCATTGAGCCTTGAGGAATTTCACTAAGCGCTCTTTATCTTAGGTTCCAGAGTTGTACAGATCAAAAATCCACACAATTGAGGAATCTTGAAGAAAATGATTGCTTAGAGAAATGGATCAAGAGCATATAGTGTGTGAGGTGTTCATATGTGTGAAGATTTGAGAAATAAAACACCTTTGAAAATTTTCAGGAAAGTTTGAGAATCAAAGTGAGTAATAAAACTAACTTTTAATTACCTGAACCGAAGAACACGACAAACTGAGATGAACAGATGTGAAGTTCGTCCGGTTCGATCTCCCACTCCCTAACTTGGCAGAGGGAAACAGCTACGGCGACGGCGGAGTGAAGATTTCCGCAGCCGGCGCGAGTACGACGGCGACAAGGTCGAGGCAGTGAAGCTCTTCCTCACCGGCGACGATGGAGTAGCGGCGGCACTAGGGTTTGAGGAGCTCGAGCGAGAGACAGCGAACGAGCGGAGTAAATGAAGTGAGGAAGGGGAAAGGGGTATTTATAGCCACGGTAAAAACTGTTCGCCCGAAGATTTCGGGATGAACATGCCCCTGCCCTTTCTCCTTCATGCGACATGTGTCACCCACGTACTGTGTAGATGAGATCGTGTAAGATCGTGGGTGAATAAAATAATGCATCGTGGGATGCGGAACGGTTTGAGCGGTAAAACCGAAAATCTGGATAAGATTTGTTTTAAAGTTTCGTTCGCAATTTCTTCAGCTGTCAAGGACACAGTGAAGACTTTGAACGAGTTTCAATTAGAACGCACATGAAGAATTTGTGAATAGATTGGGTTGAGTATAGCATAGAGGGGGAAGGGGTCCGATCACATTCACTTAGCAGAAATCACAACTTGAAGAAATAGCAATAAGTGAATGCTGTAGAGGACATAAACTCATATATATGTATATAGCCAATGAAGAAAAACGACGGAACCAGTGAAGATTTTGCAAAGTTGGAGAATTTGAAAAACTGAAGAATTTCAAACACTGAGGAAAAACTCAAATTTAAGATTTTCAACTTTTGTGGTGGCGTGTCCCACCGTATAAGAATGATGATTTCAGACACCGCGTACAATTGTCGTAGGGTTCTGAGAATCAAATTCTTCATTAATTTCTTCACACTTAGAGTGTTATTCTTCATTGATTGAAGAAAAACGTTTCTTCATGTGTTGCACATCGAAGTCATCAATTCTACATAAGGGTTAGGATGTGTGTCCTTTTCAAAGAACATTCAAAGATTCTAAGATATTTAGCTCACACCGCAACTTGCTAAATCTCTTCTCATCCAAGGGCTTAATGAAGATATCAGCTAGTTGTTCTTCAGTCTTCACATGCTCGATGGAGATGTCGCCCTTCAACACATGATCACGAAGAAAATGATGACGAATTTGAATGTGCTTTGTCTTCGAGTGCTGAACTGGGTTGTGAGCAATCTTGATGGCACTCTCATTATCACAGAGGAGAGGCACATTCTTCACGTTGACGCCATAGTCCTTGAGGGTTTGCTTCATCCAAAGCAGTTGAGCACAGCACGAGCCAGCAGCAATGTATTCAGCTTCAGCAGTAGACAGTGATACATAGTTCTGTTTCTTCGAGGACCAACAGACCAAAGATCGTCCGAGGAAATGACAAGTGCCAGATGTTGACTTGCAGTCCACACGATCACCAGCATAGTCAGAGTCAGAATATCCAATGAGATCAAAAGCAGAGCCCTTGGGGTACCATAATCCTAGTGTTGGTGTGTGAGCTAGATATCGAAGAATATGCTTCACAGCCTTATGGTGTGATTCCTTCGGTGCATCTTGAAATCGAGCACACATGCAAACACTAAGCATTATATCTGGCCTAGATGTACATAAGTACAATAAAGAGCCAATCATGGAGCGGTATACCTTGTAATCGAAGTCAATACCATTTTCATCAGTGCATAGATGGCCATTTGTGGGCATAGGAATTTTGACGCCTTTGCAATCTTGCATGCCGAATTTCCTTAGTACATCTTTGAGGTATTTCTCCTGAGATATGAATATGCCATTGCGCTGCTGACAAATTTGAAGACCTAAGAAGAATTTCAACTCTCCCATCATAGACATTTGATATTCTTCACTCATCATATAGGCAAATTCATCACTATAACGTTGGTCAGTACAGCCAAAGATAATATCATCAACATATATTTGGCACACAAACAGTTCACCATCATAAGATTTAGTAAAGAGAGTAGGGTCGAGTGAACCGGGTGTGAAGCCATTCTTCACGAAGAATTCCTTCAATGTATCATACCACGCCCGAGGGGCTTGCTTGAGCCCATACAGGGCCTTATTGAGTCTGAAGACTTTGTCAGGATTCTTTGGATCTTCAAAACCGGGGGGTTGAGCAACATATACTTCTTCCTCAAGCTTACCATTGAGGAATGCACTTTTCACATCCATTTGATATAAGATGATATCATGATGGTTAGCATAGGCAAGTAATATGCGAATAGCCTCAAGTCTAGCAACAGGTGCAAAAGTTTCATCGAAATCAATTCCTTCAACCTGTGTGTAGCCTTGAGCTACTAGTCGTGCCTTATTCCTCACCACAAGGCCATTTTCATCTTGCTTGTTGCGGTAGATCCACTTTGTGCCAATGATATTATGCTTGCGAGGATCTGGGCGATTGACCAATTCCCAGACATTATTAAGCTCGAACTGATGTAATTCTTCTTGCATAGCCTGAATCCACTCCGGCTCCAGAAATGCTTCATCTACCTTAGTGGGCTCTGTGATAGAGACAAAAGCATAGTGCCCACAAAAGTTAGATAAATGTGAAGCTTTTGAGCGTGTGAGAGGACCTGGTGCGCTAATGTCATCGATGATCTTCTCCACTTGCACTTCTTTTGCAACTCGAGGATGAGCTGGTTGTCGCTGAGGATTTTGATCAGCATTTTCTTCAGCACCATTTTCCTCATCATGTTCTTCAGGTGCATCAGCTCGACGTTGTTCATGAACAGGAATGAATTCTTCAGCAGATTCTTCAGTTGGAATGATATCCTCGGTTGCCTTGAGCTTGGTAGCATCCTCAGGTGCTGGTTCATCTAACACAGAAGGTAGGTGCTCTCTTTGCGAGCCATTAGTTTCATCGAACCGCACATCTACAGTGTCAACAATCTTGTGAAGAATAATGTTGAAGACTCTGTAGGTGTGCGAGTCCTTTCCGTAACCAAGCATAAAACCTTCATGTGCTTTCGGTGCAAATTTAGAGTTGTGGTGAGGATCTCTAATCCAGCATTTAGCACCGAAGACTTTGAAATAACTCACGTTGGGTTTCTTGTCAGTGAGGAGTTCATAGGCCGTCTTCTTGAAGAATTTGTGAAGATATACTCTGTTGATGATGTGGCAAGCAGTATCAATTGCATCAATCCAAAAACACTGAGGCGTTTTGTATTCATCAAGCATAGTGCGAGCCATCTCAACAAGAGTTCTATTCTTGCGCTCCACGACGCCATTCTGCTGAGGAGTATAGGGAGCAGATAACTCATGAGTAATACCAAGTTCATCAAGATAGGCATCAAGACCGGAATTCTTGAACTCAGTTCCATTGTCACTTCTGATGTTCTTGATCTTCACACCAAAGTTGGTTGAAGCCCTCGAGGAAAATCGTTTGAAGACTTCCTGCACTTCATGTTTGTAAGTAACAATGTGTACCCATGTATATCGAGAGTAATCATCAACAATGACAAAACCATATAGAGATGCATCATTAGTGACTGCTGAGTAATGATTAGGTCCGAAGAGGTCCATGTGAAGCAATTCGAATGGACGTGTAGTGGTCATGATAGTCTTCGCTGGATGCTTGGCCTTGGTCATTTTTCCAGCTTCACAGGCTCCGCATAAGTGATCCTTGAGGAATTTGACATTCTCAATGCCAATGACATGCTTCTTCTTCGCAAGCGTGTTCAAATTCCTCATGCCTGCATGACCAAGTCGTCGATGCCATAGCCAGCCTTCTGAAGCTTTTGCAAGTAGACACACGGCTGGTTGTGGTCCTGTAGAGAAATCAACAATATACAAATCTCCTCTCCGAAAGCCTTCGAAGACTTTGGAATTGTCAGCTTCCATAATCACAACACAGCGATACTTTCCAAAGACAACAACCATATCAAGATCACAAAGCATTGAGACTGACATGAGATTGTATCCTAAGGACTCGACAAGCATGACTTTGTCCATGTGTTTATCCTTAGAGATTGCAACCTTACTAAGACCCAATACCTGACTTTTGCCTTTGTCAGCAAAGATGATATGATTCAGAGGTGACGGTGATAAGGGAGCATCCATCAATAGATTCTTGTCACCAGTCATGTGATTTGTACATCCACTATCGAGGACCCATTCAGTGGTTTTGGGTTGATCATCCTGCAGATGAATTAGTGTAGCTTACAATCTCATATGCTTCATCAGTGAAGAATATGACATCAAGTTCATCAGATGAATTTCATCAAGCAGTTAAACAGATATAGTAGTATGAGGACGTGTGAAATGAAAGTTCATTTCATCATGATTCGCCTGCGTCCTTTCAAGCAATTTCGTCAGGTCCCCAACAAATTCTTCAGACGTTAAAGCACGTCTGGAGACCCGACCCTGTAGAAGAGATTAGTTCTTTTTCTTCACCACCCACATCTGAAGGGGTGGCAAAGAGTTCATCATTCTGCGAGCACCATGTGAGAATGGTGGCGAAGATGCCAAACCGTTTCGTTTCACATAAGATGGGTTAGGGTAAGCATATGAATAAGCAGAGTAATTCTTCGAGGACTTATGAACATAATGGTTTGAAGAATAATGCACATATTCATAGCCCTTAGCTCTACCCTGCGAGACAGAGTTGTTAGCATGATGATAATCATATGAGGACTTTGATCCTGTTGAGGAATTTGATCCATGTGAAGAATTTAGTCCGTATGAGGACTTGGATCCATATGAAGAATTTGGTCCATATGAAGAGTTTGATCTGGGGTTCCTGTTCTTCACTGGTGGTGTCATGAGGACATTCACCTGAAGACTTTCAACATAACTTTTGGGAACCCAGATTTTCTTCATAGGGGAACCGTTCCTGCAGTTAGTGCCAACATATCTAGCAAATACTTCACCATTCTGATTTTTGAACAGTTTATAGTTGGAGTCAAATGACTCATCAGAAGAATGAGGAGATTCACATGTAAAGCCAGATAAGTTAGATGGATCAACTGGAGGTCCCTTAGTAGCAACCCATGAGGTTTTGGGGTACTGCTCAGGCTTCCAATATGTTCCATCAGCATTGAGTTTCCTCTCAAAGGCAATACCCTCTTTCCTAGGGTTTCTGTTGAGGATCTGCTTTTTAAGCACATCACAAAGAGTCTGATGCCCTTTGAGGCTTTTGTACATGCCTGTCATGTACAATTCCTTCAGCCCTGCATTGTTAGTGATACTAGCAATGTCCTCAGATGAGGAATTAATGATAGCAGAGGCAGATGAAGAATTTGTAACAATTGAAGCATTTGAACACTCAGGTGAAGAATTAGCAGATTCACGTTCAATGCACTTTAAGCATGGAGGAACAAATTCTTCCTGAGAAGCGCTGATTTGTTGAGCAAGTAATGAATCGCGCTCCTTCTGAAGATCTTCATAACACACTCTTAGCTTTTCAAGATCTTCCTTTCTTTGAAGAGATTCAGAGGAAAGCTTCTCGTGATCAGTCGAGAGGGTGTTATGTTGATCTTGAAAGGCGTCAAACTTGGAGTGAATTCTTTGAAGACATTCACCCAATGCTTTTGACTGATCCATTTCTTTACGCAACATATCATCGCTTTTGTCTAGCATATCTTGAACTTGTTCTAAAGCGGTTTGTTGTTTAGTGGCAATGCAAACAAGTTTGGTATAGCAAGATTCAATATCATCATCAGATTCATCATTATCAGATTCATCATCACAAGACTCGGAAGAGGAGCATTCGGTTACCTCAGCACTGTTTGCCATGAGACATGATGCAGAAGATGATGATTCTGGCTCGAAAGTCATCGTTTTGAGAGATTCCTTGAAGTCCTCAAACCAGGGATCATGACGAGTTCGATGACCTTCATAGACATCAGAGATTCGGTCCCAGATAAGCTTCGAATTGCCAAGATGCATAATGCGCCCGAATTGATCTCTGGATAGGCAGGAACAGATGATATCCTTCGCTATGATGTCAAGTCGAGTGTACTTGCGAATGTCATCAGCGTTCGCCATCTTGCATAGATCAGTAAGACCAATCTCAGTGACTGTCCACAGCTCGTTGTTCCTAGCCATGAGGCACTTCCTCATCATGGCCTTCCACTTGGGATAATCATGACCGTCAAAGATAGGGCATGTCACTTTCTTCATACCTACAGTCGACATAACTAAAACTCCAGGCGGTTAAACCAAAATCACACAGAACAAGGGAGTACCTTGCTCCGATACCAATTGAAAGTGCGTTATATCGACTAGAGGGGGGTGAATAGGCGATTTTTATGAATTCTTCACTGAGGAATTTGCTGGTGAGGAAATTCCTTGGCGAAGAACTACTTGCAGCGGAATAAGTACTCAGAAGTAAACATAATAGGATACAAGCATAGTCATCATGATGAAATGAAGACTAGCATAGAGTACAGAAAGCGTAATCACAGGATAACACAAGATGAAGACAAACAGACTGAAGAAATTGAACTGAGGTATTTGAGAAAGTCTTCAGTCAAAGTATTCAAGCACAGATATGAACAACATTCAACACAGTAATGAGGAAATGAAAGGGTTGAAGAAATAGAACCAGTTAGTTGGTGAAGACAATGATTTGGTAAACCAGTTCCAACTGCTGTCTCAGTTGTACGTCTGGTTGGAGCGGCTAAGTATTTAAACTCGAGGACACGCAGTCCCGGACACCCAGTCACTGAGCCACAACTCAGGACACCCAGTCCTCACCGTATTCTCCTTGAACTAAGACCACGCAGGTCTCATCCAATCACTCGTGGTAAGTCTTCAGGTGACTTCCAAACCTTCACAGACTTGGTCACTCGGCGATCCACAATTCCTCTTGGATGCTCTAGACCTTGACGCCTAACCGTCTGGAAGAAGCACAGTCTTCAAAGGTAACAAGCGTCGGATCCACGCAGGATCAATTTCCTCAGTGATGCTCAATCACTTTGGGTTTGTGGGGGTTTGGTTTTGGATTTTCCTCACTTGATGATTTTCGCTCAAAGTCCTTGGAGGATGGGTTGCTCTCAAATGACAATGTCAAGTTCTCTCAGAGCAGCCAACCAACTAGTGGTTGTAGGGGGCGGCTATTTATAGCCTAGGGAGCAACCCGACATGATAAGACATAAATGCCCTTCAATGATATGACCGTTAGGTGGATAAGATATTTTGGGACAGCCGGCGCGCAGCACGGCAACGGTCGAAAATTTGACTCTCAAATTCCTCAGGGCTATCATGTTCCTCACTGTGTAGGCAATTCGCACTGGCGAATTCCTAACTCCTCAGTCAGAGCAAAGTCCTCAGTGACCAGAAGAGCTGTGTCTCTGTCACTGAAGAAATTGACTGAACTGTATGAGATTTCCAATGGCTTCACTCGAAGGGATTGGTAGGTGTAGGATTTTGAGTTGAGCATCACATGGAAATTTTTCCTTAGTATTTCCTCGACCCCCTTTAACAGTACGGTGTTTCCTATGACTCAAGAAAGAGAAAATGAAACTACGAAAACAAAAGTCTTCACGCTTCATGTTCCTCAAATGAATATCAAGTCTTCAAGGTCACACCAATTTCTTCACTTTCAAAGTCTTCAGAATATCAAAGTCTTCAGTAGAAGAACTTCATTTTTAGGGGTCGACTTTCTCTGTAAATATCAAACTCCTCATAGACTTATAGACCTATGTATACTCACAAACGCATCAGTCCCTTAACCTATAAGTCTTCAATACACCAAAATCACTAAGGGGCACTAGATGCACTTACAAACTCCCGTTTACCAGAGGAACAGTTTGTTTGCTACCAAATGTCACAACTTAACTGGGTGATTATAAAGGTGCTCTACAGGTGTCTCCGAAGGTACATGCTGGGTTAGCGTATTTCGAGATTAGGTTTTGTCACTCCGATTGTCGGAGAGGTATCTCTGGGCCCTCTCGGTAATGCACATCACTTAAGCCTTGCAAGCATTGTAACTAATGAGTTAGTTACGGGATGATGTATTACGGAACGAGTAAAGAAACTTGCCGGTCACGAGATTGAACTAGGTTTTGGATACCGACGATCGAATCTCGGGCAAGTAACATACCGATGACAAAAGGGAACAACGTATGTTGTTATGTGGTTTGACCGATAAAGATCTTCGTAGAATATGTAGGAGCCAATATGAACATCCAGGTTCCACTATTGGTTATTGACCAGAAACGTGTCTCGGTCATGTATACATAGTTCTCGAACCCGTAGGGTCCGCACGCTTAAGGTTTCGATGATAGTTATATTATGAGTTTATGAGTTTTGATGTACCGAAGGAGTTCGGAGTCTCGGATGACATCGGGGACATGACGAGGAGTCTCGAAATGGTCGAGACATAAAGATCGATATATTGGATGACTAAATTCGGAGTTCGGAAAGGTTCCGAGTGATTCGGGTATTTTTCGGAGTACCGGAGAGTTACGGGAATTCGCCGGGGAGAAGTATTGGGCCTTATTGGGCCATACGGGAAAGAGAGAGGGCAGCCCGCGCGCCCCCCATGGCCTAGTCCGAATTGGACTAGGGGGAGGGGCCGCACCCCCTCCTTCCTTCCCTTCTCTCTTCTCCTTCCTTGTCTCCTACTCCTACTACTTGGAAGGACTCCTAGTTGGACTAGGAAAGGGGGAATCCTACTCCCGGTGGGAGTAGGACTCCCCTAGGGCGCGCCATATAGAGGGACGGCCCTCCCCTCCTCCACTACTTTATATACGGGGGCAAGGGGCACCCCATAGACACACAAGTTGATCTTCGTGATCGTTCCTTAGCCGTGTGCGGTGCCCCCTCCACCATATTCCACCTCGGTCATATCGTTGTGGTGCTTAGGCGAAGCCCTGCGTCGGTAGCACATCATCATCGTCACCACGCCGTCGTGCTGACAGAACTCATCCCCGACACCCTGCTGGATCGGAGTCCGGGGATCGTCATCGAGCTGAACGTGTGCAGAACACGGAGGTGCCGTACGTTCGGTGCTTGGATCGGTCGGATCGTGAAGACGTACGACTACATCAACCGTGTTGTCATAACGCTTCCACTTACGGTCTACGAGGGTACGTGGACATCACTCTCCCCTCTCGTTGCTATGCATCACCATGATCTTGCGTGTGCATAGGAAATTTTTTGAAATTACTATGTTCCCCAACAGTGGCATCCGAGCCTAGGTTTTATGCGTTGATGTTATATGCACGAGTAGAACACAAGTGAGTTGTGGGCGATACAAGTCATACTGCTTACCAGCATGTCATACTTTGGTTCGGCGGTATTGTTGGATGAAGCGGCCCGGACCGACATTACGCGTACGCTTACGCGAGACTGGTTCTACCGACGTGCTTTGCACACAGGTGGCTGGCGGGTGTCAGTTTCTCCAACTTTAGTTGAACCAAGTGTGGCTACGCCCGGTCCTTGCGAAGGTTAAAACAGCACTAACTTGACGAACTATCATTGTGGTTTTGATGCGTAGGTAAGAACGGTTCTTGCTCAGCCCGTAGCAGCCACGTAAAATTGGCAACAACAAAGTAGAGGATGTCTAACTTGTTTTTGCAGGGCATGTTCTAATGTGATATGGTCAAGACATGATAAGATATAAGTTGTTGTATGAGATGATCATGTTTTGTTGAAGTTATCGGCAACAGGCAGAAGCCCTATGGATGTCTCTTTGTTGCATAAGATGCAAGTGCCAAATAATTGCTTTACTTTATCGCTATACAATAGCAATAGTTGCAAGAGCAATAGTTGGTGAGACAACCATGTGATGACACATTGATATAGATCAAGATGATGAAGATCATGGTGTCGTGCCGGTGACGATAGAGATCATGACAGTACTTTGGAGATGGAGATCAAAGGCGCAAGATGATCATGGCCATATCATGTCACATATTTTGATTGCATATGATGTTTATCTATTATACATCTTATTCTTGCTTTGATTGATGGTAGCATTTTAAGATGATCTCTCACTAATTATCAAGAAGTGTTCTCCCTGAGTATGCACCGTTGCCAAAGTTCATCGTGGCCAGACACCACGTGATGATCGGGTGTGATAAGCTCTACGTCCATCTACAATGGGTGCAAGCCAGTTTTGCACACGCGGAATACTCAGGTTAAACTTGACGAGCCTAGCATATGCAGATATGGCCTCGGAGCACAGAGACCGAAAGGTCGAGCGTGAATCATATAGTAGATATGATCAACATAGTGATGTTCACCATTGAAAACTACTCCATCTCACGTGATGATCGGTTATGGTTTAGTTGATTTGGATCACGTGATCACTTAGATGACTAGAGAGATGTCTGTCTAAGTTGGAGTTCTTAAGTAATATGATTAATTGAACTTAAACTTATCATGAACTTAGTCCTGGTAGTATTTTGCAAATTATGTTGTAAGATCAATAGCTTGCGTTGTTGCTTTCATATGTTTATTTTGATATGTTCCTAGAGAAAAATGTATTGAAAGATGTTAGTAGCAATGATGCGGATTGGATCCGTGATCTGAGGTTTATCCTCATTGCTGCACAGAAGAATTATGTCCTTAATGCACCGCTAGGTGACAGACCTATTGCAGGAGCAGATGCAGACGTTATGAACGTTTGGCTAGCTCAATATGATGACTACTTGATAGTTTAGTGCACCATGCTTAACGGCTTAGAATCGGGACTTCAAAGATGTTTTGAACGTCATGGACCATATGAGATGTTCCAGGAGTTGAAGTTAATATTTCCAGCAAATACCCGAGTTGAGAGATATGAAGTCTCCAACAAGTTCTATAGCTAAAAGATGGAGGAGAATCGCTCAACTAGTGAGCATGTGCTCAGATTGTCTGGGTACTTCAATCGCTTGAATCAAGTGGGAGTTAATCTTCCAGATAAGATAGTGATTGACAGAGTTCTCTAGTCACCATCACCAAGTTAGTAGAACTTCATGATGAACTATAGTATGCAAAGGATGACAAAAATGATTCCCGAGCTCTTCGCGATGTTGAAATCAACGAAGGTAGAAATCAAGAAAGAGCATCAAGTGTTGATGATTGACAAGACCACTAGTTTCAAGAAAAAGGGCAAAGGGAAAGAAAGTGAACTTCAAGTAGAATGACAAGCAAGTTGTCACTCCCGCGAAGAAGCCCAAAGCTGGACCAAAGCCTGAAACTGAGTGATTACACTGCAAAGGAAATGGTCACTGGAAGCGGAGAAGCCCTGAATATTTGGTGGATAAGAAGGATGGCAAATTGAACAAGGGTATATTTGATATACAGGTTATTGATATGTGCCTTACTAGTGTTTATAGTAGCCCCTGAGTATTTGATACTTGTTCGGTTGCTAAGATTAGTAACACGAAACAGGAGTTACAGAATAAACAGAGACTAGTTGAAGGGGAAGTGACGATGAGTGTTGGAAGTAGTTCCAAGATTGATATGATCATCATCGCACACTCCCTATACTTTTCGGGATTAGTGTGAAACCTAAATAAATGTTATTTGGCGTTTGCGTTGAGCATGAATATGATTTGATCATGTTTATTGCAATACAGTTATTCATTTGAAGTCAGAGAATAATTGTTGTTCTGTTTACATGAATAAGAACCTTCAAATGGTCATACACCCAATGAAAATAGTTTGTTGGATCTCGATCGTAGTGATACACATATTCATAATATTAATGCCAAAAGATGCAAAGTTAATAATGATAGTGCAACTTATTTGTGGCACTACCGTTTTGGTCATATCGGTGTAAAGCGCATGAAGAAACTCCATAAAGATGGATTTTCGGAATCACTTGGTTATGAATCATTTGATGCTTGCGAACCGTGCCTTTTGTGCAAGATGACTAAAACTCCGTTCTTCGGAACAATGGAACAAGCTACTGACTTATTGGAAATAAAACATACCGATGTATGCGATCCAATGAGTGTTGATGCTCGTGGCAAGTATCATTATTTTCTGACCTTCACAAGATGATTTGAGCAGATATGGGTATATCTACTTGATGAAACATAAGTCTGAAATAGTTGAAAGGTTCAAAGAATTTCAGAGTGAAGTGGAAAAATCATCGTAACAAGAAAATAAAGTTTCTACGATCTGATCGCGGAGACGAATAATTGAGTTACGAGTTTGGTCTTCAATTAAAACAATGTGGAATAGTTTCACAGCTCACGCCACCTGGAACACCACAACGTTATGGTGTGTCCGAACATCGTAACCGCACTTTATTGGATATAGTGCGATCTATGATGTCTCTTACTGATTTACCACTATTGTTTTTGGGTTATGCATTAGAGACAGCTGCATTCACGTTAAAAGGGCACCATCTAAATCCGTTGAGACGACACCATATGAACTGTGGTTTAGCAAGAAACCCAAGTTGTCATTTCTTAAAGTTTGGGGTTGCGATGCTTATGTGAAAAAGTTTCATCCTGATAAGCTCGAACCCAAATCGGAGAAGTGCGTCTCCATAAAATACCCAAAGGAAATTATTGGGTACACCTTCTATCACAGATCCGAAGGCAAGATATTCATTGCTAAAAATGGATCCTTTCTAGAGGAGTTTCTCTCAAAAGAAGTGAGTGGGAGGAAAGTAGAACTTGATGAGGTAACTGTACCTTCTCCCGAATTGGAAAATTGTTCATCACTGAAATCAGTTCCAGTGATTTCTACACCAATTAGTGAGGAAGCTAATGATGATGATCATGAAACTTCAGATCAAGTTACTACAGAACCTTGTAGGTCTTCCAGATTACGGTCTGCACCAGAGTGGTACGGTAATCCTGTTCTGGAAGTCATGTTACTAGACCATGATGAACCTACGAACTATGAGGAAGCGGTGATGAGCCCAGATTCCGCAAAATGGCTTAAGGCCATGAAATCTAAGATGGGATCCATGTATGAGAACAAAGTGTGGACTTTGGTGGAGTTGCCTGATGATCGGCAATCCATATTGTATAAATGGATCTTCAAGAGGAAGACGGACGTTGATAGTAGTGTTACTATCTACAAAGCTCGACTTGTCGCAAAAAGGTTTTTGACAAGTTCAAGGTGTTGACTACAATGATATTTTCTCAATTGTAGCGATGCTTAAGTCTATCCGAATCATGTTAGCAATTGCCACAATTTATGAAATCTGGCAAATGGATGTCAAAACTGCATTCCTTAATGGTTTTCTCAAAGAAGAGTTGTATATGATGCAACCAGAAGGTTTTGTCAATCCTAATGGTACTAACAAAATGTGCATGCTCCAGCGATCCATCTATGGACTAGTGCAAGCATCTCGGAGTTGGAATATACGCTTTGATGAGTTGATCAAAGCATATAGTTTTGTACAGACTTACGGTGAAGCCTGTATTTACAAGAAAGTGAGTGGGAGCACTACAGCATTTCTGATAAGTATATGTGAATGACATATTGTTGATCGAAAATAATGTAGAATTATTCTGCAAAGCATAAAGGAGTATTTGAAAGGAGTTCTTTAAAATAAAAACCTCAGTAAAGCTACTTACATATTGAGCATCAAGATTTATTGAGATAGATCAAGACGCTTGATAAGATTTTCAATGAGTACATACCTTGACAAGATTTTAAAGTAGTTCAAAATGGAACAGTCAAAGAAAGAGTTTCTTGCCTGTGTTACAAGGTGTGAAATTGAGTAAGACTCAAAGCCCGACCGCGGCAGAAGATAGGAAGAGAATGAAAGTCATTCCCTATGCCTCAGCTATAGGTTCTATAAAGTATGCCATGCTATGTACCAGATCTATTGTATACCCTAAACTGATTTTGGAAAGGGAGTACAATAGTGATCTAGGAGTAGATCACTGGACATCGGTCAAAATTATCCTTAGTGAAATAAGGATATGTTTCTCGATTATGGAGGTGACAAAAGGTTCGTCATAAAGGGTTACGTCGATACAAGCTTTTACACCAATCCAGATGACTCTAAGTCTCAATCTGGATACATATTGAAAGTGGGAGCAATTAGCTAGAGTAGCTCCGTGCAGAGCATTGTGGACATAGAATATTTGCAAAATACATACGGCTCTGAATATGACAGGCCCGTTGACTAAACTTCTCTCACAAGCAAAACATGATCATACCTTAGTACTCTTTGGGTGTTAATCACATAGCTATGTGAACTAGATTATTGACTCTAGTAAACCCTTTGGGTGTTGATCACATGACGATGTGAACTATGGGTGTTAATCACATGGTGATGTGAACTATTGGTATTAAATCACATGGTGATGTGAACTAGATTATTGACTCTAGTGCAAGTGGGAGACTGAAGGAAATATGCCCTAGAGGCAATAATAAAGTTATTATTTATTTCCTTATATCATGATAAATGTTTATTATTCATGCTAGAATTGTATTAACCGGAAACATAATACATATGTGAATACATAGACAAACATAGTGTCACTAGTATGCCTCTACTTGACTAGCTCGTTAATCAAAGATGGTTAAGTTTCCTAACCATAGACATGAGTTGTCATTTGATTAACGGGATCACATCATTAGGAGAATGATGTGATTGACTTGACCCATTCCGTTAGCCTAGCACTTGATCGTTTAGTATGTTGCTATTGCTTTCTTCATGACTTATACAAAGTTCCTACAACTATGAGATTATGCAACTCCTGTTTACCAAAGGAACACTTTGTGTGCTACCAAACATCACAACGTAACTGGGTGATTATAAAGGTGCTCTACAGGTGTCTCCGAAGGTACATGTTGGGTTAGCGTATTTTGAGATTAGGTTTTGTCACTCCGATTGTCAGAGAGGTATCTCTGGGCCCTCTCGGTAATGCACATCACTTAATCCTTGCAAGCATTGTAACTAATGAGTTAGTTACGGGATGATGTATTACGGAACGAGTAAAGAGACTTGCCGGTAACGAGATTGAACTAGGTATTGGATACCGACGATCGAATCTCGGGCAAGTAACATACCGATGACAAAAGGGAACAACGTATGTTGTTATGCGGTTTGACCGATAAAGATCTTCGTAGAATATGTAGGAGCCAATATGAACATCCAGGTTCCACTATTGGTTATTGACCGGAAACGTGTCTCGGTCATGTCTACATAGTTCTCAAACCCGTAGGGTCCGCACGCTTAAGGTTTCGATGACAGTTATATTATGAGTTTATGAGTTTTGATGTACCGAAGGAGTTCGGAGTCTCGGATGAGATCGGGGACATGACGAGAGTCTCAAAATGGTCGAGACATAAAGATCGATATATTGGACAACTATATTCGGAGTTCAGAAAGGTTCCGAGTGATTCGGGTATTTTTCGGAGTACCGGAGAGTTACGGGAATTCGCCGGGGAGAAGTATTGGGCCTTATTGGGCCATACGGGAAAGAGAGAGGGGCTGCCTAGGGCAGGCCGCCCCCCCCCCCCCCCCATGGCCTAGTCCGAATTGGACTAGGGTGAGGGGCTGCACCCCCTCCTTCTTTCCCTTCTCTCTTCCCCTTCCTTGTCTCCTACTCCTACTACTTGGAAGGACTCCTAGTTGGACTAGGAAAGGGGGAATCCTACTCCCGGTGGGAGTAGGACTCCCCTAGGGCGCGCCATAGAGAGGGCCGGCCCTCCCCTCCTCCACTCCTTTATATACGGGGGCAGGGGGCACCCCATAGACACACAAGTTGATCTTCGTGACCGTTCCTTAGCCGTGCGCGGTGCCCCCCTCCACCATATTCCACCTCGGTCATATCGTTGTGGTGCTTAGGCGAAGCCCTGCGTCGGTAGAACATCATCATCGTCACCACGCCGTCGTGCTGACAGAACTCATCCCCGACACCCTGCTGGATCGGAGTCCGGGGATCGTCATCGAGCTGAACGTGTGCAGAACACGGAGGTGCCGTACGTTCGGTGCTTGGATCGGTCGGATCGTGAAGACGTACGACTACATCAACCGCGTTGCCATAACGCTTCCGCTTACGGTCTACGAGGGTACGTGGACATCACTCTCCCCTCTCGTTGCTATGCATCACCATGATCTTGCGTGTGCGTAGGAAATTTTTTGAAATTACTACGTTCCCCAATAGCGCCCCCCTGTCTCGTGGACCCCTCGGGCGGCCACCGACGTACTTCTTCCTCCTATATATACCTACGTACCCCGAAAACATCCAGAGAAACACAACTTCCACCGCCGTAACCTTCTGTATCCATGAGATCCCATCTTGGAGCCCTTGTCGGCACTCTGCCGCAGCAGGAAGCAACCACGGAGGGCCTCTACATAAAAATCCTTGCCCCTTTGATGAGTTGTGAGTAGTTTACCACAGACCTACGGGTCCATAGTTATTAGCTCGATGGCTTCTTCTCTCTTTTTGGATCTCAATACAATGTTCTCCCCCTCTCTTGTGGAGATCTATTCAATGTAATCTCTTTTTGCGGTGTGTTTGTCGAGATTCGATGAATTGTGGGTTTATGATCAAGTTTATCTATGAATAATATTTGAATCTTCTCTGAATTCTTTTATGTATGATTGAGTTATATTTGCAAGTCTCTTCGAATTATCAGTTTGGTTTGGCCTACTAGATTGGTCTTTCATGCCATGGGAGAAGTGCTTAGCTTTGGGTTCAATCTTGCGGTGTTCTTACCCAGTGACAGAAAGGGTTGCAAGACACATATTGTATTGTTGCCATCGAGGATAACAAGATGTGGTTTATATCATATTGCATGTGTTTATCCCTCTACATCATGTCATCTTGCTTAATGCGTTGCTCTGTTCTTATGAACTTAATACTCTAGATGCATGCTGGATAGCGGTCGATGTGTGGAGTAATAGTAGTAGATGCAGGCAGGAGTCGGTCTACTTGTTAGGGACGTGATGCCTATATACATGATCATGCCTAGATAATCTCATAACTATGCGCTTTTCTATCAATTGCTCGACAGTAATTTGTTCACCCACTGTAATACTTATGCTATCTTGAGAGAAGCCTCTAGTGAAACCTATGGCCCCCGGGTCTATCTCTTATCATATTTGCTTTCCATCTACTTTTATTTGGATCTTTACTTTTCGCATCTATATCAAAAATACCAAAAATATATTTATCTTATCATACTATATTTATTAGATCTCACTTCCGCAAGTGGCCGTGAATGGATTGACAACCCCTTTATTGCGTTGGTTGTGAGTTCTCAGTTTATTTGCGTAGGTGCGTGGGACTTTTGAGGAGCCTCCTACTGGATTGATACCTTGGTTCTCAAAACTGAGGGAAATACTTATGCTACACTTTGCTGCATCACCCTCTCCTCTTCGAGGAAAAACAATGCAAGCTCAAGACGTAGCAAGAAGGATTTCTGGCGCCGTTGCCGGGGAGGCCTTCGCTCAAGTCAAGACATACCAAGTACCCATCACAAAACCATCTCCCTCGCATTTACATTATTTGCCATTTGCCTCTCGTTTTCCTCTCCCCCACTTCACCCTTGCCATTTCATTCGCCCTCTCTTTCCCAATCTCCTCCTCTCTTTTGCTTGCCCTTTTGTTTGCTCGTTTGGTTGGATTAGATGCTTATTTATTGCTAAACAGAGAGCCTAAGATCTATGGATCCTCATCCTCTTGCTAATCTTTTTAAGAGATCCAATTATGATGAACCAATTGCTAGTGAGTTTTGTGCACTAGATTATCTTTATGAAGTTTTGCTTGAAATTCGTGAATCTGAAAATTATGATGAAGAACTTTATGAAGTGATTCACGATAGATCTTTGAATAAAAAGCATGATTGCAATGATTTTCCTATAAATTCTCTTGATGTCAATTGTGCTAATAATTTGCAAAACCCTAAGCTTGGGGATGCTAGTTTTGCTATGTCTACTACTTGTTTCAATGATCATGATTGGGGTGATTCTTCTTATAACCTAGAAAAATTATTTAAGCCCCATGATGAATATGAGATTGATAATAATGTTTGCAATAATATTGAAAGTGGGTTTGGAAGAGTGTCAACTTTAGATCCCACATATTTGGAGTATGTTCAATCTTATGATATTTTTGATAAAAGTGGGTTCGGAAAGGTCATGACTTTAGCTAATGTTAATCCCACTATCTTGGAAGAGTGTCAACTTTTCATGCATGTGGATCATGTTGAGAATATGTTTGGTGATAGATATTTTGTTGAATTTGCCTATGATCCTACATGTAATTATTATGAGAGAGGAAAATATGGTTGTAGAAATTTTTATCTTGTTAAATTACCTCTCGTCATGTTGAGATTGCTATCGTCTCTTTCTTCTTCCTTGCTTATGCTAGTTTTTGCTTGCCTTGCAAATTTGTTTGCTTATAATATGCCTATGCATAGGAAGTATGTTAGACTTAGATGTGTTTGTCACGTGTTTTATTATGCTCTCTTTGTGCTTCAATTCTTGTCTTTCATGTGAGCATCATTTAAATCTCAATGCCTAGCTAAAAAAGGCTTTAAAGAAAAGCGCTTGTTGGGAGGCAACCCAGTATTTTTCCTTGCTGTTATTTAATAAATCTTGCATCTACCTTCTCGTTAGATGTGTTTTTATCTTTTAATTAGTGTTTGTGCCAAGTAGAACCTATAGGACAACCTACGATGATAGTTGATTTGATTCTGCTGAAAAACAGAAACTTTGCACGCACGAATATAATTTTGTTAAATCACAGGAACGTGCTTTTGCGTTGATTCTTTTAGCTGCTGTTCAATAGAAAAATTGTTGAGGACTTCCTATTTTGGTAGGATTTTTAGAGTTCCAGAAGTTTGCGTTAGTTACTGACTGATACAGACTGTTCTGTTTTTGACAGATTCTGTTTTTCGTGTGTTGTTTGCTTATTTCAATGCATTTATGGCTAGTAAATTAGTTTGTAAACCATAAATAAGTTGGAATACAGTAGGTTTAACACCAATATAAATAAAGAATGAGTTCATTACAGTACCTTATGTGGTTTTTCTTTCACTAACGGAGCTTATAAGATTTCCTGTTGAGTTTTGTGTTGTCAAGTTTTCAAGTTTTGGGTAAAGCTTTTATGGATTATGGAATAAAGGGTGGCAAGAGCCTAAGCTTGGGAATGCACATGGAACCCCAAGATATTCAAGAATAGCCAAAAGCCTAAGCTTGGGGATGCCCCGGGAAGGCATCCCCTCTTTCGTCTTTGTTCATTGGTAACTTTACTTAGAGCTATATTTTTATTCGCTACATGATATGTGTTTTGCTTGGAGCGTCGTGTATTATATTATTCTTTGCTTTTTAGTTTACCACAATCATCCTTGCTGTACACACCTTTTGGGAGAAGCCTATTTGATTAGAATTTGCTAGAATACTCTATGTACTTCACTTATATCTTTTGAGCTTGATAGTTTTTGCTCTAGTGCTTCACTTATATCTTTTAGAGCACGGTGGTGCCTTAATTTTGAAGAAATTGCTAGTCTCTCATGCTTCACTTATATCATTTTGAGAGTCTTTTAGAACAGCATGGTATTTGCTATGATCATAAAGTTGGTCCTAGAATGATGAGCATCCAAGTTGGGTATAATAAAAACTATCATAGAAAGTGAATTGGATGCTATGATCAATTTGATGCTTGATAATTGTTTTGAGATATGGAGGTAGTGATATTAAAGTCATGCTAGTTGGGTGATTATGAATTTAAAGAATGCTTGTTTTGATGCTTGTGATTCCCGTAGCATGCACGTATGGTGAACCGCTTTGTGATGAAGTTGGAGCACAATTTTATTTATTGATTGTCTTCCTTATGAGTGGCGGTCGGGGACGAGCGATGGTCTTTTCCTACCAATCTATCCACCTAGGAGCATGCGCGTAGTACTTTGGTTTTTGATGACTTATAAATTTTTGCAACAAGTATATGAGTTCTTTTGATTAATGTTGAGTCCATGGATTATACGCACTCTTTCACCTTTCCACCATTGCTAGCCTCTCTTGTACCGCGCAACTTTCCCCGGTACCATCCACCCACCATTTACCTTCCTCAAAACAGCCACCATACCTACCTATTATGGCATTTCCATAGCCATTCCGAGATATATTGCCATGCAACTTTCCACTGTTCCGTTCATATGACACGCATTACTTTTGTCATATTGCTTTTTGCATGATCATGTACTTGACATTGTATTTGTGGCAAGGCCACCTTCATAATTTTCATACATGTCGCTCTTGATTCATTGCATATCCTGGTACACCGCCAGAGGCATTCATATAGAGTCATATCTTGTTCTAGCTTTGAGTTGTAAATCCATAGAAGTGTGATGATCTTCATTATTAGAGCATTGTCCTAGTGAGGAAAGGATGATGAAGACTATGATTCCCCCACAAGTCGGGATGAGACTTCGGACTTTACAAAAAGAAAAAAAGGGGGGAAAGAGAAAGGCCAAAGAAAAAAAGATAGGCCAAAGAAAAAAAGAGAAAAAGAAAAAAATAAAATGAGAGAAAAAGAGAGAAAGGACAATGCTACTATCTCTTTTTCCACACTTGTGCTTCAAAATAGCACCATGATCTTCATGATAGAGAGTCTCATATGTTGTCACTTTCATATACTAGTGGGAATTTTTTATTATAGAACTTGGCTTGTATATTCCAATGATGGGCTTCCTCAAAAGTGCCCTAGGTCTTCGTGAGCAAGCAAGTTGGATGCACCCCACTTAGTTTCTTTTGATTGAGCTTTCATATATTTATAGCTCTAGTGCATCCGTTGCATGGCAATCCCTACTCACTCACATTGATATCTATTAATGGGCATCTCCATAGCCCGTTGATACGCCTAGTTGATGTGAGACTATCTTCTCCTTTTTGTCTTCTCCACAACCACCCTTCTATTCCACATATAGTGCTATGTCCATGGCTCACGCTCATGTATTGCGTGAAAGTTGAAATTTTTTGAGATTATTAAAGTATGAAACAATTGCTTGGCTTGTCATCGGGGTTGTGCATGATTAAATAGTTTGTGTGATGAAGATAGAGCACAGCCAGACTATATGATTTTGTAGGGATAACTTTCTTTAGCCATGTTATTTTGAGAAGACATGATTCCTTTGATTAGTATGCTTGAAGTATTACTATTTCTGTATTCATTTGGGTCTGAACATTCATGCCACAATAAAGAAAATTACATTATGAATCATGCTAGGTAGCATTCCACATCAAAAAAATATTTATCATTTACCTACTCGAGGACGAGCAGGAATTAAGCTTGGGGATGCTTGATACGTCTCCAATGTATCTATAATTTTTTATTGTTCCATGCTATTATATTACCCCTTTTAGATGTTTATGGGCTTTATTTTACACATTTATATCATTTTTGGGACTAACCTACTAACCGGAGGCCCAGCCCATATTGCTGTTTTTTTCCTATTTCAGTATTTCGAAGAAAAGGAATATCAAACGGAGTCCAAACGGAATCAAACCTTCGGGAGCGCTATTTTTGGAACAAATCTGATCTGGAGAGCCTGGAGTGCAAGTCAAGAAAGCTCCAAGGGCCCCACGAGATAGGAGGGCGCGCCCCCCCCCTGTAGGGCGCGCCCCTTGTCTCGTGGGCCCCTCGGGCGGCCACCGACGTACTTCTTCCTCCTATATATACCTACGTACCCCGAAAGCATCCAGAAGCACCACAAAACACAATTTCCACCGTCGTAACCTTCTGTATCCGCGAGATCCCATCTTGGAGCCTTTGCCGGCACTCTGCCGGAGGGGGAAGCAACCACGGAGGGCCTCTACATCAACATCCTTGCCCCTCCGATGAGTTGTGAGTAGTGTACCACAGACCTACGGGTCCATAGTTATTAGCTAGATGGCTTCTTCTCTCTTTTTGGATCTCAATACAGTGGTCTCCCCCTCTCTTGTGGAGATCTATTCGATGTAATCTCTTTTTGCGGTGTGTTTGTCGAGATCCGATGAGTTGCGGGTTTATGATCAAGTTTATCTATGAATAATATTTGAATCTTCTCTGAATTCTTTTATGTATGATTGAGTTATCTTTGCAAGTCTCTTCGAATTATCAGTTTGGTTTGGCCTACTAGATTGGTCTTTCTTGCCATGGGAGAAGTGCTTAGCTTTGGGTTCAATCTTGCGGTGTTCTTACCCAGTGACAGAAAGGGTTGCAAGACACGTATTGTATTGTTGCCATCGAGGATAACAAGATGGGGTTTATATCATATTGCATGTGTTTATCCCTCTACATCATGTCATCTTGCTTAATGCGCTGCTCTGTTCTTATGAACTTAATACTCTAGATGCATGCTGGATAGCGGTCGATGTGTGGAGTAATAGTAGTAGATGCAGGCAGGAGTCAGTCTGCTTGTTATGGACGTGATGCCTATATACATGATCATGCCTAGATAATCTCATAACTATGCGCTTTTCTATCAATTGCTCGACAGTAATTTGTTCACCCACCGTAATACTTATGCTATCTTGAGAGAAGCCTCTAGTGAAACCTATGGCCCCCGGGTCTATCTCTTATCATATTTGCTTTCCATCTACTTTTATTTGCATCTTTACTTTTCGCATCTATATCAAAAATACCAAAAATATATTTATCTTATCATACTATCTTTATTAGATCTCACTTCCGCAAGTGGCCGTGAAGGGATTGACAACCCCTTTATTGCATTGGTTGCGAGTTCTCAGTTTGTTTGTGTAGGTGCGTGGGACTTTTGAGGAGCCTCCTACTGGATTGATACCTTGGTTCTCAAAACTGAGGGAAATACTTACGCTACACTTTGCTGCATCACCCTCTCCTCTTCGATGAAAACCAACGCAAGCTCAAGACGTAGCACTGGGCCACGCGAGCGACCTGACTATTGACCAACTGGTGCGACAAGACCGGGCTAAGAGCCCCCCTGACCCATCAGATGCGCACTTGCTACTTGTGAACTGCGTTGGGATTTACTCGAAGAGGAGAGGATGATGCAGTACAGTAGATATAAGTATTTCCCTCAGTTGTGATACCAAGGTTATCAATCCAGTAGAAGAACCAACCAACGACTCGTGAACAAGACCTACACGCAAACAACAAATACTAGTAACCCAACACGGACAAGGGGTTGTCAGTCCCTCGTCGGTTATGAGAAAGATTAAATTGTGTAGTTTTTGATAGATAGATCGGACAAAATTCAAAATAAAGTAAAATTGCAGCATGATTTTGAATATATGATAAAAGATATACCCGGGGACCATAGTTTTCACTAGAGGCTTCTCTCTTGAATATAGCATACTGTGGGTAAACAAATTACTCTTGGGCAATTGATAGAAAAGAAAATAATGATGAAGACAAGTAGACCTAAACGATTCTGCATCTACTACTATTACTCCACACATCGACCACTATCCAACATGCATCTAGTGTATTAAGTTCATGGAAAAACGGAGTAATGCCTTAAGCAAGATGACATGATGTAGACAAGATAAACTCATGTGTGAATAAACCCCATCTTTTTACCCTTAATAGCAACGATGCATGCGTGTCAGTCCCTTTCAATCACTGGGATTGAGCACCGCACGGTCGAACCACAAAGCACCTCTTGCCATGTCAACATAAATCAATCTAGTTGGCCAAACCAAACCAATAAATCAGAGAAAAAATATGAGGCTATAAAATCATACATAAAAGAGTTCAGAGAAAACTCAAATAATATTCATGGATTGATCATAATCACAATTCATCGAATCCCAACAAACACACCACAAAAAGTCATTACATCAAATAAATCTCCAAGACACCAAGGAGAACATTGTATTGAAGAAAAAATAGAGAGACCAAGCCATCTAGCTACTAACTATGGACCCGTAGGTCCGTGGTAAACTACTCACACATCATCAAAGGGCAGCAAGGATGATGAAGGGCCACCTTTGTGATCGAATCCCCCTCTGGCGGAGTGCCGGAAAAGGCCTCCAGATGGGATCTTTTGGTTCTGGAACTTGCGGCGGTAGAAAAAGTATTTTGTGGACTCCTCTGTTGGTTTCATGATTTTATAGAATTTATAGAGGCGGAGTTAGGTCAAATGGAGCTACGTGGGCCGTACCACCCACCAGGGCGCACACTACTGCAGGATGCTGCTAACGCGACACTACAATCAGAGACCCTTCGACGAAACTGTGTGCAATGCAATAATCACAAACGGTGATGTAAAAAAACATCAAAAAAGATGCAAAACATTCGCGGTGGCGGATACATCAAACACAGTTTGGATTTTAGTTGCGTGTGCATTGTGGGGCATACGCTTTAGTATAATGAACCATTTGTGATGAGGCAGAACAACAGAAATGGGTAGCCAAATGAAGGTGTGTGCGATATACGGCATACAGTTCACTCGGATGAATTGTTTGTGATTAGGCAGAACAAAATAAATGGTCAGCCAGATCAAGGTGTGTGCAATAGAGGGCAAACAGTTCACTCAGATAAAATTTTTGTGTTGAGACAAGAGAAATGAAACGGTTCAACTTAACAAGATGTGTGTGATATGCGGCAAACAGGCCTATAAACATAAATGTTTGCGAAGACCAATAATAACACAGGCTATTGCTGCTAATAAGACGTGTGTGTGGTTCGATGGGATTGCATGTAGAACAACATATAGGGTGGGACTATTTAGAAACCCCCCTCTAGAGTTCCTAAATAAGCTTATTTCGGAACCACCCCTCCTAACCTGTTTCTTTTCCCGAAGAGAGTGAGCGAGGGAGCGAGTGACATTGTAGCGACGCAAGGGAGCGAGCGAGCTTGGGTCTGCAGGCCATGGCCCGAACCTGCCGCTGCGCGCTACCACCTAACCCGGCCGCCTCGCTTGCGACCAACCACGATCGCCTGCGGGATAAAAGTCGCTAGAAAAGTAAACCAAATCCCCAAATCCAGCACCATCGCCACCCATATTCTTCCTTGCCACCACTCTCTCTTCCCTCTGCATGCTAGGCGCACCACCGCCCATCCTTTCACCCCACCGCCTACCGCCATAGCCCCGCACCACCGCCAAACCCGACGACCGTGGTATTTGGCAACCTTGAGCACTGCTACCCCGGCGAGCAGGGCAGCCACAACTCCTCCCTGAGCACATCGACCCCGCTGCTCGCCTTGGCACTCCTACCATACTTGGTCTTCCCAATGGCGCAGGAAGTGGGCGCCATGGATTCTGGCAAAAGGCCTCCCTGGGCGCCCCGTGCCTTCCCTCTCCTCGCCTCCTTCCTCATCGGGCAGCCATCCATGGGATTCGAAGGTCCCCGCCATCGATTGGATCCAGTGGAGACTCGTGGGATCCATTGGAGGCCCTGTGCCCTGCGGCACTGTCCTCCTTTCCAGTCGACGGCCACGACCACATCTCCAGTGCCTCTTCACCGGCAGACGAGAAAAGCACCTGTTGTTCCCCTCCTTTCCTCATGTAGGTGCTGGTCGCGGTTGCCCATGGCCATTGCAGTAGTTACCAGATAGGTGGGTGGGAGGGGGCCTGTTGGGTGGCGCACACGGGGGAGGTTGCTGGTGGCGGCACTTCGACGGGGTGGGCCGGGGTGGCGCACCGGCAGCCATCGTCGGCAGGCCCAGGGACTCAGCGCGGGCTCTCCCGCCCGAAACCTCATCATCTCGTCTGCTCCACCCATCTCTTCCTCTGCCATCGGTCGTGGTAACCTGATTCATGGCAAGCACGGCCAGATCTACACCAACGCATCTTGTCTGATCCACAAGTGCTCTCCTCCACATCGTGCGCCACCCGTCGCGAGCCATCACCGTCGGCTTCGCCAACCACGGGCTCCCCTGCATCATCTACCCACATCGCCTTAGACCAGGGACTCGTCACCTGCGCCGGATCCGCTGCCCACCAATGCCTCCAGGATTGGCCGGCCCTCGCCCTCCGCCTCCAATGAGGCCTACTCCTCCGGCTTCCAACTCAAGCGGCGATTAATTTTGCTAAACAAAACCGTTGTTGCCTTCGGGTGCGTGGGTTTGTAGAGTTAGTGAACTAAAACTGTAGCAGTTGAGTTGTGCTTAGATTAGTAGTTGACTTATGTTACTGTAGCCATTAGTTTCTTTAGAAGTTACTATCATTTTTAGGTGGAGCGGTTAATCCATGATACTGGAGCAGTTAATCCATGATACTGGAGAAGTTAACTATTAAAAAGGTGAAAAAAGCTTTTACTTAAGAACAGGGAAGTTAGTGTTTTGTGACGTGTCAGTCAAGTGCACGAAGTGCAACAGTTAAGTGTTTCAAAACTGTAATAGTATAAGAATGTTTTTTATACTATTAGTCCAATTTTTATTGCATATGGCAGTTAAGTGGGCGAGTTGTGGAAGTTAACTTGAACACTTCAATTCCATGCGTACTCGAGCAGTTTGCGTGACCTTGGCAAAAAAATGAAAGAAAAAAGTTGATATCTTCAGTCAAGCAGTTCACTAGTTCTTAACTCCCGCAGTCCCGACAGTTAGCTATTTCAGGCCCCACAGTCGGAATGACCCAGGGAAAAAAATAAAAAATAAAAATATTAGTACCTTCAGTTATGCAGTTAGCTTGTTGTTAACTACCGCAATCCCCAACAGTTAGCTATTTCAATACCGGCAGTTAGCTTGATGAGGGAAAATCAGGAAAAAACTAAAAAAAGTGTCTTAAGTCACGACAGTTAGCTTTGTCGTCATACGTCAGTTAGCTATTCTGGTTGGGCAGTTAGCTTGTTCATAGCAGTTAACTAGGTGTAATTAACTTTCACAATTTGTGGAGTTAACTTCTGGAAAATTGCGGCAATTAATGTGACCCGTGCAAAAAAAGATTGATTTTTTTTGCATATTCAGTCCGGCAGTTAACTTGGTGTGCTATCGCAATCCTGACAGTTAGCAATTTCAATCCCTGCGGTTAGCTCGACCCCCAAAAAAATGAAAAAAAACTAGGTTCGACAGCTAACTTGGTGTGCAATCCCAACAGTTAGCTATTTCAGCCCTAGCGGTTAGCTCGACCCGGGAAAAATGAATGAATTTCTTTTAGTATTTTTGGTCCGGCAGTTAACTAGGTATTAACTACCCCAATCTTCGGCAGTTAGCTATGTTAGTCCAAGCAGTTAACTTGAACCGGGAAAACAAGAATAAAAGAAAAAAATTAGTTTATTTGGTACGGCAGTTAGCTTGCTCAGCATGGCGCAGTTAGGTATTTTGCTCGAGCACTTAGCGCGTATTGTAGCAGTCGGGCAAAAAATGTCAAAAAATGATGTTAGTTTTTAGAAAACTGCTCTTAAACCGTAGCAAATTTGAGAATGTGTTATATATGCCAAAGTTCGGGCTAATAGGTAACTTTCTAACGGTGTATCATATGCATCGTTCCAATAAAGTTTTAAAAATTCCTTTCACAAAAACATTGAAAACTCGTTTGATGGATTTTCCGTTTTGTTAATTTTGTTTAAAACCTGAATCGATTTTGGGAAAACGGTCACCATGAGTTTTCTGCTCCTTTTCAATAGCTATCCAACGATATATCATATGCATCATTCTGATGAACGGTTCAATAATTATGACTAAAAGACAATGTGAAAAAACGGTGCCAGAAAAAGTCCACCTGGCAGTTAACTAGTATAGGTTGCACAGTTAGCTGTCTGTTCTCGGGCAGTTAGGAAGGCTTCCTGAATAAGCTTATTTAGAAACCACCTCCCCCAAATACCTTGTTTCTATTCTCGAAGGGGGCGAGCGAGGGAGCGAGCGGCGCTCCAGCACCGCGAGCGAGCTCTGGTCTGCCGCCGGTTGCTGCGCCGTCGTGCAGGTCCCGAACAAAACCTGGACCGCACCCACCTCTCCCGCTCTCTCTCTCTCTCTCTCTCTCTCTCTCTCTCTCTCAACCCCACAAATTTGTTCCCTTCCGTGCCTGATCCAGATCAGGCGATGCGCCGCCCAGCCGGCCATGCGTGTATCTCCCCAGCCTCCTTCCCCACCCATGGTCGTGCGTCCCTCCCTGAAGCCTCCTTCCCCTCTAGCCTCTACAAGCCACCCCAGTATCCTCCCCCATCGGCAGCCTCAAGCACCTCCCCCACCGACGACCTAACTCGCGCCCGTCCCCATCCTTCTTCCTTACATGTGGCACCGCCCCACCATCCGTCGGCCATCTACCAGGCTCCTATTTCGCGCGTGGTGGCCGCGCCCCTCACCCTAGGTAACTACAGCAAATTCCCTCCTCCCCGCTCGTTCCACTGCCCCTCTCTCATGAATCTACCTCCGCGCACGAAGGGGCGAGCTGCTCATGGCCGACTCCTCTGTATTCCATGGTGAGGATGAAGGCAGCTGGTGCTACTTTGACGCTACGGTGCAGCTACAGCCTAACTGCACTACTAATTCTTTTAACTTCTCCTAACTTCTAATTTACTGTTAACTTCTTAAATGATGTTAACTTCAAATTTGTTGTTAACCGGTGATGTTGCTTGTTGTTAACTGCTCTGCTTTGTTTTGTTAACTGATGTTCGGGTCAAGGGTGTGCGCATGAGCTTGTGTTTGATGTTTCAGCCATTGTCTCTTCTCAAAACTGGTGGTGCGTGCACTGCTCATAGTGGTGATTACGAGATTGGGGCAAGGAGCAAAGACATACAGAGACAGCAGTTAACTTCAGTTAAGTTTTTACATTCGTGAAGAATACAAAGATGGGAAAAAAGAACAGTTAACTTCAATAACTTTCTTTTATTAAAGTTCTGCAGTTTTTAACGCGGTTCAGGTAACTTCCCATTTTTTTGATTGGTTTACTTAACTTGTTTAGCTTTTATCGCCACCACTAAATCTACTACGAACATGAGTGGCTTGTGGTGGTCCTGCTTGAGAAGAAACAAGTGTGTAGAGGGTGAGAGGGAGTTAACAAGGTTGTGGGAGCTCATGCTACATGTGTTCAAAGCTACATGGAGAAGTGGTTCTTCTCTACCCTGGTTTACTTCCCTGTCTCCTGCTGTGGACTATGCTCCATCAACGGCAGCGCCCGTTCCATGTCGCCCGCGACTGCAGTTAACTCCGAGTGCACTGCGCTGCCCATCCCAAGCTCCCGCTTCAACGAGACTACATGGGAGATGGGAGAGGGTCGGTGGTGCCTGCAAATTCGCTGCGCAGTAATATACTAGGTGTGGATGTAGTTAGCTCATCCCTCATGTTATAAGAGCAAAACATAGTGCGTTTTTGTAGTTATCTGTACTCAAACATAATAATTAACTTTTTGAGATGTGGCGGTTCTTTTGCACTTATTTATGAAAAAAATACACATAAATTATGTCAGTTAACTCTGCAATTTGCAGCATTTATCTAAAGCCGATGAGAACCTTGGTTCGATGGTGATCGATCACCTCCCTGAAGATTGAGTGAGGTTAAGCTAGTTAGCCCGGCTCGATTAACTTGGATCGATCCAGCCGAACATCTAGTGCATTCATGTTGGTTCTAGTACGTACCACCACTCCCTGGAAGATGGATGAATGGATGGATGGCCAAAGCTAGCTCGTGTCTCACGGGAGCATAGTATGATGGAATTTTTGTGAAGCATCAGTACTAGCTAGCTTGTGGATGTCTCCTCCTATTTTCTCTTTTGTCCTCTGTCTCATTTTAGTTTACACTGCTAACTGCATGCTGCCGACTGTGCTAGCTGCTTCTGCTTTTTTAGAAACAACATGCTGCTGCTTTCATTTGTGGTCGTCACTCGTACTGCTTCTGCTTCTCTTTTGTTTCATTGTCTTCTTTGTTTTTACTTTATTCTTTGCCTCGCGAGAACAACAATTAGCATCTTTAGTCGGGGAGTTAACTTGTTCTTAACTGTGGCAGACCCAGAAGTTAGCTATTTTGGGCCCCGTAGTTAGCATGGACCAGGCGAAAAAAATAAAAATTAAAAAATTAGTACTTTCAGTCCTGCAGTTAGCTTGTTGTTAACTGCCGCAATCCCTAACAGTTAGCTATTTCAATACCGGTAGTTAGCATGATCCGGGAAAAACCAGGAAAAAACAAAAATAAAGTGTCTTAAGTCATGACAGTTAGCTTGGTCGTCATATGTTAGTTAGCTATTCTGGTCGGGCAGTTAGCTTGTTCATAGCAGTTAACTAGGTGTAATTAACTGTCACAATTTGTGGAGTTAACTTCTGATAAATTGCGGCATTTATTGTGACACGTGCAAAAAAATATTATTTTTTGCATATTCGGTCCAACAGTTAACTTGGTGTAATGTCACAATCCCGACAGTTAACAATTTCAATCCCGGCGGTTAGCTCGGCCCACAAAATGAAAAAAAAACTAGGTCCGAAAGTTAACTTGGTGTGCAATCCTGATAGTTAGCCATTTCAGTCCTGCCGGTTAGCTCGGCCCGGAAAAAAAGTATGATTTTTTTAGTATTTTTGGTCCGGCAGTTAACTAGGTATTAGCTGCCCCGCAGTTAGCTACTTCAGTCCTAGAAGTTAACATGAACTGGGAAAAAGAATAAAAAGAAAACAAAATAGTTTATTCGGTACAACAGTTAGCTTGCTCAGCATGGGGCAGTTAGGTATTCTGCTCAAGCAGTTAGCGTGTACAATAGCAGTTCGGGCAAGAAATGTCGAAAATGATCTTAGTTTTTAGAAAACTGCTCCTAAACCATAGCAAATCTGAGAATGTGTTATATATGCCAAAGTTCGGGCAAATCGATAACTTTCTAACGGTATATCATATACATTGTTCGGATAATTATTTAAAAATTCCTTTCACAAAAACATTCAAAACTCGTTTGATGGATTTTCAGTTTTTTTTAATTTTGTTTATAAACCGAATCGATTTTGGGAAAACGGTTAACATGAGTTTTTTGTTCCTTTTCTATATCTATCAAACGGTATATCGTATGCATCATTCCTTTGAACGGTTAAATAATTATGAATAAAAAACAATGCGAAAAAAATGGTGCCAGAAATAGTCCGCCCGTCACTTAACTTGTATAGTACGCGCAGTTAGCTGTCTGTACTCAGGCAGTTAGGAAGGGTTCCTGAATAGCTTATTCAGGAATAGGTTGAAGAATAGCTAGGATGTGTGTGTGTGTGTGTCTATATATAGGGCTGGACTATTCTGTTACCCATAACAGAATATTATTCTGTTACCCCCCCTTCCCCTATAGGCGTGATGCGCACAACATCGTAGGATCCCCCCGACCCCAACGCGCCTTCTTCCGTCGGAGGCTAGCGTTGTAGGCGAGCGAGCAACGGCGGCAGCCGGAGCGAGGGAGCCCGCGGCGCCGTGAGTGGCCGGCCACAGACCCGCTCCCGCCTCCTCCATCCTTCTGTCGCCGGATCCAGCAACGGGGTCGTGATCCCCACCTCCTGCCTCCCTCCGTTGCCAGATTCATCAACAGGTCCGTGATCCCCGCCTCCTGCATCCCTCCGTCGCCAGATCCATCGTCGGGGTCGTGATCCCCGCCTCCTGTCTCCCTCCACAGCAGGATCCATCGACAGGGCCGTGATCCCCGCCTCCTGCCTCCCTCCGTCGCCGGATCCATCGACGAGGCTGTCATCCCCGCCTCCTGCCTCCCTCTGTCGCCAGATCCATCGACGGGGCCGTCATCCCCACCTCCTGCCTCCCTCCATCACCGGGGCTCCTTCTCCGAGGCAGTGATCCCTGCAAGGTGCTGCCTCAATGAACCTCTTCGCCAGACGTCCACCACAAGCAGGAGCTGCGTCAATGGTGCCGCCTCCCAAGAACATGCCAGTAAGATGCCCACGAGAGGTAGAATAAGAAGTCAGTACACTGGAGGTAATGTCTGCTTCCCACGTTTGTGTCAGTCCATCAGTTCATCAGTCCTGCTATGAAGAAGAACCCGATGGTACAGTGCAAATGCTTGCATCAGTTCATTGACACCCCTGCCACTTGATGCACAATTAGGATGTCGAGGTTACTGTCAGTACATCTAATATGCTAGCTTTAGTACAAGTAAAAAAACTTAAACATATGCATCAGTCCAAGTAGAGAGTGATAAGGTTCAGCTCCCACTGAAAGTTGTATGTTGTTATTTCTAAGAGTACAAGTCATGTAGTTGCGTCAGTTCGAACGAGTAACAAAATTGCTACTGAAAAAAAATATAAAATTGCTACACAGTAAGTTCAATGATACATAAACTAGCAGTACTTGTAATGTAGATGCATTGATGCACGATTAGGATGTCGAGGTTACTGTCAGTACATCTAATATGCTAGCTTCAGTTCAAGTAAAAAAACTTAAACATATGCATCAGTCCAAGTAGATAGTGATAAGCTTCATCTCCCACTGAAAGTTGTATGTTGTTATTTCTAAGAGTACAAGTCATGTAGTTGCGTCAGTTCGAACGAGTAACAAAACTGTTGCTGAAAAAATATAAAATTGCTACACGGTAAGTTCAATGATACATAAACTAGCAGTACTTGTAATGTAGATGCATTGATGCACGATTAGGATGTCGAGGTTACTGTCGGTACATCTAATATGCTAGCTTCAGTTCAAGTAAAAAAAACTTAAACATATGCATCAGTCCAAGTAGATAGTGATATGGTTCAGCTACCACTGAAAGTTGTATGTTGTTATTTCTAAGAGTACAAGTCATGTAGTTTCGTCAGTTGGAACGAGTAACAAAACTGTTATAGAAAAAAAATTGCTACACAGTAAGTTCAGTGATACATAAACTAGCAGTACTTGTAATGTAGATGCATTGATGCACGATTAGGATGTTGAGGTTACTGTCAGTACATCTAATATGCTAGCTTCAGTTCAAGTAAAAAAAACTTAAACATATACATCAGTCCAAGTAGATAGTGATATGGTTCAGCTACCACTGAAAGTTGTATGTTGTTATTTTTAAGAGTAGAAGTCATGTAGTTACATCAGTTCGAACGAGTAACAAAACTGTTACTGAAAAAAAAATATAATTGCTACATAGTAAGTTCAATGATACATAAACTAGCAGTACTTGTAATGTAGATGCATTGACGCGCGATTAGGATGTCGAGGTTACTGTCAGTACATCTAATATGCTAGCTTCAGTTCAAGTAAAAAAACTTAAACATATGCATCAATCCAAGTAGATAGTGATCTGGTTCAGCTACCACTGAAAGTTGTATGTTGTTATTTCTATGAGTACAAGTCATGTAGTTGCGTCAGTTCGAATGAGTAACAAAACTGTTACTGAAAAAAATATAAAATTGCTACACTGTAAGTTCAATGATACATAAACTAGCAGTACTTGTAATGTAGATGCATTGATGCACGATTAGGATGTCGAGGTTACTGTCAGTACATCTAATATGCTAGCTTCAGTTCAAGTAAAAAAAACTTAAACATATGCATCAGTCCAAGTAGATAGTGATAAGCTTCAGCTCCCACTGAAAGTTGTATGTTGTTATTTCTAAGAGTACAAGTCATGTAGTTGCGTCAGTTCGAACGAGTAACAAAACTGTTGCTGATAAAAAATTGCTACACGGTAAGTTCAATGATACATAAACTAGCAGTACTTGTAATGTAGATGCATTGATGCACGATTAGGATGTCGAGGTTACTGTCCGTACATCTAATATGCTAGCTTCAGTTCAAGTAAAAAACTTAAACATATGCATCAGTCCAAGTAGATAGTGATATGGTTCAGCTACCACTGAAAGTTGTATGTTGTTATTTCTAAGAGTACAAGTCATGTAGTTGCGTCAGTTCGAACGAGTAACAAAACTGTTACTGAAAAAAAATTGCTACACGGTAAGTTCAATGATACATAAACTAGCAGTACTTGTAATGTAGATGCATTGATGCACGATTAGGATGTCGAGGTTACTGTTAGTACATCTAATATGCTAACTTCAGTTCAAGTAAAAAAAACTTAAACATATGCATCAGTCCAAGTAGATAGTGATATGGTTCAGCTACCACTGAAAGTTGTATGTTGTTATTTCTAAGAGTACAAGTCATGTAGTTGCATCAGTTCGAACGAGTAACAAAACTGTTACTGAAAAAATATAAAATTGCTACACAGTAAGTTCAATGATACATAAACTAGCAGTACTTGTAATGTAGATGCATTGATGCACGATTAGGATGTCGAGGTTACTGTCAGTACATCTAATATGCTAGCTTCAGTTCAAGTAAAAAAACTTAAACATATGCATCAATCCAAGTAGATAGTGGTAAGGTTCAGCTCCCACTAAAAGTTGTATGTTGTTATTTCTAAGAGTACAAGTCATGTAGGTGCGTCAGTTCGAACGAGTAACAAAACTGTTACTAAAAAAATATAAAATTGCTACACGGTAAGTTCAATGATACATAAACTAGCAGTACTTGTATTGTAGATGCATTTATGCACGATTTGGATGTCGAGGTTACTGTCCGTACATCTAATATGCTAGCTTCAGTTCAAGTAAAAAAAACTTAAACATATGCATCAGTCCAAGTAGATAGTGATAAGGTTCAGCTACCACTGAAAGTTGTATGTTGTTATTTCTAAGAGTACAAGTCATGTAGTTGCGTCAGTTCGAACGAGTAACAAAACTGTTACTGAAAAAACTATAAAATTGCTACACAGTAAGTTCAGTGATACATAAACTAGCAGTACTTGTAATGTAGATGCATTGATGCACGATTAGGATGTCGAGGTTACTGTCAGTACATCTAATATGCTAGCTTCAGTTCAAGTAAAAAAACTTAAACATATGCATCAGTCCAAGTAGATAGTGATAAGAGAGTGCCACAGTTACACAGTAAGTTCAATGATACATAAACTAGGAGTACTTCTAGTGTAGTTGCATAAGTTATAGACGAACAAAAGAGAAGTCATGCATGAGTTCAGTGTCCAGTTTACAAGCAGTGCTAAAAAACAGTACATCAGTACATCAGTGTTGAACATGAACTTTCATCAGTTCGACTGAAAATGAAACCGAATTAATCCCAAAACTATTGAATGTCATTTGCAGAAGCATGTAAGGCGGCGCACGCAGCGAGCATTTGATGAGCCAAACAGATATGGGGCACCACTCGGTTGGGTAACACCAGAAATACCACTTGGATATTTCAACAATACTGGTAGATTTGAAGATACACCGCAATCATCAGAAGCACAGACAGGTTCTTCTATACAGCAAACACCAATATCTGGGAGTGCAAGCTTTGCCGCTGCTGGGTTGCAACAAGGCCAACAATATCACCAACAACAAATGTTTTCCTTCCCCAGCGCATGCAAAAAGCCAAGGACAGGAAGCCGTGGATGGGTTGCAACAAGGCTTCCACCAGTCGCTCCGTCAACATCAATCATCCGTGTTGCAAAAGCGGTTGCGACGGGAAGACCAGGGCAAAGAGACAAAAATTTTGGCCACTCTAGCAGGTTCAAAAGTACAAGATATGAGCCATATAGACAGGAGCAACCTCACAATGAATCTGAGGGGAGACGGCCGTACAATGAGAGATGGAGATCTTCGTCAACTTTGCTCCCTCCAAGAGATGCATTGCTACATGTGCCAAGGGTGACAGCACCCACGCCCATAAAGTAGGGAGAACAACAAACACCAGAGGCAGCGCAGAGCTATACACATGTAAGTATCCATATAGAAAAAAAACATACAAGCACAGTCCATACCATGGTGCTGTGACCACCCCATCTAACATTTTCATAACTACGTTTTTGTTTGGTCATTATTGCATGCAGCCACCTGACATTGAAGCTTACGTTCTGCCAAGGCTAGAGATGAGGTTTGAAACTTCCGAAGAAACAAAGAACTTCTACAACGTATATGCGAAGCACGCGGGTTTTGTTGTCAGGGAAGGCCCCAAGTTTAAGACCAGAGCCTACATTTATTGCACGTGCCATGGAGTTTATGAATCAAAGGTGTCTGAAGCAAATAGACAGTGTAACAAGACGACAGCCAGAACTAACTGCGGGGCTAAAATGAGGCTGAAGAAGGAAAAGGATGGAACATTTGTCGTAAAAGAGATAGTCTAGGAACACAACCACAGGCTACAGCTCACCGCAGAAATGCTTGTCTTCTTGCACTCCCACAAAAACTTTGACAAAACAATCTTGGAGTATGTCAAGTACCTGCAGTTCAAAGGCGTTGAACACGCGCAAATCATGATCATACTGGGCGGTGATGACCCTGGTAGCTACTTCCTCGAAATGAATGCCAAAGACCTGATTAACCTGTAAGTACAAAATTGTTCTCCTCTCATAAACCGCCTCCGTCTTTTTTCCTCTGTCAGTACAAACATATTACACAACGCATGACCTGACACCAGTTCAACATGCATTTTTCAATGAACTTTTAATATGCAGGAAAGCAAAGAATTCAAGGATTGATGATGTGGACGATGTCCTAAAGACTCTCAACTTCTTTAGGGAGATGAATGCTATAAACAGGGAATTCTTCTGTGACATGCAACTCGATGAGTCCGACAGAGTTAAGAACATATTCTGGGCGAACGCAAGCTGCCGAGGGGCGTATCAGGACTTCGGGGACTGCATAACGTTTGATACAACATATAAGACCAACAAGTACCATATGCCACTTAGGGTGTTTGTCGGAACTAACAACCACTTACAGACTACATTCTTTGGTTTTGCCCTGATAAGAGATGAGGATGCAGATTCATTCAAGTGGCTGTTCAAGACATTATTAAGGTGCATGAGAAGGAAGGCTCCTACATGCATCCCCACAGGTACAACCGCTAAAACCACCCCCAACCACCACCCCCCATCCAAAAAAGAAAAGGAAAATAACACAGTAAAAATGTTGTGTCAGTTCTATTGGTAGATATGCACAACCATCTGCTGACCACTCCGAGTCTATTTTCTCATTACCAGACCAGTGCCCGGCAATGCCTTTGGCGATCGCAGATGTTTTCAAGAACACAGTACATGAGCTATGCCGCTGGCACATTATGAAGAAGTACAGGGAACACCTCGCGTACCTGTATTACCTGCATGACGACTTTAAGGATTAATTCACATCAATTCTCAACTGGCCCCTCATTCCAACTGCGTTTGAGGATGCCTGGAAAAGACTCATGGATAAGTACAACCTCCATGATGATGCCACAATGGTGGGCATGTGGAACGAGCGTGAGAAATGGATATCAGCCTACTTCAAAGAAATTTTCTGCGCCAAAATGACATCCACACAGCGAAGTGAGAGCATGAACTATGTGCTCAAGAAGAACTATGTAAGTGAGAGACATAACCTACACCGGTTTGTCAGCCAGGTAAACTCCTGCGTCAAAACCAGGAGGCAGACAGAGAACCAGGAGACAATGGGTAACCGGGTATAGCTCTATCACTTGTCGTAAGACAAAAAATTACATGCTTACTAAAGTAAAACTTTATTAGAAGTTTTTGATGCGAGAAAACTAACAATTTGGTCATCATTCTTGCATGTGTAGAAGAAACAAAACACACTGACCTTCTATGGGTTTGACACCCAGATGGCAAAGCTGTACACACGAGCTGTGTACAGCGAGATCAGAAATAGGCTAAAATTGAACACACTCTTCACGGTGACAGAGACGGAAGAGCCCACAAAGTACCTCATGCGCTACAACCACCCGCAAAAACTGTCTGTGTGGGCTCAGCACGCATTCCAGGTGGTTGCAGACCTCGTGGGAGAAACATATGAGTGCGAGTGCAGGCTATGGGACCACACAGGTGGGGACTACAAAAAAGATGTTACATACTGTACTTTTTTTTGCAAAGTTTTTGTTCGAATGAAATGACAAAAAACATGCACCTCTTCCTAAAACAATACAGGTCTTTTCTGCGTGCATGTCCTGTGCATGATGCAGACAATTAAGGCTGCCAGCGTTCGAGAAATACATCCTCAAGAGATACACCAAACGCCCGAACATCTAGCCAACATTTGACAGAAATGACTTGAGGACAGTAGCGTCAAAGAAGGCATCCCAATACTGCATTGAAAGCTCACTGCTGACGCTGAACATGAGGGTGCACAGAAAAAGCTTGAGAGGCCAAGAGCAAATTGCGAGGTCGCGGGTTGTCATGGACAAACTTGAACAAGAACTCGACGCCATGCATTCTGCTGAAAATGGAGGTGTCGCGGACAATGAAGCCATTGAGCAAGATATTGCTACAATGTTATCCGAGATGAACCATCTGGGAGCTATTGACCCGTTTGACAATGAGGAAGAGGAGCAGCAGCAACCGGAGCTTGCCCATGTGCACACTCAAGAGCACCAACAAGCTCACATGCGAGATCATGAGCTTGATGGTGCTGTAGGCGAACGACATGACAATAGCACATCCTACCATCAGCAGGAGGAAAGGATGATTAAACCACCCATATTCTCAAACACAAAGGGGAGGAAGAGCAAGATGCAAGCAGCAGCCAAAAAGCCACCACGCCCCATCAAGCGCATGGAATTTGGCCTGGACGGCAAACCTCTCGGGATAAGGGCATGCGGATTCTGCAACGTCGTGAGCAACCATAACTACCGCACATGCCCACTCCGCACAGATGCCACTGTCAACAAGAACAAGCAGATTGGAGCCACCCAGCTTTCTACCAATGGAGACAACACACGTAACAGCTACACTTGCCGCAAGTGTGGGGGAACTGACGAACATAATGCCCGCATGTGCAAAGTGGGCAAGGAGGTCAGTGGAGCTGAACAGAAACAGGGCAAGGTACAGAGTTCGAAGCAATCAAATGAAGATGATGAAGAAGAAGAGTTTGACGAGAATGACGACCAATCAGACGAAGAAAATGAAGATGACAGTGTCGGGGGCGAGGAAACTGAAACTGACGATGAAGCTGCCAAGGGTCAACCTGGAAAGAGCACTGGCAAGGCACAACATTCGAGGACAGTTAGGAGAAGCTCAAGACTGAACAATACATAGTGGTTATCCTGTTGCGTCAACTAAAAAATAACCTTGTTGTCTCAGTTGCATCGGCACACAATGAGGAAGCATTTCAGAAACATTGTCGTTACCAAAACTTATTTAGCTTTATCGTCGATTTCTTGATCAGTACTATAGTTAAGATATAATTTCTGAGTTGTGCCCGCTGGAGCAGTAACATTATTATGTAAACCATTTGATAATCATTTCAAATGCAGTCACAAATACGTTTGAAAAAACTTATCTGGATATATCTGACGCAAAACGCTACTGTCAACCAGTAACTCAGCAAAAAAATATGTCAAGGAAAAATTTAAACTCTTGTAGTACATCAGTACAGATAACTCTCAGTCGTCAGTACAAGGCAGAGTACACATCAGTACTGATATAATTTCTGATTTGTGCCCGCTGGAGCAGTGACATTATTATGTAAACCATTTGATAATCCTTTTGAATGCAGTCACAAATAAATTTGATAAAACTTATCTCGATATATATGACGCAAACGCTACTGTCGACTAGTAACTCAGCAAAAAAATGTCAAGGAAAAATTTAAACTCTTGTAGTACATCAGTACTAATAATTCCAGTCATCAGTACAAAGGCATAGTAAAACAAACACACCGTGAACGACTCAAAAAAACATCGTTTTGAAAAAACAAAGCTATGCCTGCTTCTGCCAGTCCCAATTCAGAAAGACCATCAGCACATAAAAATAATTACCTCAAGGAAAATGCGAATATAATGCATCTTGTACTGATGAAAATCTAATTTATCGTCACAGGTTATCTTGATATAAACAATCCATTAAAAAAATACGAAAATTGTTTTAAAAAAACATTAGCACCACACATAGTCTCACTGGTATTTGGTACGTTCAATTACACTTCAATCACTAGTCCAAGTATGACAGTAGAGGAGTTCAGACCTCCATTAACACCGACCCTGACACGTGCAAGTGGGATAAGCAGCTGATAAGTACAGCTTGAATATACGAATCGGTGCAACAGTAAAATGCCATCATCACCACCGCAGAGACGTGCAAGTGGGATTTAGCAGGTCATAAGTACAGCTTGACAAGACTAGTCAGTTCAACAGTAAAAACCATTTAACTTGGACGGTTAGTTCTTCCACGCCTCCACCCGCGCCACCCACTGAGCGGTTGCCACAAGGGCCTGCAAACGGTGACCCCATGCCACAACACCCACTACACCCACGCCCCCGACGAACCGCCTCCCACAAATCCCCGTCCACGCACTGCAAAAAAACCATTCTCTTCCATCTCTCCCTCGTTCCCATAAACCACCATTGACGCTTCCATCTCCACTGCACACAAACCAAAAACTTCTCTCTCCCAAGCCCACAGTCACCGAAGAAAGGCGATGGCGGAGGAACCGTCTGCCAAGCGTCATCATGCCGAGACGTCGGACAAGAGCAGCAACCTCGTCGACATTCACGTCCCCGGCGAGAAGCGCGAGTACACAACAACCCTCAAAGGGGTTGAGCTCCACGGCAACAGACGCTGGAGATCGTCTGCACCAGCCTACCAGAAAAGGCCGACGAGGTGATCTCCAGGCTCTAGAGGAAGCTTGGCGGCAGGAGTCGTAGGATCGTCGGCGTTGGTGTGCACTACACCAACAAAGATGAACCTCCCCAGATGGCAGCAGTCCTGCAGTTGTGCGTCGACGAACTCTGCTTGGTGTACCACATCGCAGCGGCCACAAAATGGTGAGCAATCCTACTCATTTGCCCTATATATGGTTTATCGGTTTTATTAGTACTGTATCCTGAAAATTTAATCAGACTTGTTTCCCAACTAGATGTACTAGTGTGGTTTGTGAAAAGTGGATGCACTACTGCATTTTCTCAAGTAGATATACTATAAATGTACTTTTGAACCTGATGCACTGGATTACTATTTGGAAAATCTTGCGGAAGATTAAATTCTGAAGTTGATCGACTAGTGTATTTTCTGAAGTTGATCAAATAGAGTAGTCTATGTACTCGATGTATTAAAAAGATGTTTCTGAACTTGATGTAGTGAAGTATTTTCTGAATTTGATGTAATGCTATTTTCATAAGAAAATAAACTAAGGACTTGGTGAAGCACTGGTTATGTGTTATCCTATTCAACAAAAGTAGACTAAACTAGTACCAATGCAGAACATACAACATTGACTGAAACTATGTATAATCCAAAAAGAAGAATAACATGATGTACTTAATTTAATTTCAGAACTTTCTTTACTAGTTTTTGAAGTACATTCATCCATTGTTTATCCTACAAAAACAACTACTTCATGGATTCATCGCTTGTAAAAAAACAAAAATGAATAATTCAAACATCAAAGTAATGCTAATATTCAAAATGTCTCTCCCCTTGCAGGCCCAAGTGCCTGACCGAGATGCTGCAGCATGAGAAGTTGTTCACATTTGCCTGTTTCAGCATTGAAAGCGACAAAGAGAAGCTGGAGTTGTCCGGTATGGAGATCAACCCCAACAAGTTCATCGACATTCAGCGCAAGTGGAGAGTTCCATACACCGGAAAAGAGTACGACTCCCTGACAGATGTTGCAGCCAGCGTCATCCACCCATTCTACAAAGGCATGAAAAAGAAGATCAACACGCAGGAAGACTACAAACTGTGGGGGACCGGCCCGCTGCCAGACAACCTCATCGAGTACACAGGAGTAGATGCGTACGCCACGTACAAGTCATGGTTCATAATCGACTACATCACAGATGGTTCAGAATATGCGAAAGAGCGGGAGGCTGAAAACTACTAAGACCACCCCTACTGCCCCTTTACGGGATGAAGATACATCAGAGCCTGCCTTCGTTTTACTTCTGCTTGTGCTAGCCTTTTATCTTGTTGTTTCAAATTAGTAGTCTGCTCTTGTTGGGTTGAACCAGTATGATTATGTCATGCTTGTCATGTTTGAAAAAGTTTAGTTATGTCATCAAGTGCAATGTTTTGCTTATCTCATTATATAAGTTTGGTTTGGTAGTATGTTGTTAATCCATCATTTCAGAATTGAAAAGTAGCTTCTGAATGGAACGTTGTCGCTACTCTAAAGTACTAGTTATGATGCAACTAATCACACAATGTTGCTCCATGTCAGTACAACTCAGTACACTTGATCGGACAGTACATACTTACTACAATAAAAATACAAAGAAGCATCAGTCCGTAAGCGCTACTATGAATGCACTATCAGTACAACTCAGTCTACACGCAAGTACCATAGTTCTGAAAATGACACCAGAAGACACTTGAGAATAATCACAAAAACAAACACAAAAAAGAAGGCAAAAAACTCGAATGAAAAAGATTACACTCACACAAAACTGACAAGAACTAGAACAAAAAGTATCAGTCCAAGTTTCTCGTGGAGTCAAGTACTAGATTCAAACAAACAAAAAAACAAAAAAATTGACCGCCCAAGGTCAGGAGCAGGCCCTGACAATGCTAGATACTTGAACTCGAGCCCATGGGGGAATCCCTAGTAATCCGCACAACGCATGACCCCCCGACCAGGGCCCATAGGTCAGCAAGCGCCGTGTATAAGCGCTCAGGTAAGTGTTCAGAGGAGTTCGACTGGTGAGCCTCGGCTGCGCATATAAACAGGTCCGGAGCCCCCTCGACTAGCGAGGTGGGACTAAACCCAGAGCGCACCCGCACGACATGCTATCTGGGCCGGAAAACGGCCCAATAGCCTGCATCGTCAACAAAACACCCCACCAATAAGCCCAGGTATACAAACCAGAGGGCGGGACAAAAGAAATATAAACTACAAGAAAAATGTTTGTCAATTAACCTAAAAAGGAAAACATATGATACAAAAACAATGAACCTCTAAAAAGAACAGAACTTAATAGCCTATCTGTTAAATGTACATAATTTAAAAAACCGAATTAAATATTACTTTCAAGTTCAACTACTAAAACTCAAAAAGTTCAAACATATAATGTTTTTCAAGTATGCTAAATTTCTTATTTATAGAAAAACTGACAAGTTCAACTACTACAACTCAAAAAGTTCAAACATATAATGTTTGTCAATTATGCTAAATTTCTTATTTATATAAAATCTGAAAAGTTCAACTACTAAAACTCAAAAAGTTCAAACATTATTTAAAAACCGAATTAAATATTACTTTCAAGTTCAACTACTAAAACTCTAAAAGTTCAAACATATAATGTTTGTCAATTATGCTAAATTTCTTATTTATATAAAATCTGACAAGTTCAACTACTTAAATGCAAAAAGTTCAAATAGAATTTATTTGTCAATTCTGCTAAATTTCTTACTTATATAAAATTTGTCCACACCACAACGAACGATCTGGTCGTAAAATAATCTCAAACCCACACCCCCATCCAAAAAACAAAAAAAATCAGTTCAAACATACATATGACATCAGTACTAAAACAGCAGGATCAGTTAGGCCACTCGCACCACTGTGACATCAAATTTCAAACCCGTGCGCTGTATGAAATTACAATTCAGTTCACACAGTACTAAACCATAAGTGCACTAAAATGAGAATACAAAAACAATAAAGGCCTAACTTAGGTTGGTACAGATGAAAATAAAATAAGTACAAGTTTTGAGCAACAACTCCCAGGGCACTGAAAAAATGTTTTGAGATAAACTAGTGTATAAGACTTCAATGGAAAAACAATACTTAAACATTCACACGGAAAAATATCATAGAGCATACGTCACATAAACAGTGCAAAATGCCATCATCACCACCGTAGAGACCTACAAGTGGGATTTAGCAGATCGTAAGTACAGCTTGACAAGACTAATCAGTGTAGCAGTAAAAACATTTGTCTTGGACGGTTAGTTCTTCCAGGCCACCACCCGCGCCAGCCACTGGGTGGTTGCCACGACGCACTGCAAACGGCGACCCCCACGACCACTACACCCACGCACCCGACGAACCGCCTCCCACACACCACCGTCGACGCACTGCAAAATACCCAATTGTCTTCCATCTCTGCCTCATTCACAGAACCACCATTGCTGCTTCCATCTCCACTGCACACAAACCAAAAACTTCTATCTCCCAAGCCCACAGTCGCCAAAGGAAGGCGATGGCGGAGGAACCGTCTGCCAAGCGTCGCCATGGCGAGACGTCGAACAAAAGCAGCAACCTCGTCGACATTCACGTCCCCAGCGAGAAGCACGAGTACACCAAAACGCTCAAAGGGGTTGAGCTCCATGGCAAGGAGACGCTAGAGATCGTCTGCACTAGCATACCAAACAAGGCCGACGAGGTGATGAGCAGGCTCAGGATGAAGGGCGACGGCTTGTATCCGAGCTTCATCGAAGTTGATGTGGAGTACACCAACCAAGAAGAACCTCCACAGATGGTGGCAGACCTGCAGTTGTGCGTCGAGGAACTCTGCTTGGTATACCACATCGCAGCAGCCACAAAATGGTAACCCATACTACTGTTCATTCATCTATTGTACTAGTACTACTCACTAAAAACTTAATTAAACTTGTTTCCCAACTAGATGAACTACTATAGTTTATGAAGTGGATGCACGAGTACATGTTTCTCAAGTTACATGCATTTCTGAAACTGTGAACTGGATTGTTTCACCAGATTAGTATCTGAAAAAATGTTTATAGCATTCTGAACTTGATGCACCAAATTAATTTATGAACTTGATGTACTAGCATAGATTCTGATCTTGATGCACTAGTATAGTTTATAGAATTTATGTATTAAAAGATCTTTGGTGAAGTGGTATAGGTCCATATATTGATGCACATGTTTCTCAAATTAATTTATGAACTTGATATAGAATTAATGCACAAAGATGTATCAAGCACTTGTATAGGTCTTTTATTCAACAAAAAAGAAAACAAAACTTGAATCAAGCAGCACATATATCATTGACTCTGGTAAAATGATTCTTGAATTTGGTGAAGCATTTGGTGAAGCAATGAAGATAGCAAAAAAGAAAAAATAACACGGTATAGTTGAATTTAATTTCAGGACTTTGTGTACTAGTTTTTGAACTACATTCATGCATGACTCATAATATATAAGCATCTACCTCATGGATTATCACTTGTAAAACAAAAAAAGCAGAAGAATTAAATCTTCAAAAAAGAAGACTAATCTTTAAATGTGTGTCTCCCCCCTTGCAGGCCCAAGCGCCTCAAAGACTTCCTGCAGGAGGAGAAATTGTACACATTTATCGGTTTCAGCATTGGAGGTGACAAGTAGATGCTGGAGAAGTTTGGTTTGGAAATCAACCCCAACAACTTCATCAACATGCAGCGCAAGTGGAAAGATCCAAAGACCACCAAATACTATGACTCCTTGGCCGATGTTGCAGGTGGCGTCATCCACCCATTCTACAAAGGCATGAAGAAGAAGATGGACAGGGCAGACCACAAACTGTGGGGGACCAGCCTGCTGCCAGACAACCTCATCACGTACGCAGGAATAGATGCGTACGCAACGTACAAGTCATGGAAGACAATCGACAACATTGTGATAGGTTGGGATATTCCAAAAGAGCAGGAGGCTGACCCCTACTACCACTACAACTTCGCGGATGAGGATGCATGAAAGTCTGCATTCGTGTTGCTCGCGCTTCTACCTGTCCTTGGTCTTGTTGTTTCAGATTTGTAGTTTGCTTTTGTTATGTTGAACCAGCTACCTTATGTTATGTGTGTCAGGGTTTGAACAAGTTTGCCTATGTCCATCAAGTACATCGTTTGCTTATGTCATCCAACAAGTTTGCTAGCTTCCTATTTTGTTGATCCATCATTTGAAGTTGAAGTAGGTTGAAGTTGAAACTTGATGGCTGCCACGCAGCACTAGTCATGGAGAAATAAAAATAACACATAAATATTTTCGCAAAAAAAAACAGTGGCAGACTAACTAAGGACAAAAGCAAGTAGTAGCCTTGGACGCTCAGTACAGCTTAGACATGAATGGTAGTACTATCACACTAAAAAATCAGTTTTTAGTTTCAGAAGAACACTAAAAAGACTAAGTTTCAGCCGAGGACAACATTCAGTACTAAAAGCATCGTGCTAATAGTAGTTAGAAATTCACTAAGTACTGCAACAGGAAAAGCAAAGAAACACCAGTACGTATTTCCTAGTCACTAGCATGCTAGGACTGAAAGTTCTGGTACACTTGAACACACGGTACATTCATTCTACAAAATATAAAAAGGAACAGGAAGCTTCAGTTCGCATTCCCTAAAACAGTGACACACTAAGAATAACAGTAATAATACAGCTGAAATCTCAGTACAACTTAGTCTATACGGCAAGTGCTATGATTATACCAAACATTGCCTGGAGAAGAACCACAACCTAGAAAAAATAAGGCCAAAACTAAATCAAAAATATATTAGTACGACAAAGGAGAAAAATCACAAGAAACACAACAGAAGACGTACTAGCCTCAAACAACACAAAAAATAAATAAATAATCAAAGTACTAGCACAATTGAAATCTCAGTACAACTTAGTTTATTCGGTAAGTGCTATGATGATACCAATTAATGCCTTGAGAAAGAAGTAGTTTTGAACTTAATAGGGCTATCTCTTAAACGTAGCTAATTTAAACCAGTGCTTTAACTTTTACTATGAAGTTCAACTACTAAAGTTCAAGAAGTTCAAACAAAAATTTCGCACCAAATTTTAAAAGCCTTACGCTGAATGAGATTACAAATCAGTACTAACAGAACTATATCATAAGTACAAGAAAACGAGAGTACAGAAACTATAAAGGTCCAACTTAGGTCGGAATCAGATAAAAATAAAATAAATCTCACTTTCTCAGCAACAACTCGTAAATACACTTGAAAAAAAAGGTGTTTTCTGTTCAACTAGTATATAAGTCTTCAGTACAAAAAATAAAACTTAACCAAAACAAATTCTCGATGAAACATACACAAGTGAAACAGCTATTCAACCACACAATCATCATCGAAAAAAACTTGTTAAACATTGTGCCACACTTAAACACAACACAAAATATACTAGTTATTACATAGTACTCGACAAGACATCAAACACTACAAATAGAGCCTACGATGTTTTCAAGAGATATATCACACAACTATCCCATTCACTACGCAAATGATGACCATTTCTCCTATGCATCAGGAGCCAAAGCCTGAACCTCCTTGGGAAGCTCCATCACCACAAGCTGGCTATTCCGGTTGAACACAACTCTATACAGATCCTCAGCGTTCCAATCAACAATGCGTGGCTGCAAAACAATAAAACAAATTATCAAAAATCATGACACATAAAAAAAGGATACACAATAGGCCAAAAACAGAAAGTGAAAAGCTCAACAAGAACCCACATCATTATCTCGAATGTTCTCAACGATATTTTCACCATCATAGCATCCCGCATACATCAGAGTATAATGGCCCCATTCATTTTCCCCTTGAAGTGGAACCTTGACAAACGTTGGTTTCTTTGCAAACAACTCCCAATTGGGCTGCTTGCTCGCATTGTACTGAGCATCACCATACACAGCCTTCATTACTTTGACCAATCTAGAAATCTGTAAAAAAAACAAAAGAAACCACACAGCTTTAGGTCTTAGAAAAAGCAGAAACAAAGATGCAGAAAAATTAATCCAGTACAGATAATAAATATCACTCACAATCTTCTCGCAGTCTTTATGATAGGTGTTCTTTGAAGGACGGCGGTTCTTCGGATAAGGTAAATAGTCAAGGATGTCAACGCTACTTCGGTACTGATTCATGACATATAAGGAATAGTGGTTCACTTTCTTATCCTTTGCTAAAACCATAGGCTTGAATAGAGGCATCATGATCTAAAAATAAATGCCCAAAAAAGAGATGTTAAATATTCAAAATAAAAACTAGCATCACAACAAACAAATAAAAACCAAAAATTAGCTACTAGATCTCACAAGGTTGGCACTGAGCAAGTCTTCCTTATCTTTAACATAGCTCTTGAAATCTCTCGCTGCACTCTCCACATTAAACACTTTATTTTCATCACCATAAAACGAACAGTCAAGCACAACCTGCAAAAAAGCCAAAATAGAAATAGACAGCGGAAAAGGATCAACAAGCAAAGTATTATTAAAACTCGTAAAAACAATAGGCGGTCTTGTTCAACAGAAAGAGACCAATCTGATTGATTACTGTGATGAAATATGGACTCAGCAATATCCTTTTCCCAGATGCGAAATCAGCATTTCTCTCGGGATCTTGCTTCCAATCATCAATGAGGAAGTCCATTACATCACCCTCCATCATTTGCCCAGGTGAAAAAACTACCCAGATGCGATTCCCAGTGAAGCTAGTTACGCTTTCATCAGGCTGAGGTATCATTGAGAATGTATTCCTACAGCACACACAAGAACAAAAGAAGGAGAAGCAAGATAAGGCATTCATAACAGTTCAAGTTGTATAAAAAGAAACAGTTCAGGTCATATTTATCTAGCAGTTACAAACAACAGAAGAAAAAGAAGAGGAAAAATAATGAGAGATACTCAATCGGCATACTTCTCACGCCATTCATCACTAAGCAACAGATTATACAACCTGCGAGCCATGTCCAGGTGAGGGAATTTATGAGGGTGAAGCTGCTGCAGAGGGGAGCAAAACTTTATAGGAGCTTTGGGCTCACGCTTGGTGCTTACAACATTGCCAGAATCCAAAGCAGGATCTTTCCTAGCACCACCAGCTCTACAAGCCACTATTCCAGCAAGGGGAGATAAACCTTTGGCAGCAGCGCTCCTCGTGACTCTTCCAACGCCAGCAATCTTGTCAAACACATCATCATTGCTGTCTATCAATTTCACAATGGGATTCTTGGGTGTAGTAGGGCTCTCTGCACAAGCAGCCGTAGAACCTCTCAGAGCTCCCAACCGCCCCTTCATAACACCAGATCTTATCTTTTCGGGAGAATGCCCCTGGCTAAGATCAATAGCTACGCACTCGAGCTCCGAGAACTGGCTGCCAAAGAACCTGTAGTCATGCTCACCAAGATCCAACCACTCACCTGAAAAAACAAAAACAAAAAAAGAAGAAGATCGCACAAAGGGTAAGTTCAAATACATATTTCATGACAGTACTAATAGAGAAGTACAAGCTACAAAAAAATTACAAAAGTCCATGCACATGTACAGGGTTCGATGCCAAACAAACCCCGGAAGTCAACATCAAACACATCGCTAGTTGCCCATGTATACAGCAAAGTCTTCCTACTGTCAAGAATGTCTTCATGGCTGTAATCGACCATTTCAATTACACCATCCTCCCGGCAATGATAGGTCTTGCATTTTTGTAGCATAAAGAATCCACAATCATGCCTGTAAACAAAGGAAAAAACAAATATGGTACAACACAAATCCGAAAATACAAGAACAACATCCTCCCAGCAACAAAAACAACCAGCAAAAATCATTAAAAACGGATACTCATGTGTTTTCTTGCTGCGGCAACCGCACAAACTCGCAAGAGAAACCATCAATATGCACCAGCGAGAACGGTTTGGCCCTGTCTACACTCGACTCCCTCCAAAGCTTCTTTATATTATCTGTCATATTCCTTAAGAATCTAACTGCATCACCCCAGGTTTCATCACGGAGTGAATCAAGACACTCGAAACGACGGAACCTCAAATTCAGAACAATCAAGCACCAATGCCCAGATTCTTTGCTAGGCTTCATGGTAGCCACAAATGACGGCGGATCAAATGTAGGGAAAAGAAGCTGAAAAAAATTGCAGAGGAAAAATGAATTTACCAAATCATAATGAAACAAAAAATTCAGCCTCCAAACAATAAAATAAAAGAGGGAAATTGAAATTCAGAAGTACAAACAAAAAATCAGATAATCATAAGAGTTCATATCCACCGCCCAAAATTGAGGAACAATCATATCAGTTCAATTTCCTTGCGACAATAAGTGCAGCTTTCAAAAAAGAAGCATGCATCATTCATAAGTACATGTGTAAAAGCAGGCTAATCTAGTTCATTCCCCCACCTCCCAAAACTGCAAAGAAAACACGACAGTTCTAGTTAATGAGTACAAAAAGTCCAAGTTCACCTACTTGGTCAAAACCATCAGCACCTGATCTCGTGAACCAATTTAGCACATTGGAATCAATATTTCCATCACGGATCTTGGTCTGTTGTACAAAAAGAACAACAACAGTTAGAAAATTGGCAAAACAAGTTATCATCCTATTTACAAAAAAGCAAAATACTGACCGTCACCCATCTGGGAACTATCAACTTGTCAGTGTCTCGGTACTTCTGACATAGAGAATATAAAACAACGTCAGCACTGTCTGAGTTGAGCATGCCAGTGGGGACAAACGCCTTAGCAATAGAACCAACACTAGAATCACATTCTTTATTTTGAAACATCGGCTTGTGATTAGAAAAACACAAAAGATTACATGAATTAAAACTACTGCAACAACAACAATAATCATACGAGAGAAAGAAAAAGAGCAAAAATGGTACGGGCAAAATCCCAAACTAACCATTTCGTACGGTTCGTGTGCAACCTCGTAACAGCGAAGAAAAATGTATCAACCTTAACAACATTACCACTTTTTGCTTGTAGAAGAAGAACAAAAATAATAAGTTCAACCACTACAAGAGAACATGTCCAAAATGCCAAAATTGAGAAGTACGCCTCATTTACAAGTCCTTACCTAGACTATCAGGGTTTGACGACGATAGTAGTTCCTGTGATGAGACCATTATGCCTCCAGTTTCAGGGTTTGATGATGGGACATCTTGAGAGGAAACCAATATTGCTGCGCTTTCAGGGTCTATATAAAGAAAATCCTGGGACAACAAGAGCGCCTCCTGCGTCGAGGGGTCAGAAGAAATTGACAGAAGTAAATCATCATCCTTGGATGGCACCTCCTCCATGCTAGAAGCATCTTGCAATGCATCACCGCAATCAAGACCTCCAGGCGGGAAATTCTCCGGCGACAAATCTTCACAATCAGGAACATTTTCATTCCCAGCAATACCAATACCAGGCGATTTGGCATCAAGTATGCTGGCAACGCCAGCATCCTCATCAGCAAATTTGTTACCAACATTGCGCCCACTACTCAATGGAACACCACGAGCATCATCTCCACCACTAAGGACAACCTCACGCTCAACATCAGTAATCTGACGAAAATAAAAATTCAGAAAAAGTGAATAATATGAACAAAACTAACAATAAAAAATAAGCTACCAAGAGGTGCACAGAAAAACAAACCTTGGAAGCATTCACAGCAACATCATCGATCTTGCTGTTGCTAACATTCAAAGCAACATCACCAATAGGCAAACAAGGCTCATCGCCAACAAGAGGACCCTGATTCAAATGTAATGACGCAAAAAACAATGCTATTATGAGCAACAATAAACACAAGGAATTAAAACAACAGTAAGAAAAAAGGTAGCTACCCCCTTGCAAACTCTAAATGGTGTGGGATAGAAAAATGAACAAGCAAGACACATTGGTGCGCATGAAAATTCAAGAAAATATGGATAAACACAATAAAAATAAAAATAACCTTGCACTTATCAGTGGATGGATCATTAACTCCATGGTCAACAGCAGCCTCAACATTATGACTGGTCTCCTGCATGAAAAGAAAAATTAATAAACGGATGTAGATCAGGAAGTTCAACTACAATACTGACAGCAGAACAACATAGTAAAAACATACAACAATGAGGACTGACTCACATCAACAAGAGGGTGCTGCAAGCCAACATCGTTCGTATGCTGATCAGAAACATTAGCCTCAGTACCATCATCAGCCCTGCTGTCGGTGCCAACAGCCTCATCCTGATCAATCTGCATGAAAGAAAATTATTAATAAATAGATGAAGATGAGGAAGTTCAACTACAACACTGACCGCAGAACAACAAAGTAAAAATTGCAAACACCGAGGACTAACTCACATCAACATCAGGACGCTCCAAGCCAACATCATTCGTTTCGTGATCAGAAACATTAGCCTCAGTACCATCACCAGCCCTGCTGTCGGTGGCAGCAGCCTCATCCTGCTCAAACTGCTTGATAACAACATTTGCACTTTCTTCATATGGCTTGCAGCGAGAGTTTTGCGTAGTTCTGGAACGCTTCATGTTGTTCAACAGACGAACCGAGCTCTGAACTAGATCAGCAGCACCGTCACGCATATCACCAATTAAAATTATCTCCATCTCAATGTAGTCAACAGCTTCCTCAGCATTAAATTGATGACCTTCAGGAAGGATACCATTGATACAGCTCAGATGCTCAACTATCATTGGGACCTTTTGCAGCTCAGAACACACATTACTTAAGATATGCTCAGCACGCTCCAACACTGAAACAGCAACATCAATACCAAAACCCTGCCTCTGTGAAGCACTAGCATTACTAGGGCCAGGGGGACATAACCAGCACCCTCAACACCACGGCCATCCCTCAACTCATCGGGCAAAGATGAAAACTTCGAAACCTGAGATGATGGCATCTCCAGGACTGGCCGCTTATACACTCAGAAAAAAACAACCTCCTCATGAGTTTTCCACTACAAACAAGGGGAAAAATAGTTAATCAATCAATGCAACACATAGGGAAAAATAAAACATGATATTAACAGATTTAAAATCAACACCACTAATAAACTTTAACTGTCATTGCCAATTTGTTAGTATTTACCAACAGGCCAGTTGAACAAAGTTATTCAGTTCAACCACACATGAAACAACAGTACTAAAAACCGTACCTAAAACTCACAAAGCTTAAGAAATGACAAAATCTAAACAGATAACTCTGCAGTACACATGTCCACTACAGCAAAAAATAGCTATACCTAAAATAAAAAAAGGTCTACAAGACACAAAAGAAATAAAACTCACTGGAAGCTTCCCAAACACCCAAGTCTTTGGATCTGCATTGCCTTTTTTTATCAAATCTGCATCAACCAGATCAGAAAGCTTGGCAGGATCCATGAAACATATGCGAGGGACTCGCATGTCAGGCTCTGCAGTCTTGCCATGGATAAGGCAGTCAAGGTACATTAGTACAGGCCCTATGGCACAGCCTGTGATTGCCTTCCCCATGGTATCACCATCTTGGTACTTGGCAACAGCCCTTCTAAGCTCATCAACCATCAGCTGGCAATAATCCATTTTAGCCATGTCCTCAAAGACGAGACCCTCAAACATTGTTGCCTCTCTGGAAACACGCGGGGCAGAACTAGGCAACACAACCTTCATAAACACAATAATGAAGAACACTTTCAGAGCAAGGTCATCTTTGCTAGGATCCTTGACGAGCACCTTGAGCTTATTCCTCAAATCCTTTGTCTTGATATCTTTGTTCCTGCTAATGTCAAGCTCCGATCTTAACTTCATCAGAGCGTTGTCATATCCGTCCTCTGACGGCCTTGGCGCAGAACGACCACCACGAGGGAAACCAAATAATTGATGTATACCATCGCTAGTGATGTGAAGCTTCTTATTAGCCTCACCCATGTCAAGAGTCATTGTATCAGAATCTATCCTCAGGTACAAAACTCCCATCAGAGGGCGGGAAATGTTAGACTTCACCCTCCACTTGAAGATAGAACCAAAACCAGATGCATGAACCCTAGCCACATGCCGACTCTCGAGCAATTTAGCACAAGCTTCAACCTCTCTCAACGAACATCGTATAGTTAAGTTCAATTTCTGTTGGTTACCTTCATCCAAGGCAACTTTTCCGGCATTGCCTCCCACCAGCTTGACCGGACTCATAATGCTAACAGGCTGTAAATGAAAATAAAGAAGCCACACCTTAAATAAATGAATATAGAAAACAAAACAAGCATATGAAGGCAAGTAAAACAAAAGAAAAGATTGCACTAGTTCAACTATTAAAACAACATCAGTACCACCCTCAATTGATGCAAACAATTACCAGCCTCACCTGGCCACAATATCATCCCAAACACAATTAAATCATTGCAAGTACAACTAGTAAGTCACATGCAGTACAAAACACATACCACTACAAACAATGAATATAGAAAACAAAACAAGCATATGAAGGCAAGTAAAAAAATAAAAGTTTGCACAAGTTCAACTATTAAAACAACATCAGTACCACCCTCAATTGATGCAAACAATGACCAGCCTCACCTGGCCAGCATACCAGCCCAAACACAAATTAAAATAATTGCAAGTACAACTAGTAAGTCACATGTAGAACAAAACACATACCACTGCAAACAATGAATATGAAAACAAAACAAGCATATGAAGGCAAGTAAAACAAAGAAAAGCTTGCACAAGTTCAACTATTAAAACAACATCAGTACCACCCTCAAATAGATGCACACAATGACCAGCCTCACCTGGCCAGCATACCAGCCCAAACACAATTAAATCATTGCAAGTACAACTAGTAAGTCACATGCACTACAAAACACATACCGCTGCAAATTCATCTTCTGAATCAACTTCAATATCATCTTCTTCAGATACAGCATCTTCAGCTTTGACACGAGCACGCTTCTTCACACCTTTCTTCACCTTTGCAGGATGAACTTTACGCTTCTTATTTTCTTTCAACAAAGACCGCTCTTGAAGAGGAGACGAATATTTGTCAAACCTCGTGGACTCCGACGAACAGGGGAGCCACCAAGTTTGCTTGGACCAATTTTCACAGCAACACTATCCGCATCAGCTTTGCTATTACCAGGTTGGGAACCAGCTTTCACACGTGGGCTACGCCTCTGTGTGCCATCAGGATTTCGATCTGACATCTTCCTCTTCAAAACAGCTTTCTTCTCCTTAACTGCATCACGATCAAACACTTGCGTCAAACGAGTTTGCATCAAGTTTGTCTTCATAGGCATGTCACTTACATGAGATCCGGCATCAACAGTTGAAAAAGCCGCGTCACCACCTTCATCGCCTACACATTTAGGAGCTTGAGCAACATCAACATCACTTTCTTGCACACAGGAAGCCTTTTGACGCCGCTCCAACTCCTTTCTCTTCTGGAAATCATACTTCTTCTTTATTATACTTTCATCCTCGAGCTGTAACTGCATAGGAACATCCTCGGCCTGGGTAACAGGCTCAGTGCCATCAACACTTTGGGACTGAGTAACAGACAACTAGAAGCTGCCATCACCATCATCAACATTAAGAGAATACATTCCATCATTAATAACTTTAACAACATCAGCAATGTCCTCAGGAACACCATGGCTGTCATTAACTGCATAAACCAATAACATAAGCACGCACATATAAAATTAAAACATAATTAACATTGCAGACACAAGATAAATAAAGCGCATAGCATCAGACACAAACAAAAGGAACAACTGATGTAACTAAGCATATATATGTATTAAAGGCTGATAAAAAAGAACAAATATAAGGGAAACACCAGAAACATTCGCAAGTTCTTCTAGAGGATTTGGTGTCTCAAAAATAACATTCACAAGATCTTGAAAGCGTTCTGATTTGTCAGAATCAGGAGGCACCGGCACTCCAACATCTGCAACAACATCATAATTAGCAAAAAAAGTACATGAACAGGCAATCAGTTCAACTATGTGAACACTACAAGTTCACCCAATAAAACAAATTTGAACCCACCACTGGCACAACAAACTTCAGAAAAGACAACTCTTTCAACACCATACTAGTTCTTCACTGACTACTACAACCTATTCAAATGCCAGGACAGCAGTTCAAACTACACATGGTGATAAGTACTACAACCTGTCTGCAGGTCGCATCAACTGCCAAAACCATACACACCATACATTCTAGGGCAAAATTAACAGATATCAAAATACATACAACTTATAAAGTCAATACGGCAACAACTGTACAACCTAAAAACCAGATCTGTTAAAACATCATCCAAAATACAGGGAAAATCACCTGCATTCAATTTGTCCGGATTGGATGATGTACCCATTGAGATCCACAGTCCTAAAATCTGCCGAACCAGATCTGCAAGACACATGAACAAAAATTAGGGCTCTAAACTATTTCAGAAACGAAGCACGCCATACAAAAGCAAAACTCTTACCAGCAAACACAAAATCTGCCACGCAATCCAGTATCACTGCCGCCAAATGCTCGTTCAACAGCAAAGGAACCCTAGCTAGTGCACCCTGGGATAGCAATAGAGCAATAGATTAGAAATAGATAGAAAATCTGTACATAAGAGGACGCAAGCAAATTCAATGGCAGAGCAAAAGGAACAAACAGAGCACCCGGACCTCCACCCCTGGGGTTGAACCATCCGGCCGACGCTCCCGCGGTGAAACAGGAGTAGCAACTTCCCCTACGAGAAGAGAAGAAGAGGGGAACGAAGACGGAATCGATTTGGGGATAGGAGAGGAGCGGAACGGGGAAGATCGGAGGTTAAAAGGTGAGTGGGAGGGTTAAAAGGTGGGTTGAGAAAATAGACGGCTAAAGCCCACAACCGTGGAGAAGCCCACTATCTCTGGGCAGTTACAAAAGATAATACCAAAAATAAAATACAATAAAAAAATTAATATAGAGGGAGAAAACAAACTGCTAAAGTACAAATAATAACTCACAACACTACAATAAAAATTATCAAAAAAGTACAAATGAAAAAATAATTCATAACGGTGCTGGTTTTTTCCCTAAAAATAAAGATAAGATAACGGGGGCAAGTCATGTTAGAGACTCACCTCCGCATGCGATGTAGCGACCCGACCTCAGATGGTCAAGTCTCTGTGCTCGGGTGTCATCCCTGGATCAGTAATGCTGACACCACACAGTACTTCGAAGGATTTATAACAGAGTAGCAATCACACACTTATTACATCGAATGTCTCAAAAGAGAACTTATTACAATAATATGGCTTAAGGCCATCTAAAGCGATAACCGCGGAAGGCTTGGAAGATAAAGTGGGTCCATCAACTCCAACGGCATAACTGAGCTGCACGGCAACGACCTACGAACCTTACTCCTCGTCTGAAAAGTCTGCAACATAATACGTTGCAGCCCGAAAACGGGTCAGCACATGGAATATGCTAGCAATGTAACACAAAAGAGCAATAACAGAATAATGCTACTACTACATGCATATTTGGCTGGTGGAAAGCTCTATGGTTACAGTTTTTGCGAAAAGCCAATTTTTCCCTACTACAAAGGAATCAATTTTAATTTAACTATCATGGTAGTTGAAACATCATTTGAGAAGGTAAACCCCAACTCAATGATCCCAATTAAAAGTAATTAACAACCCAAGCAAAATTAATTATTAAGAGTGTTGAGATACATGCGAATACTCAAGTACTAGATACTCAGAATTGTCCATAACCGGGGACACGGCTAACCATGATTAGATTATACACTCTGCAGAGGTTTGCGCACTTTTCCCCGCAAGACTCGATCGCCTCTGTTGATTCTCGCACTGCATGGTGTTTGAGAGACGGATGACCGAGACACAGTCTTTCAGAAGCATTAACTCTCTACTCCGGGCAGACCATACCAAACCTACAAACCCACTACCTGCTGATCCACCTCTTCGAGAGCTTCACGCAACTTACTCAAACTATGCTAGAGCCCATAATAGCTTGCGGCTGCACACGAAAGTTTCTAGCATGAATAGACTCAGTTCCCTTTGAGCCTGGGTGGCGGTCCATAGGAGAATCACACGGTAACCCCGGGATTTCCAAAAATAAAATAGGCAATCACTGGTAACCCCAGGTGCCTCAATCCACCCAGATGTGTATTTAAGTTGCCACCTTAAGTAAACCATTAATTATCATTCTCACATCTGTCATGGATATCACTCAAACCCAATCCACGTCTACGAGCATAGCATGGCAATATAAGCATAACGTAGAAGTAACTCCCAAGGGTTTGATAATAAACAGGGCAATAGGTTCTACCTCAGCAACTACTTCCCAATACCCACATGTTAAAGCATCCTAATCATGCAACGTTTGAGGATTGAAACTAATGCATAAAAACTGGGTATGAAAAGAGTATGATCAATGTGTTACTTGCCTTGCTAACGATCCGGGAATCCTAGAGACTCGTAGTAACACGCTTCGCACTCCGGGAACTCTATCGCAAGCAAACAATAACATACATAAGAAACAATCAAAGATGCACAAGTAGAACTCCAAATAAAAGAGGTTGACTAGAGAGTTCAACTTAAGAACTCCGGTTTGCAAGAAGAATCAAATCAAACAAAGCAGCGAAACTCAAACGGCAAAAGAAACAACTTCGTCTTACTATTCTGGATCTAGGCCAAATTTTATAGAAGAAAAATATTGTTTGAGTTGATTATTCGAAAATAGGGTTTCGAGATGAAACTCCAGGCGCTTGAATCGCCTGATTCCGATAAACGAGCGAAAAGATAAACAGGTTTGAAAATCGGATCAGAAATCGCGATCAGAATATTCGCGGAATAAATCCGATAAAAAGGAAAAACGTCGAACTGCTAAACGGACGAACGTTCGTTAGCAGAGACTAAACAGAAAACGCGTTCGTTAGAACGAACGGACGAACGGACGTTCGCTAAGCAAATAAACCAGAAAAAAATAAACCGATCTAGAAAAAAAACGATCTAGGGTTTTTTTAAAAAAACCGAGGGTTTATTTAAGAAAACCAGCGGCGGGGATCGGGTACCTCCGGCGGCTCGTCCGGCGGGGCGGCGGCTCCGACGGGGCTGCGGCGGCGGCGACGGGCTGCGGGGCTGCGGCGGGAGGCGGCGGCGGCGACGCGGGGCTGCGGCGGCGGCTCCGGCGGCGAGCTGCGGCTGCGGCGGCGGCGGCGAGCTGCGGTGGCGGTGGTGGCGTTGTGGCGGCGGGGGCGGGGGCTTTATAGGGGGCGGGGCGGGCGCTGGCTTGGGCGAGGGGGCGCCCGGGGGTGGAGTCCGGCTCGGACTTCGCCCTCGGCGTCCGTGCGGCGCACGGCGCGCGCACGGGGAAGGCGGCGGCGGCGGCTGGCTGGGCCGGCCTGCTCGGTTGGGCCGTTGGCCCAGTCGGGCGCGAGGAAATTTTTTGTTTTTTTTAAAACATTCCGCCGAAGAAAAATTCCTAGAAAAATAAATAAAAATCTAAAAATTCCAAAACAAGTTTTCTCCGTCTAAATAAAATATTTAGAACAAGATGAACTTTTCTTGGCCCCTAAAATGCGATTTTAAAATATGCAACATTTTTCTAGGAGCAATAAAATCCCGAAATAAATTCAAATAAAAATCCCAAAAATGATTTTAACATTTTTCCTCCGATATATCAATTATTTGGAGAAGTCATATTATCTCCCCTCATTTATTATTTTAAAATGAAATATTTTCTGGAGAGAAAATAATTAAAATCCAATCCTCGTCTTCACTAATTGATAAGAATTTCAAATGTGAAAATAGGAAAATCCCCAACTCTCTCTGAAGGTCCTTGAGCTGCTTAGGATTTCGAGGATTGCGAACGAGAAAGCAATAAAATATGATATGCATGGATGATCTATGTATAACATGCGAAATTGGAAATTTGGGATGTTACAAACCTACCCCCCTTAAGATGAATCTCGCCCTCGAGATTCGGGTTGGCTAGAAAATAGGTGCGGATAGTCCTTGCGAATATCTTCCTCTCATTCCCAGGTGGCTTCCTCCTCAGAATGATGACTCCACTGAACTTTGCAAAAACTTGATCACCTTATTGCGAGTGACTCGGCTATCAAACTCAAGAATCTTAACTGGCTTCTCCTCATAAGTCAGATTATCATCCAGCTGAATCGCCTCCAAAGGCACTGTATCATTCAATGGTATATCGGCCATCTCAGCATGGCATTTCTTCAGCTGTGATACGTGAAACACATCGTGAACTCCTGACAATCCTTCTGGTAACTCCAGCTTGTAGGCAACTTCTCCCATCCGTTCCAAAATACGATACGGTCCTACAAATCTCGGGGCTAACTTCCCCTTGACTCCAAATCGTTTTACTCCCCTCAAGGGTGATGCTCGTAGATAGGCTCTATCTCCAACCTCATAAGTTACTTCCTTTCGTTTTGAATCTGCGTAACTCTTCTGTCTGGACTGAGCAACCTTTAGTCTGTCTCTGATCAGTTTAACTTTCTCCTCTGATTCCTTGATCAAATCGGGTCCAAACAACTGACGATCTCCTACCTCGTCCCACATCAATGGTGTCCTACATCTGCGTCCATACAGAGCTTCGAATGGTGCCATCTTCAAACTGGCCTGGTAACTGTTGTTGTAAGAAAACTCTACGTACGGCAAATTGTCATCCCAACTAGATCCATAATCTAGCGCACAGGCTCTTAGCATATCCTCCAGAATCTGATTGACTCTCTCTATCTGCCCATCGGTCTGCGGGTGAAAAGTTGTACTGAACTCCAATCGGGTTCCCAAAGTCTGGTGTAACTGATGCCAAAATTTTGAAGTAAACTGAGTTCCTCTATCTGATACGATGCTCCTCGGAACTCCATGTAAACATACGATCCTGGTCATATATATCTTGGCCAACTTCGCACTGGTATACGTTGTTTTCACCGGGATGAAATGAGCTACTTTAGTCAATCGATCCATAACTACCCATATTGAATCATATCCTGCCTTAGTCCTGGGTAATCCGGTAATAAAGTCCATACCAAGTTTATCCCACTTCCATTCGGGTATTGGCATAGGCTGTAACAGTCCTGCTGGCTTCTGATGTTCTACCTTCACTCTCTGACATACATCGCATACGGCTACATACTCGGCAATATCCTTCTTCATTCCAGTCCACCAGAAACGTTTCTTCAAGTCCAGATACATCTTGGTGTTTCCGGGGTGAATCGAGTATGGTGAGTCATGGGCCTCCTGAAGTATCAACTTCCTGATCTCCGAATTATTGGGCACATAAATTCGGTCCTCAAACCACAAGGTATCGTGCTCATCCTCGCGGAAACCTTTGGATTTACCTTCGCCCATCCTCTTTCTTATCTCAGCAATCTCTTTATCTTCCTTCTGAGCTTCTCGGATCTTATCCAACAATGTCGACTGAACCTCCATTGTCGCAAGAAAACCTCTTGGAACAATCTCCAAACGTAGTTCCATGATTTCTGCAGCTAATTCCTTTGGCATTCCCTTGCTCACAAGAACATTAGCATAACTCTTTCGGCTCAAGGCATCTGCTACGACATTGGCTTTTCCTGGATGGTAGTGTAGCTTCATGTCGTAATCCTTTATAAGTTCCAACCATCTCCTTTGCCTGAGATTCAACTCCTTCTGTGTGAAAATGTACTTCAAGCTCTTATGATCCGTGTACACATCACAACGGTTTCCAATAAGATAATGTCTCCAGGTTTTTAGTGCATGCACCACGGCTGCTAACTCCAAATCATGCATGGCGTAATTCAACTCGTGTGGCTTCAGTTGTCGTGAGGCATACGAAACAACTTTTCCTTCCTGCATAAGCACACATCCAAGTCCCAAGCGAGAGGCGTCACAATACACTTGAAACTCCTTATGTATATCTGGCAAAGTCAGCACTGGGGCTGTAATCAATCGCTCCTTCAGCTCTTGAAAACTTGTCTCGCACTCCTCCGTCCATTTGAACTTAGTATCCTTCTTTAGCAGTTCCGTCATTGGTTTAGCAATCTTGGAAAAATTCTCAATGAACCTTCGATAATATCCTGCCAGTCCAAGAAAACTGCGGATCTCGCCAACTGAAGTGGGTGCCAACCATTCAGTGACCGACTGAACCTTACTAGGATCTACTGCTATACCCTCTCCTGATATAACATGCCCAAGAAATCCAACTTCCTTTAACCAAAACTCGCACTTGCTGAATTTGGCGTATAACTGATGTTCCCTGAGTTTCTCGAGAACCAAACGCAAATGTTCCGTGTGCTCTTCTTCGTTCTTCGAGTATATCATAATATCATCAATGAATACCACAACAAACTTGTCCAAATACTCCATGAATACCTTGTTCATCATACTCATGAAATAGGCAGGGGCATTAGTCAGTCCAAATGACATGACCGTATACTCATATAATCCATACCGAGTGGTAAACGCTGTCTTGGGTATATCCTTCTCTCGGATCTTCAACTGATGGTATCCTGATCGTAGATCAATCTTCGAAAACACCTTAGCTCCTTGCAACTGATCAAACAGGTCATTGATCATCGGTAAAGGATACTTGTTCTTTATCGTTACTTCATTTAGAGCTCGGTAGTCAACAACCATCCTTAGGGATTTATCCTTCTTCTCCACCAAAAGTACTGGGGCTCCCCAAGGTGACGAGCTTCTACGAATGTAACCCTTCTCCAACAACTCCTTAATCTGCTTCTTAATTTCCTCCAGATCATTTGCTGGCATCCGATAGGGTCTCTTAGATATCGGTCCTGTCCCTGGCAATAGTTCTATCAAAAACTCAATGTCTCTGTTCGGTGGCATACCAGGTAATTCTTCGGGGAAAACATCCGGAAAATCCTTTACTACAGGCACTTCCTCCTGTACAACTCCCGTGAGGGTGTTTACTTGGCTCCTCCTAAGCACATGCCTAGATACATACTTAATCCTTGTTCTCTCCGGGGTGGTAAGATAAATCGACTTACTAGCACAGTCAATACTTCCTTCATACTTTGACATCCAGTCCATACCTAATATCACATCCAATCCTTGTGACTCCAAGATAATTAGGTCGGACGGAAATACATGTGTGCCAATGATTAGGGGTATCTGGGTGCACCATCTACTAGCCATGTACTCTGATCCCGGCGAGCTCACTAAGAGGGGTGACCTAAGGGTTTGGGTTGGCAACTTAAACTTTTCCACAAATCCCCTTGATATGTATGAATGCGATGCACCAGTATCGAAAAGAACAATTGCGGTAAATGACTGAACCAAAAACTTACCTATTACCGCGTCCGGCTGCTCTTCAACCTCCTCCACGTTAACGTGGTTCACTTGTCCTTTGTTGAATGGATTGGGCTTCTGCCCTGCGCTCCCGTTTCCATTCCCATTCTTTCCTTCAGAGCAGTCACTGGCATAGTGCCCTGTCTTCCCGCACTTGTAGCAAACAACTTGGCTTATGTCTCTCTTTGCGGGTGTGGATGGGTTAGAGCAGTTTTGATTATTGTTGGCTCCATTCCCATTCCCGTTCTTCGCACCATTATGGTTATGCGATCCTCCTCCAGCGTGGTTATGTCCTCCATGGTTATGAACAAGTCCTCCTGAGTTCGGGGTCAAACGAGGCTTCTGGTGAGCTCCTGAATTGTATTTCCCTTGTCCATACTTCCTCTTACGATTATCAATCTGTTGCTGCTTCCCTTCAATCATCAGGGCCTTATCTACCAACTCCTGGTAGTTGTTGAAGGTTTCTACCATCAACTGCATGCTCATCTCATCATTCAGCCCTTCCATAAACTTCTCCTGCTTCGCGGCATCTGTGGCCACATCATTAGGGGCATAACGTGACAACTTGCTAAACTCATCCACGTACTGGCCAACAGTACGATTCCCCTGGCGTAGGTTGCAAAACTCCCGCTTCTTCATCTGCATAGCTCCAGTCGAGACATGGGCAGTGCGAAAAGCCTGCTGAAACTCAGCCCATGTGACGGTGTCGATAGGATAGGTGGCTGTGAAATTCTCCCACCATGTTGCTGCTGGTCCATCCAGTTGGTGTGCGGCAAAACGCACCTTCTCAGCATCTGTGCATCCAGCGGTGGTTAACTCCCTTCCAATACGACGTAGCCAATCATCTGCAACTATTGGATCGATGTTACTGGAGAACACCGGCGGCTGTAACCTTAGGAAACGGGCAAGGCTATCCACTGGCGGCGGGTTGTTGTTGTTGGCATTGTTGTTATTGGCATTGCCCTGGTTCTGAACTAACAACTGCATCAGGGCACTCTGCTGCTGGATTAACTGGGTAATCTCCGGTGGGAAAACAAAGTCGGGGTCTCTCCTCGGAGGCATCTGATGGTTTTAGATGGAAGAGATTTAGAATAGAAAAAAAAGATCTAGGGGAGAAACACTACCCATATGTATATGAGGCAAACACAAGCATTCATTCAATCAAACAAGCAAGGGCATACAAAACGATCTAGGACTATCGCAAAAGTGCTCACTACTACTAGTTACATGGGGGAAATACTATTGTCATATGGTGGTCATCTAGAAATTTTGATCGGTGGAAGACTCCATGATGTCTGCTCCAGCTTCATCTTCGAAATCATCATCACTTGAATCCGAGTCGGTGTCGTCGATGATGATGTAGTTGTCCGGGCGTATGAGGTCTTCTTTCGGAACTGGTCCTCCCATAAAAATTCCAATCTTCTCGACTAGGTCGTCATTCTTCTCCAATAGTGTCTTGATTTCCTCCTCATATCCATCGCGTGTGAACTTAAGTTCTTCCTCCAGCTCGATGATCCTGGTCTTAGCCTTCTTCAACTCGATCATGTCTGCGCACATCTGGTTCTCCTAACGTCGAATGTGCTGGTTTTGCTCCTGGATAAAGGCTGCGACAGGTCTATCCTTCCTGGTGCTGATCATTTCCCATTGTTCATCTCGGCGCCCACATATTTGATAGGTGGTATCCTCTAGTTCCTTGTTGTAGATTTCTCCAATGCGTCCCATGGTAATATGAGCTGCCATACTTTTGCCAAGGCTCCAGGTGGGTGCTTCGAAAGAAAACTCTATGGGTTTCGAATTTGGCGAGAACGTCCTTCCTGGAACTCATACTTGAATCATCCAGCGCTCTTCTTCCGGTAGAGTGGCGTTGTTCGTCCCAGTGAAGCTTGGTATTCCAATATTCAAGTACCTAGTGACTTCCTTCAAGTGGCGTCCAAAAGGTGTGTCTTCATCCGGCTGTGCAAACTTGGTCTTCATCTCCTTCATCCTAAAGAGTGGAAAGAGAAGAGGAGTCAGAAATGAGAAGAGAAGTGTGACCTATGGTTTATCTTAGTGGTCGTGTCCTACACTCAGCGTGTGCTCTGATACCATCTTGTAGCGACCCGACCTCAGATGGTCAAGTCTCTGTGCTCGGGTGTCATCCCTGGATCAGTAATGCTGACACCACATAGTACTTCGAAGGATTTATAACAGAGTAGCAATCACACACTTATTACATCGAATGTCTCAAAAGAGAACTTATTACAATAATATGGCTTAAGGCCATCTAAAGCGATAACAGCGGAAGGCTTGGAAGATAAAGTGAGTCCATCAACTCCAACGGCATAACTGAGCTGCACGGCAACGACCTACGAACCTTACTCCTCGTCTGAAAAGTCTGCAACATAATACGTTGCAGCCCGAAAACGGGTCAGCACATGGAATATGCTTGCAATGTAACACAAAAGAGCAATAACAGAATAATGCTACTACTACATGCATATTTGGCTGGTGGAAAGCTCTATGGTTACAGTTTTTGCGAAAAGCCAATTTTTCCTACTACAAAGGAATCAATTTTAATTTAACTATCATGGTAGTTGAAACATCATTTGAGAAGGTAAACCCCAACTCAATGATCCCAATTAAAAGTATTTAACAACCCAAGCAAAATTAATTATTAAGAGTGTTGAGATACATGTGAATACTCAAGTACTAGATACTCAGAATTGTCCATAATCGGGGACACGGCTAACCATGATTAGATTGTACACTCTGCAGAGGTTTGCGCACTTTTCCCTGCAAGACTCAATCGCCTCCGTTGATTCTCGCACTGCATGGTGTTTGAGAGACGGATGACCGAGACACATTATTTCAGAAGCATTAACTCTCTACTCCGGGCAGACCATACCAAACCTACAAACCCACTACCTGTTGATCTACCTCTTCGAGAGCTTCACGCAACTTACTCATACTATGCTAGAGCCCATAATAGCTTGCGGCTGCACATGGAAGTTTCTAGCATGAATAAACTCAGTTCCCTTTGAGCTTGGGTGGCGGTCCATAGGAGAATCACACGGTAACCCCGGGATTTCCAAAAATAAAACAGGCAATCACTGGTAACCCCGGGTGCCTCAATCCACCCATATGTGTATTTAAGTTGCCACCTTAAGTAAACCATTAATTATCATTCTCACATCTGTCATGGATATCACTCAAACCCAATCCATGTCTACGAGCATAGCATGGCAATATAAGCATAACGTAGAAATAACTCCCAAGGGTTTGATAACAAACAGGACAATAGGTTCTACCTCAGCAACTACTTCCCAATACCCACATGTTAAAGCATCCTAATCATGCAATGTTTGAGGATTGAAAGTAATGCATAAAAACTGGGTATGAAAAGAGTATGATCAATGTGTTACTTGCCTTGCTGACGACCCGGGAATCCTAGAGACTCGTAGTAACACGCTTCGCACTCCGGGAACTCTATCGCAAGCAAACAATAAGATACATAAGCAACAATCAAAGATGCACAAGTAGAGCTCCAAATAAAAGAGGTTGACTGGAGAGTTCAACTTAAGAAATCCGGTTTGCAAGAAGAATCAAATCAAACAAAGCAACGAAACTCAAACGGCAAAAGAAACAACTTCGTCTTACTATTCTGGATCTAGGCCAAATTTTGCAGAAGAAAAATACTGTTTGAGTTGATTATTCGGAAAGAGGGTTTCGAGATGAAACTCCAGGCGCTTGAATCGCCTGATTCCGATAAACGAGCGAAAAGATAAACAGGTTTGAAAATCGGATCAGAAATCGCGATCAGAATATTCGCGGAATAAATCCGATAAAAAGGAAAAACGTCGAACTGCTAAACGGACGAACGTTCGTTAGCAGAGACTAAACAGAAAACGCGTTCGTTAGAACGAACGGACGAACGGACGTTCGCTAAGCAAATAAACCAGAAAAAAATAAACCGATCTAGAAAAAAACGATCTAGGGTTTTTTTAGAAAAAAACGAGGGTTTGTTTAAGAAAACCGGCGGCGGGGATCGGGTACCTCTGGCGGCTCGTCCGGCGGGGCGGCGGCTCCGGCGGGGCGGCGGCGGGAGGCGGCGGCGGCGACGCGGGGCTGCGGCGGCGGCGAGCTGCGGCTGCGGCGGCGGCGGCGGGCTGCGGTGGCGGTGGTGGCGTTGTGGCGGCGGGGGCGGCGGCTTTATAGGGGGCGGGGCGGGCGCTGGCTTGGGCGAGGGGGCGCTCGGGGGTGGAGTCCGGCTCGGACTTCGCCCTCGGCGTCCGTGCGGCGCACGGCGCGCGCGCGGGGAAGGCGGCGGCGGCGGCTGGCTGGGCGGCCTGCTTGGCTGGGCCGTTGGCCCAGACGGGCGCGAAGATTTTTTGTTTTTAAACATTCCGCCGAAGAAAAATTCCTAGAAAAATAAATAAAAATCTAAAAATTCCAAAACAAGTTTTCTCCGTCTAAATAAAATATTTAGAACAAGATGAACTTTTCTTGGCCCCTAAAATGCGATTTTAAAATATGCAACATTTTTCTAGGAGCAATAAAATTCCGAAATAAATTCAAATAAAAATCCCAAAAATGATTTTAACATTTTTCCTCCGATATTTCAATTATTTGGAGAAGTCATATTATCTCCCCTCATTTATTATTTTAAAATGAAATATTTTCCGGAGAGAAAATAATTAAAATCCAATCCTCGTCTTCACTAATTGATAAGAATTTCAAATGTGAAAATAGGAAAGTCCCCAACTCTCTCCGAAGGTCCTTGAGCTGCTTAGGATTTCGCGGATTGCAAACGAGAAAGCAATAAAATATGATATGCATGGATGATCTATGTATAACATGCCAAATTGGAAATTTGGGATGTTACATGCGACGTCGCGGCACGCCGCTTCGTCGCCTGCTACGGCTCGTTCCTGGCTCGGCCTCGCCGGGCCTCCCCAGCCCCGGCTCGGCCTCGCGCTAACGCGGCAGTGCGCTCGTTTGACAGGCGCAGTGCGGTTATTCTGTTCCCTCCCCCACGCACCCACACCCCTAAGATAGATAATGGGGCAAAGTCCATACAAGGAAGATGTGTCAGTACAACTATGCCCCTCGGTACGGTGCGGTGCGGAGGCAAGTCATGTTACGGACTCGCCTCCGCATGCGACCCCGCGGCATGCCGCGTTGTCGCCTGCTATGGCTCGTTCCTGGCTCGGCCTTGCCAGGAAAGGGGGGATCCCGACCCCCACCCCCTCCCCCCCCCCCCCGGCTTGGCCTCGCGCTAACACGGCAGTGCGCTCGTTTGACAGGCGCAGTGCGGTTATTCTGTTCCCCCACCCCACACACACACACACACACACGCACCCACACTCCTAAGATAGATAATAGGGCAAATTCCATACAAGGAAGATGTGTTAGTACAACTATGCCCCTCGGTACGGTGCGGGGGCAAGTCATGTTACGGACTCGCCTCCGCATGTGACGCCGCGACACGTCTGCTACGCTCATTCCTTGCTCGGCCTCGCCGGGATGGGGGAGGGGGGTCCCTCCCACCCCCCTCTCCCCCGGCTCGGCCTCGCGCTAACGTGGCAGTGCGCTCGTTTCACAGGCACAGTGCAGTTATTCTGTTCCCCCCCCCCCACACACACACGCACCCACACCCCTAAGATAAATAATGGGGCAAAGTCCATACAAGGAAGATGTGTCAGTACAACTATGCCCCTCGGTACGGTGCAGGGGCCAGTCATGTTATGGACTCGCCTCCGCATGCGACGCTGCGGCACGCCGCGTCATCGCCTGCTACGGCTCGTTCCTGGCTCGGCCTCACCGGGATGGGGAAGGGGGGCCTGGCCCGACCCCCCTCCCCCCCCCCGGGCTCGGCCTCGCGCTAACGCGGCAGTGCGCTCGTTTGACGGGCGTAGTGCAATTACTTTGTTCCCCCCCCCCCACACACACGCACCCAACCCCTAAGATAGATAATGGGGCAAAGTCCATACAAGGAAGATGTGTTAGTACAACTATGCCCCTCGGTACAGTGCGCGGGCAAGTCATGTTACGGACTCGCCTCCGCCTGCGACGCCGCGGCACGCTGCGTCGTCGCCTGCTACGGCTCGTTCCTGGCTCGGCCTCGCCGGGATGGGGGAGGGGGTCCCGACCCCCCCCCCCCCGGCACGGCCTCGTGCTAACGCCACAGTGCGCTCGTTTGACAGGCGCAGTGCGGTTATTCTATTCCCCCCTCCCCACGCACCCATACCCCAAAGATAGATAATGGGGCAAAGTCCATACAAGGAAGATGTGTATGTACAACTATGCCCCTCGGTACCGTGCGGGGGAAAGTCATGTTACGGACTCGCCTCTGCATGCGACGCCGCGGCACGCCTCGTCGTCGCCTGCTACGGCTCATTCCTGGCTCGGCCTCGCCGGGATGGGGGAAGGGGTCCCGACCCCCCTCCCCTCCCCCCGGCTCGGCCTCGCGCTAACGTGGCAGTGCGCTCATTTGATAGGCGCAGTGCGGTTATTCTGTTCCCCCCCCCCACGCACCCACACCCCTAAGATAGATAATGGGGCAAAGTCCATACAAAGAAGATGTGTCAGTACAACTATGCCCCTCGGTACGGTACGGGGGCAAGTCATGTTACGGACTCGCCTCTGCATGCGACGCCACAGCACGCTGCGTCGTCGCCTGCTACGGCTCGTTCCTGGCTCGGCGTCGCCGGGATGGGGGAGGGGGGTCCCGAACCCCCCTCCCCCCGGCTTGGCCTCGCGCTAACGCGGCAGTGCGCTCGTTTGACAGGCGCAGTGCGGTTATTCTGTTCCCCCCCCCCATGCACCCACACCCCTAAGATAGATAATGGGGCAAAGTCCATACAAGGAAGATGTGTCAGTACAACTATGCCCCTCGGTACGGTGCGGGGGCATGTCATGTTACGAACTCGTCTCCGCGTGCAACACCGCGGCACGCCGCGTCACCGCCTACTACGGCTCGTTCCTGGCTCGGCCTCGCCGGGCCTCCCCCACCACCCCCCCCCCCCCCCCCCCCCCCCGCCCGGCTCGGCCTCGCGCTAACGCGGCAGTGCGCTCGTTTGACAGGCGTAGTGTGGTTATTCTGTCCCCCCACGCACCCACACCCCTAAGATAGATAATGGGGCAAAGTCCATACAAGGAAGATGTGTCAGTACAACTATGCCCCTCGCTACGGTGCGGGGGCAAGTCATGTTACGGACTCGCCTCCGTATGCGACGCCGCGTCGTCGCCTGCTATGGCTCGAGACTGGCTCGGCCTCACTGGGATGGGAGAGGGGGGTCCCGACCCCCCTTCCCCCCTGGCTCGGCCTCGCGCTAACGCGGCAGTGCGCTCGTTTGACAGGCGCAGTGCGGTTTTATTCTGTTCCCCGCCCCCCACGCACCCACACCCCTAAGATAGATAATGGGGAAAGTCCATACAAGGAAGATGTGTCAGTACAACTATGCTCCTCGGTACGGTGTGGGGGCAAGTCATGTTACGAACTCGCCTCCGCATGCGATGCCGCGGCACGCCGCGGCACGCCTCGTCGTCGCCTGCTACGGCTCGTTCCTGGCTCGGCCTCGCCGGGATGGGGGAGGGGGGTCCAGACCCCCCCCCTCCCCCCCCCCCCGGCTCGGCCTCGCGCTAACGCGGCAGTGCGCTCGTTTGACAGGCGCAGTGCGGTTATTCTGTCCCCCCCCCACACACCCACACCCCTAAGATAGAATGGGGCAAAGTCCATACAAGGAAGATGTGTCAATACAACTATGCCCCTCGGTACAGTGTGGGGGCAAGTCATGTTACGGATTCGCCTCCGCATGCGACGCCGCGGCACGCCGTGTCGTTGCCTGCTACGGCTCATTCCTGGCTCGGCCTCGCCGGGATGGGGGAGGGGGGTCCCGACCCCCCCTCCCCCCCCCCCCCGGCTCGGCCTCGCGCTAACGTGGCAGTGCGCTTGTTTGACAGGCGCAGTGCGGTTATAATGTTCCCTCCCACGCACCCACACCCCTAAGATAGATAATGGGGCAAAGTCCATACAAGGAAGATGTGTCAGTGCAACTATGCCCCTCGGTATGGTGCGGGCGCAAGTCATGTTACGGACTCGCCTCCGCATGCGATGCCACGGCACGCCGCGTCGTCGCCTGCTACGGCTCGTTCCTGGCTCGGCCTCGCTGGGATGGGGGACGGGGGTCCCGACCCCTCCCCCTCCCCCCCCCCCCCGACTCGGCCTCGCGCTAACGCGGCAGTGCGCTCGTTTGACAGGCACAGTGTGGTTATTCTGTCCCCCCCCTACACGCACCCACGCACACCCCTAAGATAGATAATGGGGAAAAGTCCATTCAAGGAAGATGGGTCCAAGTCACTAGTGGAGTCAAGTACTAGATTCAAACAAACAAAAAAAAAGAAAAGGAAAAAATTGACCGCCCAAGGACAAAAAAGTACCAGTCCAAGTTACTGGTTTAGTCAAGTACTAGATTCAAACAACAAAAAATGAAAAAATTGACCGCCCAAGGACAGGCGCAGGCCCTGACAATGCTAGATACTTGAACTCGAGCCCGTGGGCGAATCCCTAGTAATCCGCACAAACGGAGGGCCTGCCGTCCAGGGCCCATAGGGCAAGAGAGAGAGAGAGCGAGCGCCGTGTATAAGCGCTCTGGTAAGTGTTCAGAGGAGTTCGACTGGTGAGGCTCGGATGCGCTTATAAACAGGTCTAGAGCCCCCTCGACTAGCGAGGTGGGACTAAACCCATAGCGCACGCGCACGCCGTGCTGCACAGCCGCGCGGGACGAACTATCCGGGCCGATAACAATGACCCAGGCCAATGGCCCAACACAGTACTTCGCCCCATTACAAAAATCAAGCAAATCACACACGACAAAAAAACAAAATGGAGATAATTTTTAAAAAACCTCACAAGAAAAACCAGTTAATAAACAAAAATATTGTAAGAAGTTCAAACACATCTTAATGGTAAGAAGTAAAAAAATAAAAAATATATAAGACTGTAAATAAAAATTTCAGAAACGAATTTATAAAAAGTTCAACTACTACAATTCATAAGGTTCAAGTACAAAAAAATAGTACTGTGCAGTGAAGATTAAAATTTTTTAATTTTAAAAAATACTAAAACTATCATTATTCAACTATAAAAAAGAAAAAATGTGCTCCAAAATTCATGTAAAAAAGTAAGAAAAAAATGTTATACAACAAACAAATTTGATTGGTAATTGACAACGTAAAATAGATCAGTACTATCATTACCAGAATGTAAGTTTGGCAAACTCAATAACAAAAAGGGGTTCTAAAAACATCATCAGCGTATAGCACCGTTTGCGAGTTATGAACATAAAATATACCAGTCAAAACAAAGGATGCCCATCAGTTCAACTATAGAATTGTTCCAGTACTAATATAAAGAATGTATAAATAAAATAGTTATACTTGAGCAGAACAATAGCAAAAACATTACATAACTTGTTCCAAATCATTCTGATAATACCATACAATTCAACCATCTCACATGCAAATGTTTTAAAAGAAAAAATACTGCAACATAATGAACCACACACAAATCTCACAACTGGCGTCATTTGCCACATTTAAACCTACATCACATAAATTCTGAACGTCAGAGAGTCGTCTTCTCTGGAGAACATAACCATAACCACATCACCATCCTCAAATCCAGACTCTACCACAAACTCCTTCCACCCAGTCGTTAGGTTGATGCAACCGTCAAAGTCGATGTGGTAGGCAGCATCCATCAACTGATACACATTCTTGTCTGAAGTCTCCATCTTCAGAACACCGAAACTAGGAGCAACAATCCTGATCCTGGGTGACATTTTCTGCAAATGGGCATGGGAGTATAGAACAAATTGAACAACTGACATAACTGAATTTTTACACAGATATAGGAACAATTTGCATAACAAACTAAAATGGAAAAAATCTGAACCAAAACAATAACACAAAACTAACTAGACATGTGAACTGACTAAACTGAAAAATATACATATCAATACACCTACAGTAAAAACATCTATTCATAAACAGATCAAGGATTATACAAAAATGGATAAAATATTGTTAAGTAATGAACAAATACACATAGAAATCCCTACTGTTAAATTCTGACAAAACCAAATTAAAAAAATATAGACAAACTATTCATAAGACAAAACTGCAGATCCAGTCCATGGGATTCAAACAGAGACCAACAAAAAAGTAGAAAACAAAACGAATAGAAACACATACCCATGATTCCTTCAAGTCACCATCCGTCAGGCGACAAACATAGGGTGTACGAAACCCATGGTTGTTGTACAGCAAACAAGAAAGTTGCCCACGACGCTGAGTCTGAGTGCTCCAAACCAGACTCATACACACAGCCGTCAGCTATGCGCGCCATCTTTGCCAGGCATCCGCATGAACAATCCTCCATGGAACACACAGGAACAGAGAAAAAGGCAACGAAGAGAAGAGGGAGGAACCTAGATCTGATTCTGGAAGAAGGAAGAAAAAGGAGGGGGAAGACTTGGCCACACACCACACATAGATGGATAGAGTTTATAGTCAGGGAGACTCACAGATTATAAAAATAATAAATAGGCAGGTGGGCAGCCAGCTGGTAGGAAATAGTTATTACACAAGCCATTCAACATTTGACCGCAAATCAGTTCAACTTCAGATAAACAAGTAGTTCAAAGGTGCACATGTCGAACATATGCAGACAAAACAACACATTCAGAGACAAAACAGTTGAATTCATTTAGTCATTCAAACATCTGCCCCCTCACAACAAAAATCTTAAAAACATAATATTCACTACTTCAGTCATAACGATCAAAGAAACGACGCCATTTGGCCCTGGTGGATGGATGTGGAGTCGTGGCTGCTCTCGCCCTAGCCCAACTAATGATCTGAATATGATCTTCCCCTGCCCTCTGGGAAAAGAAGCTCCAATTCATTGGAGTTGCAAGTATCCATCACCTCACGCGCAAGCCGTCTGTTGAACTCTGCCTCCAGTTCCTCCTCGGCAGCACGTCGCGCCATCTGCCTGCGCATGCGCCTCCTCCTCCTCCTCCTCTGCTCCACTACTGCAGCCCTCACATCTATGGCGTCCCCCTCCTCCTTTGTGACCTCCCCAAGCTCAGGATCCATCTCGCTTTTCTTTGGTTGCAGCTCATAGAATGAAACTGACGGAGGGCTCGGGCTTTATAATCAAAGTGCAGAGCTATTGGTGTGAATCCAGTCCTGATGTCAATGCATAGTAATACAACATTGACACGCGGCAGTCCAACTACACATACGGCAGCAATTCAAACAACACTGAAAAACACGCAACTTAATTACATAGTTTGACCAGATTACAAGAAATCGCAGCATACAGTCAGCCGCCATACACCACCTTCGCCAACGACAAAATAACATGGGAATCCGGGGTAGAAACAACTCAAAGAAGCAAAATTGACAACGCAAATCTTTTCATATAATCCTCATATCTCTCCCTGCAACGCCAATTCAAAAGTAAAACAACAGAAAAAGAAGAACAGATTTCCATGGCGGGCGTGGAAAACAACCAAGAACACCAAAACTTGTAATCATAAATTACAGATGAAATTAATCTCCAAAAACTCTAACAAAATTAATCTCCAAAAACTCTAACATACCGATAATTCTCACATCAAAAACAACAAACACGACATAAATTGAGGCCCACGAACACCACAGTAAACACTGACGCCCAAAACATGTCCGCCGCCAAAATTCCCACGCCGTCACCTCTAGTGACTACAGATCGCAAAACACATGTAGCTGAGCGCGCACACGTGCGGAACCCCTTACATGTCTCCTCTAGCAACGAATGGCCCGCAGCATCGCGCCGGAGAACGACCAGAAGCTCCATGTTGCATCCCATGTTTCCGTCCGTCGTGCACGTAGGAAGATCAGTTCAGGTGGAACACCACGTCAGTCCAAACTGTGAACCACGTCAGTTCAGAGAGGGTAACAGAATAATATTTTTTTACGCGTAACAGAATAGCCCAGATGTATATATATATGTGTGTGTGTGTGTGTGTGTGTGTGTGTGTGTGTGTGTGTGTGTGTGTGTGTGTGTGTGTGTGTGTGTGTCATAAACCTCGCTCCATGTGGGGACTTTCTGGTTCCCGAGGCAAGTGCAACCTCAAAGTTGTGCATTGGTATTCAAACATCATACGATACCTTGAAGGTTGTGGTGTCCCTATATATAGGAACTCACTCGCGTGCGGCGGTTCCTTCTATGAGCCCGCGAGGTCGTCCTCCATCACTTTGACCCAACGAGAGAAAGACACATTTGACGAACAAGGATGATTAATTCTTTTAGGGTTGTGTTAAGGTAGGAGTATATATAGTACGTGTCGAAGGGGAGATGGGACCAACATATACTAGGTGTCACACATGAACCTCACTCTGTGTGGGGACTTTACGATTTTTGAGGCAAATGCCACATCAAAGGTTGTGCATTAGGTATTCAAAACATCACAACCACACACCTCTCCATATATATGTTTTGGCACACATGCAAGCGATGGTGGTTGTCCTGTGGCACTAACTCACGTGGTTATCGGCGATGCTTCCATCTGCCGGCCCGCTTGGTCCATCACTTTCACCGACAATGAGAGAGGTTAATTATTTTGACTTAGGGGGAGGTTAATTTTTTTATTTGTCTCGCGATACATGAGACATTACATATATAATAACGCATGTGTACACATGAATCCATCCCGCTGGATCGAAGAGGGGGGGGCGGGCGAGCACACAACACATCACGAACCTCTTGCTCTGTGTGGGGACCTGTGCGATTTTGAACGCATGCACCACATCAATGTTGTGCATTAGGTATTAATTCAACACATATGCATGCATCACGCACCTTGATAAATATGCTTTCGACACATGCATGCAAATGTTGTCTTTGCACACTCTCACTCACTTCGTTATATATGGGCGACAAGCCTATATATATATATTTGTGGGCCCACGTAGACGTCCATCATTTCGACCGACGACGAGAAAGGTTACCAGGGTGGATTCTTCTTCTCTAGTTTGTGTTACCATATAGTAGGTCGATCATTCTAGGCCTAATTAAGTTTGAGCGCATGCATGATGCGCATCATGAACCCTCGATCAGTGTGGGGATTTTATGGTTCCAAAGCATGGTGCCACATCAAATTTGCGCATTGCATATTCAAACACCACACACACCACTTCCATATACATAATTGGGCCACATGCACAGAGTGCATTTTGTCTTCGGACAGTACTCCCTCACGAGTTTATCGGCAACAAACTAGCCCATTTTGCGGGGCCGGGTGGACGTCCATCACTTTGACCAACAATGAGCGAGAGAGGTTGTATGATCAAGTTGGATTATGTTTGGTCCGTGTTACAACATGTCTTGGTGAGATGCCCTCCCCCAACGCGTGTGTGGGGGGGGGGGTACTTCGCACTACCCGCAACCTCCGTCGGGTCGGGAAAGTACGGTTATTTTGCGAGGCACACATGCCACATCAAAGTTGGCCGCTATACATCCCTATGAGTAGTTGCTATCAATTTTGTGAAGTTTTGTTGACAAAAATTTTGTGCACTAAAAATTTCAGAATTTTCTTCATAGGAAAAAGATGAATATCTTCAGGAAGTTTGCTTCCAAGAAGAACTCCAAGGGGGTTATTGGGCTGTCATCTGGCAATGATCTTCATACCTTGAGGTTGGCAAAACTACGACCGTGTTAGTGGCCGGACAATGATTTCATGGGAGAGGCCGGAATCCTCCAAGAGTTCAACCAATATGCTGCTAATGCCGGCCTCACCAACTTCATCGCAGCTGAATGCAAACAGTATCATCTCCTCACAAATTCCTTTGTGAAAAACTTTCATTTTCATTCTAGGAATAATCCCCCTGAGGTGTCATTTAATTTATATGTTGAAAACCGCCAGATCCCACTTACTGAATTTTGTGACATATGCATGCTTCCTTCTGATGGGGGTTTGGTAGAGCCTAGGCCCTTAGAGTTTGATGGTTTTTACCGTACTCTGACAGTGGGGGATGAGAGAGGAGTATCGGGCACCACTGCCACTAGCTTGCAGTTTCCTGTCGTGCATTATTTTGCTTTATTTATCGCAAAGTGCTTGCTAGCGAGAGAGAAGGTAGGTTCACTTAGCACCCCAGACTTTGTTGTTTTGCGTTGCGCACTTTATGGCGACAACACTTTTAGCTTGGGAGCTATTGTGGCATGTCCCCTTCACCTTAACAGATCAAGGGTAAAATACATGGGGTCATTTACGCTACTCGTTTGGCGACTCACTTCAATGTGTATATATGCCAACATGATCACCCCTTGCCCAGGTTTACCTAGACAGAGCATCTATGAAGGACCATCAGTTTCTTGCTATCGACCATCCTGATCTTGACTTACCTTACAGTTTAGTTTTTAGTGAGGACATTCGTGATGTTATCGCCTTGCCTGCAGCTGCTTTGTTTGATTATGTTGCCAGGAATGGATACAGAGTTATGCCTGAGGACATTGTCGCTTACCGGAACAACCTGGCGGCAGCACAAGCGGAGCCCTAGCAGTGGGAGCATATGGTGCCTGCTCCCCAGCACTTCAACATTGGACCTCACAGCTTCTACGACCCGTGATTACCAAGCTAGGCCAAAAGCCTAAGCTTGGGGGAGTACGTATTCCCACCGACATTACATTCATCTCCACATATTTCATTCCAGTTGTCGGTGTCCACACTTTTTCATTGTATCATCCATGCTGAAATTATTTTTCTCGCTTTCTTCTTATGTGTTTCAAAAACTTTGAGAAAATCCAAAAATATGTTTCTTGCTTCCTTTTGATTTTTCTTTCTAGTTTAAATTATTGTAGCACTAAAAAGCAAACCCAAAAATATTTCCTTGTTCTTCTTTTACTTGTTGGGAGCTTTCCCGTGTAAATATTTTTTTAAATTTTTGATTTTCCCTTTTTAATTTGCTTGCTTTCGAAAAAAACAAAAACCCCAAAAATATTTCAGTGTGTTTCTCTGAACTTCTTTTTCTTTTATCGAGTCATACCGAGGAGAAGACCGCGATGAAAATGTTGAGTGGCTCCCATTTGTATTGTTGATCTAATAAAGAGCCCGTATTACCTTGTCTTTGTTGGGGAACGTTGCAGAAAATTAAAATTTTTCCTACGGTTTCACCAAGATCCATTTATGAGTTCATCTAAGCAACGAGTCAAGGGAGTGAGTTTGCATCTACATACCACTTGTAGATCGCGTGCGGAAGCTTGCAAGGGGATGGTGATGATGGAGTCGTACTCGACGTGATTCAAATCACCGATGTCCAAGTGTTGAACGGACAGCACCTCCGCGTTCAACACACGTACGGGACGGGAGACGTCTCCTCCTTCTTGATCCAGCAAGGGGGAAGGAGAGGTTGAGGAAGCTTGCTCCAACGGCAGCACGACGGCGTGGTGGTGTTGGTGCAGCAGTACTCCGACAGGGCTTCGCCAAGCACTTAACGGAGGAGGAGAGGTGTTGGGGAGGGGAGAGGCTGCGCCTTTGGATGTGTCAAGCAGCCCTCCCCTGACCCCTCTATTTATAGGGGAAGGGGCAAGGGGGGCCGACCCCTCTAGATGGGATCTAGAGGGGGGGCGGCGGCCAGGGAGGGGAGGCTTGCCCCCCAAGCAAGGGGGCGCCCCCTTTAGGGTTTCCCCCCCCCCCCAACCCTAGGCGCATGGGCCCAAGGTGGGGGGCGTGCCCAGCCCTCCAGGGGCTGGCTCCCTCCCCTTTGCGGCCCATGTGGCCCTCCGGGAGGGGTGGCCCCTCCCGGTGGACCCCCGGAACCCCTCTGGTGGTCCCGGTACAATACCGATAACCCCCGGAAACTTTTCGGTGTCCGTATGACAACTTCCCATATATAAAACTTCACCTCGGACCATTTCGGAACTCCTCGTGACGTCCGGGATCTCATCCGGGACTCCGAACAACATTCGGTAGTCACATACTAGTCTTCCTAATAACCCTAGCGTCACCGAACCTTAAGTGTGTAGACCCTACGGGTTCGGGAGACATGCAGACATGACCGAGACGACTCTCGGGCAATAACCAACAGCGGGATCTGGATACCCATGTTGGCTCCCACATGCTCCTCGATGATTTCATCGGTTGAACCACGATGTCGAGGATTCGATCAAAACCCTGTATACAATTCCCTTTGTCAATCGGTACGTTACTTGCCCGATACTCCATCGTCGGTATCCCAATACCTTGTCCAGTCTCGTTACCGGCAAGTCACTTTACTCGTACCATAATGCATGATCCCGTGGCCAACACCTTGGTCACCTTGAGCTCATTATGATGATGCATTACCGAGTGGGCCCAGAGATACCTCTCCGTCATACGGAGTGACAAATCCCAGTCTCGATCCGTGTCAACCCAACAGATACTTTCGGAGATACCTGTAATGCACCTTTATAGTCACCCAGTTACGTTGTGACGTTTGATACACCCAAGGCACTCCTACGGTATCCGGGAGTTACACGATCTCATGGTCGAAGGAAGAGATACTTGACATTGGCAAAGCTCTAGCAAACGAACTACACGATCTTTGTGCTATGCTTAGGATTGGGTCTTGTCCATCACATCATTCTCCTAATTATGTGATCCCGTTATCAACGACATCCAATGTCCATAGTCAGGAAACCATGACTATTTGTTGATCACAACGAGCTAGTCAACTAGAGGCTCACTAGAGACATATTGTGGTCTATGTATTCACACGTGTATTACGATTTCCGGATAATACAGTTATAGCATGAATAAAAGACAATTATCATGAACAATGAAATATAATAATACTTTTATTATTGCCTCTAGGGCATATTTCCAACAGTCTCCCACTTGCACTAGAGTCACCAATCTAGTTACATTGTGATGAATCGAACACCCATAGAGTTCTGGTGTTGATCATGTTTTGCTCGCGAAAGAGGTTTAGTCAACGGATCTGCGACATTCAGATCCATGTGTACTTTGCAAATCTCTATGTCTCCATCTTGAACATTTTCGCGGATGGAGTTGAAACGACGCTTGATGTGCCTGGTCTTCTTGTGAAACCTGGGCTCCTTGGCAAGGGCAATAGCTCCAGTGTTGTCACAGAAGAGTTTGATCGGCCCCGACGCATTGGGTATGACTCCTAGGTCGGTGATGAACTCCTTCACCGAAATCGCTTCATGCGCTGCCTCCGAGGCTGCCATGTACTCCGCTTCACACGTAGATCCCGCCACGATGCTCTGCTTGCAGCTGCACCAGCTTACTGCTCCACCATTCAACATATACACGTATCCGGTTTGTGACTTAGAGTCATCCAGATCTGAGTAGAAGCTAGCGTCGACGTAACCCTTTACGACGAGCTCTTCGTCTCCTCCATAAACGAGAAACATGTCCTTTGTCCTTTTCAGGTAATTCAGGATATTCTTGACCGCTGTCCAGTGTTCCTTGCCGGGATTACTTTGGTATCTTGCTACCAAACTTACGGCAAGGTTTACATCGGGTCTAGTACACAGCATGGCATACATAATAGATCCTATGGCTGAAGCATAGGGGATGACACTCATCTCTTCTTTATCTTTTGCTGTGGTCGGTGACTGAGCCGAGCTCAATCTCACACCTTGTAACATAGGCAAGAACCCCTTCTTGGACTGATCCATTTTGAACCTCTTCAAAATCTTATCAAGGTATGTGCTTTGTGAAAGACCTATGAGGCGTCTCGATCTATCTCTATAGATCTTGATGCCTAATATATAAGCAGCTTATCCAAGGTCCTTCATTGAAAAACACTTATTCAAGTAGGCCTTAATGATGTCCAGAAGTTCTATATTATTTCCCATCAAGAGTATGTCATCTACATATAATATGAGAAATGCTACAGAGCTCCCACTCACTTTCTTGTAAACGCAGGCTTCTCCATAAGTCTGCATAAACCCAAACGCTTTGATCATCTCATCAAAGCAAATGTTCCAACTCCGAGATGCTTGCACCAGTCCATAAATGGATTGCTGGAGCTTGCATACTTTGTTAGCGTTCTTAGGATCGACAAAACCTTCCGGCTGCATCATATACAGCTCTTCCTTAAGATGTCCGTTAAGGAATGCCGTTTTGACGTCCATCTGCCATATCTCATAATCATAGTATGCGGCAACTGCTAACATGATTCGGACGGACTTCAGCTTCGCTACGGGAGAGAATGTCTCGTCGTAGTCAATTCCTTGAACTTGTCGATAACCCTTAGCGACAAGTCGAGCTTTATAGATGGTAACATTACCATCCGCGTCCGTCTTCTTCTTAAAAATCCATTTGTTTTCTATCGCTCGCCTATCATCGGGCAAGTCTGTCAAAGTCCATACTTTGTTTTCATACATGGATTCTATCTCGGATCTCATGGCTTCAAGCCATTTGTTGGAATCTGGGCCCGCCATTGCTTCTTCATAGTTTGAAGGTTCACCGTTGTCTAACAACATGATTTCCAGGACAGGGTTGCCGTACCACTCTGGTGCGGAACGTGTCCTTGTGGACCTACGAAGTTCAGTAGCAACTTGATCCGAAGTACCTTGATCATTATCATTGTTTTCCTCTTCAGTTGGTGTGGGCATCACAGGAACGGTTTCCTGCGCTGCACCACTTTCCCGTTCGAGAGGTAGTACTTCATCGAGTTCTACTTTCCTCCCACTTACTTCTTTCGAGAGAAACTCTTTTTCCAGAAAGCATCCGTTCTTAGCAACAAAGATCTTGCCTTCGGATCTTAAGTAGAAGGTATACTCGACAGTTTCCTTAGCGTATCCTATGAATACGCATTTTTCCGACTTGGGTTCGAGCTTTTCAGGTTGAAGTTTCTTGACATAAGCATCGCATCCCCAAACTTTTAGAAATGACAGCTTAGGTTTCTTCCCAAACCATAATTCATACGGTGTCATCTCAACGGATTTAGACGGTGCCCTATTTAAAGTGAATGTAGCTGTCTCTAGAGCGTATCCCCAAAATGAAAGCGGTAAATCGGTAAGAGACATCATAGACCGCACCATATCTAATAGAGTGCGATTACGACGTTCGGACACACCGTTACGCTGAGGTGTTCCAGGCGGCGTGAGTTGTGAAACGATTCCACATTTCCTTAAGTGTGTACCAAATTCGTGACTTAAATATTCTCCTCCACGATCTAATCGTAGGAACTTTATCTTTCGGTCACGTTGATTCTCCACCTCGCTCTGAAATTCCTTGAACTTTTCAAAGGTCTCAGACTTGTGTTTCATTAAGTAGACATACCCATATCTACTCAAGTCATCAGTGAGAGTGAGAACATAACAATATCCTCCGCGAGCCTCAACGCTCATTGGACCGCACACATCGGTATGTATGATTTCCAACAAGTTGGTTGCTCGCTCCATTGTTCCGGAGAACGGAGTCTTGGTCATTTTGCCCATGAGGCATGGTTCGCATGTGTCAAACGATTCATAATCAAGAGACTCTAAAAGTCCATCAGCATGGAGCTTCTTCATGCGCTTGACACCAATGTGACCAAGGCGGCAGTGCCACAAGTATGTGGGACTATCGTTATCAACTTTACATCTTTTGGCATCCACACTATGAACATGTGTAATATTACGCTCGAGATTCATTAAGAATAAACCATTGACCATCGGAGCATGACCATAAAACATATCTCTCATATAAATCGAACAACCATTATTCTCAGACTTGAATGAGTAGCCATCTCGTATTAAACGAGATCCAGATACAATGTTCATGCTCAAACTTGGCACTAAATAACAATTATTAAGGTTCACTAATCCCGTGGGTAAATGTAGAGGCAGCGTGCCGACGGCGATCACATCGACTCTGGAACCATTCCCGACGCGCATCGTCACCTCGTCCTTTGCCAGTCTCCGTTTATTCCGCAGCTCCTGCTGTGAGTTACAAATATGAGCAACGGCACCGGTATCAAATACCCAGGAGTTACTACGAGTACTGGTAAGGTACACATCAATTACATGTATATCAAATATACCTTTGGTGTTGCCGGCCTTCTTATTCGCTAAGTATTTGGGGCAGTTCCGCTTCCAGTGACCCTTTCCCTTGCAATAAAAGCACTCAGTCTCAGGCTTGGGTCCATTCTTTGACTTCTTCCCGGTAACTGGCTTACCGGGCGCGGCAACATCCTTGCCGTCCTTCTTGAAGTTCTTCTTGCCCTTGCCCTTCTTGAACTTAGTGGTCTTATTGACCATCAACACTTGATGTTCTTTCTTGATTTCAGCCTCTGCTGACTTCAGCATTGAGAACACTTCAGGAATGGTCTTCACCATCCCCTGCATGTTGTAGTTCATCACAAAGCTCTTGTAGCTTGGTGGGAGCGACTGGAGGATTCTGTTAATGACCGCCACATCTGGGAGGTTAATGTTCAGCTGGGTCATACGGTTGTGCAACCCAGACATCTTCAGGATGTGCTCACTGACAGAACTGTTTTCCTCCATCTTACAACTATAGAACTTGTCGGAGACATCATATCTCTCGACCCGAGCATGAGCTTGGAAAACTAGTTTCAGCTCTTCGAACATCTCATATGCTCCGTGATGCTCAAAACGCTTTTGGAGCCCCGGTTCTAAGCTGTAAAGCATGCCGCACTGAACGAGGGAGTAATCATCAGCACGAGCTTGCCAAGCGTTCATAACGTCTTGGTTCTCTGGGATGGGAGCGTCACCTAGCGGTCCTTCTAGGACATATTGCTTCCTGGCAGCTATGAGGATGATCCTCAGGTTCTGGACCCAGTCCGTATAGTTGCTGCCATCATCTTTCAGCTTGGTTTTCTCTAGGAACGCGTTGAAGTTCATGTTGACATTAGCGTTGGCCATTTGATCTACAAGACATATTTGCAAAGGTTTTAGACTAGGTTCATGATAATAAAGTTCTAATCAAATTATGAACTCCCACTTAGATTAGACATCCCTCTAGTCATCTAAGTGTAACACGATCCGAGTCGACTAGCCCGTGTTCGATCATCACGTGAGATGGACTAGTCATCGTCGGTGAACATCTTCATGTTGATCGTATCTTCCATACGACTCGTGTTCGACCTTTCGGTCTCCGTGTTCCGAGGCCATGTTTGTACATGCTAGGCTCGTCAAGTTAACCCTAAGTGTTTTCGCTGTGTAAAACTGTCTTACACCCGTTGTATGTGAACGTAAGAATCCATCACACCCGATCATCACGTGGTGCTTAGAAGCGACGAACTGTAGCAACGGTGCACAGTTAGGGGAGAACACTTCTTGAAATTTTGTAAGGGATCATCTTATTTACTACCGTCGGCCTAAGTAAACAAGATGCATAAACATAATAAACATCACATGCAATTATATAGTTGTGACATGATATGGCCAATATCATATAGCTCCATTGATCTCCATCTGCGGGGCTCCATGATCATCTTGTCACTGGCTTGACACCATGATCTCCATCATCGTGTCTTCATGAAGTTGTCACGCGAACGACTACTTCTACTTCTATGGCTAACGCGTTTAGCAATAAAGTAAAGTAGTTTACATGGCGTTCTTCAATGACACGCAGGTCATACAAAAAATAAAGACAACTCCTATGGCTCCTGCCGGTTGTCATACTCATCGACATGCAAGTCGTGAATCCTATTACAAGAACATGATCTCATACATCACAATTCATCATTCATCACAACTTCTGGCCATATCACATCACATGATCAATTGCTGCAAAAACAAGTTAGACGTCCTCTAATTGTTGTTGCATCTTTTACGTGGCTGCAATTGGGTTCTAGCAAGAACGTTTTCTTACCTACGAATAACCACAACGTGATTTTGTCAACTTCTATTTACCCTTCATAAGGGCCCTTTTCATCGAATCCGCTCCAACTAAAGTGGGAGAGACAGACACCCGCCAGCCACCTTATGCAACTAGTGCATGTCAATCGGTGGAACCGGTCTCACGTAAGCGTACGTGTAAGGTTGGTCCGGGCCGCTTCATCCCACAATACCGTTGAAGCAAGAAAAGACTAGTAGAGGCAAGTAAGTTGACAAGATCCACGCCCACAACAAAATTGTGTTCTACTCGTGCATTAGAGAACTACGCATAGACCTAGCTCTGATACCACTGTTGGGGAACGTTGCAGAAAATTAAAATTTTTCCTACGGTTTCACCAAGATCCATCTATGAGTTCATCTAAGCAACGAGTCAAGGGAGTGAGTTTGCATCTACATACCACTTGTAGATCGCGTGCGGAAGCTTGCAAGGGGATGGTGATGATGGAGTCGTACTCGATGTGATTCAAATCACCGATGTCCAAGTGCTGAACGGACAGCACCTCCGCGTTCAACACACGTACGGGACGGGAGACGTCTCCTCCTTCTTGATCCAGCAAGGGGGAAGGAGAGGTTGAGGAAGCTTGCTCCAACGGCAGCACGACGGCGTGGTGGTGTTGGTGCAGCAGTACTCCGACAGGGCTTCGCCAAGCACTTAACGGAGAAGGAGAGGTGTTGGGGAGGGGAGGGGCTGCGCCTGTGGATGTGTCAAGCAGCCCTCCCCCCACCCCTCTATTTATAGGGGAAGGGGAAAGGGGTGCCGACCCCTCTAGATGGGATCTAGAGGGGGGCGGCGGCCAGGGAGGGGAGGCTTGCCCCCCAAGCAAGGGGGGCGCCCCCTTTAGGGTTTCCCCCCCAACCCTAGGCGCATGGGCCCAAGGTGGGGGTGCGCCCAGCCCTCCAGGGGCTGGCTCCCTCCCCTTTATGGCCCATGTGGCCCTCCGGGAGGGGTGGCCCCTCCCGGTGGACCCCCGGAACCCCTCCGGTGGTCCCGGTACAATACCGATAACCCCCGGAAACTTTTCGGTGTCCGTATGACAACTTCCCATATATAAAACTTCACCTCCAAACCATTCTGGAACTCCTCATGATGTCCTGGATCTCATGCGGGACTCCGAACAACATTCGGTAGTCACATACTAGTCTTCCTAATAACCCTAGCGTCACCGAACCTTAAGTGTGTAGACCCTGCGGGTTCAGGAGACATGCAGACATGACCGAGACGACTCTCGGGCAATAACCAACAGCGGGATCTGGATACCCATGTTGGCTCCCACATGCTCCTCGATGATTTCATCGGTTGAACCACGATGTCGAGGATTCGATCAAAACCCTGTATACAATTCCCTTTGTCAATCGGTACGTTACTTGCCCGAGACTCGATCGTCGGTATCCCAATACCTTGTTCAGTCTCGTTACCGGCAAGTCACTTTACTCGTACCGTAATGCATGATCCCGTGGCCAACACCTTGGTCACCTTGAGCTCATTATGATGATGCATTACCGAGTGGGCCCAAAGATACCTCTCCGTCATACGGAGTGACAAATCCCAGTCTCGATCCGTGTCAACCCAACAGATACTTTCGGAGATACCTGTAATGCACCTTTATAGTCACCCAGTTACGTTGTGACGTTTGATACACCCAAGGCACTCCTACGGTATCCGGGAGTTACACGATCTCATGGTCGAAGGAAGAGATACTTGACATTGGCAAAGCTCTAGCAAACGAACTACACGATCTTTGTGCTATGCTTAGGATTGGGTCTTGTCCATCACATCATTCTCCTAATGATGTGATCCCGTTATCAATGACATCCAATGTCCATAGTCAGGAAACCATGACTATCTGTTAATCACAACGAGCTAGTCAACTAGAGGCTCACTAGAGACATATTGTGGTCTATGTATTCACACGTGTATTACGATTTCCGGATAATACAGTTATAGCATGAATAAAAGACAATTATCATGAACAATGAAATATAATAATACTTTTATTATTGCCTCTAGGGCATATTTCCAACAGTCTTCTCCTCTTGAATAAAATGTTTGCAGATTCCAGCTTAGTCCACGGCACTCTTGCACTATTATTATTTCCAATCGTTCGGCCGTGCAAGTGAAAGGCAATCATGAGGATATTAGATGAAGTGGTCGTGGCAGAAAGAAACGGGTATGAACTCGACTTGTTCTGTTTTTTAAATATGTTTAACCTAGTATCCATGCTTCAGCCTATTATGATCAAACATGTTTGCAATGACAATTAGAGATTATAGTTTCTCATGCCATGCTTAAGTAGCTAGAAGTTAATAATGACTTATCTTGGATATCAACCTTGCGTTAAAATGATTGTGATGTAGTATGATGATATGGTATCCTCCTATGAATGTTCGAGTGGCTTGACTTGGCACATGTTCATGCATGTAGTTGAATCAAATCCAACATAGCATTTATGATATTTATGTTCATGGTGTTCATATCCTACTCATGCTAGTTTCCAATGTTACTTATGCATAATGCATGTTCATGACCAATGTTGCTCTCTAGCTAGCTGCTTCTCAAACTATCTGCTAGTCTTCGCCTGTACTAAGTGGGAACTCTGTTTGTACATCAAAAACCTGAAATCAAAGTTATTCCAGAGGAGTCCACCATACCTACCTATATGCGGTATTACCCTGCCGTCCTAAGTAAATTTGCATGTGCCACCTCTAAAAACTTCAAATAAATATCCTTTTTGTGTGCATGGATTGTTCATGGAACGACAGGAGGTAGTCGGTATCTTCCATGCTAACCGGGTTATTCTCAGGTCGAGTGTTTATTCACGCGCCATCGCACGAGAAAAGGGCGGTAGTAGGGATGCCCAATCCCAGACTGTAAAAAGAAAAGAGCTTACAAATAATCAAACAAAAACTCCCAATGGAGTCATAACCTTTACATTTCCGCTTGGGAACCGCCACTAGCGTGCTTAGCATGGAAGATATTGATAACTGATGGTCGTGAAGTAAATGAGAAGGGTGCATGTCTCAAAACATCATTTACCTCTGTTTTAAAAACTTGAGCTCTGGCACCTCTGCAAATCACTGCTTCCCTCTGCGAAGGGACTATCCATTTACTTTTATGTTGTGTCATAACCTTCTCAAATAAGAGCCAAAACCTGAGAGCACTGCTGTCATGCTGATGCACTGTGTCTAGCTAATGTTGGGTGCATCATGACTGGATCTTTTCTACCATGAATTACAATGTTTAGTCGCTGCTTGAACTTTGGGGGTGCTCTGCATTTATGTTTTGCAGTCTCAGAAAGGGCTAGCGAGATATCACTATTGTCATATTATATCATGGTTGTTTTGACAACGTGTTGCTATTTGAGATATCTTATTATTGCTCTCTAGTTGGTTATGTCATTCATATGAGTCAATATAATTTTTAAGAGTTATTGCGGACATGGTTAGTTATGATCTTTGCTGAAAACTTGGGTGTTGTTTAAGCTTATTTATGAAACAAGAGCAAAAGAGTTTCTAAAAGTTTTTCTTTTTCACTTTTAGTTTATCAACTGAATTGCTTGAGGACAAGCAAAGGTTTAAGCTTGGGGGAGTTGATACGTCTCCAATATCTACTTTTCCTAACGCTTTTCCTTTTGTTTTGGACTCTAATTTGCGTGATTTGAATGAAACTAACCCCGGACTGACGTTGTTTTCAGCAGAACTACCATGGTGTTATTTTTGTGTAGAAATAAAGTTCTCGCAATGGAACAAAACTTTGCGAGGAATTATTATATCAAATAAGAGAATTTCTGGAGCCAGGAGGGACCTGGGTGGGCACAGCCCACCAGGGCGCGCCAGCCCCCCAAGCGCGCCCTGGTGGGTGCTTCCCACCTGGTGGCCCCGCTGACCCTCAAACTGACGCTATAAAATCCCATATTTCCAGAAAAAATCAGGGAGAAAGAATTATCATGTTTCACGAGACGGAGCCACCACCAAGCCCTGTTCTCCCTCGGGAGGGCAGATCTGGAGTCCGTTTGGGGCTCCAGAGAGGGGGATCTTCGATCTTCATCATCACCAACACATCTCCATCGCCAATTCCATAATGCTGCCCACTGGGAGTGAGTAATTCCTTCGTAGGCTCACTGGTTGGTGAGGAGTTGGATGCGATTCATCATGAATCGAGTTAGTTTTGTTAGGGCTTGATCCATAGTATCCACTATGTTCTGAGATTGATGTTGCTATGACTTTGCCATGCTTAATGCTTGCCACTTTGGGCCCAAGTGCCATGATTTCAGACCTGGACCATTTATGTTATCACCATTATATCCATGTTCTAGATCCGATCTTGCAAGTTATAGTCACCTACTACGTGTTATGATCCGGCAACCCCGGAGTGACAATAGTCGGGACCACTCCCGGTGATGACCGTAGTTTGAGGAGTTCATGTATTCACCGTGTGTTAATGCTTTGTTCCAGTTCTCTATTAAAAGGAGGCCTTAATATCCCTTAGTTTCCAATAGGACCCCGCTGCCACGGGAGGGTAGGACAAAAGGTGTAATGCAAGTTCTTTCCATAAGCACGTATGACTATTTACGGAATACATGCCTACATTATATTTATGAAGTGGAGCTAGTGTTGTATCGCCCTAGGTTATAACTGTCACATGATGAATATCATCCAACGAGTCACCGATCCAAAGCCTACAAATTTATCATATATTGTTCTTGCTAAGTTACTACTGTTGCTACTGCTACCATTACTGCTTCAATATCACTACTATCATTGTTACTGTTACCGTCACTACTGCTGCTATCATCAAAACTATCATACTACTGTGCTACTAATCACTTTGTTGCAGATAATTAATCTCCAGGTGTGGTTGAACTAACAACTCAGCTGCTAATACCTTCAAATATTCTTTGGCTCCCCATGTGTAGAATCTATAAATTTGGGTTGAATACTCTACCCTCGAAAAGTGTTGCGATCCCCTATACTTGTGGGTTATCAAGACCTTTTTCTGGTGCCGTTGCCGGGGAGCATAGCTATACTTGTTGAGTCACTTGGGATTATTATCATATTATCACTATGAAGAATCTGAAGGATGCTAAGACTACGATTTTTCCCTCAAAGACGAGGGGAGGTAAAGAACTGCCATCCAGTTCTGCTTTAGATTCACCTTCTGTTATAAGTAAGCCTGCAACTCCACAACATGCTATTAATTCTGATATGTCGCAAGTTATTTATGATGCTACTTCTGCTATGAATACTACTCATGATGATGCTAGTACCTTGCTTGATGATGATGTGCCACTAGGTGAATTTCTTGATGAACAAATTGCTAGAGTAAGAAAACATGATACTGTTTAATCAGATGATTAACTTGAAACTGAAAATACTAAAACACCTACTAGAACTAGTCCTCCTAGATATGAATTGCCAAAGGTACCGGAGTTTGAAGGAAATATGCCTTAGAGGCAATAATAAAGTTATTATTTATTTCCTCATATCATGATAAATGTTTATTATTCATGCTAGAATTGTATTAACCAGAAACATATATGATACATGTGTGAATACATAGACAAACTTAATGTCACTAGTATGCCTCTACTTGACTAGCTCATTAATCAAAGATGGTTATGTTTCCTAACCATAGACATATGTTGTCATTTGATTAACAGGATCACATCATTAGGAGAATGATGTGATTGACTTGACCCATTCCGTTAGCTTAGCACTTGATCGTTTAGTATGTTGCTATTGCTTTCTTCATGACTTATACAAGTTCCTACAACTATGAGATTATGCAACTCCCCTTTACCGGAAGAACACTTTGTGTGCTACCAAACGTCACAACGTAACTGGATGATTATAAAGGAGCTCTACAGGTGTCTCCAAAGGTATATGTTGAGTTGGCCTATTTCGAGATTAGGTTTTGTCACTACGATTGTCGGAGAGGTATCTCTGGGCCCTCTTGGTAATGCACATCACTATAAGCCCTGCAAGCAATGTAGCTAATGAGTTAGTTACGGAATGATGCATTACGTAACGAGTAAAGAGACTTGCCGGTAACGAGATTGAACTAGGTATTAGGATACCGACGATCGAATCTCGGGCAAGTAACATACCGATGACAAAGGGAACAATGTATGTTGTTATGCGGTTTGACCGATAAAGATCTTCGTAGAATATGTAGGAGCCAATATGAGCATCCAGGTTCCGCTATTGGTTATTGACCAGAAACTGTTCTTGGTCATGTCTACATAGTTCTCGAACACGTAGGGTCCGCACGCTTAAGGTTTAGATGACAGTTATATTATGAGTTTATGAGTTTTGATGTACCAAAGTTTGTTCGGAGTCCCGAATGTGGTTACGGACATGACGAGGAGTCTCGAAATGGTCGAGACATGAAGATTGATATATTGGAAGCCTATATTTGGATGTCGGAAGTGTTTCAGGTGAAATCGGGATTTTACCGGAGTACCGGGAGGTTACCGGAACCCCCGGGGGGCTTGATGGGCCTACATGGGCCTTAGTGGAGAAGAGGAGAGGAGGGAAGGGCTGGGCCGCGCGCCCCTCCCCCCTAGTCCGAATAGGACAAGGAGAGGGGGCGGCGCCCCCCCCCCCCCTTTCCTTCATCTCTCTCCCTCCTCTTTCCCCCCTTCTCCTAGGCCGGCCGCCCCCTCCCCCCTTACTCCTTTATATACGGGGGCAGGGGGCACCTCTAGACACAACAATTGATCTCTTGATCTCTTAGTCGTGTGCGGTGCCCCCCTCCACCATAGTCCTCCTCGATAATATTGTAGCGGTGCTTAGGCGAAGCCCTGCGACGGTAGAACATCAAGATCATCACCATGCCGTCGTGCTGACGGAACTCTTCCCCGACATTCTGTTGGATCGGAGTACGGGGAACGTCATCGAGCTGAACGTGTGCTAGAACTCGGAGGTGTCGTAGTTTCGGTGCTTGATCGGTCGGGCCGTGAAGACGTACGACTACATCAACCGTGTTGTTCTAATGCTTCCGCTTTCGGTCTACGAGGGTACGTGGACAAAACTCTCCCCTCTCATTGCTATGCATCACCATGATCTTGCATGTGCGTAGGAAAAATTTTAAAATTACTACATTCCCCAACAGTGGTATCAGAGCCTGGTTTTATGCGTAGATGTTATATGCACGAGTAGAACACAAGTGAGATGTGGGCGATACAAGTCATACTGCTTACCAGCATGTCATACTTTGCTTCGGCGGTATTGTTGGATGAAGCTGCCCGGACCGACATTACGCGTACGCTTACGCGAGACTGGTTCTACCGACGTGCTTTGCACATAGGTGGCTGGCGGGTGTCTGTTTCTCCAACTTTAGTTGAACCAAGTGTGGCTACGCCCGGTCCTTGCGAAGGTTAAAACAGCACTAACTTGATGAACTATCGTTGTGGTTTTGATGCGTAGGTAAGAACGGTTCTTGCTCAGCCCGTAGCAGCCACATAAAATTTGCAACAACAAAGTAGAGGACGTCTAACTTGTTTTTGCAGGGCATGTTGTGATGTGATATGGTCAAGACGTGATGCTATATTTTATTGTATGAGATGATCATGTTTTGTAACCGAAGTTATCGGCAACTGGCAGGAGCCATATGGTTGTCGCTTTATTGTATGAAATGCAAATGCCTTGTAATTGTTTTACTTTATCACTAAGCGGTAGCGACAGTCGTAGAATCAATAGATGGCGTAAACGACAACGATGCTACGATGGAGATCAAGGTGTCGCGCCGGTGACGATGGTGATCACGACGTGCTTCGGAGATGGAGATCACAAGCACAAGATGATGATGGCCATATCATATCACTTATATTGATTGCATGTGATGTTTATCCTTTATGCATCTTATCTTGCTTTGATTTACAGTAGCATTTTAAGATGATCTCTCAATAATTATCAAGAAGTGTTCTCCCTGAGTATGCACCGTTGCGAAAGTTCTTCGTGCTGAGACACCACGTGATGATCGGGTGTGATAGGCTCTACGTTCAAATACAACGGATGCAAAACAGTTGCACACGCGGAATACTCAGGTTAAACTTGATGAGCCTAGCATATACAGATATGGCCTCGGAACACAGAGACCAAAAGGTCGAACGTGAATCATATAGTAGATATGATCAACATAGTGATGTTCACCATTGAAAACTACTCCATCTCACGTGATGATCGGACATGGTTTAGTTCATTTGGATCACGTGATCACTTAGATGACTAGAGAGATGTCTGTCTAAGTGGGAGTTCTTTAGTAATATGATTAATTGAACTTAAATTTATCATGAACTTAGTACCTGATAGTATTTTGCTTGTCTATGTTTGTTGTAGATAGATGGCTCATGTTGTTGTTCCGTTGAATTTTAATGCGTTCCTTGAGAAAGCTAAGTTGAAAGATGATGGTAGCAATTACATGGACTGGGTCCGTAACTTGAGGATTATCCTCATTGCTGCACAGAAGAATTACGTCCTGGAAGCACCACTTGGTGCCAGGCCTGCTACAGATGCAACTGACGACGTTAAGAACGTCTGGCAGAGCAAAGCTGATGACTACTCGATAGTTCAGTGTGACATGCTTTACAGCTTAGAACCGGGTCTTCAACGACGTTTTTAACTTCATGGAGCATATGAGATGTTCCAGGAGTTGAAGTTAATATTTCAAGCAAATGCGCGGACTGAGAGATATGAAGTCTCCAATAAGTTCTATAGCTGCAAGATGGAGGAGAATAGTTCTGTCAGTGAACATATACTCAAAATGTCTGGGTATAATAATCACTTGGTTCAACTGGGAGTTAATCTTCCTGATGATAGTGTCATTGACAGAATTCTTCAATCACTACCACCAAGCTACAAGAGCTTCGTGATGAACTATAATATGCAAGGGATGGACAAGACTATTCCCGAGCTCTTCGCAATACTAAAGGCTGCGGAGGTAGAAATCAAGAAGGAGCATCAAGTGTTGATGGTCAATAAGACCACCAGTTTCAAGAAAAAGGGTAAAGGGAAGAAGAAGGGGAACTTCAAGAAGAATAGCAAACAAGTTGCTGCTCAAGAGAAGAAACCCAAAACTGGACCTAAGCCTGAGACTGAGTGCTTCTACTACAAGTAGACTGGACACTGGAAGCGGAACTTCCCCAAGTATTTGGCGGATAAGAAGGATGGCAAGGTGAACAAAGGTATATGTGATATACATGTTATTTGTGTGTACCTTACTAATGCTCGCAGTAGCACCTGGGTATTTGATATTGGTTCTGTTGCTAATATTTGCAACTCGAAACAGGGACTACAGATTAAGCAAAGATTGGCTAAGGACGAGGTGACGATGCGCATGGGAAATGGTTCCAAAGTCGATGTAATCGCGGTCGGCACGCTACCTCTACATCTACCATCGGGATTAGTTTTAGACCAGAATAATTGTTATTTGGTGCCAGCGTTGAGCATGAACATTATATATGGTTCTTGTTTGATGTGAGACGGTTATTCATTTAAATCAGAGAATAATGGTTATTCTATTTATATGAGTAATATCCTTTATGGTCATGTACCCTTGAAGAGTGGTCTATTTTTATTAAATCTCGATAGTAGTGATACACATATTCATAATGTTGAAGCCAAAATATGCAGAGTTGATAATGATAGTGCAACTTATTTGTGGCACTGCCGTTTGGATCATATTGGTGTAAAGTGCATGAAGAAACTCCATACTGATGGACTTCTGGAATCACTTGATTATGAATCACTTGGTACTTGCGAACCGTGCCTCATGGGCAAGATGACTAAAACGCCGTTCTCCGGAACTATGGAGCGAGCAACTGATTTGTTGGAAATCATACATACTGATGTATGTGGTCCAATGAATATTGAGGCTCGCGGCGGGTATCGTTATTTTCTCACCTTCACAGATGATTTGAGCAGATATGGGTATATCTACTTGATGAAACACAAGTCTGAAACATTTGAAAATTTCAAAGAATTCCAGAGTGAAGTGGAAAATCATCGTAACAAGAAAATAAAATTTCTACGATCTGATCGTGGAGGAGAATATTTGAGTTACGAGTTTGGTTTACATTTGAAGCAATGCGGAATAGTTTCGCAACTCACGCCACCCGGAACACCACAACAAAATGGTGTGTCCGAACGTCGTAATCATACTTTACTAGATATGGTGCGATCTATGATGTCTCTTACTGATTTACCGCTATCGTTTTGGGGTTATGCTTTAGAGACGGACGCATTCACGTTAAATAGGGCACCATCAAAACCCGTTGAGACGACGCCTTATGAACTGTGGTTTGGCAAGAAACCAAAGTTGTCGTTTCTTAAAGTTTGGGGCTGTGACGCTTATGTGAAGAAACTTTAACCAGATAAGCTCGAACACAAATCGGAGAAATGTGTCTTCATAGGATACCCAAAAGAGACAATTGGGTACACCTTCTATCACAGATCTGAGGGCAAGATTTTTGTTGCTAAATTCGTATCCTTTCTAGAGAAGGAGTTTCTCTCGAAAGAAGTGAGTGGGAGGAAAGTAGAACTTGATGAGGTAACTGTACCTGCTCCCTTATTGGAAAGTAGTTCATCACAAGAACCGGTTCCTGTGACAACTACACCAATCAGTGAGGAAGCTAATGATATTGATCATGAAACTTCAGATCAAGTTACTAGCGAACCTCGTAGGTCAACCAGAGTAAGATCCGCACCAGAGTGGTACGGTAATCCTATTCTAGAAGTCATGTTACTTGACCATGACGAACCTACGAACTATGAGGAAGCAATGATGAGCCCAGATTCCGCAAAATGGCTTGAGGCCATGAAATCTGAGATGGGATCCATGTATAAGAACAAAGTATGGACTTTGGTTGACTTGCCCAATGATTGGCAAGCCATCGAGAATAAATGGATCTTCAAGAAGAAGACTGACGCTGATGGTAATGTAACTGTCTACAAATCTCGACTTGTTGCGAAAGGTTTTCGACAAGTTCAAGGGGTTGACTACGATGAGACTTTCTCACCCGTAGCGATGCTTAAGTCTATCCGAATCATGTTAGCAATTGCCGCATTTTATGATTATGAAATATGGCAAATGGATGTCAAAACTGCATTCCTGAATGGATTTCTAGAAGAAGAGTTGTATATGATGCAGCCTGAAGGTTTTGTCGATCCAAAAGGTGCTAACAAAGTGTGCAAGCTCCAGCGATCCATTTATGGACTGGTGCAAGTCTCTCGGAGTTGGAATAAACGCTTTGATAGTGTGATCAAAGCATATGGTTTTATACAGACTTTTGGAGAAGCCTGTATTTACAAGAAAGTGAGTGGGAGCTCTGTAGCATTTCTGATATTATATGTAGATGACATATTGTTAATTGGAAATGATATAGAACTTCTGGATAGCATAAAGGGATACTTGAATAAAAGTTTTTCGATGAAAGACCTCGGTGAAGCTGGTTACATATTGGGCATCAAGATCTATAGAGATAGATCAAGACGCTTAATTGGACTTTCACAAAGCACATACCTTGATAAAGTTTTGAAAAAGTTCAAAATGGATCAGGCAAAGAAAGGGTTCTTGCCTGTATTACAAGGTGTGAAGTTGAGTCAGACTCAATGCCCGACCACAGCAGAAGATAGAGAGAAAATGAAAGATGTTCCCTATGCTTCAGCCATAGGCTCTATCATGTATGCAATGCTGTGTACCAGACCTGATGTATGCTTAGCAATAAGTTTAGCAGGGAGGTACCAAACTAATCCAGGAGTGGATCACTGAACAGCGGTCAAGAATATCCTGAAATACCTGAAAAGGACTAAGGATATGTTTCTCGTTTATGGAGGTGACAAAGAGCTAGTCGTAAATGGTTACGTCGATGCAAGCTTTGACACTGATCCGGACGATTCTAAATCGCAAACCGGATACGTGTTTATATTGAACGGTGGAGCTGTCAGTTGGTGCAGTTCTAAACAAAGCGTCGTGGCGGGATCTACATGCGAAGCGGAGTACATAGTTGCTTCGGAAGCAGCAAATGAAGGAGTTCATTTTTGATCTAGGTGTCATACCTAGTGCATCGGGACCAATGAAGATCTTCTGTGACAATACTGGTGCAATTGCCTTGGCAAAGGAATCCAGATTTCACAAGAGGACCAAGCACATCAAGAGACGCTTCAATTCCATCCGGGACCAAGTCCAGGTGGGAGACATAGAGCTTTGCAAGATACATACGGATCTGAATGTTGTAGACCCGTTGACTAAGCCTCTTCCACGAGCAAAACATGATCAGCACCAAGACTCCATGGGTGTTAGAATCATTACTGTGTAATCTAGATTATTGACTCTAGTGCAAGTGGGAGACTGAAGGAAATATGCCCTAGAGGCAATAATAAAGTTATTATTTATTTCCTCATATCATGATAAATGTTTATTATTCATGGTAGAATTGTATTAACCGGAAACATATATGATACATGTGTGAATACATAGACAAACTTAATGTCACTAGTATGCCTCTACTTGACTAGCTCATTAATCAAAGATGGTTATGTTTCCTAACCATAGACATGTGTTATCATTTGATTAACAGGATCACATCATTAGGAGAATGATGTGATTGACTTGACCCATTCCGTTAGCTTAGCACTTGATCGTTTAGTATGTTGCTATTGCTTTCTTCATGACTTATACAAGTTCCTACAACTATGAGATTATGCAACTCCCGTTTACCGGAAGAACACTTTGTGTGCTACCAAACGTCACAACGTAACTGGATGATTATAAAGGAGCTCTACAGGTGTCTCCAAAGGTATATGTTGAGTTGGCCTATTTCGAGATTAGGTTTTGTCACTACGATTGTCGGAGAGGTATCTCTGGGCCCTCTTGGTAATGCACATCACTATAAGCCCTGCAAGCAATGTAGCTAATGAGTTAGTTACGGAATGATGCATTACGTAACGAGTAAAGAGACTTGCTGGTAACGAGATTGAACTAGGTATTAGGATACCGACGATCGAATCTCGGGCAAGTAACATACCAATGACAAAGGGAACAATGTATGTTGTTATGCGGTTTGACCGATAAAGATCTTCGTAGAATATGTAGGAGCCAATATGAGAGGTTCCGCTATTGGTAATTGACCGGAAACGGTTCTCGGTCATGTCTACATAGTTCTCGAACCCGTAGGGTCCGCACGCTTAAGGTTTCGATGATAGTTATATTATGAGTTTATGAGTTTTGATGTAGCAAAGTTTGTTCGGAGTCCCGAATGTGATTACGGACATGACGAGGAGTCTCGAAATGGTCGAGACATGAAGATTGATATATTGGAAGCCTATATTTGGATGTCGGAAGTGTTTCAGGTGAAATCGGGATTTTACCGGAGTACCGGGAGGTTACCGGAACCCCCGGGGGGCTTGATGGGCCTACATGGGCCTTAGTGGAGAAGAGGAGAGGAGGGAAGGGCTGGGCCGCGCGCCCCTCCCCCCTAGTCCGAATAGGACAAGGAGAGGGGGCGGCGCCCCCCCCCCCCCCCCTTTCCTTCCTCTCTCTCCCTCCTCTTTCCCCCTTCTCCTACTCCAACAAGGAAGGAGGGAGTCCTACTCCCGGTGGGAGTAGGACTCCCCTTGGCGCGCCCCTCCTAGGCCGGCCGCCCCCTCCCCCCTTGCTCCTTTATATACGGGGGCAGGGGGCACCTCTAGACACAACAATTGATCTCTTGATCTCTTAGCCGTGTGCGGTGCCCCCCTCCACCATAGTCCTCCTTGATAATATCGTAGCGGTGCTTAGGCGAAGCCCTACGACGGTAGAACATCAAGATCGTCACCACTCCGTCGTGCTAACGGAACTCTTCCCCGACATTCTGCTGGATCGGAGTACGGGGAACGTCATCGAGCTGAACGTGTGCTAGAACTCGGAGGTGCCGTAGTTTTGGTGCTTGATCGGTCGGGCCGTGAAGACGTACGACTACATCAACCGCGTTGTTCTAACGCTTCCGCTTTCGGTCTACGAGGGTACGTGGTCAGAACTCTCCCCTCTCGTTGCTATGCATCACCATGATCTTGCATGTGCGTAGGAAATTTTTTGAAATTACTACGTTCCCCAACAGAGTTATACTATGAGTGAGGAGGCAACTAGAGATATTCTTGCTTGTAAGGATAGAGATGATCTAGAGATACATTCCTTGATGACATATGGTCGCCCAATGCTTCATTCTCTTGATGTAAAGCTCGATGCACGCCGAATAGTTGGTTTTTGGTGACGTAGTTGTTCGGTTCCTCTTCTTGCTCGATGAAGAGTGGGTTGGTAGAAGTACTTGGCCTATCCATCATATCAAGCAAATATGTGAGCGGGGGAAAGGGAAGAACTAGATCAAATGTACCTTATCTGATGTTGAAGATGGATCAATGATCATCCAAGTTGGTATTATGGAAATAGCACAATTGGTACCGGATCTTGTCTATTCTCACACCTACACAAATAAAGCTTTTGGAGTAGCTTGGTGAGGATCAATGCACAAAATTTATGCAATTACTAGAAAGATTCAATAATGTTGAAAGAGATTCACAAATTTGCAAGTGAGACAAGTAGACCAATAGCAATGAGTGGCACACGGAAACACACACACAGATAGATAAATGGGGTCGTGCAACCAAGAAATGAGCTCAAAATATGGATTCCACGAAAAATGCTCTTGATGTAGAACTCTAGAGAGACGCTAGCACGATTGCTCAATAAGCGGATACGTAACTTGTGCACAACCTATAAGAGGCAAAGCGTAACGACTTTTATCCCATTTATGCTATGTATGTATGGCTTCCGTGATGCTCTCACGATGATCCAAGATGATCGAGTATAAATTGATATGCAATGTGGCGATGCCATGGCTATTGCTTACAAGCTCTTTGTTTTCTCTTTGCTTAAAAGATTTTACTTCTTTTGGCCACTTATGCAAAATGCTCAAACCAAGCTAGCAATGGTGTATATGCGGGGGGGGGGGGGGGGGGGATTATGACACAAGAGATGATACGATGATATATGCATGCTATGATAGTTATGTGGAACGTGTATCACTAAAGTGCACAGGTAACGTTGCCCGGCAATACTCAATGGCTAGTCTCGATAGGAAAGTGAAGCAAAATGGGCTCGGGGTTAACAATGCAATGGCAAGGGAGATATATAATGATGTCGTCGAGGTTACCTTCCTTACTTGCGATTGATGATGTCAAAATGGTGAAGTGGTCATTGTCGATGTCGAGGTCGTGGCGAATTTGAGCGGCGGTGATGTCGATGACGAACCGTCCCTAAGTAGCCGAAACACGTGAGGACACAGAGAACTGCGACTCAAAATCTCAAATGGCAAATGACAAATGTTAGTAGCGGAAAGTGTGGTGGTGTTGCAGAGGTTCTCTGAGGTTGCGGAATGGAAATGATGGATTTTGGAGGTGGCAATGCGGAAGTGTGGGCGGTGGCTGAAAACTTCCATTGAAAAAATCAGTTTCATCAAGGTTCGTCGGACGCCCAGAGGTTGTCAGACGACCCGTGTCTGTCAGGCATCCAATATCGTTCAGATGTCCTGTGACTGGGGAAAATCTGTTAGTGATGAACTCGAGGATTTCATGGAAAAGGCAAAATTTGGTGTCCAAATTGGACGGAAATTGTGGATGGATGTGATGAGAAGGATGGCGAAAGCTAGATCCGCCTGAAATGCATCAAATCCATGGATCAAAATCAACAAAACATCATCAAACCAACAAATCACCAAAAAAATTGGATGGCTATTTTTGTGGGGATTTTTGAAATTGGATAAAAACACACAAAATCAAGCTAGAAAGTGGGGGTAGGGACTCCAAATTCGTGATCAACCTTGGCTCATAATACCAAGATGATGTAGGGTGGAACCCTAATGGCCGATCTTTCACGATTTGGAGGGGGTCCCTAGAAGAACACGAAGAATACAAGAGGAAGAACACTCAAATAGAAAAAATCCAATCACACATGTCCTAAATCCACATACATGAAGGGAAGATACAAGATCCAAAGTCAACAAAGGGAGATACAAATGGGAACTACTTCATCCCAATCCTTGAAGGAAAGAGGACTTGAATCTTTGGAGGATCTTCCCACAAGGGGGTCTTGAATCCACTTGGGGGATCTTCTCACATTGAGGCCTTGATCTCCATGGGAGTAAGGATACGTGGATGAGCAAAGCGCTAACTCTATCTTGAGCTATCACAATGCTAACCCTAAAACGTAGGAGGAGGATTATATATAGTCTAGGAGGCGAAGGGGTACATGGGCCTTGGCCTGAGTCACTGTGCACAGGCAGGCGTCGGACGTCCGATAGTTACCGGTCATCCGGTGGCTCGCGAGCGTCCGGTCGTCCAGAGGGCGCCGGATGTCCGGTGATTTGGCTCTGGACAGGTGTCGTCGGATGTCCGGTGGACGTAGGACGTCTGGTGTCTGGGTCGTCCGAAAGGCTTCGGACTTCTGTTAATTTTGCACTAGACTGGTGGTGCCGTATATCTAGAGTCTGTCGAACGTCCAGACGCTGGAGGGTGTCAGACGTCCGGTATCTGTCGGTCGTTAGTGTGTTGTAGCGTCTGTCGTGTTGGCCTTCTGGCTGGCTGACCCTCCAGGCGTCGGACATCCGATAAGGGACGGTCGTCCGGTGGCTGTGACATCTTGTCAACCCTTCCTCTTGGTGCTCGCACTTGGTGCCCTCGCCATCTTGTTTGTTGTGGTAGTAGCTTCATGGCCTTCCTCCAAGTACCTGATCACATAGGAAGTCTTCACTTAAGGTAGTAGCCATGTCTCACATGTGAAATACTCCCTCCTTCCCAAAATCTTGGGCATATTATGCAATCCCATAATACAAGGTGCGCAGTTACAACCCCACTAACGATAGCTAATTTTGTGGGGGAAAAGAAAACACGAACGAGCATCTCGTGGAGTTACCTCTCATCGTTTGAGACTGGATCGGTCAACAAAGAGTGGGTCAAAGGAGATCGTGCATGCTCCGCTCAATTTTTTTTCAATTACCTCATGTGATGGCTCACGTAACCATCAATGCGTTAACTTTCATACTAATACCTAATATGCCCAAGATTTTGGGAAGGAGGGAGTGTGTAAGTTAAGTTCGAAGAGGAGCGAGTTCACCTTAGCTTCGATAGCCCTTACTCGAGCTCTAGTCATTGGTCCACGTGGTGTCATGGGAGACGAAGGTAGGTCCATAGGGATGACCGTAGGATGCTCCGCATCACTATATCTCTTCCTTTCCCAGTCTAACGGATTTACTTGCCAATAAGAAACAAATTATCCAAGGGTAATTTTGTCATCATATCTCTATATTTTTTTGCCTTGATCACCGCGCCCAAAATAATACACCTTACATAAAAAAACGGAGGAAGTAGTTACTAGACTACTAGTGATATAATTACCATACTAATGACATAGTTACCAGGGTATTCATACTACAGTTACCAATTGTAGCAGTTATGCAATGTGTTATAGTTACCAACATGACTATTATGTAAGTTACCGGGCTGCACGTGTTATAGTTACCAACATGACTGTTATGTAGTTATTACCAGACTGCTAATCAAATACTCCCTCCGTCCCATAATGTAAGACATTTTTTTACACTACACTAATGTGAAAAAACGTCTTACATTATGGGACAGAGGGGTTACGAGGCTGCTCATGTTAAAGTTACAACTTGACTACTAAAGTTATCAGGACACTAAGCTATCATTATCAGACTACCAATGCTAAAGTTATCAACATAACAATTGTACTTTGGGTCATGACTGTTATGGATTTATTACCACTTACCAGACTGCTAATCATATAATTATAAGGCTGCTCATGTTAAAGTTATCACTTGACTACTAAAGTTATCAGGATACTAGGCTATCATTATCAGACTACCAATGCTAAAGTTATCAACATAACAATTGTACTTTGGGTCAAACTTTAACCTTAACCATAGATTTGATTTGCAAAGTACTCCCTCTGTCCCAAAATAAGTGACTCAGAGTACAAAGTCTGAGTCACTTATTTTGAAACGGAGGAAGTATAATACTTACTCTTTCCTACAATATAAGATGTTATCACAACCAATGTACTCATATATTATTAATTGTAAGTAACATCTTACATTATGGGCGGAGAGAATGTCATAAAATTTATACTGTTGGATTCGTATTGGAAAGAAGTTTTCATTTATATAGTTTTGTTACATATAACAAATATTTTGTTACGCTGTATGGTCGAACTTTGGCTCAAAGTGTGAGGGGCCTAATAAACACGGGCAGAGGGGAATTGCATTCCATGAATATATCGTCTTAATCATGATTTATAGTCAGTTTTCTCCTAAAACTGACTACACCCGAGGGCAATTTCTAAAGTCCCAACTACTAATTACAATGCTCATCAGAAGGCCGTTCCCTGGAATGCTCGTCAATTTCTTCCAGGGAGGAACATACCAACAATAAATGAATCCCACTCAATCCCGTCCACACCAGTTAGATAACAACGAGCATCTGCTTCCAAGTATTGCATTTCCCTGTTGCAAATTGCAGATCCTGGCAGAATGGAAGCAAATCTAAGCATTTTCGGATGATGAGTCTCCCGAGGATTTGACTCCTTAGACCTAGTTTATTCTTCTCCTTCAACTAGTCTTCCACGTACCCATCTCATCTTAGACTTATTAGCAGGTGAGGACACATTCTCTAGTGGCTCTGCTGAAATAAATTCTGTTGTATCTGCTGCAATCCGGTCGATCTGGTCGTTATTGACCACTTGCTCACTGATACATAGATCATTTGTTCCAAGATTTCCGTTCACATCTTGAGCTGTTGAAAAAGCTGAAGGAAGCAAATAAGCTCTTTCCATGGAGTTCTCTATCCTCTGAAACATACTGAGTTGTTCCTTTTCACCTAGTGCAGACACATCAAAATAGAAATCCATGCCATTAACAGTCCTTGGAGGTAGCTTCATTCCATTTACAGATTTGTTCTCTTGTTTAATAAGGTCATTTTGGTTCTCCAACTTGTGCAGTTCCGAGACACCTGAGTCATCCGAGGTATCATCAGAAGAACTTTCTGCTGGCCCATCATTATCATCAACACCTTCGAGTGACATTCTTGCCTCTGTAACAAGCTTTCTAGCTTCTATAAGTGATGCTTGAGCAAATGGAATTTTCGCTGCAACAGGCTCAAGAGCATTTGCAGCTTTCTCGGCTTCTACAATGAGTGACCTGATGGTAAAAGAATAAGAAAACAACTTACAATGAGACAGTTAAATTTTAAAATGTCTTGCATGTATAGATGGCATGTTAGTTTTCTGACAGGAAATAGTGTAAACTAGGCATGAAGTAAAAGCACCCCGGAAAATTCAACTGCAAGTGTGATTGCAGTGCACTAATGCGATATATTCGTATGTTTTTCTTTCCATTCTTTGTTTTTCCGGAAAAAACTTCCGATCCATTCATCAAACATCATGGCAGTACAAAGAACACAAGAAATAATAAAAATTACATCTATGCCCGTAGACCACCTAGCGACGACTACAAGCACTGGAGCGAGCCGAAGACGCGCCGCCATCATCGCCCCTCCCTCACCGTTGATGGGCAAACCTTGTACTGACATGTATATTGTTTGGATTTTCCAAAGACTTTTTCACAGATATGTGGTCTTGATTTTTCCCAATAGTAACAAACGGACTAGATGCGTCATGTGTGTAACAGCTGAGAGTAATACCCTCATTAAATTTTGCTTGTTAATTTATTTATTTTGGCATCATCATGTCGTCATGCTTAAACTTGAAATGAGGTAGCTAAAACCCTCAATACATTAAACCAAACCCAAACCATAATTACTTTTATCATTTTATTTTATTAGGGAATTACAAAACCATTTCCCTTTTTGGTGTTTTGCATGATAGCCTTTCAAACTTTGCACATGGCCTTTCTACAATACTTAGAGGCTACAAAGCATGGATACGGCAGAAACAGCCGAATTGCCGTCCTAGTACGGGGGTATACGGGGACACGCGCGGATATGCCAGGATACACGTATCCCGCAGTATCCCATCTTTTCCGAATTAAAAAAAGGGGAAAGAAATCGGGATACGGCAGATACGGTGTGGACACGGTGGGGACTCGAGGCTGCAGCTGCCTGGACTCGCTTCTCTGGTCGCCGGCTCGCCGACGCTGTTTCCCCCAAGCCCAGCTCTTCCCCCGACGAAGAACATCCATCAAGCAGAGAGGAAGATGGCAAGGCGTTCGAGGACAAGGAAGAAGGACCAGGCGGGGAGAAAGATGGGGACTGCAGCCAGCAGAGAGGAAGAAGATATAAACGGCGGCGCAGTCTTTTCTTCTGCTCTCTGCAGCTCTCAGGCGGTGGAGGAAACGAGAAGAGAACGGCTAGAGGAGCTGACTAGTCTAGGGTTTCAGGAACTGGACCTTATATGGGATCTGAGTGGAGAGCTACATGGGCCTGAGTGGAGGGTTCATATGGACATAGGCTGCCCCAAAGTCTTTTCTCAATAGAAATGAGGCAACATATATCCAGTAATTCCTTTACAAAAAACATATATCCAGTAGAAAATCTCTGATCTAAAAATTATCATTAAATCTTTATTACATGCCGGTATTTTTTTTCTATATATTTATATACCCGGCCGTATCCCCGAATGGCTGTTTCTAAAAAATGCCGTATCCCACGTCCCAGTATGCGTATCCCCGTCTTTCTGTCCCCGTGTCCGTGCTTTTTAGCTTAGAGGCTACCCAATTTGTTTCATGATTTTATCCCTAACCTATCACCTACATTTAGTTCAAACCCAAAATTGATTTTAAATGGATTAACATTCCAGAAAATATAAACATGATTCCAAAAATTATGAATCTTTTTGTGAGGCCTTCATATATATTCCAGAGAAGGTTCACAAAAAATTGCATAAAGATTGGATCTAATTTGAACCTCCAAAACATTTTTAAACAGAAGATATTCCATTTTTTGTAAAAGAAAAAGAAAAAGGAATTCTTTTAAGTCACACAGCCCACGGCCCAAATACCCCTTCGCATTGGTTATTCCCTACCTCTATGGCAGCACGATCCCACGATCACATTGACGGCAATGTCAATTTCACGGGCTGAACAACGTCGCCTTGGCCTATATAGCTGCCCCTGACCTAGCCCTAGCCACCCTCTACCCTCCCTCGACGTTGCCGCTCTCCTCCTCCACCTACAGAGGCCCCTATTTTTCGCACGTCCTTTGACCGATCCAAGCACACCGTTGTGTTCATGGTGAGCTCCTATACTGAAGCCCCCTATTTTCTGCAATGTTGGTAGCTCTAGGACCCTTAGCGTGTATCCAGTCTCGTCCTTACTACCCGGGTCCATCTTTCTCGACCTTCTCTGTGAAGGATACCTCTTTCCTCACTTTTCCCCGACACTTCTATCACTAATGTTAAGTCCTTGTCCACCCATCCCACTCTTCTGCTAATTCTCGACTGTTGTAGATACGACACCGTCATCTCCTATGGTTTCCTCACCTCACTTGTCACGGGATCTGCACCTTCATTGCCGGTGGTTTCCCCGTCTCCATCACCTGAGCCTATCCCGATGATTCCTCGTATTCTTCCATCTTTTCCTCAGTATTATACACGTCGTTCACGTGTTGTGGATGCGTCTACTAATGTGTCATCTTCCTTGTGACAGCCTACTTATGCCTTACGTACTCACCCCTTGACCGCTATGGTTTTTCTAGCACTGGCGCTGCAACTTCTTATCGTGATGTTCATTCCAAATGGCAGCTTGCCATAGCAGAGGAGATTGTTGCTCTTGAGCTCACCGACACGTAGGATCTTGTTTCTATTCCTCCTTGTGCTCGTCTCGTCACTTGTAGCTGGGTCTATAACTCACACGGATGGTTCTCTTGAGCGCTACAAAGCTCGTCTTGTAGCTCGTGTCTTTCAACAGGAGCATGGTCGTGATTATGATGACTTCTGCTCCTATGCCCCATATGACCATTGTTCGCACACTTCTTGGCGTGGCCTCTATTAGCCATTGGTCTGTCTCAGCTTGATGTCAAGAATGCCTTCCTTAATGGTGAGTTGCGTGAGGAGGTTTACATGCAGCCACCACATGGGCATTTTGTTCCTGATGGTATGGTATGTCATCTCCGTCGCTCTCTCTATGGCCTTAAGCAAGCCCCTCGTGCTTGGTTTGAGCGTTTCGCCTCTGTGGTGATTGTTGCTGGTTTTTCGACAAGCACTCATGATCCTGCGTTGTTTGTCCACCTTTCTTCTCATGGTTGGACTCTTCTCCTATATGTTGATGACATGATCATCACTGGCGACGACCCTAAGTACATTGCCTTTGTGAACGCATGTCTTAGTGAGTAGTCTATTATGTCTGATCTTGGCCCTCTTCACTGTTTTCTTGGGAGTGAGGTTTCTACTACCTCTGATGGCTTTTTTATTTCCCATGAGAAGTATATCCATGATCTTGTCCGTGTTGCTCTTACTGATAAGCACACCATTGAGACTCCCATGGAGCTCAATATTCACCTCACCGTGCTACTGATGGTGACCCTTGTCTGATCTGGCGTTTTATTGTCATCTTGTTGGGAGTCTAGTCAATCTAGTTGTCACTCGTCTGCGTATCTCATATATTTTTCATATTTTGAGTCAATTTGTTTTTGCTCCCACTTCGGCTCACTATAGTCACTTTCGTGTTCTTCAATATCTTCGTGACGCGCTCTCTCGCCGTCTTTTCTTTCCGCTCTCCAGTTTGTTACAGCTTCAAGACTATTCGAATGCTACATGGGCTAGCCATGCTCAGATCGCCGTTCACTTTTTGCTTACAGTGTTTTTCTTGCTGGTTCTCTCATTTGCCTAGAAGACGGAGCAACAAATTGCAGTTTCCTGCTCGAGTGCAGAGGCTGAGTTGTGAGCTATGGCTCTTTTAACGGCAGAGATGACTTAGTTATGGTGATTACTTCAGGAGTTTGGTGTGTCTGTTATTACACCTACTACACTCTTGTCTGATAATACACGTGCTAGAAGTATTGCGCGCGATCCTATGAAACATGAGCTCGCCAAGCATATTGGTGTTGATGCTTCTTTTGTGCGCCCTCGTGTGCAGGATCAGGTTATTGCTCTTCAATATGTGCCTTCCAAGTTACAGTTGGCGGATTTCTTTACGAAGGCCCAAACTAGAGCCGAGCATGGATTTTATCTCTCCAAACTAAGTGTTGTGGATCCACCATGAGTTTGAGGGGTGGTGTTAAGAGTTATATTATTTTCCATTTATAGCCTGATTTATTTTCCCTAAGGTATGAGGGGTTTCATGCATATTTACCACCTCTACATGTATATATATCGGCCTAGGTCCACCTGGAAATACAAGTTGCATATTTCCTAACAATATCTACTTGATGCTGCTATGGGTACTTGAACCTGGCTCTGATACATTTACGTTGTGCTATGGATATACTTATGTTACTATGTAATGAAGGCAAAGGTGGGAGGCCATGTTTTATGCAATCGGTGTTTTGTTCCACTTGAACCGACACTAGGACCCGAGTTTTATCTTGATCCAAGACCGAGCTTACTCAACCTCTCGCTGGGGAATTTATGGGACCCATTGCGACCTAGACCTAAACCTCAAACCTCTCCATGGGCCGCATAGTTCGGGCTTTCCGTTACGTCCAGTTGAGTTGCGAATGAGATATGTTTATGATGATGATGTTGTTAATGTTATAGCTAGCCGTTGCATACATATAGGCAAGGTTGTCAGAACCGTGATTCTGAACTGGATCGAAGCTTTGATGGTAGGATCGCAAATCATAGAATCTTCACTATCAGAATCGTAGAAACGTAGATACTAATAATCAAAATCATAGAACCATAGGGGTTCATTTGGATCGTAAAGTGGTAGAATCGTACAATAGAATCATGATTCTGACAACCTTGCATATAGGAGTGTGGCGCGGCAACCGTTTATCTTGCTGCTCTAGCCGCTCACAATGGTTGAGTCTGTTTCGGAGCATCGGCTAGACTCACAATTCAGGCACAACTCAATTGGGTGGCTCCTTGGACTTGTTTGCAACATATGGGAAGTGTCGTGGCCACTCTCCCTCCGCCGACACACCCCGTGTGTGCTATTCTCGAGGGCATCAAGGGGTTGTTTGGTTCTCGCCAGTGTCGGCCATGCCAATGTTGGCGAGCCAAATACTTGGTGCAGGATCTGGGGGCCCAAGATTTGTCAATGATTTGGCGTCAAAGTGAACTGGAGGAGCCTGGGTGGGCTGGGCGCACCAAAAAATTGGTGCCCATCCCAACGGGACGCCAAGCCTGATCAACGACCAAAATTTTGGATCGGCAGGTGAGAGTTGTAATCCAAACAGCCCCTAAGAGCGTTTGGCGTTTGTTAGGGTAAATTGGTACGCCCCTGCAGGGTTAAATCTATTCGAATAGCCCTGTCCACGGTTATGGACGACTTCAACATTTTGTACTTAATCATAGAACAACTTCAACAAATATTTAATAAACTTGCCGCCGTGTGAGCGTTGTTTGTAAAGCGTCCCTCAGAGCGCTCTCCAGGCTCAAAAGCATCCAGCTCACTTTAGACATGTGTCTAAGGCGTGCCTTAGACATTAAAGCGTCTGAAGCGCCCGCTTAGGCGTCCTGATTGGCGCTTTAGTACAGAGAGGACGCCATAGACTTGCCAAGCAGGGAACAGAGATTTCTGGCGGGAAAAAAGGGCTGGGCGGGAACACAAGGGCGGGAAAACTGGGCTCACATGTGAAACAGTTACAGGAGAGGAAAGAGAGAGAGAGAACCAAAACCAGGGCGTGCAAATCTCCAGGCTTTCAGCTCTCTCCTCTCCTCTGGCAGCAGCTTCCGCCTCAGATCTGCACCAGCTTCCTCCTCTCGCTCCTCTTCTCCGGCTGCAGCAGCTCCCCCCCTCCTCTTGCGCAACCACAATTGCATGGCTCCTGCCCTCTCTTCTCCCCCTTCCCCTCCCTTTGCTCTTTCTTACATGCTCAGATCTGCACCAGCTTGTCATGCCTTTCCTGCTCTGTTATGTGTTATGCTATACACAGCTCCTCTGCTGTTAGGTGCTGCTGCTACCTCTCTTATAGTAGTTTGGCTAGTTGCTTACTGCTTAGTGGATGGATTAGAATAATGGCTACTAATGCATATGTGCTCACTGGTGGATTAGAAGCAAGGTACGTATGTCTCACTAAATGGTACTCTATTCTACTGCCCATCAGGTTCAGAGTCTGTCTAAAGTGTCACCTCACTTTACGCTTTAGCGCTTAAGCAGTGAGGCGCCCCCTCAGCGCCTCACTTCCCTTTACCGCTTTAAAAACATACGGTGTGAGTGCCTTGCGGATTCTTCCTTGTGGGAGATACAAGGTGGAATGAAAGGCAGTGCACCCTCTTTCCTTATCTCTATTAGACGCAAGTTGTAGTGTATCTATAGGAGCAAACCACATACCCTTTACTTTGAGACGATGCATACTCAGTGTAGATCTAATGTAAGTCTTGCAGAGTACGTCATGTACTCACCCTTGCTATTCAAATCAAGTTGCTGCAGAGGACTTCACCGACATTGAAGGTGGCTACTTCGGAAAACTTACTGACGACGAGTTAGATAGAAGGTCCCAAGTGGCAGTCTGAGCCTTGGGAGGGCCTTTCGTTTATCTCCAACCTCTTGGGCGCATTTGATATTTTTGCCTATAACCAGACTATTTACTTCGTTGAATGATGTAATGTTGGATCATGTTGATCTCTAGTTGTAACAATAACTTAGTAGCTCATGTGAACTCCATACCTTATATATGTTATCGTTCGAGTTCTATGATGATACTTATTACGTTTCAACCCATAGCGTGTCATAGTGCGTGTATGTACGAAAGTACACTTTGCGGGTAGGATATGGCTTCTATTCTACACCTTGTAGGCAATTGCACTAAACTTGGAATAGTACCGAATCCGGGGTCCGACAATGTGGCTGTTATTAAGCTTTGACTACTTTTCATAAATTAAACACATTGGATAGTGCAACAATCAAACAGAAATTATAAGGGGGAGCTTGGCCAGCATTGCTAGGTTATTTTGTCTTATTTCCATATTTGTCAAAACTAGTCAAAGTCTAGTTGAAAGAACACATCAAAGTGCAGTAACAAAATTTTAAGCACGGAAAATCAATAGCTGATATTTGTTAGCAAAGATGTGCCTCATGCAGTTTACCCTTTTCTAATTGCAAATAAGACAACATACCTGGCTCTTTCAATAGCCTCTTTCTTCTCTATTTCCAGTGCTGTCCTTTGGGCTCGAATCTTCGTTATCATCTCTAGTTTCTCACCTGCCATAGGATCTTTGTAAGGAGTTGCACTTTTCTTTCTCTTAACTGGAGCAGTTTTTGCATGTGCATCGTCCAAGCTGACAGCTCTGTGTTGAATAGATTTCTTTTTTTCACGCTTTGCACCTGGTTCTCTCGGAGTTCTTTGTTTACGCGGTACTTTAGATCCAGAAGATGTTCCATGATAGCTATTAATTGCACTGCAAACACGTTCACGGTATTCCTGCAAGAAAATCAAACGTTTCTACCATTAGTTTATGCAATATGAATAAGCCATATATTGCCCCGAAGACATTGGAATGAGAGGATGAGAACCATGAAATATGTTCAGCAAGGCATAGATAATCTTACTCGATCCAACCACTTTGCAGCAATGGCTTCTGCAATTTTTCTCCTCTGCTCTGGGGTTTTTGGCGCTCTTCTATTACCTGTCGGCCTAGGCATTGATCTTCTTTGCTGGACTTTCTCCAACCATTCCTGCCGCAGTTGCTCAGTCAACATTTTATGTGAATTCCATTGGAAGGCAACTCCACCAGCAAAGCCCTTCCTAGCTGCATTTGCTATCATTTCCCGCCACTGCACAAAGCAGCCATCCTGAACCATTAGCTTCTGTAGACGCAAGCTCCACCCACGCCTCACTCCCAATGATATCTTAATTTTGGTCTCTTCACTGTATCAAGTACAAACAAAAAAAATAGCAATTACTACAAAAGCATCTACAATTAAATCGATGTGGGTAGTTCTAGAAATCATGAAACTAAGGAACTGCAGTTAACTTTTTTTTAAAGAACTGCAGTTAACTTATTACAGAGTTCAGACTTGTGGGTTGTGGCACAGTTGCAGGTTTGGATATGGCCAAGGGGAGTATGAAGTGGCATGTGCAAACATTGCGAAATCAAGCGAACGAGCTCTTCGGATCAGCTCGTTATAGTGCATGAGCTTGTGTAGGCCACGCTCCATCTCTTGAAGTGTATGTGCAAACACTTGAATCATGCCGAAACTGAGACAAGCTCGAGTAGCTTGTTGAGCTCAAGCTATTTGAACATCCCTATGTTTGAGGAACAAACTTGCCAACAGAATAATAAGTCAGATCAAGAATCAGTACAAGACGTATGCACAGAAGTACATGGCCCCACCATGGCACTTCCCAATCATGGGATGAGATCTCCAATCTCCATGCTAGGCAGTCTACTTTCGGAATTAGGGAGATATGTTTTAGCATAGGCCGTGAGCCAATTAAGATAAGATCTATGATATGTTCTAAGTCGTCACATGCCATCATGATATCATCATCAAGCTCCATAACAGCTCTCGTCTTTATTTTTTCATCTATGTTGAATCTATTGTTCAGAGAGTTCTTATCTTCAACTCTGACCCTGACAGGAACAGCTGACTTGAATTCATTTTGCACTGGGGGGCGGCCTTTATTCCAGATAACCACAATCTCCCTCACTGATGCACATTTGGAGTAATGCTCCACAAACATCTTCAGATTCCAAAGACGGGCATCATATGTCATAGTTAACAGCGTGAACTGTAAGTACCTAGCCTTGATTGGATATGGCTCTTGAGCACCATTGCCACCATATATGCAGTGAGTTCCAAGACAAGTTAGAAAAATTAAGACTAGTATTACTAGCACAACATAAACTCGTCCCTTCCAAGTTCTGTAGTTGATTCTCCCACCAAGAAGAGAACCCAACTTGTTCAAACTGGAAAACAGCGAACTTAGCTTATTACCTATGTTGGATTGTCTGGCCTCTAAATAAAGAAGATTCCCTATGAGTTCAGAGGAGTAACTCTTTTATCATGCCCCAGGGGCGAAAGCCCCCATACCTCATTACACCCTAGTACGCAACATTTTTGGTATCAGAGTCAACGATCTCCATTCCGCCGGTTGCCATGACCTTGCCCATGGATCTAAGCACCCTGTCTCCCTGGCATACTTTAAACTATGGGCCAACTGCCATCCTTGCTGAATATCAGCTTGCAATTCCCGAGCTAGCAACCAGGTTGTGTTATCTTAAGACGTCAAAACCAGTCCCGCCGATGCCCTCAATGGCACTCCCCATGGGTGTTGCCACTAACACAAATAGTGGTGCCATTGCATGTGTGCAGGCACCATCATTGCAATCCGCTGCTGCACTCGTCATTGCATCTGCACCGGCACAAAAATCAGGCAGCCTATGGACTCACTGCCGCCATCTGCACATGCACTCATTGAGCCAGGCAGTGGTGCCATCAGTCTGCTCAACGATGTTGGAGATATACTAGTCCCTTCTTTTTTTGCGCATCGAGATATACTAGTTGTGACGACTAATAGGGGAGAATCAATCGCACAAGAGGGGAATTTGGGGAGGAGCAGAGGTAGGGGACGAGAGTAGGTAGGAGAAGGGGAGAGACCGAATTGACTTGTTCTTTCATTCGATACCCAGTACACCAGTGGCGGATCTAGAATCTTACCAATGTGGGGGCAAGCATGGGACATGGTGGTTGAACGGCACAAAAATGAGCATAATGTATATAAATATGCACTAGTAGTAAAAGTAAATTTGCAATTTTTTTGTGGGGTCCGTGGCACCCACCACCCTACCCCTAGATCCGCCACTGCAGTACACTGGAGAGGTTTGGCTAAGTACCCACACAAACGCTACCACTGGTTACAATGGGCCACAGCCGGCCCATGGACTCACTGGGCTCAGCCCGTACTACCCTTCTCCCTAATCAGTCCACCGCTACGCAGTAGCAGGTGTGTCAATTGCCCCCTCTTGAGCGGAAGCGTCGTCCTCCCAGATCGGTGCCGTAGGGTAGCGTTGCCTCAGAACTGTTCTTCCCAGGTTGCAGACGCCTCCGAGAGGGATGACCATTGTACTCGGACTTGCACGATGGAGGCGTTCCCTTTCTTGACCATGCGGCGCTCCAGGATAGCTTCCGGTACGAGTGTTGCAGCTGTGAGATCTGGTGTCTTGGGCAGTTCAGAGAATACTGGCGTTTAGTCTGGAGTGAACGGCTTCAGCTGGGACACATGAAAAACGTTGTGAATGCGACTGTCAAGTGGCAGAGTTAACCTGTACGCCATGGTGCCAATGCGTTGCTCCACTGGAAAGGGGCCAAAGAATTTGTAGGCCAATTTTGGACAGGGACGACTGGCCACTGTTGACTGAGCATAGGGTTGCAGTTTGAGCAGCACTTGTTCTCCCACGTTGAACATTCTCTTTGTGCGATGACGATCTGCTTTTTGCTTGCATCGGTTCTGAGCACGTGCCAATTGAGTATGCAGTCTGTCATTGTGTTGTGCCCATTCCAATTCTTTGTCTTTGCTGTCAGGCAGATTGGCTGAGATGTTGGGCAAACCACCCAAATTGGGTTCTTGACCATAAAGAGCTTTGAACGGTGAAGTATCGAGCGAGGAGTGATGAGTAGTACTATACCAGAATTCTGCAGTTGGAAGCCACTGGCGCCATTGTTTGGGGCTGTCATGTACAGCACATCGCAAGTACATCTCCAGACACTGATTAACCCGCTCACTCTGGCCATCCGTCTGTGGGTGGTACGCCGTGGAATAGCTGAGCTTGGTACCTGCAGCCTCGAGTAGCCCTCGCCACATAGCACTGGTGAAGACGCGATCTCGATCTGATACGATTGAGTGAGGCACTCCATGTAGTTTGATAATGTTATCCCAAAATGCTCGAGCCACTGTTGCTGCAGAAAAGGGATGTCGAAGGGGGACAAAGTGGGCATACTTCGTAAAACGATCCACCACAACCATGATGACTTCGTAGCCCTCAGATGCTAGCAGTCCCTCGACAAAATCCATAGTGAGATCACGCCAAGGTTCAGTTGGTATGGGCAGCGGTTGCAACAAGCCTGGTGTCTTGAGATGCTCGTGCTTTGCATGTTGGCAGGTTGCACATTGACGCACAAAATCCTCCACCACCTGCTTCATGCCACGCCAAGCAAAGAGCTTCTTGATCCATTGATAAGTTGTTGTTACTCCAGAGTGGCCACCCACGGCGCTGGCATGGAAAGCACTGATCAGCTTGGTCTGTAGTGTTGTGTTAGCACCGATCCAAAGTCTGTCATGGAAGCGAATCACTCCTTGTCGTAACTCATAGCCTTGCTCATCTGGACTGCACAGAGCGAGCTGTTGCAACAAATCTTGGCTGTCGGCATCAGTTTCATATGAATTAGCAACCTCCTGTAGCCACTGTGGTTGGCACACTGACAGGGAGCAAATGCCCGACGCGGGACAAGGCGTCTGCTGCGCCATTGTCGGTTCCACACCGGTAACAAACAACAACAACAAAGCCTTTAGTCCCAAACAAGTTGGGGTAGGCTAGAGGTGAAACCCATAAGAGCTCGCAACCAACTCATGGCTCTGGCACATGGATAGCAAGCTTCCACGCACCCCTATCCATAGCTAGCTCTTTGTCGATACTCCAATCCTTCAGGTCTCTCTTAACGGACTCCTCCCATGTCAAATTCGGTCGACCCCGCCCTCTCTTGACATTCTCCGCACGCTTTAGCCGTCCGCTATGCAGTGGAGCTTCTGGAGGCCTGCGCTGAATATGCCCAAACCATCTCAAACGATGTTGGACAAGCTTCTCCTCAATTGGTGCTACCCCAACTCTATCTCGTATATCATCATTCCGGACTCGATCCTTCCTCGTGTGGCCACACATCCATCTCAACATACGCATCTCCGCCACACCTAACTGTTGAACATGTCGCCTTTTAGTCGGCCAACACTCCGCGCCATACAACATTGCAGGTCGAACCGCCGTCCTGTAGAACTTGCCTTTTAGCTTTTGTGGCACTCTCTTGTCACAGAGAATGCCAGAAGCTTGGCGCCACTTCATCCATCCGGCTTTGATTCGATGGTTCACATCTTCATCAATACCCCCATCCTCCTGCAACATTGACCCCAAATACCGAAAGGTGTCCTTCCGAGGTACCACCTGGCCATCAAGGCTAACCTCCTCCTCCTCACACCTAGTAGTACTGAAACCGCACATCATGTACTCGGTTTTAGTTCTACTAAGCCTAAACCCTTTAGATTCCAAGGTTTGTCTCCATAACTCTAACTTCCTATTTACCCCCGCCCGACTATCGTCAACTAGCACCACATCATCCGCAAAGAGCATACACCATGGGATATCTCCTTGTATACCCCTTGTGACCTCATCCATCACCAATGCAAAAAGATAAGGGCTCAAAGCTGACCCCTGATGCAGTCCTATCTTAATCGGGAAGTCATCGGTGTCGACATCACTTGTTCGAACACTTGTCACAACATTATTGTACATGTCCTTGATGAGGGTAATGTACTTTGCTGGGACTTTGTGTTTCTCCAAGGCCCACCACATGACATTCCGCGGTACTTGAAAGAAAATTGCAGTCCCACCATCTTCGACATAGCTTTGTGTTGGAGCTCCGTCTCGAGCTGTTGGTCACCGAGGTGACACAAACACTTGTGGTCAGTGACAATTACGAACGGAGCTCTCTGAAGATAAGCACGCCACTTGTCCACCGCCATCATCACCATGAGGAATTCCTTCTAGTAAATCGATAGCCGTTGATTCTTTACTCCCAAAGCCTTGCTAAGGTATGCAGCCAGGTGTCCGTCCTGTACCAGGACAGCGCCCACGCCGGTGTCACAGGCGTCCGTCTCGATGGAAAAAGGGCGACTGAAATCCGGCAGAGCCAAAACCGGCGTGTTCACCATTGCCACTTTGAGCAGTTCGAATACTGACTAAGCCTGGTCTGACCAGGGGAAGCCCTTTTTGGTGAGAAGCTGAGTAAGAGGCTTGGCCAGAAGTCCATATCATGGTACAAATTTTCGGTAGTAGCCAGTAAGACCAAGAAATCCGCGCAGCTCAGAGGCATTCGTTGGAGTCAGCCAAGCTCGCATGGCGCTCGTCTTGGTGGCATCTGTCGCCAAGCCCTCGCTGGAGATGACGTGTTCGAGATACTCGACGCAGGGCTGCGCGAACAAGCACTTGGATTGCTCGTGTATAATTGGTTCTGGCGCAGAATCGAGAAGACCGTGCGCAGATGTTCTTCATGCTCTGGAAGTGAGTGACTGAAGACCATAATATCATCCAAGAAGGTGACAGACGTACTTGCGGTTCGGACCGGGGAAGACCGATTTCATCACACACTGGAAGGTTGGCGGTCCATTTGTGACTCCGAACGGCATGACACGGAATTGAAAATGGCCATGATGTGTTTTGAGTGCCGTCTTTTCCTCATCGCCTTCCCTCATTCTAATCTGGTGATAACCGGAGCGCAAATCGATCTTGGATCGATCTTGGAGAAGAACGCAGCCCCAGCCAATTCATCCAGCAGCTCATCGATTATAGGAAGAGGAAACTTGTTCTTGGTGACTTGATTGAGACGTCTGTAATCCACACAAAACGCAACATCCCATCTTTCTTCTTGACCAGCAAAATCGGAGCTGCAAATGGTCTCATACAGTGAGTAATTACTCCAGTTTTTAACATTTCACTGACTTGCCGCTCTATTTCATCTTTTTGCAGCGGTGAGTACCAATATGGCCGACAGTTCGCCGGTGCAGCACCTGGTTCCAACGTGATAGCATGATCATATTGCGGATGCGGGGGAAGTTCAGTTGGTTCCTCAAAAATGTCACTAAACTCCGTGAGCAGACGCTTAATTGTTGGCTTAATTGTTGGTGGAACTGGTGCCTCTGAATCTGTATTGGTTGGTGTCAACTGCATTTCCAGTAGTGCGGCGCCCCAAATTTCATTGGCCTCATGCATTTCCCAATGTGCAGCTGCATCCAGAGCGGTGAGTGTTGCTTGCTCGTCAGACCGTACTCCTGTTAAGTGCACCGCCTTGCCCTCCTGGTTGAACTCGATGGTCTTTTGCTGCCAATCACACTTCATTGGATGTTCTTAGCCAACCAGTCAACGCCCAGCAAGGCGTCATAGACCCCAAGGTTTAACACCTGCATATCCGTTGTGAACTGATGATCCTGAACACTCCACTGTAGTTGCTGCACCATGACAGTGCAACTTAACTTCTGCCCATTGGCGACACGCACTGCTATGGGAGCAATGCTGGTGGTTGGCGCGCATATCCTTGCTGCAAATGAGGAGTTGATGAAGCTGTGAGTGCTTCCAGAATCAACAAGGAGGAGCAAGGTTTGGTTCCCGACTGTTGCTCGCAAACGAATAGTTTCAGCAGATTCCGTTCCCTCCACAGCATGAGCTGAGAGCAAGCAGCAGGCTGCGTCGGCCGACCCCTCTGGTTCGTCCAACAGCTGCAAAGCGCGGACAGCTTCGTCAGATAATACTTCTCCATGATCGCCCACTTCAATTGTTAGCAGCTGCGCCGATCGTTTGCACTGATTATCGCGCGAGTACTTGCCTCCATATCTGAAGCAGAGGCCATTCTGGCGCCGGTAATCCCGCAGCTGTCACTCGCGCCCAAAGTCATCCGCAGCTGGCTTGGGTGTCGGAGCCGCGCGTTGGCCAGGAGCAGGCACTTGCGGCAGTACTGGTGCTAGAGGCGGACGAGCCAGCGATGGAAACGCTCCTGACAGGGGCGGTGGTCGTCCCGCCGAAGCTGATCGAAGACGAGGACGCTGAATGTCCAGCTCCTCTTCATAAATGCGAGCAAAAACTGTTGCCCGTGTGATGCTGTTGGGTGCCTGCAAACGTACTTCTGCGTGCAACTCATCCTTCAGGCCTAATAGAAACTGAGTGCAAAAAATTTGGTGCTCAAAGAGGGATCCAGAGCCAGCAGATTGTACATATGAAACTCAAATTGTTGCCGGTACTCGGCCACCATGCCGGTCTGACAAAGCTGCAGGAGATTGTGAATGGTGGACTCAAATTCCTCTAGGCCAAGTTCTTGCACCACGGCTCGATGAAATTGTTCCCAGGTGATATCCACATGTGTCTGACGGAAGGCCCGAAGCCAGAGCGCGACGTGTCCGTCGACGTAGAGAGCCGCCGCCGCCACCCAATTGTGCAGTGGCACCTGATACAGCTCGAAGTACGCAAGGCAGTGGTCCAGCCAAACCCGCGGTAGTTCGCCGTCAAAGCGGGGGAGGTTGTGCTTCGGCGGCTTGGTGGCGTACTTCTCTCGTGGCTAGGGAGCGTGCTCGTGGCGCTGTAGTGGATGCTGAAGCCGCTCCACCGCAGCCGGCTGTTCGGGGAGAGCAAGCAAGGGTGGGCCTTCATTGCTGAGTCGCACAATGGGGCCGTGGCCCGTGATGGCCTGTGGAATCGGCAAAGCACTTGGATGAGGTGCGGCGCGCTGCTCTGGGGAAGGTGCGGGTTGCTGGAGGCCGTTGGTGGGCGCCGGCGTGCAGGGACCTGTCGCGGAGAGGTTGTCCACCTGCGACGCCGATGTTGTAGCGGAAGAAGCCGTCAGAGAAGTCACCTTGCGCATGTCATCCACGTCGGCCTGCGTGAGCCCGATCTGCTTGGACAGGCTCTGCAGCTCAGTGGAGACGTGAGACGTGCGTGTTGAACATGGCCTGTGCCTCTGCTTGTTTGGTCGCCAGAGCTTGCTCTTCATCGAATCTAGACGAGCTTCTCCATCATGGCGGTGAGATTCGTTGTTTGTTCCCCCTTGCCAGTGAGGAGTTGCCGGGTCTGGACGGAAGGCTTGGACGGCGCTGTGGTACCCGCCCCGAACAAATCGAACCCCGCTGTGGATTCCGTGGGATCTCACCGGAGTGAACTCCCACCGACAGCGATGGATGTTACCGATCGGTCAAGGGAGTTGAGGATGCCGCGGTGCAAAAATTGGGGGGGGGGGGGGGGGGGAATTGTTGGCTCTGATTACCAATTGTGACGACCGATAGGGGAGAATCGGTCGCACGAGAGGGGAATTTAGGGAGGAGCAGAGGTAGGTAGGAGAAGGGGAGAGACCGAATTGACTTGTTCTTTCATTCGATACGCATTACACTGGAGAGGTTTGGCTAAGTACCCACACACACCCTACCACTGGTTACAATGGGCCACAGTCGGCCCATGGACTCACTGGGCTCAGCCCGTACTACCCTTCTCCCTAATCAGTCCACCTCTATGTAGTAGCAGGTGTGAAACTAGTCCTTTGTATAGCATGTGATATTCCCCACTGTTACGAGGGGTTTTAGAACAGACTTGAGGTAGAGAGGCAGAGAAGAGTTGGTGTTGAACACAGGATAGTTTTATTTCTGAAGTTGTAGCTCGTATTACTGCTGTGAAATCTACACCCCCTAATCCTTATGTGTCTACTTGGCACTGATCTTGACCATTTGAATCCTTGTGCTGAGCTCATGGAAACAAACTTGCCCTAATGCCTTTGTTAGAGCAACTCTAGCAGATCCGCTATATCCTCGCCAACTCGTAAAATACCGACCGTTTTACAGTTTTTCGCTTTTTTTCTCGCCCAAACAGGCCTGCTAAAAGTCCGCGGCATGTAAAATTTACAGGCGGCCCGCAAATCGCCCATTAGAATATGTATGGGGTCGGGGACTTTTTAGGGTTAGTGTATCAGATAAGCTCCGCCGCAATCCACCGCTAGCGAGAGTACTACGGCGAGCAATTAGCCGCCCATCTCCTTCCATTTCTCGCCTTCGACCGATGATCCATGGCCGATGCTGCCGCCCATCTCCTTTCATTTCTCGCCTTCGACCGATGATCCATGGCCGATGCTGCTCAAGGGCATGGTAGCCGTGGCGAGTCACCGCCGCGCAAGCTCGCCCGACGCAACACGGAGGCCGGAAGCTCCAACTGGCCTGCCGGCAAGCCATGGCGGTCCAAGCAGGCGCGCGACCCCAGCCGCCTTTCCCAAGAGTGCGCAGGAAGTCGACGCCGAGGATGAAGTCGAAGCAGCCCAAGTCGATGCCGGCGCAGGTGATGGTGAAGTGCTCATCGCCGATAGTGATGGGCACGTCGCGGGCGAGCCCGTGGCAGTGGAGACGGTCGCCATTAGCGACTGTGACTCGCAATTGCTCACCGCCGGTTGGCTGTAATGCAAGGCGCCGCATGGTGGTCTCCGGCAGAAAGTTATGCGTGGACCCTGTATCCACTAGGGCCACCAGGCGCTCGCCCTGGATCATGACCGGTAAGAGCATCGTCCGTTCATCACGGATGCCGGCCAGCGCGTGTAGGGACACCACGAGGGCGGTGGCCGGGGTGAGCACGGGTGCCGCTGCGGGCTCCGCAAGGGCTGGAGCGCCGAGGCCATCCTCCAGTGTCTCCTCCTCAGGCTCGTTTGTCGTCTCCAGGTAGAAGAGGCGAGGACAGACATGGCCCGGTGCATATGGCGCATCACAGTTGAAACACAAGCCCAGGCGCCGGCGTTCCAGCTGTTCCGCCTGAGTGAGGCGCCTGAATGGCCGCGTCGGTGCCGGGGTGGGTGCCGGGGCGGCTGTGGACAACGCTGGTGCTGCCGGAGACGGCCGGGGAAGCTGTCGGCCCCCACGTGGCGCGGATGGACGCGTTAAGGCCTGGGCGCGCTGCTCGAACGCCCGGGCATAGTACATGGCCGTCTGAAGGTCTTGGGGCCCCTTCATCTCGACATCCACGCGGATGTGGTCGGAAAGGCCGCTGATGAAAAGCTCCGCCCGCTGTAAGACCGTCACACCGGGCGCGTGGCACGCCAGGGCCTGGAAGCGGTTGGCGAAGTCCTGCACCGTGGAGGTGAACGGCAAGCAGCCCAACTCGGCCAAGCGGCTCCCGCGGACCGGTGGCCCGAAACGAAGGCACAGCTCTCGGAAACGATCCCACGGGGGCATGCCGCCCTCGTCCTGCTCGAGGGCGTAATACCATGTCTGGGCGGCCCCGCGGAGATGGTAGGAAGCCAGCCAAGTACGCTCCGACGCGGGTGTGCGCTGTCCGCGGAAGAACTGGTCACACTGGTTGAGCCAGTTAAGAGGGTCGTCGGAGCCGTCGTATGTGGCGAAGTTGATCTTGGCGAACCGGGGCGGCTGCTGGTGTGGCGCGCCCTGGCCCACTGCCTCGACGGTGCGTAGGGCGGATGATGGTGTGCGGTCCATGGTGGAAGGCCCAGCGTAGTTCCCGGTGGCGCCCGACGCCTCGGGCTGCAATGGGAAACCGGACGGCGGACGGTCCCCCGGGTAGGCCGATGGCGGCCCGTGAAGCCAGTCGGGGAGTGGTGATGGTGATGACGGAAAGCGGACCTCCTGGATCGGAAGCCCGCTCGGCGACGACCGGCCCAAGTTAGGGCTGGGATGGGGCGGCGGAGGACCCTGCTCCGCGGCTGCTGGAAGTGACGGCGCGGCGGGAGACGGCGCGGATGGCGGGGTCCAGGTGGGCCACTGCGGCCCTGTGGTGGCGGCGAGTGGCGCGGTTGCCGTCGCGAGCGGCGGCGGCCACTGTGGCCACGGCGGCGGTGCGGCCGCCGGGGCGGGGAGCGCCGGGTAGCCTCCGGTGATGGCCCCCGGTACCGAGTACCACGGCAGCGCCTGCGGACCCGCGGCCATGGCGGGATGTAGTGGTGGAGGCGGCCCGTACGGACTTGCCAGGTAGAGGCGGATGCCCTGGACCGCGGCGACTAGGTCGTTGAGGACGCCGGCCATTGCCTCCTGTGTGAACTGTTGCGGCTGCGGGGGAGGTGACGGCGGCGTCGTATGTTGGATGGGGGTCGGTGGCCGCCCGTGGCCTGGCACGGTGCCGGGCGCCGGGAGGGTCGGCGCCGAGAGCGACGCCGTAGCGCCCGCCGAGAGCGAGGCCGTGACGCCCGGCGCGGAAGCGGCGGCGGTGGAGGAGTTGGCAGCAGCGGCGGTGGAGTTGATGGGCAGCGGCGGTGGTGGCGGCGGCGGAATTGGAGGTGGCGAAGACATGGTCGAAACCCGGGTACCTGATACCAAATTGGTAGGACTAGGGTTCCTACCAGCGCGGCTACGTAGGTTATAGGGATGAGGTGGAGGTGGACGAGGGCTGGAGCGGGCGCGCCGGCGAGTAGGCGCCGTCGCGGCTAGGGTTTAGGGGCGACGGCGGTTGGCTGGTGTCGGCTAGGGTTCCGGCTCCTCAGGGAGCCGGGCAACAGAAGATGGTAATATCTTTATTGCTTGATCTCAAACGATGTCTTACAACTAGTATTTATAACTTTAGCCTAAGATAACTTGCCTAAAATAACTTGCCTAAGATAACTTGTGGGTCAAGCCCCTAATACTAATGCCCGGTGGGCCTCTTCCTTGTATAGACCAAACCGGTCATAACACACTATCACTCTAGGAGAGAGTACCACACAAGCAATAAAAATGATGGTGGCCATGGCGACTCCACTAAGAAGAACAATAAGTCAAGTACCTCTACATCAAGACGGTGCAACGACAAGGCCATCACCGAACTCATCCACAAGTAAGGATGCGTTTGGTTACCTGCATTAGGCCCAGCCAAGCCCGCGCGGGCAGTTTTCAGCCTGTTTGGTTGATCGGGTCACATCTAAAAGTTGGCCCCACAAAACTAAAAGCACCTCTGGGCTGCATCCCGGGGAATGCTCAAATCGGCCGTTTTTGTGGAACCAGGCCCGAGCGGTGCTACCTTAGGCACGTGGGCGTAGGCGGTTGCATGCGTGGATGCTGTCTCGAGGCATCACGTTGTTTCCCGAAGCCGCGTCATAAATTACCCTCACCCCCCCCTTCCTCACCGCTCTCTCCCCTCTTCCCCAATCACAACGGCGCCGGCGACCACCGGAGCAACTGCAGGACGATCCAAGACGACGGCGACAACCGGAGCAACTACAGAACGATCCAAGATGGTGGCGACCACTGGATCGACTGTAGAACTCCACCGGAGCGCATCAGCCATGGCGGTAAGTCCTTGCCCTGTCTCTAGATTTACTGCTTTCGACTTGGGGTAGATTTGATTTGTGCACAGGATTGAAGAGTTAGGGAGGGGATTGAACACATCGGGGGTGTGGGATTGGATTAGGGGCAACACTGTCGATGAACACTCGAATCCATCGATTCTGCACCGACGGCTTCTAGGGTTCATACGGTCATTCTTTATTACATCAAGGGTGGGGAATGGGGTACAAACTAGCCGCGAAGACCTTGGAGTCGCGTCGAGGGGCCAGGGGGTAGCCATCTTCTTTTCTTCCATCACACCAACACCCGCAGTCTCGTCCTCATCGTCTTCGTCAAGAACGATGGGTCTTGCACGGTCGCCTGCCGCTGGCGCCCTGGCCACCATCTGCACCGCATCGTAGTCCTCTTCTGGCGACACCAACGTCCTAGTCCAGTACGTTGCGGCACGCTGGTCTTGAGGCGCCTTGTACTCCCTTTACTTGGCCAATCTTGCCCTCTACCAAGTGTCGCCAGAGTCTGCCTGATTCATGGCCCATCACAGGATGTCCACTGACATTGCGCCCTTGTATGTGTCAGGAATCAATGTCTTCAGCTCATCCGCCGTAGCCTTCTAAATCACAGCGACGGCCTCCTTGTGCATGTCTTCGATGCTGCTGAAGTTCGAGCACACTTCCATGATGTTCTCGAACTTCGCATGGTCACCGAGCAAGCACCTGAGGAAGAAGGCCCTCCATCCAATGCCCCAAGGGAAAGGGTTGGGGTTAGAGTTGGAGTTGGAGTTCATGTCGAGGGAGAGGTGGTGAAACAAAGAGGTGGAAGAGGAGAGGTGGTGAAACAGAGAGGGTTTGAGTGCAGTGTTGGGTAAGTAATGTGGGTAAATATAGGAGCGTTAGGCCGATACGAATGAATGCTAACATTTGAACTACGTGTTGTTAAGCTCAAAAAAAATTGTGTGTTGTTCATAATGCGGATTGAGAAGGCAAAGAGGTCGTGTCACCGTTGGAGAAGGGCAAAGAGGTTGTGTCGCCATTGGTCGAGGTGCCGGTGCAAGAGCACCCAACAGCCAAGCGGAGTAACTATGGGCACTACCATGAGGAGTCAGGACCAAGCCACTTCTACAAGGTTATCCTTGCTCCGAAGCTGGAGAGTCTGCCAATGCCTTTGGAGTTCACGAAGCACTTCCCTGCCGTCCCTACAGAGTTCAAGCTCAAGACGAACACCTGGTGCGCATGGAGGGTCACAATGAGGGTGGTCGACGGCAGGGTCACCCTTGATCAGGGTTGGGCCACCTTCGCCGCCATTCACCAGATCATGATCGGGTACATGGTGACGTTCAAGTTGCTGACCCCCGACACCATGAAGGTAATCATCTTCAACGACAAGGGCGTGGAGGTGGTCACCAAGTGCAAGAAGCACGACGACGCTGATGAGGAACACTAGATGAGAAGAAAGAAAACACATGCCAGATCTGTTTGGCTACTTCTAGATGCTTCCACTCTAGTGTAGTATTTCTTTCCTTTTCTTTTCTATCCTACCTACTGTTTTCTAGAGTCTTCTAGTTGTGAGTAGCTATGAGTAGAATGGTGAAACTTACATAATGTTTTCTAGAGTATTCCAGCTATAAGTAGAAGTATGTGAAGGCTTCCCAAAGCCCTATAAATAGAGGTCCTCACCTCTACTTTGGACGCAGACTATGTACCCCTACCTACAATAGAACTTGTTGTTCTTATCTAAGATCTTGGAGTAGATCTTGTGCCCTAGGAGTTCTGGATTGAACTCTTGCTGCCCTATCAGCCTACATTCGCCTCTAGAGCGATATCTAGCGCAGCACGTTGAAGCTGTTCCTTCAACACTTGTGTTGTACACATTGTAGCCGCAAGGTGGAGTTGCTCCTCCACAACCTTTGTGCTGCTTCAGGTGGTATCAGAGCCTCGTTGACCCATAATCGTTCTTGCTGTCCTCTTCGAGAGCAAGTTGCAGCAAGCAATGGAGCAATTGGAGAAGAGGATGGATGCTGCTGAACAACAAATCAAAGAGCTGCGTGAAGATCTTAATAGGAGATTTGACCAGCTGGTTGAGATGATAAGGAAGGGTGTCCCCCCTGCTATCAATGAAGGAGATTCATCTAAAGAAGAGGAAGATGTTCATCAAGGAAGGAGAGGTAATCTTGGAGCAAGACCGCCACGACAACATGTTGTTCAACGTGCTTCAAGAAGGCCAATTTATGTTAAGGCTTCTGAAGGTGAAGAATATGATGATGCCCTTGAAGAACCAAATCTCTACGCATATCGGAGAGCACCCAACCCTACATATGCAAGAGATACATACAAGGTGAAAGCTGAGATCCCAAGTTTTAATGGAAATGTTGACATTGAAGGGTGCCTGGATTGGTTATATGAAGTGGAGACTTTCTTTGAGGTCATGGAGGTTCCGGAAGATCGTAGAGTTTCTTTGGTCGCATACAAGCTGAAAGGAGGAGCTGGTGCATGGTGGCATCACGTTCAAGAGGAACGCAGGCTGAGAGGAGAACCTCGTGTTAGAACTTGGCGACAAATGAAAGGCCTCTTGAAAGGGAGATTTTTGCCCGCTGATTATGACCAGATCCTATTTATCCAATTTCAAAATTGTGCTCAAGGAAATAGGATTGTTTCAGATTACACGGAAGAGTTTCTAAGGCTACAAGTGAGGTGCAACCTTGCTGAAACTGAAGAGCAACAAGTTGCAAGGTACATCAATGGTCTCAATGATGCTATTCAAGATCGATTGATGATGCAACAAATCTGGTCCGTTGATCAAGCACAAGCTCTAGCCTTAAAGGCCGAGAGGTTTGTGAGGATGAGAAAGACAACTAAGGCTCCATATCCTCCATATCCTCATACCAAAGGCTCATCTAGGAGCCAACCTAATACTCCCTCCATTCGTTTATGTAAGGTGTATTATTTTCGGCACGGTGATCAAGGTGCATAATTATAGAGGTGTTAGGACAAAATTACCCTTGGCAAATTTGTTGGTTAGTGGCAAGTAAATATATGAGTCCAGGAAAGTAAGAGATATATGCAATCGAGAGACAGATAGTTTCCTTCTTTTGATACAAGGAGAGATACAAGAAATCAAGGAGAGAGATACTTTCCTATTTTTGGAGGGATACAAAGGGAATTATGAGGATGTACAAGAAATGCACCTTACATTGTGAAATTTATCAAAAAAAAGAACACCTTATATAAAGGAACGGAGGGAGTAGAGTGGAAGAAAAGACCACTCCACCAAAGACAAAACAGCCCATCCCGAAGCAAACTAGAGGCAAGGGTAAGGCAAATGAATGCCCAAAGTGCTATAAATGTGGTAAACAGGGACACATATCCAGCGGTTGCCCACTAAGGAAATTTGTTAACACGACTATCCATGATGGTGAAAGCGATGAGGAAGAATACGAATCTGAAGATGTAGACGGACAAGAGGTTTGTCAAGAAGGTGAAGAGGTGGTATGTGTGATCCAGCGTGTCCTATGTTCCACACCACAACTCGATGACACACAACGGAAGAAAATATTTGAGAGCAAATGCACGGTGAATGGCAAGGTATGCAAACTAGTGATTGATAGTTGCAGCGGCGAGAATCTTATCTCCCAGAAGTTGGTGGACCATTTAAAGCTTGAAACCCATGATCATCCAAATCCCTACACTATTGGATGGATCAAGAAAGGAGTGAATATGAGGATCACCAAACAATGCAACCTGCCACTTCCTTTGGGTAAGCATTATCGCTCAAATGTGTTGTGTGATGTGGTTGACATGGATGACAGCTATGTTCTTCTTGGGAGGCCTTGGCAATTTGATGTGGATACTACACACAAGGGCAAGGAAAATTCTTACTCTTTCATTTGGAACAAGAGAAAGATCATTATCTTACCAAACAAAACCGAAGGTAATACCTCTAAGGAGGAGGGGAAAACTATGTTAACTATCTCCCATACCTCTCATGAGTTTATGGAAGACTTGAAGGAGGCAGATTTGTGTGCTGCACTTGTTGTAAAGGGAGAAGAGCACCTGACTGTTGAAATTCCAGCAAAGGTACGTGGTTTATTGGCAGAATTTCAGAACATACTTGGGGAGCCACATGGCTTGCCACCGATGAGAGGAATTCAACATAAAATTGACTTAATTCCGGGAGCAAGTCTTCCTAATCTTCCACACTATCGAATGAGCCCAAAGGAGCATGATATATTGAAGGAGAAAGTGGAGGAATTGTTGCAAAAGGGGCACATTCGAGAAAGTATTAGCCCATGTGCTGTACCAGCCCTACTCGCGCCAAAGAAAGATGGATCTTGGCGCATGTGTACGGATAGTAGAGCCGTTAACAAGATCACCGTAAGGTATAGATTCCCTATTCCCCGTCTGGATGATATGTTGGATCAGCTTGGTGGAGCAAGAGTGTTCACAAAGCTAGATTTAAGAAGTGGATATCATCAAATCCGTATAAGACCCGGGGATGAATGGAAGACCGCCTTCAAGACAAAGGAAGGGTTGTTTGAATGGCTAGTCATGCCATTTGGACTCTCAAATGCACCAAGTACCTTTATGCACAAGTCCTTAGACCCTTCTTATCCCACTTTGTTGTGGTCTATTTCGATGACATCTTGATCTATAGCAAGGATGAGGATGAACACTTTGATCACATTCGGAAGGTGCTAGAAGTACTAAGGGAAAATGAGCTCTACGTCAACTTGAAGAAATGTGTTTTCCTGCAAACACAACTTTTCCTAGGATTCGTCATAACATGTGACGGCATTCGTGTTGATGATTCTAAGGTTGAAGCAATCCGAGAATGGCCAACTCCTAAGACCATTTCTGAGGTAAGAAGCTTTCATGGCCTTGCAACTTTCTATAGGCGATTTGTTAAGAATTTCAGCACTATCATGGCACCAATTACCGAGTGTTTGAAGAAAGGAAAGTTCCAATGGGCAGAAGCAGCTGAAGCTAGCTTCAATGAGATTAAACAGAAGCTTCACAAGCTCCTGTCTTGGTACTACCTGATTTCAACAAGACTTTTGAGTTGGAGTGTGATGCAAGTGGAGTGGGCATTGGAGCTGTCCTATCTCAAGAAAGGAAGCCCGTTGCTTTCTTTAGTGAGAAGTTAAGTGAAGCTAGACAGAAATGGAGTACCTATCAGCAAGAATTATACGCCGTTTTCAGAGCGTTCAAAACTTGGGAAGTCTATTTGCTGCCTAAAGAGTTCATTGTTTATAGCGACCATCAATCCTTGAAGCATTTTAGAAATCAAAAGCATGTTGACCGCATGCTAGCAAGATGGGCAGCATATCTGGAGAGGTTTAACTATCTCATCGTGCATAAATCTGGAATAACCAACAGAGTGGCCGATGCTTTGAGTCGTCGTGCATGCCTCTTGACTTCTTTTGAAGCTGAACTTCCGGGCATGGATCAAATAAAGGAGTTGTATGAGGGTGACGAAGACTTTGGCCATGTTTGGGTAAAGCAGGCAAGGGGCCAACCATTAGGTGATGACTATTTGATGCAAGATGGATATCTCTTCAAAAATGATCGTTTGTGCATTCCAAGAAGTTCTCTACGTGACAAGCTGGTTAGAGAGCTCCATTCAAGTTATCTTAGTGGCCATGTTGGACGGGACAAGACTATCGCTAACCTCAAAGCTCGCTACTTTTGGCCACAACTAAAGAGAGATGCTGGAAAGTTCGTTCAACGGTGCCCCGTATGTCAGACCTGCAAAGGCCAAGTCCAGAACACAGGGTTATACATGCCTTTGCTTGTTCCTGTTGCTCCATGGGAGGACATTTCTATGGACTTCGTCTTGGGCTTGCCAAGAACAAGACGAGGAAGTGATGTTGTATTTGTGGTCGTGGATAGATTCTCTAAGATGGCTCATTTCATCCCATGCCGCAAGACAACGGATGCTCATCATCTGGCAAACCTATTCTTTCGAGAAGTGGTCAGACTTCATGGAGTTCCAAGGTCCATTGTCTCAGACCGTGATAGCAAGTTTCTTGCTGCATTTTGGCTCACTTTGTGGAAGCAATTCAACACTGAATTGAGATTTTCTAGCACTGCCCATCCACAAACAGATGGACAAACGGAAGTGGTGAACAAGTTTTTGGGTAATCTGATCCGTTGCATTTGTGGAGAAAGAAAGGGGCAATGGGATTTGGCTTTATCTCTTGCAGAGTTCTCCTACAATAACTAGATCCACAGGAAGGATCCCTTTTTCTATTGTCTACACTAAAGTTCCAACACATGTGGTGGACCTGGTGAAGCTGCCATCAAGGGGAAACTCAAAATCAGCATTGTCCTTTGCTGATAATTACACCGAGTTATTTGAAGAGATTCGCGGCGCTTTGGAAGCACAAAATCAGAAATATAAACAACTTGCTGATTGCAAAAAGAGGCCAAAATCATTCCAAATCGGTGATAAGGTGATGGTCTACCTCCGAAAAGAGAGGTTGCCTTTAGGTGTTAAAGGGAAACTTAGGCAGCGAAGGTATGGGCCCTTCTCTATCGTGAGGAAGATAAATGATAATGCTTATGTGATAGATCTTCCAAGTGACATGGGTATCTCCAACACTTTCAATGTTGCGGACTTGACTCTCTACCATCCAGAAGAAGCGCTCTATCAAGATAACTCGAGGGCGAGTTCCAAACAACCAGGGGAGAATGATGAGGATCACTAGATGAGAAGAAAGAAAACACATGCCAGATCTGTTTGGCTACTTCTAGATGCTTCCACTCTAGTGTAGTATTTCTTTCCTTTTCTTTTCTATCCTACCTACTGTTTTCTAGAGTCTTCTAGTTGTGAGTAGCTATGAGTAGAATGGTGAAACTTACATAATGTTTTCTAGAGTATTCCAGCTATAAGTAGAAGTATGTGAAGGCTTCCCAAAGCCCTATAAATAGAGGTCCTCACCTCTACTTTGGACGCAGACTATGTACCCCTACCTATAATAGAACTTGTTGTTCTTATCTAAGATTTTGGAGTAGATCTTGTGCCCTAGGAGTTCTGGATTGAACTCTTGCTGCCCTATCAGCCTACATTCGCCTCTAGAGCGATATCTAGCGCAGCACGTTGAAGCTGTTCCTTCAACACTTGTGATGTACACATTGTAGCAGCAAGGTGGAGTTGCTCCTCCACAACCTTTGTGCTGCTTCAGACGCCTTCGCCGTGACCGCCTAAATGAGCTCATGTTGCCCGTTCGTTTAAGTACTATGTTAAACTTCTATGCGTGGCTTAGACTTTGATGTGGGCTGCAGTTTTGTTTAAGAACTTTGTCAAACTTCTATGCGCGGGTAAGACTTTGATGCGTGCCTACGTTTGTTCTGGTTGCTATAGTTTTGTTCTTACCTTCCAATGTGTGCCTCTGGTAACCTCACCACATCGAGGAGGCTACCACACAATTGTCTTAGATGTAACCAAACAACCGGACTTGTGTTTCCACTAAAACAGGTCGGCAACCAAAAAGCATGCCTTCCGCTTCGGCCCATGCAGGCTAGAGGGGATGCAGGCAACCAATCAACATGCAGATGTTGGTTTTTTGCCTGCATTTGCTCAACCAGGCCCAACTAGGACAAGTATGCAAAGGGCAAAAAACGATGCAGGTAACCAAACGCATCCTAGGACATCGACAAGCACCTCAAGACTATGGACAAGAGAAGCTTCCCAATCTGAAATCCACTACTCCCACGAGCTACCTCGACTTCGACACCAAGTACGAGATACTATTTTATGGGACTCATGACCTCGAAGAGTACCTCGTGTGGGAGCAAAGAATGGACGACTACCTCAAGCTCCATCAAGTCCCCTCCGAAGATCAAGTGATGAGCGCCACAAGACACTTCCACTACTACGCTTTGACAAGGCGGCTTCACCTACCTTCGAAGGCATACCACACAGATTGGTCCAAGATGAAGAAGGTTATAGGGCGAGAGTTTGTGCCATCCAAATACTCGAAACATCTTCGTCACAAATTGGAGAACACCACACAAGATCCAAGTCCCTCGACGAGTACTTATCTCAGCAAGCCTTGCGACGAGTCGGTGAGGACGACCCCAATGATGAAGTGGGACTTCAAAGCGGGATTGAATGACGAGATTGCCAAAACTACCGCGCTCAATAACTACAAGTCTATCGACAACCTTTACAATGTTTCTCTCAAGGCAGAAGGAGAAATCAAGAAGGCCAAGGCTACTCGACCCCATGCACACTTCAACGACCAAGCTCCAAGACGGCAAGTATTAGAGCATCTCCAGCCCCCCCCCCCCCCCTTGCCACCCCCAGGACCACTTTCTTTGCGTCGGCACTGTAAAAAGGGCAAGACCTCATAATAGCGCCGCCAAATCCAACGCGCTGGGGGGGCTCCTGGGGGCGCCGACGGAAGCAACGGCCCATCCTACTCCCCCACGCATTCTTTTTCCTGGCCCACCCAATCACTTCTTGCCCGGCGATTCTTCTGAGGACACCAACGGCTGGGAAAACGAGTTCTTGGGGGCGCCGGCGGAAGCGCTTTGCCCCCCAGGACGTGCTATTTTTGGTCCGGCGATTGTCCTGGGGGGCTCCAACAGCTGGAGATGCCCTTAGGATAGTTCCACTAAGAGGGCCAAGCCCGACGCCACAATGCTCCGTGATGATGCTCCAAAGTTTGACTTCACCGCCATCCCGCTTTGTCATCATGACCCTTTTTCAAGACAGCACAACGACAACTATGACTACGGACCCATTCGAGGACCATACTTTGGAGGCAAGTGACTTGGTGGCAAGCAAGGAACGAGCTTCCACTTTTGGAGGCGATAGTGAGATGGTCGAGCATGGGATATTCCCTTCAATCATGGAGGCGAGTGATGATGTGCCACCTTCTAGGACCTTCATCCTTCGCAACGGTGACGAGATGCTTGAGGATGGGAATTTCCCTTCAACTATGGCGGCGTATAGTGCGACTTGAGAGATATGTGCTCGCATATTGAGAGTGAGAGTTCACCACTAGCCCCACATATGTCGATGCCCCAATTCCTATGTGAGAGCCACAACCACCACCATCACTTGAGTGACTCCATCATATGTGAGTTTGAGTGCGGTCCATCCATCTTGAGGGAAAGAATGAACCACAAGAGTTGAGTGAGGTAGTTGATAGGTCATGTAGGCCATTTGCAATGCTAACAACTTAACCTCTACCTCTATTGTGTCCTCTCCTTTGGTGCTAGGTCTCATGGATGATAACACCTCGATCCTCAACAACTTCAGCCCTCCTTTGGACAAGACAATGGCCATGGTGGAAGAAGATGCACCCCGCACATGGTTCCATCAAGATGACGACGTTGGCCACAAGATGGTCTTCTCCACCACACCTACTTCACATGAGTGGGAGGACTCCCAAGGTAACAAAATAGGTGATGGTGATGTGCATGTCCCCGTAGTGGATATGGATTGCTTGCATGATACTGACGCTCCTATTACTATGTCACATGCTATTAGGCCTTCTACATGCTTTGATTTGCCACCCGTCTATGATGTGTGTGATGATGAGTATGTTATGTTGAGTAGTTGTGATACCATGCTACATAGGATATCTTGTCATAACTTCATATATCCTATCATGTTTGATAACCCTCTTGCTTGGTCATATGCTATGAATACAACAACAACAACAAAGCCTTTAGTCCCAAGCAAGTTGGGGTAGGCTAGAGGTGAAACCCATAAGATCTCGCAACCAACTCATGGCTCTGGCACATGGATAGCAAGCTTCCATGCACCCCTGTCCATAGCTAGCTCTTCGGTGATACTCCAATCCTTCAGGTCTCTCTTAACGGACTCCTCCCATGTCAAATTCGGTCATATGCTATGAATGAGATTTCGAAATTCAAATCTTTGCAATCTTATCGTAGTGACTATGCCATCCCCATTAAATTCAACTTGAGTTGTGAATATGGCATAGATGACAAGCTTTTGCTCTATGGTATTTGCATATCTTGTGATGATATAGGCGTGCTCCCTTTGCATCATTTGAGCAATTCCCTTCATATGCCATGCCATGAACAACTTGCTTTGTACATGCATTGTTTAGATGTTCAATTTCTCCTTGTATTACTTCAAGTCTTTGTCTTGCTTGCAACCATGCTTATACTATTGCCCATGAGGACACCCCCATAGTTTCCTCATACATGTTAGGTTGCTCTACATTTTACTTTGCATGCTTCCATAATTGTGTGCGTAATATGCTTACATTGATATGAATGCTATGCATATTAATATTGATGCATCATATACTTGTTACACCTTGTGTCCCCCATGTGTTGAGCATAACAAGTATCATTGCATCATGGATGACGTATTCTTGTATCGTATCAAATTTACTTGCATATCTTGTGCTAACTCCCACATGCACATACACATCATGATGGATGATGTGTACATATACCACGCGCCCACATTCTTTCATTTGTGTCTATGTTGGTAGGTCATCATGCTTGCTTATCAACTTCCAAACTCATGAGTTGACAAAACGAGCTCTGGAGAGCTAAATTTGGAGTCCGGGGCCGTATACCGGCCTAGGGGTCATGTGCCAACCTGATGGGTCGAGTTTTGGTGGCCAAAGGCAACCCTGGGCCATGGCAACGGCACTGATGTCACACAATTTTATCGAACGGCTATCAATAATTGAGGTGAAATGGAAGCACACATATGCGAAGAAATCTAGTAGGCTTCCATCACACACCACTCATAGATATATTGTTCCTTAGTTTAATAGGTGTGGTCGGCATTTAAGAACATATTCAATAAAATATAGAGAACATGTTGATGTAGAAGTGCTTTGATACTCATATTAAATATATTTTTATCACCAAAAGGCCAAAATTGCTAACACATCTTTTACAATGCAAGCAAGGACACAAAAGGAGATATTTACTTACAAAATATTATTTTCCATGAACACAATCATATATCTTAAGAGTCTCTCTAAATGTGCCGGAAAACAACAACAATTACTTCATCAAGTCATGCATGGTTCGCAACTCTAAGAGCGTCAATCCAGCTGGTATGGTTCGCAACTCTAAGGGCGTCAATCCAGCTGGTATGGTTCGCAACTCTAAGGGCGTCAATCCAGTTGGTATGGTTCGCAACTCTAAGGGTGTCAATCCAGCTGGTAAGGTTCGCAACTCTTAAGGGTGTCAATCCAGCTGGTATGGTTAGAAACTCTAAGGGCGTCAATCCAGCTGGTATGGTTCGCAACTCTAAGGGCGTCAACCAGCTGGTATGGTTCGCAACTCTAAGGGTGTCAATCCAGCTGGTATTATTAGCAACTCTAATACATCTTAAAGTAAACCATGTGGGACTAAACCCACCATTACAAAGACAGCACACAGCAGGGTGTTATACTTATGGAGGATAATGCCTCCAATCCCGGTCACATAGTTGGTGTTGAGTGCCTGATTTAGAGGCAACACTTAGGTGGGCTTTTGGTTCAAATTAAATGGTCCAAGTGCCCATGGATTTATTATGTGCGTTGGAGGCTGCGGCTCTTACGTGAGTGCTTCATCTTGGTATTTTTCTATTTTCTTGTGCAACGTCTTACTGAGGGCATCTCCAACAGAAGAAGCTTATATGAGCACCTAAAAAAACAAGGGGGGCAGCCCAGTGCAATAGACCCAAGGCGGTCGGACCCTTCCCCGGACCCTGGGCAAGCGGGAGCAACATGCACCGGGCTGCCTTTTTTTAGGTGCTCATAAAAGCTTCTTCTGTTGGAGATGCCCTTAGTAAGAGGTTGCACAAGAAAATAGAAAAATACCTTGTCGATAATAGTTAATGTTTTATCAATGTACTACATAAATCTTAAGAATAAGTAAGGGCCTACCTCTGAGCATGTCCGAGATTCATCAGCTTTTTCTTAACCTGCACAGCAATCTCTTTAGCCAAGCTAAACAATGCATTAACTTGTTTCTGACAAAAACTTGAACATACTGACACAGTATTAATGCACCAAGTAAATAATGCAAGAAAAATATAGGCTTCGATGGGGATCACACCTAGTACCTTACACTAGTGCACCCACTGGTCCTTTGCGGTTGGACCAAGTGTTACATTTGTGCCTGCTATGGCATGTGTGGTTAGTTTGTAATACCACACCATTATAGTTTGTAAGTAATTAAACCAATAATAATAACAATAATTATTTCCCATTATATATGTAGAAGTATCTGTATTACCAGCCATGCAGTACCCGTGTTGCTGCAACATATCGACATATTACTGCATATTTCATGTAAGATCCCAATTTTAAAGAGAACTATAGCAAACGAATTCAGGAAAATTACATCTTAATACATACTTCAAAACATAACAACAGCAGCAGCAGCAGCAGCAGCAGCAAAGCCTTAGTCCCAAACAAGTTGGGGTAGGCTAGAGGTGAAACCCATAAGATCTCGCGACCAACTCATGGTTCTGTCACATGGATAGCAAGCTTCCACGCACTCCTGTACATGGCTAGTTCTTTGGTGATAAGTAAATTTAGATGCCCTGGAACCATTTATGGATACTATTCAGCATGCTTTAACTGGCAAGGTTGCAAAACATACCCAGTAGAAAGCAGAAAGAAATGATGGTATGAACATTCCAAGTTAACTACTCCCTCCGTCCCATAATGTAAGATGTTTTTTGACACTAGCGTAGTGTCAAAAAACGTCTTACATTATGGGACGGAGGGAGTACTTCTGATCAGCATATGATTCAATAAATTAGAAAGTGTCTCAAAATAAAATGTGGTTGCATAAACATTTAATTGCAAACATGCCTGATTTCTAGGCTATGATGTCTGCATTTGTATGTATCCACAGCCAGAAATGTGGAACCAAGCATACGAAAACGTACATTTTTTCAATAATCTATCCAACTCACTGTCCTGAAATTTTTTATCCTTCCTTTGCATTGCAAAACAAACAGCTACATAGAAGCTGTATGGTGACAATCTGTTACACCATGAAATAAAGCAACTCCAGAACGTTGTAGCACCCCAAGACATAAGGGTGTTTGTATTGTCCAGTTTAGTTAGAGATGGTTGATCTCCTCAGATGATGCAAACTTAAGAGGTAGAGACCATGCGTTACCCAAATGCAATTGTGCCCAGGCATTCAATCGATCCAATATAAGATAACAATTTCAGATTGTAGCAGTATTGATATTAATTAAATGTATTCAATTAGCTATCTACAATCCTACATTATGAAATAGTTAGCTCAAGTAACACTACTCAAATACCAAGGGATTAACATATAAATAGCAACAACAATTCTTACATGACTTCACCTTGGGGTTCTGCATAGCAAGCCGTGTCCTCTCCCGAATCCGCTGGAGCGTCTCTGCACATGCAAGTTAAATTTAATAAGGCATTACCGTCTCCTCAAATCAAGATGCAACTCTTATCTAAGCCATTTACTAGATCCATTTAAACCTTCATCGTTGCAGTTATTCCATGTTTTTCTGGAACAGAACATCTACGTGAATTTCCTAAAAGGTGGCCGTTGGCATGTTGAGTTCTCACGTTGCTATCACACAGTTTCCACCTACCAGTACCAATCTCTCTTTTTCTTCCATTTTAATCAAACATTTCCACAAAAGTTACCACTGAAGGATTAAACTAGGGTGCAATCCTACCTGGGCTGTGCTTCCTGCCCTTGTTCCACGGCGTATTCCCCTTGTTCGCCTGCGATATCCGCATCCGCCTCATCATCTCCCTCTCGTCCACTGCCTCGCCGTCTTCCTCATTCCCCACACCGTCCTCCTCAGTCGGAAACTGGATTTCCACCGCCTTCGCACCGCGGTCCAGGGCCAGCGCAGGGTCCACCTCCGCTAACACCCTGACTGCGCCGGCGCGGCAGCGGGGCGGCCCAAAGCATATCACCCGGCGCTGGGCGTGGGATGCGCAGGGCCACGGGGGAACCTGCGGGAGCCGGGGCCAGGAGGAGACCCAGTAGTAGCCCAGGAGCTGCGGCGCCATTAGATGTCTGTGTTCTTCACGGCGGATGGTTGGCCTAGCAGAATGCCGCCAACGTAGCGCGTGGAGATGTGATGCGAGGAGCCCCGCCGCTGCCGGTGGCGGATGGAATGGAGGGCGGCTGAGGGAAGGATTGGCTCGGCCGCGGCTGATGGAAGGATTTTGGTTCGGCGGCGGCGAGGGAGAGATAGTCGAGCGAATTGGCGTCCTATGCGGAGAACGTGGAGTGGAGCAGGGATAAGAGCTGCACGAAACCAAGGACGTGTTTGGTTGGCTGGCTGCACAAGGGCAACTAAGGCTAGTCATCCCATCCCATTGTTGGAGGGGAAATGTTGACGTACGGCAGACCGGCCGAACGCTCGGCCGGTCGAGTATGAGTCGCACGATCCTTCTGGATCAAACGACGTGTGACAGCCCACATGGCCACGTTGGTACCGCAGCCTCGTGGTACACCACCGCTTTCCATCCCTCTCGATCCCTCTCGGCCTTATCCGTCTGCACTCTGCTCGTCCACTCATCCCAGTCCTTTTTCATCCCCTACCTCGAGCACTGCTCCCCATCCCCTACCTCCAGCAGGAGCGCCTGATGAGGACATGACTACCTTGGATATGACCAAAAATATTGCATATATGCATATTTGTCAGGTGATTTCTAGTGCAAACTATTCAATAATCTATTTATGTTATCCAGAATAAAAATACTTCACACACTTTTGTGTTTTGTCTAATTGCAGGTGTATGGGACATTTGTACAATCCACATATGAAGATAAGGAAGAAAGAGATGTTTATTTGCTGTCCAAAAAGTTCTCTCACGTCACTTTTGGCCCAAGAGAAGATAGAGTCCAAGTCTCTCACGTTCTGGATTCAGATTCGGACTGCACAGACGTACCTGACTCAAAACGCACACAAGTTTTTCATACGGACTTCGAATTGGGTGATTCTTTTTTTGTTGGAAACTAGATTTCGTGCACTTTCCAACCCAATTGGAATCACCTTCAAATTCGTCCGGATCATTGAGTTGTGGACGAAACAATCTGATGCTGCAGCAGAATCCGAGTCAAACTACAAGTCCAAAGGTGTTACATCACCTCCACTTGGGCCCATTGGCCTTGTACGACCTAGATTTAGTTTTATGCTGCCTTGGGACGTCCTCCCACCTCCTTGGCCGCCACCCCTTGCTCCTATATAAGTAGATCCATCTAGTAGCTTTTCCTTGGGATTTGTTTAGTTAAAAGTTAGCCATTGCAACTTCGTGTACTTCGTTTGTGTCCAACGACCAGACCAAGACCGCTTACGGATCCCCACTTTTATCAATACTTCATATATACTCGCAATATTCAGATTGCTTTTATCATATTCTTGCTTGTTCTTCGATTGCTTGCAGGAATAGACCTTCGTGGTCAGGTTGATTGTGCTCCGGCGTGGTCAATAACCTCTCAGAGTTGGTTTAGCGATTGCTAAGGCGCAACGTCGTGCACGTTTGTAGTCGGATCGTCAAAGTCATCTTCACCAAATCGATAGTTATCATCTCATCGAAAGATCGGGACACCCCCGCCTCTATCAAGTGGTATCAGTTTTCAGGTTGCTCGCTGAGATTTTACAGTTTTTCATAGTTTAGATCGCATCTGTCATTCATACCTACAGTCCATGATAAAGCCACAAAAAAAAGTTAGATCTGTTTATCCTTTATCCAAGCCAGTCTGAGCCTTTGCAATTTTCTATTCATTGCTTGCATAGTTGAATTATCGGTTGCATCGTCGTGTCAGTTGCTGGTCTTAGTGTCTAGTTCCTTTAGAGTTTCGAGTTCTGTTCACATTAGTCACGCCGCCGCTGCATCATTATCTCTTCCGCTATCCACCACCCATCCATCAATTTCCACCACGTGCTACCCACCATTCATTGTCATAATAATAGTTGAGATCGTTCACATCTTCACTTGATCCAATCTGCATCTTATCTAGTTTGTTTTGGAAAGAGGGAGAAAAAAAAGAGAGAAAAAAACGAGAGAAAAAAAAGGGAAAAAAAAGTCAGAGAAAAAAAAGGAGAAAAAACAATCAAAAAAATCGGCACAAACTTTTTCAGAGGAAAGTTGGAGACAAAGTTGTTGTATATCCTGCTTGGCAGTTGTTTTTCATCATTATCTTCACTGCCGTTGTGATCTTCACTTATATCTTGCTGTCAAGAGCTACTTAGTATCCTTCATTGATGCTAGTTGTGCTACGCCGTGACCTCATTAGTGTTCTAGGCTCGCGTCTCTAGTCCGGTCTAGCCTAGGACCAGCACAGTACCGTCGTTGAGCGTTTATTCAACATTGCATCTTTGAATTGATTATTGCTAATCTTTTGCTACCATATATAGCCAACCCAGCTCCACATATTTCTACACCGTGTATACGTACGCTCCCCTGGCAATCGCTTTACTCAATATTCGGAGTTACTTGACACCGCTGGTTGCCGATCACCGCCTTCTGCATGGTAAGAACTTGTAAGACATTGATATTTGCTTTACTGTGAGCGTTTTACCACCACATCCTAGTAGTTATAGGAACATTATTTTTGGGTTTTGTTTCTTGTTCTACTAATCATGACAGGATCCAGAGTCAATTCATGGGCTTTGTCGATCGCGGGAGACGTGCCACCACCTTTGCAAATACCACAACCGTCACGAGAGGTGCACAAACATCCAAATGCACATGATCAGGTTAATGTATCTATACCACCATTTAATGGCCGTTTTAAACCTGCTTTATATATTGAATGGGAGTTCGACATAAAAAATATATTTGCTTCCCATAATTTCGATGAACATAAAAAGGTTAAGGTTGCGGTTGGTTCTTTCACTGGTTATGCTTTGGTTTGGTGGAGTGAATATTGTCGGTTACACCCTAATTATATACCTACTACTTGGGATGATTTGAAACTTGCCATGCGACATACTTTCGTCCCTGCTTATTATACTCGTGACATGATTAAGAAGTTGCAACACTTAAAACAAGGTAGTGAAACTGTAACAAAATATTATGATGATTTACAAACTACCTTGTTGCATTCCTCTTTAGAAGAAAGTGAAGATGATTTTATGGATAGATTTTGGGGAGGATTAAACCGTGATATTCAAGAGATACTAATTCATGAAGAGTGTTATCCTATGGACCATTTGTTTCATCTTGCTTGCAAAGCTGAGCAGGAAATAAAACAACGTGTTGGCCACGAGGAGAACAAGCGCACGGTGCACATTCCAAGAGTTGATATGATTGTTCCTTCAACTACTAGGCATACTATGACAACCACATCCATTGTTATCAGGACTACATCACCTCCACCATGTGACACATCGCCCCCGAGAGTGGCTACATCATCTGAGTTGATCATAAGAGGTAATGACAAAGGTACTGATCTTCCATCTCTACATGAGAATGATGAATGCCTTGTCAATTTGAATGCACCATCTGATGAGCTACCCACTACTTTGATCACACCACCTATTTTAGAGGACTACGTTGATAATTTGACTTTGCCATGTGATCAAACAACTGAAATACCAACAATTTTGAGTGCACCCATTGAATTAACTATTGATGCAAAAGAACCAATGTTTAATCATTTTGATATGACCTCTAATCTTGGTGATGATTCTGTGTTGAATGACTTATTGCATGTTTGCTTATTTAAGCATGTTGTAGCATGTAAATTTGATGCAAGTAAGGTTTATTCACCAATGTTGGGATGGTTTAATGATGAACATTGTCAATCTTTTGAAATGAATAAGAGCTTCACTTATATGTGCAAACTGAGTTGCAATATTTTCATGCCTTCTACTTCTTGTGCCAATTTTTTGGCTTTAGATTTTATGAACTATGCAAGTTACTCATCTATTCATGTGTCATATATGCAAAAATCAAGGGAAGTAAAAATGGATGACATATACATATACAACATGTACACCTTGTCTCTTTTGTTAGCCACATTTCAGATTAAGCAACGCCGAGGACGGCTTTATTTTCAAGAAGGGGAGGATGATGAGGACATGACTACCTTGGATATGACCAAAAATATTGCATATATGCATATTTGTCAGGTGATTTCTAGTGCAAACTATTTAATAATCTATTTATGTTATCCAGAATAAAAATACTTCACACACTTTTGTGTTTTGTCTAATTGCAGATGTATGGGACATTTGTACAATCCACATATGAAGATAAGGAAGAAAGAGATGTTTATTTGCTGTCCAAAAAGTTCTCTCACGTCACTTTTGGCCCAAGAGAAGATAGAGTCCAAGTCTCTCACGTTCTGGATTCAGATTCGGACTGCACAGACGTACCTGACTCAAAACGCACACAAGTTTTTCATACGGACTCCGAATTGGGTGATTCTTTTTTTGTTGGAAACTAGATTTCGTGCACTTTCCAACCCAATTGGAATCACCTTCAAATTCGTCCGGATCATTGAGTTGTGGACGAAACAATCTGATGCTGCAGCAGAATCCGAGTCAAACTACAAGTCCAAAGGTGTTACATCACCTCCACTTGGGCCCATTGGCCTTGTACGACCTAGATTTAGTTTTATGCTGCCTTGGGACGTCCTCCCACCTCCTTGGCCGCCACCCCTTGCTCCTATATAAGTAGATCCATCTAGTAGCTTTTCCTTGGGATTTGTTTAGTTAAAAGTTAGCCATTGCAACTTCGTGTACTTCGTTTGTGTCCAACGACCAGACCAAGACCGCTTACGGATCCCCACTTTTATCAATACTTCATATATACTCGCAATATTCAGATTGCTTTTATCATATTCTTGCTTGTTCTTCGATTGCTTGCAGGAATAGACCTTCGTGGTCAGGTTGATTGTGCTCCGGCGTGGTCAATAACCTCTCAGAGTTGGTTTAGCGATTGCTAAGGCGCAACGTCGTGCACGTTTGTAGTCAGATCGTCAAAGTCATCTTCACCAAATCGATAGTTATCATCTCATCGAAAGATCGGGACACCCCCGCCTCTATCAGCGCCCAAATCCACCTTCCTTTTTTGCATCTAGATCGGGTTGAGACGGGGCTTTGCTCTTCCACTCATCCACTACTTTCTGATGCGAGGAGTACTTAGGGGCTGATGCAACCGGGGAAGCCATGGTTGTCCATCTCCTCACCCTCTTCCCCCCCCCCCCCCCCCCCCGCGTTCTGCAACCGGCGAGGTTGGAGGTTGGTGCTGCAACCAGCACCGAGAAAGCTACCACCGGCGCCGGAATTTGCTGTAACCAAGATCCACATTTTTTGAGTGATTTTGTTTTGCTGCTACCAGTTCAAAATTTTGCTACCATCGTTTTGCTTTTTGCTACCACAGTTGGCAGTCCGTCTTTTGATTTTTTTGCTTAATCAGATCCATCTTTTTGCTGGAACTACTCAAAAAATTGTTACCATGGTCTTTGATTTTTGCTACCGTCGTCTTAGTTTTTGCTCCCACCTTGTTTTTGAATTTTTGCTGGATCCATCTTATTTTACTGGAACCTCTCCAAGTTTTGCTACAACGGTGTTTGAATTTTGCTACAACCGTCTTTGTTTTTTGCTACATCCCCATTTATGATATTTTTGCTATATCAATCTTTTTTGCTGGAACCACTCAAAGAGAGAGAGAGAGAGAAAAGAAGGCTGTAAATGGCGTGGAGGGAGCTGCAAACAATACCAAAAAAATGCTACAACCAGCGTCCTACAGAGCTTCAATCGAAGGCGATGGAATTTGGGGACCGGCCACCACGCAACTGCGAAAACTGGAACCGTCGATGGAAAAAGCTTCAACCGTTTTGTGAAGAAGTTTCAGCCATAGAAAAGCTTCAGTGGGCGTGAGAAAAAAGCTATAACTGACGGCATGGTGGTGCGGCGAGGACAGCGACCGACGGCGAGCTGCTGATGCTTCAAGGCAGGCCTCGGTGCGTCCAAGGCGGGTGTCCAGGACGAACAACTAGATGCAATTTTTGTTGAGAAAAAAAAGATAAAGAAGGCTAATCTAACGGTGGACAAAAAGACAAACTAACGCCCCAGATGCGACCGGCCGAACCGTTGTGCCGATGCGCCGGCGCCTATTAGTCGCCGTCCGGACCAAAATGAAGCCTCCCCATGCGTTTGGATTCTGGGCCGTCCGATCCTCTTCCCGAACGCATCCCATCCGTCGATCTCCAGATGAACTCGTCCTGGTCATCCGATCGCGACCGACACAGACTGCCCTTTTACACCCGTGCTAGCGCGCTAGCTCTCAATGACATGTGGGTCCCAGGTGAGGTGGGCCTCGGCTGTCAGTGACCGCGGAGCGTAGGTGTGACCGGTGCAGGTTTCTGTGTGCGCAGGGGCGTGCCACCGCCTGTGAATTTGGATGGCCGCCGAGGGCAGTTCTGGGTTTCCACATATTTTTGCTTGTGTGGTGTACCGTGGGTGGCCATGGATGGATAGGAGTGGGGAGGGCGACCGATTGGTTAGAACCCTAGCCGCCAGTCCCCCTCGATCTCACGCCCCTCTCCTTCGTCCCCTCCTGATGCGGAGCATCCTACGGACATCACCACGTCAAGAGCCCATTTGGCAAGTGACACGTGCGACATCTACTTCACATACACAAAGGTGAATCATCTCCTTTACACGTGCTCACTTGACACTCTCGAGGATGGTATACTACTTGACACTCCTTACGTGTGCATGCATAGGTATTGTCGGAGCTTCACGGATGTCAAGGAGGAGTGCAAGCGCCAAGGAACGACTACACCATCCGCGAGGGAAGCGTGGAAGAGAAGACGGAAGAAAGGAGAAGAAGACGGAGCGGCTGCAGGAGCCAGGCCGGACGTCCGGACCGCCGTCCGGATCATCCGGGCTCAGCCGGATCATCCGGGTCCCCCTCCGGATCATCCAGATAATCGGCCCGACGACAACAGAAGCTGCCCGACGAAGCCGGATCATCCGGACGATCGCCCGGATCATCCGGACCCCCGACACCCGGATCATCCGGGCCACCATCCGGATCATCCGGACCCCGCCTGCGTGCGTGACTTGGGCCGAAGCCCGTGTACCCCTTCGCCCCTCACATACCCCTTCGCCCCTTGGGCTATAAATAGACCTCCTCCACCTCCTTTCTAGGGTTAGCAAAGTGATAGCTCATTCTTAGGTGAGCTTTGCTCCTACCTATCTCTACTCTTGAGAGAGAGAGACCACTACTCCATTGGAGGCCAAGACCTCCATCTAGGAGAAGATCCCCCAGCGGATTCAAGACCCCTCTTTAGGGAAGATCCATCTAGGATATCATCAAGACCTCCTCTTGGAGATGAACCTTACCTTGTATCTTTCCCTTAGTTGTTCTTGTACCTTGTGATCTTGTGTGTTTGATTGTCTAGTGGATGTGTGATTTGGACTTGTTCTTGAGTGTTTCCCCTTGTGATTTCTCCCCGTTCTTCCCCGTGTTCATCGTGTTCTTCGAGGGATCCCACTCCAAACGTGAAAGATCGACGAATTAGGGTTCCACCCTACATCATATGGTATCATGAGCCACGTTGATCACGTTTTTGGAGCCCCTACCCCTCTTTTTCTAGCTTGATTTTGTTGATTTCGTCCTAAATCCGAAAATCCCCACCAAAAATAGCCCCAAATTTTTTTGTGATTTGTTGGTTTTGATGATGTTTTGTTGATTTTGATCCATGGATTTGCTTGGTTTCAAGTGGATCTAGCATCTCCCCAAGTTTCCCCACCTTCCATCCACGAAATCCCTCAAATTTTGACCCCAAAATCCCCAAATTCCGCCCAAAAATTCGTCTCCACGAGCAAATCCCGAGCAGTTTGACTTGCCCGGATCATCCGGACCTTCTCCCGGATCATCCGGACATCCCCCGGATCAGCTGGACGCCCCCCTGGACGTCCGGACAACCCACGCACCCAGAAAACAGAACCGGCGCTGACGAACCCGGATCATCCGGATTTCCTCCCGGATCATCCGGACCTAGCCCGGATCATCCGGACCTCCTCCCGGATGTCCGATTAACCCTGACACTGACTCGGCTGAAATTTTGTTTTGGTCATAACTAATTCATCCGGAGTCCGTTTTCGACGTTCTTTATCTCGTTTTGAAGCTATTGACATCCCCTATCCCACAAAAATACCACCAACATCATTTGACTCCATCAAATTTTTGAAAATTTGGCAAGTTTGCCTAGGCCCTCCACCATATCATCCGCATTACCACCACCGACTTCCGCAACCTAACCCATTTTGTTCCCCATTGCATATGTGGTTGTTTGAGTTGTGATGTGAGTCTCCTAAGGTGTTTAGGCTACTTAGGGACAATTGCTTCTTCATCAACCACCACCACCACTTCCGCATAGACGTGCCCACCATACATTTCCACCCAACCTAACCCATTTTTGTTTGAGCTTGTTTGAGTTGTGGCTTGTGTCTCCTAAGGTGTTTCGGCTACTTAGGGACGGCAACTCCAACTCTTACATCGTGTATAGCCCATCATCCCACTTCCGCATTGCCTAGTGCAACACCACCACCGCTTTACGCTACCACCATTTTGACATTTGTCATTTGAGATTTTGAGTTTGCGGTTTTTCCGTTTCCTAAGGTGTTTCGGCTACTTAGGGACGAGTCTCCATCATCTTGGTATCTACACCAAGAACACCGCCACTCATCATCGCAAAGGACGGTAACCTCGACAACACCTTTGTATATTCCCTTGCAATTGCATTGTTAACCCCTAGCCCATTTTGCGTTACTTGCCTATCGAGACTAGCCATTTGAGTATTGCCGGCAATGTTACTTGTGCACATTAGTGATCCACCATTCCATTGCATACATACCATATCATATTGGTATCATATCATACACTGTGTCACAATATCGTTCCCGCATATACACAATAGCTATCTTGGTTTGTGCATTGTGCATAAGTGGCCATTGAAAAAAAAAAGCTTTTAAGCAAAAAGAGAGCAAAGAGCTCGTGGGCAAGTGCCATAGCATCATACCCCCATTGCAAATAAGAGCCATACCAAAATCTACATCATATGATATCATGCTTGAGAGAAACACCGGGAACCATATATACATAGCATACTTGGGATAGAAGTTTATCCATTTCGCATCTATAGGTTGTGCACAAGTGTTGTATCCGCCTATTGAGCAATCGTGCTAGCGTCTCTCTTGAGTTGTGCAACACGAGCGTTTTTCGTGGACTCCACATTTTGTGCTCATTCCTTGGTTGCACGACCCCATTTATCTATCCGTGTGTGTGTTTCCGTGTACCTTTCTTTGCTATTGGTCCATTTGTTTCACTTGCGAATTTGTGAATCTCTTTCAACATTATTGACTCTTGCTAACATTTTGCATCAAATTTTTGTGCCACTATCCTCACCGAGCTCTACCATAAGCCTTTACTTGTAGGTGTGAGTGAACAAGTCCGGTACCAATTCCACTATTCTTTCATCTCACATTGAGTGAAACGAGATACATCCTCAACTTTGGGAAAAGGTAACTTGGTATTGTTTATCTCATTTCCTACTCACCTCTACTCGAGTCTTGTGATGGATAGGCAAGGCATTTCATCTTCGGTCTACAACAACAACGACGAGTTCGATGCCATGAACAACAACTCCGACGCCAAGATGCAAGCTAAAATGGAGGAGATCAAGGCCCTCATCAAGTCCTACAAGCGATCTTCCTCATATTCGAGAAGACGCTCAAGAGCACATCCTTCCGAGCTACCACCTCCGGCAAGATCACATCGGCATCGACACCATCACCAACAAGAACGTGAAGGTCAAGAGCTCAACACCAACAACCGCTCAACGACTTCACCATCTCCCTTGGCATCTTCGCCAAGCGACTTCAAGGCATCTTCGCCTACGGACATATGGCATCTTAGCCAACAAGAACCTCAAGACTACGCTCAAGAGAAGCTCCCCAAGCTCAAGTCCGCAACTTCCACGAGCTACTACGACCTCGACATCGACCACGCGATTCCTTTCTATGGGACTCAAGAACCCGAGGAGTACCTCGAGTGGGACCGTTTGATGGACGACTACCTCAAGCTACATCAAGTTCGTCCCGAAGATCAAGTGAAGTGCGCCACAAGAAACTTCCACGACTACGCATTGGCATGGTGGCTTCACACACCTTTGGAGAGCTACGAGATGAGTTGGCCCAAGACGAAGAGAGCTTTACGGCGAGAGTTTGTGCCTCCAACCTACACGGAACAACTTCGACGCCAATTGGAGAACACCACCCAAGGATCCAAGTCCATCGACAAGTACTTCAAGGAGATGATGATTGCCTTGCGACGAGCCGGCGTGGACGACCCCATGTCAATGAAGTTCCACTTCATGATGGGATTGCACAATGACATATCCAAGACCATCTTCATCGAGAACTACAAGTCCATCGACGACTACTACATTGGTGCTCTCAAGGCGGAACAAGAACTCATGAAGGACAAGACTTCTCCACCCCAAGCACACTTCGCGGCGACCAAGCTCTACGACAAGCATGAGGCTAGTACCACCATGATGTCCAAGGCCGACAAGCTCCAAGACGATGCTCCCAAGTGCGACTTCACCGCCATCCCTCTTTGTGGCATTGATGATGCCGAGTCTACTTCGACTCTTTTTCAAGACGGTGCGGCGACGAGTTCGACTACGGAGACCTTCAAGGACCAAGCTTTGGAGGCGAGCGACAAGGTGGCGAGCAAGAATGATGCTTCCATCTTAGGAGGCGAGAGTGATGATGTGCCATCTTCGGCCTTCATCCACGACGAGAGTGATGTTGAGCCATCTTCGGCTTTCATCCACGACGAGAGTGATGTTGAGCCATCTTCGGCCTTCATCCACGGCGACCACGACGAGATGGTTGAGCATGGGACTTTTCCTTCGACCACGGCGACGTATGATGACTTGAGTGACTTGTGCCACCATATTGAGAGTGAGAGTGACTTCACCACTAGCCCCATATATGACGAGTTGCCACAATTCCCATGTGAGGAGAGCCACAACCCCCACCACTTGAGTGAGATGAGTGACTCCACCATACGTGAGTTTGAGTGCACCTATTTTGAGGGAGTGAATGAACCACCACATAGAGAGAGTGAGATAGTTGATAGGTCTCGTGAGGCCACTTGCATTTCTAACAACTTGACCTCTACCTCTATTGTGTCTTCTCGTTTGGTGCTAGGTCCCATTTATGATGACGCGCCGATCCTCGACGACTTCGTCCTCCCTTTGGACAAGACGATGGCCATGGCGGATTATGATGCACCGCCCACATGGTTCCATCAAGATGATGATGATGACCACCATTTGGTCTTTCCCACCTCACCTACACCACTTGAGTGGAATGACAAAGGTAACATAGGTGAAGGTGATGCTCTAGTCCCACTAGTGGACATTCTTGACATTGATTGCTTGCATGATGTTGATCCACCTATTGCCATGCTTCATGCTAGTATGATTTCCCCATGCGATGATTTGCCCATTTATGATGAGTATGATGATTCTATTGTGGAGTCTATTAGTTGTGATGCCATGTTACATAGGATTTCTTGTGACAATTCTTTAGGTCACATCATGTTTAATAATCCGCTTGACTTGTCATATGCTATGCATGAGATCAACCATATGTCTTATTTCCAATCTCTTCATAGTGACTATGCATATGCCATTAAAATAAACCCAATTTGCACATATGGCATAGATGACAAGCCCATGGTTCTTGGCATTTGTTTCTCTTGTGATGATATTGATATGCTCCCTTTGCATCATTTATCTCATATGCCATGCCATGACCACCTAGCTTCGGATATGCATTGTTTTGGATGTTGTCCATTTTCTCCATATGATGTTTCCGATATTGCTCATGAGGAGACCCCCATAGTTTCCTCATACATGTTAGGAGAATTTGATCCATCCCATTCATTGCATGATCCCAATACTTGTGTGCACCATATGCTCCCCATGAATAAACATGCTTTTGATGTGCCATATACTTGTTTGCTCAATTTGTGTCCCCATTGTGTCATACATAACAACTATTCTTTCATGATGGATGACATGTTCATATACCATGCCTCAAATTTCTTTGAGCATTGCTTATCTTGTGCTAACTCACACGTGCACATACACATCATGATGGATGATGTGTACATTTACCACGCACACAATTTCTTTGGTTTGTGTCTCTTTTGTGCAGGTACCCATGAATACTTGTCAACCTCGCAATCCCACGAGTTGACAAAACGAGCTCTAGAGAGCAACGATGATTTGGGATCCCATGGATTGTCTTTCCCATCGCTCTCTTCGCGCAAAAACTTCGCGCATTCATTCTACATGGCCCCCACTTGGCTATGGGTTATTGTTCATTACATATCATATGCCCATCTTGCCATGTTCACTTTGCATGATATACTCATTCCTATGCCTTTGACATGCAGTTATGACCCATGCTTTGCATTACACATGATGATTGATTCTAGTACTTGTATGTGTATTTGCAAGCTTGGTGGAGATATTGCTTGTTCTTGCCATGCTCCTTTTGTGCACCATTCCTATGATGATACTTCCATCTTGCTTTGTGTTCGTGCTTGCGATATGTCATGTGCACTCCCTATGCCTATTATTTGCTCACATGACATGATTGCCATGATTTATTCTAGTGTGTTGCATCTTCGCTCCACTAGTTTGCACGACTTGATTACTATGATTGCTTACTGTATTGCATCACCCATGTTCCACTACTTGCTTTCTTGGGTTGATGACATATATGCTCATGCCTCTCACATGATATATCTTGATCATTGTCTCTTGTGTTATAAGTGCTCATCTCATGCGGTTGATGACAACCATACATATGCTTTACACATGATTCATATTGCTTCTTGTCATATATCTCCATGTGTTGCCTCTCTCATGCTAGATGATTTACCATGTATTGAGTGCAACAATGATTCTCTTCTTGCTCATACATTCTACCACGACTCGCTCCTACACCGCGCTTGCTTGCACTTCGGCATTGTGAAGAATGCACAAGGACACACTTTCAAGGTGACATCCTTCTTGAGCTTGGATATTGTGGATCATACTTCATGTGTTGCTTGCACCATTTGCACGCATGTTCGAGATATTGCTTTCTACCATGATTGCCACATTTCCATGCTTCATGACATATATACCTTGTGTGTTGCATCCATTACTTGGACTACTTGCTACTATAATATGGTTGGTTGCACCAATATCATTTCTTCACATATGCCATGTCCCTTTGCTTATCGCATGCTTGACTTGATTGCCTCACACATGATGAACAATTGCTCTTTCCATTGTGTTGAGTGCCACGATATCTTCACTACACCCTATGCACGTTATGCTTGGATTGTCTTGCACTTGCCCCATGTGTTTAGACATTTCACTATATTTGGTGTTGTGAATGACTCTTATGCCTACCATAGACCGTTCATTGAGCTCTTTATGCATGCATGCTATGACCTTGAGGTAGATGCTTGTTCACTTATCATATATATTTGTATCTTGACCTCCCATTTGCATGCTTGTTCCCATGATATACTTGACTGTGCTCAATTTATATGCTCAAATGCCATGCCACACTTCTTTGTCAAACCATATGCTATGCTTGATGACAACACTTGTTGGGTGAATCACCTCTTGAATGCTTGGTTTTGCTCTTACGACAACCACATTTGTTTTTCCAAGTGCTTGTTATCTTTGCTACTTTTGAAGGAATTACAAGACGGTGCGACATTGGAGAGTGCCCATTTGGAACTACAAGATGACAAATGCTTAGTGATCGTCCACTTCTACACGAGGACATCATCTCTTTTCCATGGTGATTTGGATTTCGATCCGAGGTCGGATCTTTCCCAAGGGGGAGGGGATGATGCGGAGCATCCTACGGACATCACCACGTCAAGAGCCCATTTGGCAAGTGACACGTGCGACATCTACTTCACATACACAAAGGTGAATCATCTCCTTTACACGTGCTCACTTGACACTCTCGAGGATGGTATACTACTTGACACTCCTTACGTGTGCATGCATAGGTATTGTCGGAGCTTCACGGATGTCAAGGAGGAGTGCAAGCGCCAAGGAACGACTACACCATCCGCGAGGGAAGCGTGGAAGAGAAGACGGAAGAAAGGAGAAGAAGACGGAGCAGCTGCAGGAGCCAGGCCGGACGTCCGGACCGCCGTCCGAATCATCCGGGCTCAGCCGGATCATCCGGGTCCCCCTCCGGATCATCCGGATAATCGGCCCGACGACAACAGAAGCTGCCCGACGAAGCCGGATCATCCGGACGATCGCCCGGATCATCCGGACCCCCGACACCTGGATCATCCGGGCCACCATCCGGATCATCCGGACCCCGCCTGCGTGCGTGACTTGGGCCGAAGCCCGTGTACCCCTTCGCCCCTCACATACCCCTTCGCCCCTTGGGCTATAAATAGACCTCCTCCACCTCCTTTCTAGGGTTAGCAAAGTGATAGCTCATTCTTAGGTGAGCTTTGCTCCTACCTATCTCTACTCTTGAGAGAGAGAGACCACTACTCCATTGGAGGCCAAGACCTCCATCTAGGAGAAGATCCCCCAGTGGATTCAAGACCCCTCTTTAGGGAAGATCCATCTAGGATATCATCAAGACCTCCTCTTGGAGATGAACCTTACCTTGTATCTTTCCCTTAGTTGTTCTTGTACCTTGTGATCTTGTGTGTTTGATTGTCTAGTGGATGTGTGATTTGGACTTGTTCTTGAGTGTTTCCCCTTGTGATTTCTCCCCGTTCTTCCCCGTGTTCATCGTGTTCTTCGAGGGATCCCACTCCAAACGTGAAAGATCGACGAATTAGGGTTCCACCCTACATCACCTCCCCTTCGTGCTCCTATCCTCCCCGCCTCGTCGTTCTTCTCCTGCCGCCCAGCCGGCCGCCACCGCTCTCCCTGCCGAGCTGGCCGCTACCGCTCTCCCCGTCGAGTTGCCGTCCTCGCATGCGAACGTCCTTGCCATTCTGCCAGTGGAAAGCTCCACCATGACGGCATCCACCGGATCCGGTGTTGCTGTGCGTGAGGATGACGGACATGGGAAAGGCGCAACAAGGCAGCGTTGGCGTCGTTGTGGTGATGTGCGTAAGGAGGACGGATGTGGGGAAGGTGCAACAAGCCGGCCCTCGCGTCGCAGTAGAGTGGAGCCGGCCATCACTGTCGACCGCTGCTCGTCGGTCGTCGTCCCTCATCCACCATCTAGGTTGGACGTCTTTGGCCTTGCCATCTTGTTCCTCTCAGTTTTTTCCTCTTGATTTCATAGGTTCGTTGACAATCTGATTTTGATTTTTTTTATTTATGTTTTTTAGCAAGATGTTTGTAGATCAGGTGAAGAAGAGAGGAAGGATATTGAGGAAGAGTCAAGAACAGGGTGAACCTCTTTGCCATCGCAACCCGACGGCACAGGCGACAATGAGCAGGTATATTTGTTCTAGATTCGTCCTCTTCTTGTGTCGTGACTGGATGAGGTGAGATTCAGATTGTTGGGTATTGTTTGTATTGCTAACTGAGGTGGGATCATAATTATTTGTTTGATTATTTGGTTGGGTTTAGTTAGAATAAATCATTGATGGTTGATCTTGTTAGCTACAGATGTTATTCCCCTGTTTCGAACAAGATTGATTTTTGATAGACTGAAATTAGTGTTTGATTCTCCTACACCGTGCCCAGCAGGAAGAGGTCGTCAAGGGAAGCTGACCTGCAGTGACCACACTCCACGACGCCCTCCCAATCAGACTCCTCTTTTTCCTCGCTCATGCCCTATTACGTCAACGGTTGTGGCCTGCTCCCAGGCTGCATGTGAGAAGGTGACACGGCGGCGGTTGGTTTGCATAAATATTGATCAATGCATTATGAGAATATTTTGTGAGGTATCCTGATTGGCATATCATAGGTTGCTAGAGCTGTTGAACGACACGAGCAGTTTTTCTACAGATGAGAAGGTTACCAATTGGTTAATCCATCTATCCTCTTTGCTTATCACCAAGTTTAGTACTTTTACGGAGTGGAAAGGGAATAGCTCAATTGGCTGCCTATGCATGAATTAGAGCTTTCATGACATTATTCCGAATCATGCATGACTTGGCGAAAGCAAGGAACATGAAGCTGCTGTTATGCTTATTTGAACAATTGTCTGGGCTTAAAATCAACTTCCACAAGAGCGAATTGTTTTGCTTTGGAAGAGCCAATGATGACCGGGAGTCGTATCAACAATTGTTCGGATGTGAATTGGGCTCTTTACCGTTTACGTATTTAGGTATACCCATTCATCATCGTAAGCTATCTAATATTGAGTGGAAATGTCTTGAGGATCGTTTTGAAAAGAAACTGAGCTATTGGAAAGGAAAGCTCATGTCATACGGAGGTCGATTAATTCTGATTAATTCGGTCCTTACTAGTATGCCTATGTTTCTATTATCCTTTTTCTTGGTTCCGGTCGGAGTTCGGAAAAGGTTAGATTTCTATCGATCTCGATTCTTTTGGCAAATTGATGAGCTTAAACGAAAGTATAGACTTGCGAAGTGGGATATTATCTGCAGACCTAAGGATCAAGGTGGCCTAGGTATAGAAAATCTGGAAGTCAAAAACATATGTCTCCTTAGCAAGTGGCTTTTTAAGCTGTCATCTGAGACGGAGGCCACTTGGGCTCAGATTTTGCGCAATAAGTATCTCTTTGCTAAAACTTTGGCTCAGGTGAATGTGAGGTCCTCTGATTCTCCCTTTTGGAAGGGTTTGATGAGAGTTAAACAACTCTTTTTCAACAGGACTAAATTTATTGTTGGGAATGGCACCACGACGAGGTTTTGGGAGGATACGTGGCTTGGGGAGACCCCACTTGCACTTCAATATCCTTCTTTGTATAGCATTGTCCAACGTAGAGAAGCCTATGTTGCTAATGTTTTACAATCCGTTCCCCTCAATATCAGTTTTAGACGAACACTAGTTGGAAACCGTTGGGAGGCCTGGCTACATCTTGTTCGACGTTTAATGGATGTCCGGCTGTCTCAACAGCCAGATCAGCTGCATTGGAAACTTACTAAGAACAGTGTGTTCTCGGTCAAATCAATGTATCTGGATGTCATTAACTCTTCCGTCATCCCTACCTCATTACATGTTTGGAAAGTTAAGGTACCCTTGCGTATCAAAGTGTTTATGTGGTTTGTACATAAACATGTCATTTTGACTAAGGATAACCTTGCAAAACATAATTGGGTGGGCTCGTCTCGATGTAGCTTTTGTGATCATAACGAAAACATTAAACACCTCTTTCTCGATTGTCCATTGGCTAAGATTCTGTGGTGGTCGGTTCATATTGCGTTTAATATTAATCAGCCCACCTCTATTAGCATGTTATTTGGAACATGGCTTGATGGGGTGGATTCTGACATTGCAAGACACATTCGGGTTGGCGTTTGTGCGCTTTTATGGGCAATATGGAACTGCAGGAATGACTTAGTCTTTAACCGATCAACAAACATTCATTTTTTGCAGGTTATCTTCAGGGCCACGGCGTTCATCCGTATGTGGTCGCTACTCACTGCGACGGAGGCCAGGGAGCGTTTGGTTACTGCGTCTATCCGATGGGAGATGGTAGCTCGGGATATTTTCAACCGGTTTGGATGGCGGTCATGTAATAGGATAGGCATGTAGTGCTCCTATTGTTTTGCCAGCCGGTTGTGGCTTTGGGCCTTTCCTCTTTTGAGCTTTTGTTGATGATTGTACCACGACCTTTCGAGACTTTGTTACTGGATTATTCGTTTAATAATATGAGCCGTATGCATCTTTCTGATGCAGAGGCTGGGGTAAATCCCCTTTTCCAAAAAAAAAATTCCGCATCATGCATTTTGTTGTATGTAGACTATATCCTTTAAAAGTGCGTTCATTTAGAATTAGCAAATTGGGTCTCTGATATGGAAGTATATATTGCATTGTTGCTACTGAGATGTAGCGCTCTATACATTTCTAGAAATAAGGTCCCATGGTTATTGGTGTTGTTAATTCCCATGCCAAAAGAATTATGTGTGGTCGTCCTCCTGCCGCACATCCCGCTGGTTTGCGGTTTATTTTTTCGGTCTGCAAGCTATACAGATTAAATGCATTTTTCTGGATATATAGATTAAATGCTTTCTGTTGAAATTTGCTAGTGGGCTTTTGGCCCAAAGCCCAACTAAATTTCTGAAATTCTCTTGGCCCATTCATGCACACATGTGAGTGGAGTGAGTGAGGCTAAAGTTTAGTCCCACCTCATAAGTTGAGAGAGAGTTGCACCTCTTTATAAGGTGAGCTCTCCTACCACTTGTATGAGAATGAGAAGAGGAGACCTACACGCGCGCTCCTCCTCCTCGCTCTCCTCGCCACGCCTCGCCTCGCCTCGTCACGACACGCCGCGGGTTGCGGGATTGAGCCGAGCCGAGGACACTTGGACGTGGGGTTTACTCCCACGACCTACCCGGCCCGCACTATATAGTCAGGCAGACGTCTACCCTAGCCGCCGCCGCTTCGTATGGTTTCTCACCACCGTTCCAGTCCATTGCGCCGCCGATCAAGTCTTCTCCATCCCTCCTTTCGGCGTGCACCGGGAGAAGGGACAGCAGGCCTCCGGAACCCCGCCTCTCGTGATCCTGTACGGGAGAGGGGCGATCAGGTTTTTGGGGAGCGCACTCGCGCGACTGCTGGCAGCGACGACTTCGCGAACGACGACTTCTTCCCCGACCTCGGCAACCTCATCCTCGACGACATGGGCGACAACGTCAACGCCGGCGGTGCTGCTCCCGCTGCACCGTACGTGATTCTATCTTTCCTGTTCGAGATCATGGTAGAATTCATGTTTCTAGTATGTGCCCTAGATGTGATCTGTTCATCTGATATGCTAGTTTACATGATTAGTTCAATCTCTGCTACTGTAGTCATGATTTATCTTCTATTTATTCGGATTAAATCTCGTAGTAATTTGCTCATATTTTCAACAATCCAAAAACCTGATTATAGGCAATTTACTCCGAGTGGTTTTGCTGCGCATCTGAAGCCGCCTGCCTTTAAGGGGGCGCAATATAAGAGGTGGCGCACGAGAGCAGTCTACTGGTTTCAGACCATGGGCTGCTATGACGCCACTAAGGGCAAGCCTGAGGGCGATCTTAATCCAGCACAGCTGGAAGCTTTTGAGAAGATCGATACTCTCTTTAAAGGCGCTCTTCTGGGTGTTCTTGATGATTCCATTGTGGATTCGTATATGTCGTTTGACAACGGCAAGGACATGTGGGCTGCGCTCGAGGCCAAGTTTGGTGCCTCGGACGCCGGTAGCGAGTTGTACGTCATGGAGCAATTCTATGACTACAAGATGACTGATGAGCGCTCTGTTGTACAACAGGCTCATGAGATACAGTCGCTCACAAAAGAACTTGAGCACTTCAAGTGTGTGTTGCCGGACAAATTTGTTGCCGGAGGCATTATTGCCAAGCTTCCACCTTCGTGGAACAATTTTGCTACTTCCCTGAAACACAAGAGACAGGAGTTTTCCGTTGCGGATCTCATTGGTACTCTTGATGTTGAAGAGAAGGCGAGAGCAAAGGACACACGTGCTCGAGTTACCGAGGGAGCTTCTAGTGCCCACATGGTACAGAAGAAGAACTTCCAGCCCAATAAGTTCAAAAACAACAAGAACAAAACTCAGGGGAAAGGCAAGTTTGATACAAAGAACAAGCCATCACATTCTACCAACTTCAAGAAGAATTCTCATAAGAAGGGGAAGGGACTTTGCCATGTCTGCGGTGATCCTAATCACTGGGCTCCGAAGTGTCCTAACCGCTTTGAGGAGCGCGAACATGAGAAGGGCGGCAAGTCCGCTAATGTTGTCATCGGTGATACTGATGTGAAGGAATCAGGGTACGGTATTTTTCCTACCATCCTTTCAGTATTTCAATCCCCTGATTGGTTAATTGACACCGGTGCCAATGTACATGTTTGTGCTGACGCCTCCATGTTTTCTTCTTACCAGGCCACAGGGACTTCTCCCGTGCTGATGGGGAACGGGTCACATGCCATCGTTCGAGGTGCTGGTACGGTCGATCTGAAGTTTACTTCGGGGAAGACCGTGCGTCTGAAGAACGTTCATCATGTGCCGTCCATCAATAAAAATCTCGTTAGCGGTTCCCGTCTATGTCGAGATGGTTTTAAGTTGGTTTTGAGTCCAATAAAGTTGTAATTTTCAAGTGTGGACAATTTGTTGGAAAAGGCTATGAGTGCGGAGGCTTGTTCCGCCTATCTTTGTCAGATATTTGCACTAAAGTTATTAATAATGTTTGCCACAATAATGAGTCAGATATTTGGCCTGCACGACTTTGTCATATTAAATTTGGTTGCATGACGCGGCTAGCCAATATGAATTTAATTCCGAAAATCTCTACTGTCAAAGGCTCTAAGTGTCAAGTATGTGTGCAAGCTAAACAACCTCGCAAGTCCCATAAGACTGCAGAGGCAAGAGACTTGGCGCCACTAGAGCTTATACATTCTGATCTTTGTGAGATGAATGGCGTGTTGACAAAAGGTGGAAAGAGATATTTCATGACGTTGATTGATGACTCCACTAGATATTGTTATGTGTATCTTCTGAAATCAAAAATGAGGCTTTAACTTTCTTCAAAAACTATAAAGCTGGGGCAGAGAACCAACTTGATCGAAAAATTAAACGGCTTAGGTACGATCGTGGTGGAGAGTATTTTTCCAATGAATTTGATCTGTTTTATGCGAAACATGGTATAATCCATGAGAGGACGCCTCCCTACTCACCTCAGTCTAATGGGGTGGCCGAAAGAAAGAACCGAACTCTAACTGGTTTGGTTAACGCCATGTTAGACACATCGGGTCTTTCCAAGGAATGGTGGGGGGAGGCGCTAATGACCGCGTGTCATGTCCTAAACCGAGTTCCCACAAAGCATAAGACCATGACTCCATTTGAGGAATGGGAAAGGAAAAGGTTGACACTCTCTTACCTACGTTCTTGGGGTTGTTTGGCGAAAGTCAATATACCAATTCCCAAGAAGCGCAAGCTTGGACCAAAAACCGTGGATTGTGTTCTTCTGGGCTATGCTTTTCATTGCATTGGCTATAGATTTTTGATAATAAAATCTGAGGTATCCGACATGCATGTTGATACGATTATGGAGTCTAATGATGCAACTTTCTTTGAGGACATATTTCCTATGAAGGATATGTCAAGTTCATCAAATCAGGAGATACCTATTCCATCTAGTGAGGAACTCACTGTAATTCCTGAACCCACCATTGCGATGGAACACGTTGAGAATCCTGTTGAGGATGACAATGAAAATCTTGTAAGGAGTAAGAGACAGAGGACTGCAAAGTCCTTTGGTGATGATTTCATTGTGTACCTTGTGGATGACACACCCAGGACAATTTCAGAAGCCTATGCATCTCCTGATGCTGACTACTGGAAGGAAGTTGTTCGTAGCGAGATGGATTCCATCTTAGCTAACGGGACCTGGGAGATCACTGACCGTCCTTATGGGTGCAAACCTGTAGGATGTAAGTGGGTGTTCAAGAAGAAGCTTAGACCTGATGGTACGATTGAAAAGTACAAGGCACAGCTTGTGGCTAAGGGTTATACCCAGAAAGAAGGTGAAGACTTCTTTGATACTTACTCACCCGTGGCTAGACTGACCACAATTCGGGTGCTACTATCACTGGCTGCCTCACATGGTCTTCTCGTTCATCAAATGGACGTTAAGACGGCTTTCCTCAATGGAGAGTTGAAGGAGGAAATTTACATGGATCAGCCAGATGGTTTTGTAGTACCTGGTCAAGAAGGAAAGGTGTGCAAGTTATTAAAGTCTTTATATGGCCTTAAGCAAGCTCCTAAGGAGTGGCATGAGAAGTTCGAAAGAACATTAACTGCTGCCGGCTTTGTAGTAAATGATGGTGACAAGTGTGTGTACTATTGCCATGGTGGGGGCGAAGGAGTTATTCTTTGTCTATATGTCGACGACATATTGATCTTTGGAACCAAACTTGATTTAATCAAGGAGGTTAAGGATTTCTTATCTCGCTGTTTTGAGATGAAGGATCTAGGAGTAGCTGATGTTATCTTAAACATCAAGCTGTTGAGAGATGAGAACGGTGGGATCACACTACTTCAGTCTCACTATGTGGAAAAGGTTTTGAGTCGTTTTGGGTATAGCGACTGCACGCCTTCTCCAACTCCATATGATGCTAGTGTGTTGCTTCGAAAGAATCGACGGATTGCTAGAGATCAGCTGAGGTATTCTCAGATTATTGGCTCGCTTATGTATTTGGCGAGTGCCACGAGGCCTGACATCTCTTTTGCTGTGAGCAAGCTGAGTCGGTTTGTGTCAAAACCGGGAGATGATCATTGGCGTGCGCTTGAGAGAGTTATGCGCTACTTGAAGGGCACTGTGAGCTATGGGATTCACTACACCGGGTATCCAAGGAAACTGGAGGGTTATAGTGACTCGAACTGGATATCTGATGCTGATGAGATTAAGGCCACAAGTGGTTATGTTTTTACACTTGGTGGTGGCGCTGTTTCCTGGAAGTCTTGCAAGCAGACCATCTTAACGAGGTCAACTATGGAAGCAGAACTCACAACATTAGACACTGCCACTGTTGAAGCAGAGTGGCTTCGTGAGCTATTGATGGACTTACCTATGGTTGAAAAACTAATACCCTCTATCCTGATGAACTGTGATAATCAAACTGTGATCGTCAAGATAAACAGTTCTAAGGACAATATGAAGTCCTCAAGGCATGTGAAGAGGAGATTAAAATCTGTCAGGAAACTGAGGAACTCCGGAGTTATTACGTTGGATTATATCCAAACGTCGAAAAACTTGGGAGATCCCTTCACAAAGGGTCTATCACGTAATGTGATAGATAATGCATCGACGGAGATGGGTTTGAGACCCACCGCATGAGTTGTCCATAGTGGTAACCCACTCTATGTGATCGGAGATCCCGTGAAGTAGAAGTGGGAGACAAGCTGTTGGTCAGCTGAGAGGAGAGTATCCTTATTTTAATTATCCCACTCCGTGAAGATGCAATACTCTCCTGATCTGCATGGCAGGTTGATATCTATCTTAATGTGTTCCAAGTGGCTTATTTGAGTAAGCAGAGATGTTGTCCTGCAGAGCATCTCCTGAGGAACACACCTATATGAATTTGACTGTTAACGTCGCAGTCTGTGAGAAGTGGGTGCTCTCTAATATATTCATGAAAGGCCCTGGAGTACGACGTATACGCTCCACCCGTGGAGAAGCCTTGCGGCAGCCCAGTACCGGTCAAGAATTTGTGTGAAACTAGTCTCGCAGAAAACTTGTAGTTCAAGGCATAGTCCACTATTCAAGTTGTGATCTAGTGTAGCATAAATCTCTAAGTGGAAGTTCAACTTCACAGTCTCCACTAAGCACCGGTATATAAACAATGTTTTAGAACCAAATGGTGAAATGTGCCAATGAGACTTTGTGGGGGATTGTTGGAATTTGCTAGTGGGTTTTTGGCCCAAAGCCCAACTAAATTTCTGAAATTCTCTTGGCCCATTCATGCACACATGTGAGTGGAGTGAGTGAGGCTAAAATTTAGTCCCACCTCATAAGTTGAGAGAGAGTTGCACCTTTTTATAAGGTGAGCTCTCCTACCACTTGTATGAGCATGAGAAGAGGAGACCTACACGCGCGCTCCTCCTCCTCGCTCGCCTCGCCACGCCACGCCTCGCCTCGTCACGACGCGCCGCGGGTTGTGGGATTGGGCCGAGCCGAGGACAGAGCTATGCACGTTGTCTATATTTTTGCTGCTCGGGAAAAATTAATGAGTCATTAATTAATAATTAACGGACGCGTTAATTACTGAACCGTTTCCGATTCTTTTGGATCGTGACGACTCGGACGTGGGGTTTACTCCCACGACCTACCCGACCCGCACTATATAGTCAGGCAGACGTCTACCCTAGCCGCCGCCGCTTCGTATGGTTTCTCACCACCGTTCCAGTCCATTGCGTCGCCGATCAAGTCTTCTCCATCCCTCCTTTCGGCGTGCACCGGAAGAAGGGACAGCAGGCCTCCGGAACCCCGCCTCTCGTGATCCTGTACGGGAGAGGGGCGATCAGGTTTTTGGGAGCGCACTCGCGCGACTGCTGGCAGCGACGACTTCGCGAACGACGACTTCTTCCCCGACCTCGACAACCTCATCCTCGACGACATGGGCGACAACGTCAACGCCGGCGGTGCTGCTCCCGCTGCACCTTACGTGATTCTATCTTTCCTGTTCGAGATCGTGGTAGAATTTATGTTTCTAGTATGTGCCCTAGATGTGATCTGTTCATCTGATATGCTAGTTTGCATGATTAGTTCAATCTCTGCTACTGTAGTCATGATTTATCTTCTGTTTATTCGGATTAAATCTCGTAGTAATTTGCTCATATTTTCAACACTTTCTACGCGGTGGTTTCCACTGCCTCTTGCTCTTCATATATAACTTATTTGTGAGGCCTTCCACTTTATCTTGTATTTGAACTAACAACCTGGGTCCTGCAAAATGCAACTACATGAATTTGGATTTGTCCATCAAGCTTAAGAAGGTTATGTTGAGCATGGTAATTAATTTACCCAGAGTTTTTCTTGAGCTGTATGTACGAACATGGTACAGATGTAATTATTTTTTCTTTATTCCGTATAGGATAGCCCTTTTCTGGTGCCATTTTTTTATAGTGTGGCGTGATGGATTTGGAGCACACAATATATGCATATTTATATTAAATTTATTACAATAACAAAGGCATATGTACCCAGGAATCAGAAACTGAAGCTACTCATACAAGATAGTAGAATCTTCACTTTCGTTATCCATTTCTTGGACCTGAGTTGCAATAGCTCTGACTTGATTCTTGACATGCAGAGATGGCAGTTATTGCACAATTAGGAAAACTACCAATAGAGTGAGAACAAGATGGGGCCTAAGAGGCAACCATAAAAGGCAGCAGGATAAATGGCATTTATGTACTGAAGAACTGTGGTTGTGTAAGTCTCTCATCATCCTAGAACACTAAATAATGACATGTTTTTTACTTTAGTTAGGCTTGACTATAGAATAAAATGCTTTACTTTTCATGTTCTTTACTTCACTTTTAGTAATTCCTTATCCGTAACTATTGTTTCTTTAGTTGCATATCTCTGTGATCAGCTTAGGCATTATACATCCGATGGCCTCTCTATTTATACATTAAATATATGGTATTGATTATCTATGCTTTATGCTCTGCCCATGGCCTGGTCATGTAGTTCTACCTTCCATGTGAAACATGTTCTGCCTGTGCAATCTACAGTATTTTGTTTCCATTTTTCTCTATATCAAGAGCATTTTTTTTCATCATTTTATCATCCAGCAGCTCGAGCTTCATGTAGTGGAATGTAATTCCATTTTTTTCTCAAACTGCAACGACACGGTAGAAAATAGTTCGACATATAGCTGAAGTTTTTGCTCCATCAGACCATTTGAAATTGGTTATGCTACTACATTTTACTATTGATTTGAGATGCCTTATTCCTAGATAGTGACTATCTAAATTATTGACATCCACTCAAATAAATATACAAGAGCTGTATGAAAAGAAATCACTCTTATCTTTTGAACAAGAAATTATAAATGAAGATGCAATTAACCAATCTTTAGCTGCATAAATGTTCAGGTCGCACATGCATGCCAGAACACTGTCGGGTGGTCTTACAAGAGACAACTACTTTCGCATTAGTAATATCTTCTGTTTGAGATATTCCACAACCCTTCTTGCTAGCTCCAGTCATTTGATTACTATTTTATCCACCATATTTTTATGCTTTGCATTCCTAATTTTCTGGTCACAAGAAATTGTAGTTAAAGCGTATACACACCTAGAGTGTAAGTCGCAAGAAACTGTAGTTAAAGTCTATGCACGCCTACAGTGCAAGAAACAAAACGAGCCTAAAATACTGATTGTTTATAGCCTGATCTCGTTGTAGTGTTGAATCCTTGCATGTCTATTTTCAGTATATCCCATTGTTAGAACCGTGGATTAAATGGAGCCTCCTCGGGGCATAAGCATTAGTGAGGTGAAATATGTAGAGTTTGGATTGATTTACAAGTTGTACTAATGAACACACTAAGGTGGGCTTATATTTCCTGTTTGGTATGCAATCATATGGCAGACGTGTTTTGATGAAACTTTGGGCCAGAAACACCTTCCCCTGATCTCCTGAATTATGTGTCATCTATTGCCACCTGATAAAAAGGCAATCCATGGCTGTCTATATCCCTCAGAAATCTATGGCCTCCTCTCCTGCGTTGTTGCTTCTCCGCCGCGTGGTTGCCGCCTCTTCTTTCTCTTGATGTGAGACTGCTCTATTTTGCTTCTCGCTGCCATGGATCCTCATGGCGGCACATGACAACAATCTCTCTTTTCTCTTTACACCACCATGAATTCCTCATGGCAACGCATGGCCATCACTTCCTCAGAAAGTAGACATCGATTAGACAGAAGAAGGAGAAGCGGTCGTCGGAGCGATGCCGAACCATGAGGAGCTACATGGTGAGACACACATCACACACATATCCTACGGGGGTATGCACATAATCACTATTTTTGTCTCTACACCATTAAAGCTGTGAAACAACCCATTATTTCGGAGATAAAATGCCGTCGTAAACCTATACTTGAGACTAATATTTTTCTTTGTGGAGAATAGACAAAATGGGGAAAGTCCATGGCAGCCGCTTCATTTTTTACCTGCTACTATCTGTGCTCTGAGCAATGTACTGGTTTTGTGTAACTGAAAGTGCAACTATCCCTAGGTGGTTTTGGTAATTCATAACAACATATAGCTCATTGAGCTAATGCTATTCCAAGACTATTATTTCAGGAAAGCTCAATGAATGGCATGGCATGGATGATGAAAGTGGATCCCTCAAAATATCAAGGACAAAGGATTGGCTCAAGCTCAAAAGCTCAAGACTCTTCATTTTACATTTTAGTGATCCAAGATCACATTGAGTCTATAGGAAAAGCCAATACTATCAAGGAGGGATGAGGTGTTGCTTAATGAGCCTCTTGCTTCAAGTGCTTAGTGATATGCTCCAAAGACCCTCAACTACTTTCTCACATCCACATATGACCTAAACCCAAAGTCAAAATCGGTCCCACCGATTCTTTCTATCCGGCGCCACCGAGTTCAAATGTCATAGCCACTGCCACAAACCCTAGGCAAATCGGTCTCACCGATAGGGATCTCGGTCTCACCGAGATGGATTGTAATCTCTCTGTTTCCCTTCGTAACGTTTCGGTCTAACCGAAGTGAGCGATCGGTCCCACTGAGATTGCAATGTAAACTCCCTGTTTCCCTTTCGTAACATTTCGGTCTCACCGAAATGAGCGAATCGGTCCCACCGAGTTTACCTGACCAACTCTCTGGAAAGCTTATTACCAAAATCGGTCTCACCGAGTTTGTGTAATCGGTCTTACCGAGATTACGTTATGCCCTAACCCTAACCATATCGGTCCTACCGAGTTGCATGTCGGTCCCACCGAAAATCCTAACGGTCACTAGGTTTACTAAATCGGTCTGACCGAGTCTGTTGAATCGGTCCCACCGAGTTTGGTAAATTGTGTGTAATGGTTAGATTTTGTGTGGAGGCTATATATACCCCTCCACCTCCTCTTCATTCGTGGAGAGAGCCATCAGAACAAACCTACACTTCCAACTTACCATTTCTGAGAGAGAACCACCTACTCATGTGTTGATGCCAAGATATTTCACTCCTACCATATGAATCTTGATCTCTAGCCTTCCCCAAGTTGCTTTCCACTCAAATCTTCTTTCCACCAGATCCAAATCCCATGAGAGAGAGTTGAGTGTTGGGGAGACTATCATTTGAAGCACAAGAGCAAGGAGTTCATCATGAACGCACCATTTGTTACTTCTTGGAGAGTGGTGTCTCCTAGATTGGCTAGGTGTCACTTGGGAGCCTCCAACAAGATTGTGGAGTTGAACCAAGGAGTTTGTAAGGGCAAGGAGATCGCCTACTTCGTGAAGATCTACCGCTAGTGAGGCAAGTCCTTCGTGGGCGACGGCCATGGTGGGATTGACAAGGTTGCTTCTTCGTGGACCCTTCGTGGGTGGAGCCCTCCGTGGACTCGCGCAACCGTTACCCTTTGTGGGTTGAAGTCTCCATCAACGTGGATGTACGATAGCACCACCTATCGGAACCATCATAAAAACATCCGTGTCTCCAATTGCGTTTGAATCCTCGAAACCCTTCCCTTTGCATTCTTGCAAGTTGCATGCTTTAATTTCTGCTGCTCATATACTCGTTGCATGCTTGCTTGAATTATGTGATGATTGCTTGACTTGTCCAAAGATAGCTAAAATCTGCCAAACTCTAAAATTGGGAAAAGGTTAAGTTTTTAATTGGTCAAGTAGTCTAATCACCCCCCCTTCTAGACATACTTCAAGGTCCTACAAGTGGTATCAGAGCTTTGGTCTCCATTTGCTTTGATTTCCATAGCTTTTGGTGGTCATAGCCTTGGTTTCACAACCTAGGAGAGTATGACGTCTAGCGAGGGAAATTATCACCGTAGAGGTCCTTACTTTGATGGTACTAATTTTGCTAGTTGGAAGCATAAGATGAAAATGCATATTCTTGGACATAACCCCGCCATTTGGGCTATTGTGTGTATTGGCTTGCAAGGTGAATTCTTTGATGGGAGAGAGCCAAATCGTGAAGCTAGCGCGGAAGAATTGAAGATGCTGCAATACAACGCTCAAGCTTGTGATATTCTCTTCAATGGCTTGTGCCCCGAAGAATTCAACAAAATCAACCGTCTTGAGAATGCAAAGGAAATTTGGGATACTTTGATTGATATGCATGAAGGTACCGACTCTGTCAAGGAATCCAAGTTGGATGTGCTCCAAAGTCAGCTTGACAAGTTCAAAATGAAGGATGATGAAGGTGTCGCTGAAATGTACTCTAGGCTTGCTCTTATCACAAATGAGATTGCCGGCTTAGGGAGTGAAGAGATGACCGACAGATTCATCATCAAGAAGATCCTAAGAGCATTGGATGGAAAGTATGATATTGTGTGCACATTGATCCAAATGATGCCAAACTACAAAGATCTCAAGCCAACGAAAGTCATTGGAAGAATCGTTACTCATGAGATGTCACTCAAGGATAAGGAGGAACTTCACACCAAGTCAAGTGGTGCTTACAAAGCCTCATGTGAAGCCCCCACATCATCAAGTGAGAAACAAACCTTCAGTGAAGAATTGAGCTTAATGGTGAAGAACTTCAACAAATTCTACAAGAGTAGAAGCAAAGAAAGAAGCTCTAAGTCAAGGTCCTACAATGACAAAAGATCTTCTAGTCGAGAGCGCAATTGCTACAATTGTGGAAGACCCGGACACTATTCCAATGAGTGTACGGCACCCTACAAAAGAAGAGAAGATTCTCCAAAAAGAAGAAGCAAAAGAGAAGAATCACCACCAAGAGAGAGGAGGAGTAGAGATGATCGTTATGAACGAAGACCCTCACAGAGAAGCAAGGATTCGGAAAGGAAGGACAAGTCATCAAGGAGCTACACAAAACGAAGATATCAAGCTCATGTTGGTGAATGGGTATCCGGCTCCGACTCCGACAATCACTCCGAGAGAAGCTATCACTCCGACTCCGAATATACTCAAGATGAAGGTGTTGCCGGTCTAGCACTTGTGTCAACCAACTCCTACAACATATTTGACTCACCAAATGAAGGAATTGGAAGATGCTTCATGGCCAAAGGTCCAAAGGTAACACATCCCGAGTATGTTGATTTCAATAGTGATGAAGATGACTTGCTAGGTGATGATGATTTACTTGTTGACAACTCTAGTGACGAATACTATGATGGAACGTCAATTAATCATGCTAATCAAGATAAAATGAATGACAATGATAAGGAGAAGATTGAGCTTCTAACTAAAGAACTAAACACTCTTAAGTTAGCTCATGAAACTATCTTCGAAGATCATCCAGAACTTTTAAGGGCTCATGAGAAGTTATGATTTGAAAAGCTCAATCTTGAGCAAGAGCATGAGTTCTTAAAAGCAATCAATGATGATCTCCGTAAGAAAAGTTCTTACATCGCCAAGCGTTTACTCTTATCTACTTACATGCCTCAAGTCAAGTCTAGTAACAAGTACAAGAAAGATCCTTCCTCTAGTAGTAACAATAATAATGCCAAATTCAATATTGTTGTTTCTAGTAGTTCTCTTGATTCCACTAATGATTCTCTTAGCCAAGTTACACTTGAGCAAGAAAATAGCTTATTGAAGGGAATTATAGAGAAAGGTGTTTACAAGAGCCTTGCCGGGAGTAAGCAATTCGAGGAAATTGTACGCAAGTAAGGAAGGCACCGGAAGAATCAAGGTGTTGGTTTTGAACGGAAGTTCAATGCCAATGGAGTTGAGTGGGAAGAAGATCAATACCCCAAGACGAAGTTTGTTCCTCAACAAGAGAAGTATGATCCTACTTTCTTCAAGGGAACACAAGCACAAGATGATATTCCACCACAAGACCACAAGAACAAAGGCAAGGACAAGCTTCAAGAGGAGATTGATGCATTTGAAGAAGCACCTAAGGCCTCGGTCAAGTGGGTTCCCAAGACTACATCGAGTTCTACTTCATCAAGTACAACTACAACTCCAAGGATTCCCATCAAGATGATGTGGATCCCGAAGAAGAAGAACTAGAGAGTTCTTGAGGGTGACTCCGCCAACATTCTTCACTCATATCATTATGGCAAGGACAAGTGCAATCAACTTCCACATCTTGCACTAGTTCAAGAAGTCACAAACCCTCATGTTGGTAAGGCAAGGGACAAGGTAACCTAATGATTTCATGGACATCATCTTGTGTGTGCATCACTCTATGTCTATGGATATTCTTGTTTGTTCCTTGTGGGACTAACCCATGTAGGTATGTTGAAAGTGCAACTCACTCCAAAGGATTGCTCCAAATGATCTACATCAACATTGAGCACCCACATCTTCAACACCTACATGAAGTCATCATCGACAAAACCCAAGGTTAGTTCATCCCTCTAAAAGGGGATCTCACATCTAGGGGGAGCTTAACTCTAAGAATTGAGTCAAAGCAACTCTAATGGTGTGAACACATCAATGCATTATGTAAAAGTGGTAACCCCACTTGAGCTTAAACGATGAGTATGACCTATGATCAAATGTTCTCATTTGACTCCTAAGTCAATATACTCATATATAGATGACCTAGTCATCGCCAATTGTTTGATAGATGCTAGAATTGGTTGTGCATGGTCACCACATATTTCATTTGCCATTCTATTGTGTGAGCATGTTGGTTGCGTATTTTACTCATTCGAGGACATCCACTTGTTGCTTTGATTGTTTAGGTTCTTTTTCTTTTTGCCAAGTGGATGGACAAGAATGCCTAAGAACCTTCTCTAGTTATCTATGCTTTTCTTGCCTCAAACTCTATTCATGCTACATCACAAAATTTGATCAAGTCAGATTCGAACCACTCTGTGTGAGGAGCACTCGGAGTCCCCGATTCGTCATAGACTTAAACTTCCAAAACTTCTTTGTGATTCTCGGTCTGACCAATTCCTCCATTTCGGTCCTACCGAGATCACTAAGTCGATCTAGGTTTTCAATCTCGGTGCAACCGATTCGAACCTTTCGGTCACACCGAGTTGCTGTAACTGTATACAGTTATGCATCTCGGTGCCACCGAGTTGTTCCACTCGGTCACACCGACAGGGTCGGGTTATATATACTCATGGGCAAAAATTTGGAATTTTTCTCCAAACCTCTTCGCCCGCGCATAGCTCACTCTGCCTCCAGGGTCTCCGGATCGTCTCCTCGTCGCCAGCCGCCTCCTGTCGCTGGTCTCCGCCACCGTTAACGGAATTCACCCCCGCCGTTGCCGCCGTAGCGAGTTCGTCGCCAAGCTAGGGTATGGACTCGATCACAGTGTTATCCTCGTCCGATTCCTAGCACATTGTGTTCATTATGATTCTTGCCACAATTGTCCCTATAAAACTGTTTATGCTATCTTGAATACCCCAAACGCTCCATCCTTGCTACTGGTTTGTGCTTGCATTGCCATCGCAGACGGTATTTTGTGGTGCTACGTTTATGATGCGTGACCCAACACAAACAGTTCACGATTATAGAACGTGTACGATGAGCAGACAATCACACACATTTACTTTTCCTCGATTGTATGTGATTCGATGTAAGAGTGCATAGAGTTGTCCCTATAAAACTGTATTCGAAGCTTGAATATATCCCACACAATTCATCTGTCATACCCACGTCGGGTGAAGACCTTGTCGGTGTCAAAACCGGCGGATCTCGGGTAGGGGGTCCCGAACTGTGCGTCTAAGGCTAGTGGTAACAGGAGGCGGGGGACACAATGTTTACCCATTTTCGGGCCCTCTCGATGGAGGTAATACCCTACTTCCTGCTTTATTGAACTTGATGATATGAGTATTACAAGAGTTGATCTACCACGAGATCGTAGAGGCTAAACCCTAGAAGCTAGCCTATGATTATGATTGTTCTTGTCCTACGGGCTAAACCCTCCAGTTTATATAGACACCGGTGGGGGATAGGGTTACATAGAGTCGGTTATAGAGAAGGAATCTACATATCCGGAATGCCAAGCTTGCCTTCCACGCAAAGGAGAGTCCCACCCGGACACGGGACGAAGTCTTCAATCTTGTGTCTCCATAGTCCAACAGTCCGGCGTAAGTACATAGTCCGGCTATCCGAGGACCCCCTAATCCAGGACTCCCTCAGTAGCCCCTGAACCAGGCTTCAATGGCGATGAGTCCGGCGTGCAGATTGTCTTCGGCATTGCAAGGCGGGTTCTTCTCTAAATCCAGAGTACCTGTTGTAACGAGTAGTGTCCGGCTTCCCATTAATTTTGCACTCCTCGGCTTCTGTATTTTAATAATGGCAATCTCCACGTGTCGAGCGAATGCGAGAAGTCGGGGCATTTTTACATTTGCCACCCTGACTATGTTAGTGGATCGTCTATTAAAGAGACGGGGATCCTCAGATCCAAATCACACCATCTTCCCCCAGTGAGTATCCATCAGAGCGCGTCCAGAAAAAGCCATCCTATCATGGCCGGCCATCACAGCTCCTCCTCTCGCTCCCGTAGTGCTAAGCCAGGCGATTGGGACAAGTGTTCTGTCCCCCACGACCGATTGGTAGAGTTGCAGACCTGGGGGTTTCTTCCGCCTGCATATATGATCCCTGTCCGAGCCGGACTAGCCACTTACAATGGCGGGGAGCAAGCAGAGAGTTCTCCCAACCCATCCAGGGGGGAGCGGGTATGCCTTGTCCCCTACTTGCTGAGGGGCCTCGGATTTCCAATCCATCCGTTCCTTCGCGGGCTCCTGGAGTACTACGGCCTCCAGCTGCATAACTTCACTCCTGCCTCCATACTACACATCGCCGGCTACGTCGCCATTTGTGAGCTATTTCTGGGCTGCGAAGCTCATTTCGAGCTATGGAAGAGGCTATTCTGCCTCGTACCCCGCACTCAGGAGGGGTCAATATATCAAGTAGGTGGAGCCGAAATATCGTGCATCGCCAGGACCGGATACCTGTCCGGTACTCCGAAGAAGACATCCGAAGACTGACCTTCGGAGTGGTTTTATATGGAGGATGTCCCCCTTCCGGATCCTATTTGGATGACCCTTCCTGAGTTTGCAAATGCCCCGTTGAATAAATGCCACAGCTGGCGCCCTCGGAGCCCCCAGGAGGAAGATAACAGAGAGGTCCTTTACCTAATGGGCAGGATAAAAATGCTGGCCAAATCAGGACTGACAATAATCGAGGTTATGTCAATATGTATAATGCGGGGGGTGCAGCCACTTCAGTATCGGGGGAAACCCATGTGGCACTTCAATGGAGAAGACGATGCCACCCGCTGCGGTCGTAAAGGTCCGGACTCCGCCACCGCTCTGGCGAAAATACTGTCTGATTTGTACAACCCCCCAAGCTGGGTGAGCTGCTATCTTTTACTCCAGTCATTCCCGCATTCTTCATCACAAATATTTTCCTTGCTAATTCATAGCAGGAACTGCGAAAAGCTGTGAGGGAGGTCCACAGCCCGTCTCCACAGCCGGAGGACCCCGACCTGGCCCTCGACCCCGGACTCGAAGAAGATTCGGACGTATTTGTGGAGCTCGTTGACATGATGTTCTATCAGCTAAGCTGTGATGGTGCTTTGGTGGCCATCATAGCTGATTACCGTGGCCTACTCCCTGCATCACATGTAAGTAAAACTGGAGTCCCAACTTCCAAGAAGAATCCCTTCTTTGCGCCTTACCCACCACACACGTATTGCGTCTCACAGGGAAGGCCATCAGGGTGCCGTGCCGAACCCGCAATGACTCGTCAACAAGGGGCAGCGAAGCCGGGTAGGCTCAAGAGGAAGGCAGTCAGGACCGAGACACCGTCGCAGAGGTATGACTAAAAACCTGCTCCGTGATTATTGTCTTTAAAATATAATAATGTCCGTGGTTCCTGGCAGAAAAAACGCTTGCCGGACTGTGTCTGGAGAGCCTGCCAGCCACGCCTCCACCAGCCGGACTCCAGAGTCGGACTTAGGGGCGGAGGCTAACGCGGGGACAACGCCGGATGGTCCTCCTACAGAGGATGCGGATAGGATGTCTTCTACGAATTCCGAAGTGGATAGCGCCATGAATCACAGGCGTCGTCGGGCCGTACTCCGCGACCCTAATTTCTCCGAAGAGGCGTTCAACGCCTTTAACTCAGGAGACGCGTACATCCGAGCTACTCAAGATGGCCTTGCTAGAGCCACGGACCAGTATGTAAAGGATATACGGGTAAGAAAATCTAATAATTATGTATATCAGTAGCCCCTGAGACTTGAAACAGTTGGCACAACTGATTTAAGGATCATTGTAAGCATAGGTTCTGACGGAGAAGAATACCCAGTTGTCTCAAGAGCTGGAGGAATGCAAAGCCCAGCTACGGGCCGCAGTTGCCAGAATGGAGGAGTCCAAGAAGGCCTCATCTGGTAGTACTTGTCTTGATCGAAAAGAATGTAATGACATGTACCAGTTAATATTCGGCATGTGTGCAAATCTAACAATAGATTCTGCAGACAATCCCGGAGGTAATCCGGAGATCGTACTGGGGGATGAGCAACATGCTCAATGACAGTTAGAGGCTGGCGAGCGCGTTCTTACACGGGTTATTCGAGAGAAAAATGATCTCCAGGATGCCCATACCCGGCTGGGCGTTGAACTAAAGGATGTTCGGGCCCAGCTTGCTGACTCCGTGAAGGAGAATAAGAGGCTTTGACACGGCATTTTTAGTAAGTGCTCAAACGAACCTTTATACACTTCGGCGAAGAAGCGGGCTAACCGAGTTATATCTGTAGGTATGCTGACAGGTCGCCCTGAAGAGGAGATGCCCGAATCCGCAGACGATCTTTTGCAAGAGCTTTCACAACTGCACGAGCAAGCTCGGCAGGTGATGCAAGGTATTGCCCAAGCCTTGTGGCCATCCGCCTCCCTGCCAGGAGGCATGGAGGAGCTTGTAGAAATGCTCAAGGGAGCGCGGAGCCGCTTCCGATTGTGGAAGATATCGGCCTGCCGACAAGGTGCGAGGGAAGCCTAGGCCATGGTGAAAACGCGGTACACCAAGGTTGACCCGAATCACATGGCCGAAGTCGGACCTGTACTATCAAATGGGAAAGAGATCCCCGTTAGTCTGGTATATGACCAGGTAGGCTTAGCTGCAAAGTATTCCCAACAGGATTGTAGGCTAGACAGCCTGTTGGATGGTATAGAAGAAGAATTTAGTCAGTCTAAGTGACTGTGTACTTCGAATGACATATTTTGTCCCTAGCCGGATTGTAAATCATTTGTCATGGTGGACCTTTTCGCTTCATCCTTCGGACCTGACAGTCTGGAGTGTATCCGAATACCCGCTCAGTTATGTAAAAACCGGGGTACGCGTGGAAACCAGGCATAGGGGTCATAAGTGCTTGAACAGACAAGTACCCAACTAGCTATGTTATATCACATGGATAGTAAGAAACATCTTCCAGGGAGAATAGTTCCGTTAAGGGTTCCTTTCCCTGGGCACGCATGCATTAATGTGCATGTCCGAACTGCGAAAAGAGATGCAAGATATAAACATCTGGGGGCATGTATTGTGATAGGTAAGAAACATCTTTTGTTCGCCGACCGAATATTCCCTTAAGAATGCTAGCTTTCGGCTTGACCTAGTCTGAGGTACACATCCGGCTGATCCGGCAGTAACAATCACAGAGGTGCTCCCCTTATGCCCTAGCCGAACTAACGGGAATGTAGGGCATAAACACAGGAGCCAGGCAACCCAGCTTGGCCAAAACTTAAGTCATATCGATGCATATAATGGCGAAAAAAGGTACATATGGAGAAGTGACACATATGTAATGGGCATAAAGCCCGGGAGATAATTATATTAAGCTTCTGTATAAGAAGCCCCCAGGTATATTGAGCGCGCATAGTGCGGCAAGAGTGTGTAGTCGAGCCACACATGAAGCTTATAAGGCTATAAAAAGGAAGGAAGGAAGAAAGAAAGAGGATATAACTTAAAAAAGAAAGGCAGAGGTAAGGAGACGAACACAGAGTTCGGCACTAGGCGTAGAATCTTTGGAGTCTGGCCGCGTTCCATGGGTTCGGCTCGAGTTGATTGTCTGGTGCATCACGCAGACGGTATGCTCCTCCGGTGAGAACTTTGTCGATGATGAAGGGACCCTCCCACTTGGGCTTGAGCTTGTCCTTTTTCTTCTCCGGTAGGCGTAGAATGAGTTCGCCAACATTGTAAGTTTTGGCCCATACTTCTCTGCTTTGATACCTTCGAGCCTGTTGCTGATAGAATGCGGAACGGGCCTTTGCTACGTCACGCTCCTCCTCCAGGGCATCTAAAATGTCCTGCCGATCAAGCTCGGCTTCTCGCTCTTCGTACATGTGCACTCTAGGTGAATCATGAATGATGTCGCAGGGCAGTACCGCCTCTGCGTCATACACTATAAAAAATGGTGTGTATCCGGTAGTGCGATTCGGCGTGGTCCACAGCCCCCATAGTACAGAGTCGAGATCCACAACCCAGTGTGTATCGGATTCCTTCAAGGATCGCACTAGTCTGGGTTTGATGCCGCTCATAATAAGACCATTTTCTCGTTCGACTTGGCCGTTTGTTTGGGGGTGATAGACGGAGGCATAATCGAACTTAATGCCCATGTTGCCGCACCAAGTTTTCACGTCGTCGGCTGTGAAGTTGGAGCCATTATTGGGGATGATGCTGTGGGGGACACGTAACGGTGTACGACCCCTGATATGAAGTCTATCACTGGTCCGAATTCGGCCATTTTAACTGGTTTGGCTTCTATCCATTTGGTGAATTTATCCACCATGACCAACAAGTATTTTTTTCTTATGGCTTACTCCTTTAAGGGGTCCAACCATATCAAGCCCCCAGACTGCAAAGGGCCAAGTTATGGGGATTGTTTGGAGAGCGGTAGGTGGCATATGGCTCTGATTTGCAAAAAGCTGGCAACCGACACAATGTTGGACGAGGTCCTGTGCGTCTGCTCGGGCTATCGGCCAGTAGAAACCTGTACGGAAGGCCTTGCTTACAAGGGCCCGAGCTACGGCGTGGTGGCCGTCGATCCAGCATGAATTTCGGCCAAAAGCTGCTGTCCTTCCTCTTCGGAGATGCACCTTTGGAGTACTCCAGTAGCGCTTTTCTTATAAAGCTCTCCCGCGTGAACCTTGTAGGCTTTAGAGTGCCACACAATGAACCATGCCTCATTTTGGTCCTCGGGGAGTTCTTGCCTATTTAGGTAGGCTAAGAAGGGTTCTATCCACAGGGCGATGACAGCCATAATCACGTGGGCCGAAGGTGTTATTTAGGTGGTGGAGCCTCCAATTACGTCAGTGTTCGGGATCTGGGGTTGTGTTCGGATCCGGACTGGTATTGCCGGTCTCCCCTTCCCACACAACGGATGGCTTGAATAGCCTTACCAAGAAGATATTAGGTGGGACGGGGTCGCGCTTAGCGCCGATGCGGGCGAGGATATCCGCTGCTTGATTGTTTTCTCGGACCACATGGTGGAATTCGAGCCCCTCAAACCGAGCTGACATTTTGAGGATGGCATTGCGGTAAGCCGCCATTTTGGGGTCCTTGGTGTCAAAGTCTCCATTATTTGAGATATTGCGAGGTTCGAATCCCCACGCACTTCTAGGTGTTGAATGCCCATGGAGACTGCCATCCGAAGACCATGCAACAGAGCCTCGTATTCGGCTGCATTGTTGGAGTCTGTGTATAATATTTGGAGTACGTATTGGACTGTGTCTCCGGTGGGGGATGTCAGGACAACGCCTGCTCCCAGACCAGCCAACATCTTAGAGCCGTCAAAGTGCATGATCCAATTGGAGTACGCGCCGTACTCTTTAGGGAGTTCGGCTTCTGTCCATTCGGCGACGAAGTCAGCTAGTACTTGCGACTTAATAGCTCGCTGTGGTTTGTATATGATGTCGAACGGGAGGAGCTCGATAGCCCACTTAGCAATCTGGCCCGTGGCATCGCGGTTATTTATTATATCGTTGAGTGGTACTTCAGAGGCCACCGTGATTGAACATTCTTGAAAGTAGTCTCGTAGTTTCCAGGATGCCATGAAGACCGCGTATGCTATCTTTTGATAATGTTGGTACCGTGACTTGCATGGAGTGAGGACAATGGATACGTAGTATACCGGCTTTTGGAGCGGGAACTTATGTCCGTCCGTCTCTCATTCGACGACGAGCGTTGCGCTTACAACTTGGTGCGTTGCAGCTATATATAACAACATGGGTTCGCCGATATTTGGCGCGGCCAGGATTGGATTGCTGGCCAAGAGGGCCTTTATTTCTTCCAGTCCGGCCGTAGCCGCATCCATCCACTCGAAGTGTTCGGTGCGTCGAAGAAGGCGATAAAGAGGTAGTGCCTTTTCTCCCAATCGGGAGATAAAGCGGCTTAGGGCAGCCACGCATCCAGTTAAGTTCTGGATTTGCTTGAGGTCTGTTGGGGTAGTCAACTGTGACAGAGCTCGGATTTTAGCCGGATTTGCTTCAATTCCTCTATTGGAAACGATGAAGCCCAAGAGCTTTCCGGCAGGCACGCCAAAAACGTATTTTTCCGGATTGAGCTTGATGTCATATGTTCGGAGATTGTCGAATGTAAGCCTCAAGTCGTCTATTAAAGATTCGACGTGTCTGGTTTTGATGACCACATCGTCTACGTATGCCTCCACTGTTTTGCCGATTTGTTTTTCCATGCATGTCTGAATCATGCGTTGATAGGTTGCACCGACATTTTTGAGCCCGAAAGGCATGGTGTTAAAACATAAGGGGCCGTATGGTGTGATGAATGCCGTTGCGGCTTGATCGGATTCTGCCATCTTGATTTGATGGTATCCGGAGTATGCGTTGAGGAAGCACAATGAGTCGTGTCCTGTGGTAGCGTTGATGATTTGATCGATGCTGGGGAGGGGGAAGGGATCCTTGGGGCAAGCCTTATTGAGGTCCTTGAAATCGACACATAGGCGCCAGGATTTGTCCTTCATTGGTACCATCACCAGGTTTGCTAGCTAGTCCGGATGTTTTATTTTCTGATGAATCTGGCCTCAAGTAACTTGGCTAGCTCCTCTCCCATGGCTTGTCGCTTAGGTTGTGAAAAGCGCCGAAGAGTTTGCTTGACCGGCTTGTATCCCTTCAGTATCTTTAGGCTATGCACGACTAGCCTGCGTGGGATACCTGGCATGTCTGAAGAATGCCAGCCGAAGATGTCCCAATTCTCGCGCAAGAACTCTGATACATCTCCGTCGTATCTATAATTTCTGATTGTTCCATGCCAATATTATTCAACTTTCATATACTTTTAGCAACTTTTTATACTATTTTTTGGGACTAACATATTGATCCAGTGCCCAGTGCCAGTTCCTGTTTGTTGCATGTTTTATGTTTCGCAGAAACCCAATATCAAACGGAATCCAAACGGGATAAAAACGGACGGAGAATTATTTTGGAATATTTGGGATTTTCCGGAGGAAGAATCAACGCGAAACGGTGCCCGAGGTGGCCAGAAGATAGGGGGCGCGCCTGACACTCTCCTGGGCCACCCGTAAGGTGGTTGATGCTCTTATTTTGCCGCAAGAAAGCTAATTTTATGAGAAAAATCTAGGTGAAAGATTCACCCCAATCGGAGTTACGGATCTCCGAATATAAAAGAAATGGTGAAGGGGCAGAATCTGGAAACGCAGAAACAGGGAGAAACAGAGAGATAGATCCAATCTCGGAGGGGCTCTTGCCCCTCCCAAGCCATGAGAGCCAAGGACCAGAGGGGAAACCCTTCTCCCATCTAGGGAGAAGGTCAAGGAAGAAGAAGAAGGGGGGCTCTCTCCCCCTTGCTTCCGGTGGCGCCGGAGCGCTGCCGGGGGCCATCATCATCACCGCGATCTACACCAACACCGCCATCATCTTCACCAACATCTCCATCACCTTCCCCCTTCTATATTCAGCAATCCACTCTCCCGCAACCCACTGTACCCTCTACTTGAACATGGTGTTTTATGCTTCATATTATTATCCAATGATGTGTTGCCATCCTATGATGTCTGAGTAGATTTTCGTTGTCCTATTGGTGGTTGATGAATTGCTATGATTGATTTAATTTGCTTGTGGTTATGTTGTTGTCCTTTGGTGCCCATCATATGAGCGCGCGCGTGGATCACACCATAGGGTTAGTTATATGTTGATAGGACTATGTATTGGAGGGCTAGAGTGACAGAAGCTTCAACCTAGCATAGAAATTGATGCATACGGGATTGAAGGGGGACCAATATATCTTAATGCTATGGTTGGGTTTTACCTTAATGAACGTTAGTAGTTGCGGATGCTTGCTAATAGTTCCAATCATAAGTGCATAGAATTCCGAGTAAGGGATGACATGATAGCAGTGGCCTCTCCCACATAAAACTTGCTATCGGTCTAGTAAAGTAGTCAATTGCTTAGGGACAATTTCACAACTCCTACCACCATTTTTCCACACTCGCTATATTTACTTTATTGCTTCTTTATCTAAACAGCCCCTAGTTTATATTTACGCATTCTTTATTATCTTGCAAACCTATCCTATCACACCTACAAAGTACTTCTAGTTTCATACTTGTTCTAGGTAAAGCGAACGGCAAGCGTGCGTTGAGTTGTATCGCTGGTCGATAGAACTTGAGGGAATAATTATTCTACCTTTAGCTCCTCGTTGGGTTCAACACTCTTACTTATTGAAAACTGTTGCGATCCCCTACACTTGTGGGTTATCAAGACCTTTTTCTGGCGCCGTTGCCGGGGAGTCATAGCATAGGGTGAATATTCTCATGTGTGCTTGTTTGCTTTATCACTAAGTAATTTTTATTTGCTGTTCTAATTTGTTCTCCATCTTTAGTTATGGATTTGGAACACGAAATACCAAAAAAATTAGGTGTAGATGCTACTCATGGAGATGGGTAACCTCCTAAAACCCTCGATGCTCGTTATGTTCAAGATATTATGTACTACTTTGATAATCCTGAGAAAACCCCATTCAATTTGTTATGGGAGACACGTTGGATCAACGTGAATACTTTAGGGATTATCGCTTAACACAAAAAGGGAAACTATTATGGGATCAAATTTCTATGTTGCGTTGGTATGCTCGTCAACTATGCTTGATACATGATTATACTCGTTGCTCTAGGATGAAGGCTCCACACCTTCCCTTTTCATGCAAATTCAATGATAATAAAACCTTAGCCTCTTATGCTAATGGTAGATATGATTACTATGATGTGGAACAAATAGAAGAATTTGTTGCTTTTATGGGTGCTTATGAGACTGAATCTATGTTTAAAGCGTTTGATGATTTTGATGATTCAGTTTATAGACCAGAAAATCTTGCTATACTTAGATATTGCTATGAAAATTATGAATACAATTACAATATTAATGCATTTATTGAGAAAGTCTCCGCTGTCAAAGAAGAGACTAATATTTTGCAAGAAGCTATGGAAGAAGAAATTGATGAAATTGTGAGCTCATTAGATGAAAAAGATGATGAGGAGAGCGAAGAACAAAAGGAGGAAGAGCGGATTGATCACCCGTGCCCACCTTCTAATGAGAGTAACTCTTCAACTCATACATTGTTTAATTCCCCTTCGTGCTTACCGAATGATGATTGCTATGATCCCGTTGATTCTCTTGAAATATCCCTTTTTGATGATGCTTGCTATGCTTGTGGCCAAGATGCCAATATGAATTATGCTTATGGAGATTAACTTGCTATAGTTCCTTATGTTAAACATGAAATTGTTGCTATTGCACCCACGCATGATAGTCCTATTATCGTTTTGAATTCTCCCAACTACACTATATCGGAGAAGTTTGTGCTTATTAAGGATTATATTGATGGGTTGCCTTTTACCGTTGCACATGATAATTTTGATCGATATAATATGCATGTGCTTGCTGCTCCTACTTGCAATTATTATGAGAGAGGAACTACATCTCCGCCTCTTTATGTTTCCAACACGATAGAATTGCAAGAAACTGTTTATACTATGCATTGACCTTTACTATGTGTGCATGAATTGTTCTTTTATGACATGCCAATGCATAGGAAGAGAGTTAGACTTTGTTTTTGCTTGATATATGTTACTTTGTGCTCACTATTAAATTACAAATCATTGTTAATTAAAATTGGCTTTGATATACCTTGGGATCCGGGTGGATTCATTACTTGAGCACTATATGCCTAGCTTAATGGCTTTAAAGAAAGCGCTGCCAGGGAGACAACCCGGAACTTTTAGAGAGTCATTTATTTCTGTTGAGTACTTTCTTATAGTTTTAAAACAAAAAAATAAAGAGGGGAACCTACAAACTTTTCAAAAAGGAAAGTGAAAGTGAGAAAGACAAGCATTGTTGAAGTGGGAGCTAGCCTTGAACTTTGTTCATGCTCACGGAAACTTTGTGAATCTTGATTTCAGAAAATTTTCATCAAAAATAATTATCCCCTTGTATAATTCCATTGTATTATAAAAATAATGTGCCAATGTTTGCCTTTAGGATGTTTACAATGCTTGTTGGTTTGTACGGTGCAGGACAGAAACTTTGGCTGTAGTGTGTGATTTTACATTTTTAACTGGAACGTCAAATGGTTCTGATTCGTTTTGCACTCTCTTTATGTACAACTTGTTTATTTTTCCTAATTTTTGTAGAATTTTTGGGGTACCAGAAGTATGGTGGATGTTCAGATTGCTACAGACTGTTCTATTTTTGTCAGATTCTGTTTTTGTTGCATAGTTTGCTTGTTTTGATGAATCTATCAATTTATATCAGTAGATTAAGCCATGGAAAAGCTATATTAAAGTAGACAGAATGCAAAAACAAAATATGAATTGGTTTGCTACAGTACTTAGAGTAGTAATTTGCTTTATTATACTAATGGATCTTACCGAGTTTTCTGTTGAAGTTTTGTGTGGATGAAGTGTCTAATCGAGGAGGTCTTGATATGAGGAAAAGGAAGAGAGGCAAGAGCTCAAGCTTGGGGATGCCCAAGGCACCCCAAGTAAATATTCAAGGAGACTCAAGCGTCTAATCTTGGGGATGCCCCGGAAGGCATCCCCTCTTTCTTCAATAAGTATCGGTATGTTTTCGGATTCGTTTCGTTCATGCGATATGTGCAAGTCTTGGAGTGTCTTTTGCATTTAATTTTGACTTTTCTTTTATGCACCATGCTGGTATGAGATAGTCCTTGGTTGATTTATAGAATGCTCATTGCACTTCACTTATATCTTTTGAGTATAGCTTTATAGAATGCTTCATGTGCTTCACTTATATCATTTGAAGTTTGGATTGCCTGTTTCTCTTCACATAGAAAACCACCATTTGTAGAATGCTCTTTTGCTTCACTTATATTTGTTAGAGCGTGGGCATATATTTTGTAGAAAGAATTAAACTCTCTTGCTTCACTTATATCTATTTAGAGAGATGACATGAATTGGTCATTCACATGGTTAGTCATAAAATCCTACATAAAACTTGTAGATCGCTGAATATGATATGTTTGATTCCTTGCAATAGTTTTGCGATATAAAGATGGTGATATTAGAGTCATGCTAGTAGGTGGTTGTGGACTGTAGAGACACTTGTGTTGAGGTTTGCAAGTCCCGTAGCATGCACGTATGGTAACCGTTGTGTGACAAATTTGAAGCATGGGGTGTTTCTTTGATTGTCTTCCTTATGAGTGGCGGTCGGGGACGAGCGATGGTCTTTTCCTACCAATATATCCCCCTAGGGGCATGCGTAGTAGTACTTTGCTTTGAGGGCTAATAAACTTTTGCAATAAGTATATGAGTTCTTTATGACTAATGTGAGTCCATGGATTATACACACTTTTACCTTTCCATCATTGCTAGCCTCTTCGGTACCGCACATTGCCCTTTCTCACCTCGAGAGTCGGTGCAAACTTCGCTGGTGCATCCAAACCCCGTGATACGATACGCTCTATCACACATAAGCCTCCTTATATCTTCCTCAAAACAGCCACCATACCTACCTATCATGGCATTTCCATAGCCATTTCGAGATATATTGCCATGCAACTTTCATCATCATTATCATATACATGACTTGAGCATTCATTGTCATATTGCTTTGCATGATCATAAGATAGCTAGCATGATGTTTTCATGGCTTGTCCATTTTTTATGTCATTGCTACACTAGATCATTGCACATCCCGGTACACCGCCGGAAGCATTCATATTGAGTCATATCTTTGTTCTAGTATCAAGTTGTAATGTTGAGTTGTAAGTAAATAGAAGTGTGATGATCATCAATATAGAGCATTGCCCCATAAAAAAAGAAAAAAAAAGAAAAAAAGAAAGGCCAAAGAAGCCTAAATAAAAAAGGGGGCCAAAGAAGCCCACCCAAAAAAAGAAAAAAAGAATAAAAGAAAAGAAAAGGGGCAATGTTACTATCCTTTTTCCACACTTGTGCTTCAAAGTAGCACCATGTTCTTCATATAGTGAGTCTCCTATATTGTCACTTTCATATAGTAGTGGGAATTTCCATTATAGAACTTGGCTTGTATATTCCAACAATGGGCTTCCTCAAATGCCCTAGGTCTTCATGAGCAAGCAAGTTGGATGCACACCCACTTAGTTTTCAGTTTGAGCTTTCATACACTTATAGCTCTAGTGCATCCGTTGCATGTCAATCCCTACTCCTCGCATTGACATCAATTGATCGGCATCTCCATAGCCCGTTGATTAGCCGCGTCGATGTGAGACTTTCTCCTTTTTTGTCTTCTCCACATAACCCCACCATCATATTCTATTCCACCTATAGTGTTATATCCATGGCTTGCGCTCATATATTGCGTGAGGGTTGAAAAAGCTGAAGCACGTTAAAAAGTATGAACCAATTGCTCGGTTTGTCATCGGGGTTGTGCATGATAGGAGCATTTTGTGTGACGAAAATGAAGCATGGCCAAACTATATGATTTTGTAGGGATAAGCTTGCTTTGGCCTTATTGTTTTGAAAAGACATGATCGCTTTATTAGTACGCTCAAAGTATTATCGTCTTTTATGTCAAATGATAGACTATTGCTTTGAATCACTCGTGTCTTAACATTCATGCCATGATTATACATATGATCAAGATTATGCTAGGTAGCATTCCACATCAAAAATTATCTTTTTTATCATTTACCTACTCGAGGACGAGCAGGAATTAAGCTTGGGGATGCTGATACGTCTCCGTCGTATCTATAATTTTTGATTGTTCCATGCCAATATTATTCAACTTTCATATACTTTTGGCAACTTTTTATACTATTTTTTGGGACTAACATATTGATCCAGTGCCCAGTGCTAGTTCCTGTTTGTTGCATGTTTTATGTTTCGCAGAAACCCAATATCAAACGGAATCCAAATGGGATAAAAACGCATGGAGAATTATTTTGGAATATTTGGGATTTTCCGGAGGAAGAATCAACGCGAAACGGTGCCCGAGGTGGCCAGGAGATAGGGGGGCGCGCCCTCCCCCTGGGCGCGCCTGGCACTCTCCTGGGCCACCCGTAAGGCGGTTGACACTCTTATTTTGCCGCAAGAAAGCTAATTTTATGAGAAAAATCTGGGTGAAAGATTCACCCCAATCGGAGTTACGGATCTCCGGATATAAAAGAAACGGTGAAGGGGCAGAATCTGGAAATGCAGAAACAGGGAGAAACAGAGAGATAGATCCAATCTCGGAGGGGCTCTCGCCCCTCCCAAGCCATGGGAGCCAAGGACCAGAGGGGAAACCCTTCTCCCATCTACGGAGAAGGTCAAGTAAGAAGAAGAAGGGGGGCTCTCTCCCCCTTGCTTCCGGTGGCGCCGGAGCGCTGCCGGGGGCCATCATCATCACCGCGATCTACACCAACACCGCCGTCATCTTCACCAACATCTCCATCACCTTCCTCCTTCTATATTCAGCGGTCCACTCTCCCGCAACCCGTTGTACCCTCTACTTGAACATGGTGCTTTATGTTTCATATTATTATCCAATGATGTGTTGCCATCCTATGATGTCTGAGTAGATTTTCGTTGTCCTATTGGTGGTTGATGAATTGCTAGGATTGATTTAATTTGCTTGTGGTCATGTTGCTGTCCTTTGGTGCCCATCATATGAGCGCGCGCGTGGATCACACCATAGGGTTAGTTGTATGTTGATAGGACTATGTATTGGAGGGCTAGAGTGACAGAAGCTTCAACCTAGCATAGAAATTGATGCATACGGGATTGAAGGGGGACCACTATATCTTAATGCTGTGGTTGGGTTTTACCTTAATGAATGTTAGTAGTTGCAGATGCTTGCTAATAGTTCCAATCATAAGTGCATAGAATTCCGAGTAAGGGATGACATGCTAGCAGTGGCCTCTCCCACATAAATGCTATCGGTCTAGTAAAGTAGTCAATTGCTTAGGGACAATTTCACAACTCCTACCACCACTTTTACACACTCGCTATATTTACTTTATTGCTTCTTTATCTAAACAGCCCCTAGTTTATATTTACGCGTTCTTTATTATCTTGCAAACCTATCCTATCACACCTACAAAGTACTTCTAGTTTCATACTTGTTCTAGGTAAAGCGAACGTCAAGCGTGCGTATAGACATTTTGCTTTCGCAAACCGTGTGCAATGTAACCCCTAATTTATCCCTAATATAATCCTTGGATTTAAAAATCACAGATATTGAATTTGAAAAGTAGGCAATCAGTTATTTCATATCGAACCGTGTTTGTTACAAATATGGGTTCAAGCACGAATGCATAATTCGATGCACAGGTACATATACTGAAGAACTACAGAAGCACCAACTAAAGAATGATGAACCACAGTTGTACGGAAGATTGTAAAGAGAGAGGCAAAAGACATTCTGGTTGTTGGAGAAGGTGAAGCGGAATGCCCATATTGTGCCCTCCTCCATGCGTAATGCGCGCATGACTCTAGGCCAACCCCTTGTGATGGTTCCCGCCCATCCTTTACTATCTTCATTAGGACTTCTTGATGCTCATTGTAGTCTGGATGAAATACTTTAACCTTCATTGCGTGTCCACCAATCATGTACTTTGCGAGGTAATCTTGAGTAAACTGCTTTGGGAACCACTGCAAATGAAAAAGATTCAGACATTGTTGTCTAACAACTCATTATGGGTAGTAAAAAGAGAAGGCTGCAGAGTTTGTAGTTACCATCCTACAACTCACTGTTGTGTTGGATAGAGCGTAAACAAATAATTTGCTTGGCACTGTTCGTATCTTTTTGCTAATAATCCTTATCAGTTTCCTCACTTGATGCTTGTTCATGAATATCTCATTGCCCCATACGCAAAAAGGGTCGATGTGTGGATCTTTTCCAAGGGCATATGTACCTACAAGCAACAAGTCAACATTAGAAGCTAAAAAGTGTCCAGGCCTGGATCTATATGCACTACATTATGGAGCAACGGGGGGAGTACAAGATGAGGGATGAAACTAACCTTGGGGAAAAATGCTGGCCACTCCCATTGTTGTCCTGCATAAGTAGTGAAAGGCATGATAAGTACATCAAACAAATATAGCCAAGGTAAACAACATCATCTCCAAATGGTAGCTTGAATGTGTTGGTTTCAGCATTGCTATTAAAGCGGATATAAAATGGAAGGAAATGCTACCTACAACAGGCTTAACAACCACCAAATATTGCAATTCAAACTGGTATTGTTGAAAATGAATAGAATGTAGCTCATGCTTAAACATCACACTGGATTAATGTGTAAAACTGGAATAAAGGGCATGTGTTAACTACACCAGGCATAACTGGAACCAACTATAGCCGTTCAAATCGGTATTGATGAAATCGAGCGGCACAGTTCTGACTTGCACAAAATGAACATCACATTGTGAATGAATAAAATAAACAAGGCATAAATGATCAGTATAACAACCAAATATAGCCATTGGAAACTGGACAGAGTCTCACTACAACCAACCTAACAAGAAAATACAGATAAACAGGGCATATGCTTGAAAACTGGACAAACGCTCACTACAACCAACCTAACAAGCAAATACAGATAAATAAGGCATCTGCTTGAAAACTGGACAAATGCTCACTGCAACCAACCTAACAACCAAATACAGATAAACAAGGCATCCGCTTGATAACTGGACAAATGCTTGCAGACTAAGGCATAGCCTAGTGGTGGGAAGGGGTTGATGCCTTCCCACTCACCCAGGTTCAAGGCATGGTACTTGCAATTTGAGTTTGTTGCACCAATTATACTATAGGGGGTTCCCTTATAGTCTTTTTATCAAAAAAAACTGGACAAATGCTCACTACAACCAACCTAACAACCAAATACAGATAAACAAGGCATCTACTCACTATAGACCACCAAATATAGCCATTCCTGATACTGAAGTGGACAATTCATACTTAAACATCACATATCCCTATTGAACATTACACTTTTGCATAACTTAAATAATTAAACACGGCACAGTTAAAACACCGCATGGCAAAAGCTACTACAACAAAGGGTACGGGTTGGCTAGCTACAAAAGGTAAGATTTGCTGATAGGATGTTGCCTCACATGTCATGGATGGGATCCTTCCAGTTGGAAGAGCACACACCCATGGTAAGCTCCCTCATGTCGCAGATGGGTTGTTTCACCTTGGAAGAACCCTTGTGGGTGCCCTCCTCGTGGTCATGGTCGATGAGATCTAACTTGGCAATTCAGGATCCCAAGCCGCCGCCGTAGAACGTGTCCTTCAGAAATGACAAAATGGGCTCGATGGCGTACAAGGATCGCAAATCCTTGACCGCGTGGCGGAGGAGATCAGTAGAAGGGCCATCGAAGAGATCGACGACGGTTGAAACAGAGGGGTTGGGGATGGATGATAACCCACAAGTATAGGGGATCAATTGTAGCCTTTCTCGATAAGTAAGAGTGTCGAACCCAACGAGGAGCTAAAGGTAGAATAAATATTCCCTCAAGTTCTATCGACCACCGATACAACTCTATGCACACTTCATGTTTGCTTTACCTAGAACAAGTATAAAACTAGAAGTACTTTGTAGGTGCAAAAGGATAGGTTTGCAAGATGGTAAAGAACACGTAAATAAAATCTAGGGGTATTCAGATAAAGAAACAACTAAGTTAGTTTTAGTATAGCGCTTTTTTTACAAGAAAGTTATTTGTCCCTAGGAAATTGATAACTAGACCGGTAATCATTATTGCAATTTTATATGAGTGAGAGGCATAAGCTAACATATCTTCTCTACTTGGATCATATGCACTTATTGATGTAGGGTAGAACCCTAGAGGCCGATCTTTCACGTTTGGAGTGGATCCCTACGAAGAACACGAAGAACATGAGGAGGGCAACGAGGGAAAACATGAGAGAACACTCAACCAACAAGAATAAAGTCACACATGTGCTAGATCATTGAAACACAAATGGGTACAAGATCTGATGTAGGGTAGAACCCTAGAGGCCGATCTTTCACATTTGGAGCGGATCCCTATGAAGAACACGCAGAACACGAGGAGGGAAACGAGGGAAGAAACATGAGAGAACACTCAACCAACAAGAAGAAAGTCACACATGTGCTAGATCATCAAAACACAAAGGAGTACAAGATCCAAATCCAACAAAGGACGATACATAGGGTAACCGGTTCTTCTCCGTGAGGAGGTCTTGAAGAGGGTCTTCTCCGAAAGAAGGTCTTGAATCCAACAAGCATCTTCTCCGAAGAGGTGTCGGTGCCTCGCGATGGAGTAGATCCGGGTGGATGATCAAGGCTCTATCTCAAAATATGAGCTATCACAATGCTAAGTCTAGAAGAGAGGAGGAGGAGTCCTATATATAGGCTATGGGGACGAAGGGGTACATGGGCCTCAGCCCAACACGCGCACGCAGGCGGGGTCCGGATGATCCGGGTGAGGAGCCAGATGATCCGGGCTCTGTCCGGATGATCCGGGTGGAGGCCCAGATGAGCTGGTGACGCAGGCGGTGGCGGCGCAGGTCCGGATGTCCGGGCGGAGGTCCGGCTGTCCGGCTGGTGTCCGGATGATCCAGGACGTCGTCCGGATGGTCCGGCTTCGGGGTCCAGCTTCGGGTGTCTTTGGGCGAATTAGCCGGATCGTCCGGACCGGGGTCCGGATCATCCGGGCTCTGTCCGGATCGTCCTTGCCCTCGTCCGTATCGTCCGGCCAGCGTGGGACTTGGCGATTTTGCTCTCCGTCTTCACGCATGTCTTTCGCTTCCGGTTCTCCTTGCTTCCTAGCTTCTCCATGGCTAACTCCTTGGTACCTGAGTATGCAAAGCGTCTCCGTTTGAGGTAGTAGCCATGTCTCGTGTAATTCTAAAGGGAGTTGTCAGAGGAGTGATGTCACCTCGGTTTCGAGAGCTCTTGCACGTGCTCTAGTCATAGGTCCGAGTGGTGTTGTAGGAGATGTAGATGCGTCCATGGGGATGATCGTGGGATGCTCCGCATCATCTCCCCCATTGGGAAAGATCCGACCTCGGATTGAAATCTTCATCACCATGGTATGGCGAGAGGTCTTTGACGTTGAAGATGTCGCTCACGTTGTACTTGTTGCTCGGGAGGTCGATCTTGTAAGCGTTGTTGTTGTAGTGTGCTAGCACCTTGAAGGGTCCATCGGCTCGAGGTAGAAGTTTGGACTTGCGTTCGTTGGGGAAGCGGTCCTTGCTAAGGTGTAGCCACACGAGACCTCCAATGTTGAATATCATGGGTTGCTTGTTGATGTTGAGCTTGGTCGCTAGTCGTTGTACTTGGCACTCTATGGTGTGCCTTGTATCTTCATGCATCTTCTTAATGTAGCTTGCTCGTGCACTCGCGTCCATGTTGGTGCTCTCTTGAAGTGGAAGAGGTAGAATGTGCAATGGGGACAAAGGGTTGAAGCCGTAGACGACCTCGAAGGGGGACTTGCCGGTAGTCGAATGTCTTGCGCGGTTGTAGGCGTACTCGGCGATGGGTAGACACTCCTCCCACTCCTTGATGTTCCTCTTGATCAACACGCGAAGTAGAGTGGAGAGCGTACGGTTCGTCACCTCCGTTTGGCCGTTGGTTTGAGGATGGTATGCCGACGGGAACAAGAGCTTGATTCTGAGCTTGGCACATAGCGTCTTCCAAAAGTAACTCAAGAACTTGACGTCACGGTCCGAGACGATTGTCTTTGGTACTCCATGAAGTTGCAAGATTTCCCTACAAAAGAGATTGGCAACATGTGAAGCATCGTCTATGTTGTTGCATGGAATGAAATGTGCCATCTTAGAAAATCAGTCCACAACAACAAACACGAAATCCTTTCCATTTTGAGTTCTAGGCAAGCCAAGTACAAAATCCATGCTAATGTCTTCCCAAGGTTGATAAGGAATAGGGAGAGGCATGTAAAGACCATGGGATTGAGCTTTGGACTTAGCTTTGCGACATGTCGAGCATCGGTTGGTGAAGCGTGAGACGTCGCGGAACATATTGGGCCAAAAGTAGTTCTTGGAGAGCGTGGCGAATGTCTTGTCGCGTTCGAAGTGTCCCATGAGTCCGCCTCCATGAGCCTCTTGCAGAAGGAGCAAACGAAGAGAAGACTCGGGAATGCAAAGTTTGTTAGCTCTGATAAGGTAATCATCCTTGATGTAATATCGTTCCCAAGAAGTATGCGTCAAACACTTAGCATAAGGAGTAGCAAAGGAAGGATCATTCGCATACAAGTCTTTTATGTGCTCAAAGCCAATAACATTCAACTCAAGTTTAGTGACAAGCATGCATATGCGGGAAAGGGCATCTGCCACAACATTTTCCTTACCCTTAATGTACTTGATCACATAGGGAAAAGATTCAATAAATTCACTCCATTTGGCATGATGCTTGTTCAACTTTGTTTGACCTTTCAAGTACTTAAGCGTTTCATGATCGGTATGTGTGACAAACTCATGAGGTCTAAGATAATTTTCCCAAACATGTAGCACACACACTAAAGCATACAATTCTTTGTCATAGATGGGATAGTTAAGTTGAGCACCAGAGAGTTTTTCACTAAAATATGCAATAGCTCGTTTTTCTTGCATCAAAACTCCACCAATTTCGGTACCACTTGCATTGCAATGAACCTCAAAAGTTTTGTCAAAGTTGGGTAAAGCAAGAATCAGAGCATGAGTAAGCAAAGATTTGAGCTCATCAAAAGCGGTAGATTGCAAAGGTCTCCAAACAAAAGGAGCATTTTTCTTACTCAGTGCATGCAAAGGTGTGGCGATGGTGCTAAAGTTTTTCACAAAGCGATGATAGAAACCCGCAAGGCCAAGAAAGCTACGCACTTGTTGCAAATTAGTGGGTTGGTGATAGAGGCAAAGGTGTCCCAATGTTTCAATGAGATGGTGGCTATCGTTTTCTGTGGGAGTCTACCTTGACAATCCGACTACGAACATGCGAGACGTCGCGCCTTAGCAATCGCTAAACCAACTTCCGAGGGGTTATTGACCATGCCGGAGCACGATCAACCTGACCACGAGGGTCTATTTCCTGCGAGCAAACGAAGAACAAGCAAGAAACTGAGATTGCAATCTGGATATTGCGAATATAAGATGAAAGCTTTATTGATGAAGGTGGGGTTCTATGACGTCTTTGTCTGGTCGTTGAACACAAACGAAGTACACGAAGTTGCAGCTATGGCGAACTTTACTCTAAACAAAACCCCAAAGTCTAAACGACGCCCTAAGGGTTGTATATATGGAGGAAGAGGGGGGAATTTTGTGGCCCTTGGGGAAGGGTTCTGAAACCAACCCTATCTCTTGTTTCCCCACACATACGGTCTCTAAAAACAGCCTATACTCAAGTATTTCGAAGTTACATGGGCCTGGCCCAATAATAAGGTGACGCAGCACCTAGAATAGCCTCTGGATGAAAGTTATGAAGTAGCATATTTTATATTTCGTCCAAGGCTTCGTGCACTCATTATGGTGGCTTCAACGTCCTAAAATCATCACTTGTAACTCCGTTCTTGTTCCCCTTGCACATGCCATCATCTCCATGCTTCTTGCTCCAATGTTCATCCTTCTCCAAGCTAGGCCCTTCATTTGTAAGAAAAACAAATGTATCCAATTTAGGCAGCATCATATTCTCATGAACATTAGAATCATTACCAAGAAACGAAAGTACCTGGTAATTTAATTGGCATGCGCGAGCTCTAGTAATTGGTCCAGTATGTATAGCAGCAGGGGCTGTGGGTGCAACAATGGTATTGATGTCCTCATCATCCTCCCCTTCTTGAAATGAAGTCGTCCTCGATGGAAGCTCATCTTCCTCACCCAAATAAGGCTTCAAATCTGCAATGTCAAAAGTGGGATTAACCCAAAAATCTGCAGGCAGCTCAAGTTTATATGCATTATCATTTATTTTCTCTAACACCTTAAAAGGACCATCAACATGAGGCATTAGCTTTGATTTGCGCAAATCAGGAAATCTATCCTTACACAAATGTAACCAAACAAGATCTCCAGGTGCAAACACAACATGTTTTCTACCCTTATCTCCAGCAAGTTTATATTTAGCATTCATACGCTCAATGTTTTCCTTAGTTAACTCATGCATTTTTAAAATCAATTCAACACGTTGTTTAGCATCAAAATTAACCTTCTCCGAAGATGGAAGAGGCAACAAATCAATAGGTGCATGAGGTAGGAAACCATACACAATTTCAAAAGGGCACATCTTAGTAGTAGAATGCAATGAACGATTATAAGCAAATTCAATATCAGGCAAGCATTCTTCCCACATTTTCTTATTATTCTTCAAAACAGACCTAAGCATAGTAGACAATGTTCTATTGACTACTTCAGTTTGTCCATCAGTTTGGGGGTGACAAGTAGTACTAAAAAGCAGTTTAGTCCCCAACTTAGCCCATAAGCATCTCCAAAAGTGGCTAAGAAATTTAATATCACGATCTGAAACAATAATATTTGGCACACCATGCAAGCGAATAATTTCACGAAAGAACAAATCAGCAACATTAACATCATCATCGCTTTTATGACATGGTATAAAGTGTGCCATTTTTGAGAATCTATCAGCGACAACAAATATGCTATCCCTCCCCTTCTTTGTTCGAGGTAAACCTAAAACAAAGTCCATAGATATATCCTCCCAAGGAACACTAGGTACAGGCAATGGCATATATAAACCATGAGGATTGAGTCATGACTTAGCTTTTTGACATGTAGTGCAGCGAGCAACAAAGCGCTCAACATCCCGTCTCATCTTTGGCCAAAAGAAATGTGTAGCAAGTATGTCCTCCATCTTCTTCACGCCAAAGTGTCCCATTAATACTCCTCCACGCGCCTCCTGCAACAACAAAAGACGAACGGAGCTAGCTGGAATGCATAGCTTGTTAGCATGGAACACAAATCCATCATTAACGACGAACTTGTTCCATGTTGTACCTTCGTTACAATTCTGCAATACATCTTTAAAATCAGCATCATGCACATATTGATCTTTGATGGTCTCCAAACCAAATATTTTGAAGTCAAGTTGTGAAAGCATAGTATAGCGACGAGACAATGCATCAGGCAGACAATGCATCAGCAATAACATTTTCTTTACCCTTCTTGTGTTTAATGACATAAGAGAAAGTCTCAATGAATTCAACCCATTTAGCATGTCTACGATTTAGTTTAGCTTGACTTTTAATATGTTTCAAAGATTCATGATCAGAAAGTATAACAAATTCTTTGGGCCATAAATAATGTTGCCATGTTTCTAATGTCCGAACAAGAGCATATAATTCTTTATCATAAGTAGAATAATTCAGATTAGGCCCACTCATTTTTTCAGAAAAGTATGCAACAGGTTTGCCATCTTGTAATAACACACCTCCTAATACAATTCCAGTAGCATCACATTCAAGCTCAAATGTCTTATTAAAATTAGGAAGTTGGAGTAAAGGAGCATGTGTCAACTTATCTTTCAACACCATGAAGGCTTCTTCTTGTGCGGTACCCCAAACAAAAGGCACATCCTTCTTTGTAAGCTCATTGAGAGGTGCAACAATGGTGCTAAAATCTCTCACAAAACGCCTATAGAATCCAACGAGGCCAAGAAAACTCCGCACTTGTGTGACTGTTTTGGGCTGCGGCCAACTCTCAATAGCTTCAATCTTGGCTTTATCAACATCAATTCCCTATGGAGTAACAACAAAGCCAAGAAAAGACACTCTGTCAGTGCAAAAGGTGCACTTCCCAAGGTTACCAAACAAACGTGCATCACGTAGAGCAATAAAAACATCACATAAATGTTCCAAATGTTCCTCCAAAGATCTGCTATAAATCAATATGTCATCAAAGTAAACTACCACAAATCGTCCAATGAAAGCATGTAAAACTTTGTTCATTAATCTTATGAAAGTACTAGGTGCATTAGTTAACCCAAAAGGCATGACTAACCACTCATATAATCCAAACTTAGTTTTAAATGCTGTTTTCCATTCATGCCCCAATTTCATACGAATTTGATGGTATGCACTACGCAAATCAACTTTGGAGAATATTGTAGAGCCACTCAATTCATCAAGCATATCATCTAGCCTAGGAATAGGATGACGATAATGAATAGTAATATTATTAATGCCTCTACAATTAACACACATACGCGAGGTACCATCCTTTTTCGGCACTAGAATAGGAACAACACAAGGACTAAGGGATTCGCGTATATAACCTTTGTCGAGAAGCTCCTGTACTTGACGCATAATCTCCTTCGTCTCCTCTAGATTGGTATGGTATGGCGCACGGTTTGGCAGTGAAGCACCGGGAATTAAGTCAATCTGATGCTCAATCCCTCGAATAGGCGGTAATCCCGGTGGCACGTCTTGTGGAAAGACGTCGGCGAACTCCTGCAAAATTTTGTGACAATAGGAGGCAAAGAGGAAGGCACGTCCTCGAATGAAAATAATGCCTCTTTGCACACAAAAGCATAGCAAACAGATTTGCTGAAATCTAGCTCATCAATATCAGATTTGGTGGCAAATAAACATGCACTTTTAAATTTAATTTCAGAAGCAACACTAGATGGTTTATTTGTAGGCTTCATTTGTTGCTCAAATTCTTTTTCCACAATCTGATTTTCACTCTTATTCTTCTCATGTTTTGCTTTATTATCTCTATTAATATCATCTTTCAAAATGGAATCAGGAGTCATAGGAAGCAAAGTAATATTTTTATCCTTATGAACAAGAGTATACTGATTGTTTCTACCATGGTGTATGATACGTCTCCAACGTATCTATAATTTTTGATTGTTCCATGCTATTATATTACCCCTGTTGGATGTTTATGGGCTTTATTTTACACATTTATATCATTTTTGGGACTAACCTATTAACCGGAGGCCCAGCCCATATTGCTGTTTTATTGCCTGTTTCAGTATTTCGAAGAAAAGGAATATCAAACGGAGTCCAAACTGAATGAAACCTTTGACATCATGATTTTTTGGAAGAATATGATCCGGGAGACTTGGAGTTCACGTCAAAAGATCCTCGAAGAGGCCACGAGATAGGAGGGCGCGCCCCCCTACCGGGCACGCCCCCTGTCTCGTGGGCCCCTCGAGGCTCCCCCAACCGACTTCTTTCGCCTATATAAGCCTACATACCCTAAAAACATCGAATTTCAATATAGATCGGGAGTTCCGCCGCCGCAAGCCTCTGTAGCCACCAAAAACCTCTCGGGAGCCCGTTCCGGCACCCTGCCGAAGGGGGAATCCATCATCGGTGGCCATCTTCATCATCCCGGCGCTCTCCATGACGAGGGGGGAGTAGTTCACCCTCGGGGCTGAGGGTATGTTCCAGTAGCTATGTGTTTGATCTCTCTCTCTCTCTCTCTCTCTCTCTCGTGTTCTCTCTATGGCACGACCATTGATGTATCGCGAGGTTTGTTATTATAGTTGGATCTTATGATGTTTCTCCCCCTCTACTCTCTTGTGATGAATTGAGTTTCCCTCTTGAAGTTATCTTATCGGATTGAGTCTTTATTTGAGAACACTTGATGTATGTCTTGCCGTGTTTATGTGTGGTGACAATGGGATATCACGTGCCACTTGATGTATGTTTTGGTGACCAACTTGCGGGTTCCGCCCATGAACCTATGCATAGGGGTTGTCACACATTTTCTTGACTCTCCGGTAGAAACTTTGGGGCACTCTTTGAAGTACTTTTGTGTTGGTTGCATGAATCTGAGATTGTGTGACGCATATCGTATAATCATGCCCACGGATACTTGAGGTGACAATGGAGTATCTAGGTGACATTAGGGTTTTGGTTGATTTGTGTCTTAAGGTGTTATTCTAGTACGAACTCTTGAATAGATTGATCCGAAAGAATAACTTTGAGGTGGTTTCGTACCCTACCATAATCTCTATGTTTGTTCTCCGCTATTAGTGGCTTTGGAGTGACTCTTTGTTGCATGTTGAGGGCTTGTTATATGATCTATCTATGTTATTATTGTTGAGAGAACTTGCACTAGTGAAAGTATGAACCCTAGGCCTTGTTTCCTATCATTGCAATACCGTTTACGCTCACTTTTATCATTAGTTACCTTGCTGTTTTTATATTTTCAGATTACAAAAACCTTTATCTACCATCCATATTGCACTCGTATCACCATCCCTTCGCCGAACTAGTGCACCTATACAATTTACCATTGTATTGGGTGTGTTGGGGACACAAGAGACTCTTTGTTATTTGGTTGCAAGGTTGTTTGAGAGATACCATCTTCATCCTACGCCTCCCACGGATTGATAAACCTTAGGTCATCCACTTGAGGGAAATTTGCTACTATCCTACAAACCTGTGCACTTGCAGGTCCAACAACGTCTACAAGAAGAAGGTTGTGTAGTAGACATCAAGCTCTTTTCTGGCGCCGTTGCCGGTGAGGCTAGGTAAGCAGCACTCACTCACACCCCGTCAACCAAGCTCTTTTCTGGCGCCGTTGTCAGGGAGGTGAGTGCTTGAAGATATATCTTTAGATCTTGCAATCGAATCTTTTTGTTTCTTGTTTTATCACTAGTTTAGTTTATATAAGAAAACTCCAAAAAAATGGAGTTAAGTTTGTCTCATACGCTTCGTCTTTTTAATATCTTTCGTGAGTTTGATGGAAAGGAAAATTGTGCTCAAGTGCTAGAAGAAGAGTGCATTAAAATGCTTGATTCTAAATCTTTGAATGATGAGCATGATTGCAATGTTGTTAGTATAAACTCCTTGAATATCCATAGTATTAATGATGATTGCTCTAGTCATAACGAAAATATCTCTTATGAGCATGTCAACTTTTGTGGAGTGCATGTTTGCATGAACACACCAAATAGGGAAGATATATATTGCAAGAGGCATAAACATTTAGAAACTAAATGGTTGCAAGAAAGGCTAAATGTGAGTGCTGAAAATTTAAAATTCCTTTGCCGTACTTGTGAACTTTGCAATGAACGTGGTCATTTACATCTCCAATGCAAATTGTTTCATGACCGAATCGTGTCCAAATATTGTGATGATTTGATTTCCCTTGCACATTATAATGAACTTAGTTTGCTTTTGGGTTATGAAGAGTTGAAACGTTTAAGTAAGCCTATTCCAGAATTTAATCTTAAGCATTTCCTTGATATTGATCTAGAAAAGATTTATATGTTTTGTGCGGAGAATTGCATTGAAAATCCTTATATTGCCAATTACCTAAATAAAAGAAAGAAAATAGAAGATGATGAGAATATTAATGAAAGGGAAGAGGCTTCCCAATATCCTCCTATTATTTCTTATGATGAATCAGGTAACGAAGATGAGCTTTGTATTCAACTAATCTCGTCAATAAGGAGCTCAAAGAGGAAGGTTGAACCCACACATAATGTGAAGAAGAAAAAGAAAAGAAGGAGCAACAAAGGTAGAAAGGTATCCCTCCCAAATGATGTTGCTCCTACTACTCATTGTGATGATGATAATTGCTTTACTATTGGTGGTATCCATATTTTTAATGATGAGAGTGATTATGCTTATGATATGAAAGGTCCCAAGCTTGGGGAAGCTATGTTTGATGAGGAAGAAATATTTGAGAATATATTTGCCGAAATTAATGTTTGTCCCAAGCTTGGGGATGCTATGTTTAATGAAGATGATATTTTTAGCATCCCAAATTAATGTTCAACTTTAGGAAGTAGTTATCCCACTATTTTGGAGGATGTTGAATCTTATTGTGATGAATATGAAAGTGGATTTGGAAGAGTGTCAACTTTATTTAGTAATTCCACTATCTTGGGAGAGGTTTCAATCGATTAGGATGAGAACGAAGTTGCTACTTATGATGATTATTGTGATGAAACTTATGCTATAAAGAGTAGCGATGATTATATTTACAAATCTTGTCATGATTATGATTACCATTTTTCTGAACATTACTCTTTTAATGTGGAAACAATTTTTAGTGTTCAAGTCTCTTATGATACTTCCACTATTCCGAATGAGAAGAATTTTGCTTATGTGGAAAGTAGTAAATTTTCTATGCTTGTGGATCATGAAAAGAATGCTTTAGGTGCTGGTTATATTGTTGAATTCATTCATGATTCTACTGAAAATTATTATGAGGGAGGAACATATGCTTGTAGGAATTGCAATAATGTCAAGTTTCCTCTCTATGTGTTGAAAATCTTGAAGTTATGCTTGTGTTACCTTCCTATGCTTGTTGATTATTGTTCCCATAAGTTGTTTGCTCACAAAATACCTATGCATAGGAAGTGGGTTAGACTTAAATGTGCTAGTCATATGCTTCATGATGCTCCCGTTATGTTTCAATTCTTATCTTTTATGTGAGTATCATTGTCATCATCATGCCTAGCTAGAAAGGCATTAAAGAAAAGCGCTTGTTGGGAGACAACACAATATTTACCCTTACTGTTCTTGTGTGTCCACATGATTATGCTACTGTAGTAATCATGTTTTATATATTTTGTTTCAATAAAGTTCCAAGTAAGACCTTTAGGATAGCTTACGGTGATAGTTGTGTTGATCTTGCTGAAAATCAGAAACTTTTGCACCCAGTAAATTAGTTTTGTTAATTCACAGAAACGTGCTTTTTATCTGATTATTTTTGCTATGGATTGGTACATGAATTGCTTAGGACTTCCTAATTTGGTAGGATTTGTGGAGTTCCAGAAGTACACGTTTGATACATATTACTACAGACTGTTCTGTTTTTGATAGATTCTGTTTTCTATGTGTTGTTTGCTTATTTTGATAAATCTATGAGTAGTATCAGAGGGTATGAACCATAGAGAAGTTAGAATATAGTAGATATTACACCAATATGAATTTAGAATGAGTTCATTACAGTACCTAAGTGGTGGTTTTATTTTCTTATACTAACGGAGCTTACGAGTTTTCTGTTGAGTTTTGTGTTGTGAAGTTTTCAAGTTTTGGGTAAAGATTCGATGGACTATGGAATAAGGAGTGGCAAGAGCCTAAGCTTGGGGATGCCCAAGGCACCCCAAGGTAATATTCAAGGACAACCAAGAGCCTAAGCTTGGGGATGCCCCGGATGGCATCCCCTCTTTCGTCTTCGTCCATCGGTAACTTTACTTGGAGCTATATTTTTATTCGCCACATGATATGTGTTTTGCTTGGAGCATCATTTTATTTTGTTAGTATTAGCTTTATGTTATTTAGAATAATGTTTTTCTTCTTTAGTTTCGATAAAAAAGTCAAGGATAGCCTTTACCATGCTTATTTTGCTAGTATACATGTTGCTGTTTGAAAACAGAAAGTTTACCGCTGTTGCAAAAATTCCCTAGAAAAGTCAGAGCATGATATAATGTTGAAACCTTTTGAATAATGAGTTCTGATAAATTTACTACAGTGGGAATTTTATTTCATAATTTTTGGAGTTAGGAAAGTATTGATACTCTTGCATTCTTTACAGACTGTACTGTTTTGGCAGATTGCTGTTATGTTTGCATTGTTTGCATATGTTTGCTTGTTTAATGATTCTATTTGAGGATAGGAGTATTAAATATGCAGAGGCATTTACTATGCAATGTTGAATAATAATGTTAGTGATTTGTTACAATAGAAAATGATAAGGTTTTGCATTGATTTATACTAACCTATCTCACGAGTTCTTGTTGAGTTTGTTGTGGATGAAGCTTTTGATAAAAAGAGAAACCATGATATGAGAGGAATTAAGGAGACACAAAAGTTCAAGCTTGGGGATGCCCAAGGCACCCCAATATAATATTTCAAGAAGTCTCAAGCATCTAAGCTTGGGGATGCCCCGGTAGGCATCCCACCTTTCTTCTTCAACAACTATCGGTTAGTATCGGTTGAGCCTAAGTTTTTGCTTCTTCACATGAGTTGTGCTATCCTTGCAATGTCATTTTATTTTGTTTTGCTTGCTGTTTGAATACAATACCAAGATCTGAAATTCTTAAATGAGAGAGAGTCTTCATATAGTTACATAATTATTTAGCTACTCTTTGATCTTCACTTATATCTTTCGGAGTAGTTTGTCATTTGCTTTAGTGCTTCACTTATATCTTTTAGAGCACGACGGTGGTTATATTTTGTAGAAATTGCTAGTCTCTCATGCTTCACTTATATTATTTTGAGAGTCTTTTAGAACAGCATGGTATTTGCTATGGTTACAAAGTTGGTCCTAGAATGATGAGCATCCAAGTTGGGTATAATAAAAACTATCATAGAAAGGAATTGGATGCTATGATCAATTTGATGCTTGATAATTGTTTTGAGATATGGAGGTAGTGATATTAGAGTCATGCTAGTTGAGGTGATTATGAAAAATACTTGTGTTGAGGGTTGTGATTCCCGTAGCATGCACGCATGGTGAACCGCTTTGTGATGAAGTTGGAGCACAATTTTATTTATTGATTGTCCTCCTTATGAGTGGCGGTCGGGGACGAGCGATGGTCTTTTCCTACCAATCTATCCCCCTAGGAGCATGCGTGTAGTGCTTTGGTTTTTGATGACTTATAGATTTTTGCAACAAGTACATGAGTTCTTTTGACTAATGTTGAGTCCATGGATTATACGCACCCTTTCACCCTTCCATCATTGCTAGCCTTTCTTGTGCCGCGCAAATTTCACCGGTACCATACACCTACCATATACCTTCCTCAAAACAGCCACCATACCTACCTATTATGGCATTTCCATAGCCATTCCGAGATATATTGACATGCAACTTTCCATCGTTCCGTTCATATGACACGCGTTACTTTTGTCATATTGCTCTTTGCATGATCATGTAGTTGACATTGTATTTGTGGCAAGGCCACCATCATAATTTTCATACATGTCGCTCTTGATTCATTGCATATCCCGGTACACCGCCGTAGGCATACATATAGAGTCATATCTTGTTCTAGCTTTGAGTTATAATTCTTGAGTTGTAAATCCATAAATGTGATGATCTTCATTATTAGAGCATTGTCCTAGTGAGGAAAGGATGATGAAGACTATGATTCCCCCACAAGTCGGGATGAGACTTCGGACTTTACAAAAAGAAAAAAAAAGAAGCGAAAAAAAAGAGAAAGGCCAAAAAAAAGGCCAAAGAAAAAAAAAGAAAAAAAAGAAAAAAATATAATAAAATGAGAGAAAAAGAGAGAAGGGACAATGCTACTATCTCTTTTTCCACACTTGTGCTTCAAAATAGCACCATGATCTTCATGATAGAGAGTCTCATATGTTATCACTTTCATATACTAGTGGGAATTTTTCATTATAAGAACTTGGCTTGTATATTCCAATGATGGGCTTCCTCAAAAATGCCCTAGGTCTTAGTGAGCAAGCAAGTTGGATGCACACCCACTTAGTTTCTTTTGTTGAGCTTTCATATATTTATAGCTCTAGTGCATCAGTTGCATGGCAATCCCTACTCATTCACATTGATATCTATTAATGGGAATCTCCATAGCCCGTTGATACACCTAGTTGATGTGAGACTATCTTCTCCTTTTTGTCTTCTCCACAACCACCATTTCATTCCACATATAGTGCTATGTCCATGGCTCACGCTCATGTATTGCGTGAAAGTTGAAAAAGTTTGAGATTATTAAAGTATGAAACAATTGCTTGGCTTGTCATCGGGTTTGTGCATGATTAAATACTTTGTGTGATGAAGATAGAGCAACAGCCAGACTATATGATTTTGTAGGGATAACTTTCTTTGGCCATGTTATTTTGAGAAGACAAGATTACTTTGATTAGTATGCTTGAAGTATCACCATTTTCATGTTAATATGAACTTTTATTTTGTATCATTTGGATCTGAACATTCATGCCACAATAAAGAAAATTACATTGAGAATTATGCTAGGTAGCATTCCACATCAAAAATTCTTTTTTATCATTTACCTACTCGAGGACGAGCAGGAATTAAGCTTGGGGATGCTTGATACGTCTCCAACGTATCTATAATTTTTGATTGTTCCATGCTATTATATTACCCCTTTTGGATGTTTATGGGCTCTATTTTACACATTTATATCATTTTTGGGACTAACCTATTAACCGGAGGCCCAACCCATATTGCTGTTTTATTGCCTGTTTCAGTATTTCGAAGAAAAGGAATATCAAACGAAGTCCAAACGGAATGAAACCTTTGGCTTCGTGATTTTTTGGAAGAATATGATCCGGGAGACTTGGAGTTCACGTTAGAAGATCCTCGAGGAGGCCACAAGACAGGAGGGCACGCCCCCCTACTGGGCGCGCCCCCCTGTCTCGTGGGTCCCTCGAGGCTCCCCCGACCGACTTCTTTCACATATATAAGCCTACGTACCCTAAAAACATTGAATATCAAGATAGATCGGGAGTTCCGCCGCCGCAAGCCTCTGTAGCCACCAAAAACCTCTGGGGAGCCCGTTCCGGCACCCTGCCGGAGGGGGAATCCATCACCGGTGGCCATCTTCATCATCCCGACGCTCTCCATGACGAGGAGGGAGTAGTTCACCCTCGGGGCTGAGGGTATGTACCAGTAGCTATGTGTTTGATCTCTCTCTCTCGTGTTCTCTCTATGGCACGATCTTGATGTATCGCGAGCTTTGTTATTATAGTTGGATCTTATGATGTTTCTCCCCCTCTACTCTCTTGTGATGAATTGAGTTTCCCTCTTGAAGTTATCTTATCGGATTGAGTCTTTATTTGAGAACACTTGATGTATGTCTTGCTGTGTTTATCTGTGGTGACAATGGGATATCACGTGCCACTTGATGTATGTTTTGGTGACCAACTTGCGGGTTCCGCCCATGAACCTATGCATAGGGGTTGGCACACGTTTTCTTGACTCTCCGGTAAAAACTTTGGGGCACCCTTTGAAGTACTTTTGTGTTGGTTGGATGAATCTGAGATTGTGTGAGGCATATCATATAATCATGCCCACGAATACTTGAGGTGACAATGGAGTATCTAGGTGACATTAGGGTTTTGGTTGATTTGTGTCTTAAGGTGTTATTCTAGTACGAACTCTTGAATAGATTGATCCGAAAGAATAACTTTGAGGTGGTTTCGTACCCTACCATAATCTCTACGTTTGTTCTCCGCTATTAGTGGCTTTGGAGTGACTCTTTGTTGCATGTTGAGGGCTTGTTATATGATCTATCTATGTTATTATTGTTGAGAGAACTTGCACTAGTGAAAGTATGAACCCTAGGCCTTGTTTCCTATCATTGCAATACCGTTTGCGCTCACTTTTATCATTAGTTACCTTGCTGTTTTTATATTTTCAGATTACAAAAACCTTTATCTACCATCCATATTGCACTCGTATCACCATCTCTTCGCCGAACTAGTGTATTGGGTGTGTTGGGGACACAAGAGACTCTTTGTTATTTGGTTGCAGGGTTGTGTGAGAGAGACCATCTTCATCCTACGCCTCCCACGAATTGATAAACCTTAGGTCATCCACTTGAGGGAAATTTGCTACTGTCCTACAAACCTGTGCACTTGCAGGCCCAACAACATCTACAAGAAGAAGGTTGTGCAGTAGACATCAGTGTACGGAATTTTTATCAAATTGCCATGGTTGACCAAGTAATAAGGAACAAGTTTGCATAGGTACCACATCACAATCAATATAATCAGCATACATAGAGATACTATGTAACATCCCAAATTTCCAATTTGGCATGTTATACATAGATCATCCATGCATATCATATTTTATTTCTTTTTCGTTTGCAATCCTCGAAATCCTAAGCAACTCAAGGACCTTCGGAGAGAGTTGGGGATTTTCCAATTTTCATAATTGAAATTTTTATCAAATATTGAAGACGAGGATTTGATTTTAATTATTTTCTCTCCGGAAAATATTTCATTTTAAAATAATAAATGAGGGGAGATAATATGACTTCTCCAAAATAATTGAAATATCGGAGGAAAAATGTTAAAATCATTTTTGGGATTTTATTTGAGTTATTCGGGATTTTATTGCTCCTAGAAAAATGTTGCATATTTTAAAAAAATTGCATTTTAGGGGCCAAGAAAATTTCATCTTGTTCTAAATATTTTATTTAGACGGAGAAAACTTGTTTTGGAATTTTTAGTTTTTTATTTATTTTTCTAGGGATTTTTCTTTCGGCGGAATGTTTAAAAAAAAATAACCTCACGCCCGACTGGGCCGAAGGCCCAGCCGAGCAGGCCGGCCCAGCCAGCCGCCGCCGCCTTCCCCGCGCACGCGCCGTGCGCAGCACGAACGCCAAGGGCGGGTCCGAGCCGGACTCCACCCCCGGGCGCCCCCTCGCCCAAGCCATCCCGCAGCCCCGCCCCGCCCATTATAAGCCGCCGCCACCGCCGCCACACCACCACCCGCCACCCTCCGCACCCGCCGCAGCCCCGATCCGCCGCCGCCGCAGCCGCTGCCGTCGCCCGCCGCAGCCCCGCAGCCCCGCTGCCGTCGCCGAAGCCCCACCGGAGCCGCCGCCCCGCCAGACAAGCCACCGGAGGTACCCGACCCGCCGCCGTTTTTTTTAAAACAAACCCTTCGTTTTTTTGGAAAAACCCTAGATCGTTTTTTTTCTAGATCGGTTTATTTTTTTCCCGGTTTATTTGTTTAGCGAGCGTCCGTTCGTCCGTTTGTTTTAACGAACGCGTTCTCTGTTTAGTTTCTGTTAACGAACGTTCATCCGTTTAGCAGTTCGTCATTTTTCTTTTTATCGGATTTATTCCGCGATTATTCTGATCGCGATTTCTGATCCGATTTTCAAACCTGTTTATCTTTTCGCTCGTTTATCGGAATCAGGCGATTCAAGCGCCTGGAGTTTCATCTCGAAACCCTCTTTCCGATTAATCAACTCAAACAAGATTTTTCTTCTGTAAAATTTGACCTAGATCCAGAATAGCAAAATGAAGTTGTTTCATTTGCCGTTTGAGTTTCGTTGCTTTGTTTGATTTGATTCTTTTTGCAAACCGGAGTTCTTAAGTTGAACTCTCCGGTCAAACTCTTTTATTTGGAGTTCTACTTGTGCATCTTTGATTGTTGCTTATGTATGTTATTGTTTGCTTGCGCTAGAATTCCCGGAGTGCGAAGCGTGTTACTACGAGTCACTAGGATACCCGGATCGTCAGCAAGGCAAGTAACACGTTGATCATACTCTTTTCATACCCGGTTTTTATGCATTAGATTCAATCCTCAAACATTGCATGATTAGGATGCTTTTAACATGTGGGTATTGGGAAGTAGTTGATGAGGTAGAACCTATTTCCCTGTTTATTATCAAACCCTTGGGAGTTACTTCTACGTTATGCTTATATTTCCATGCTATGCTCGTAGACGTGGATGGGTTTGAGTGATATCCATGACAGATGTGAGATTGATAATTAATGGTTTACTTAAGGTGGCAACTTTAATACACATCTGGGTGGATTGAGGCACCTGGGGTTACCAGTGATTGCCTGTTTTATTTTTGGAAATCCCGGGGTTACCGTGTGATTCTCCTATGGACCGCCACCCAGGCTCAAAGGGAACTGAGTCTGTTCATGCTAGAAACTTCCGTGTGCAGCCGCAAGCTATTATGGGCTCTAGCATAGTTTGAGTAAGTTGCGTGAAGCTCTTGAAGAGGTGGATCAGCAGGTAGTGGGTTTGTAGGTTTGGTATGGTCTGCCCGGAGTAGAGAGTTAATGCTTCTGAAAGATTGTGTCTCGGTCATCCGTCTCTCAAACACCATGCAGTGCGAGAATCAACGGAGGTGATCGAGTCTTGCGGGGAAAAGTGCGCAAACCTCTGCAGAGTGTACAATCTAATCATGGTTAGCCGTGTCCCCGGTTCTGGACAATTCTGAGTATCTAGTACTTGAGTATTCACATGTATCTCAACACTCTTAAAATTAATATTGCTGGGTTGTTAATTACTTTTAATTGGGATCATTGAGTTGGGGTTTACCTTCTCAAATGATGTTTCAACTACCATGCTAGTTAAATTAAAATTGATTCCTTTGTAGTAGGGAAAAATTGGCTTTTCGCAAAACTGTAACCATAGAGCTTTCCACCAGCCAAATATGCATGTAGTGGTAGCATTATTCTGTTATTGCTCTTTTGTGTTACATTGCCAGCATATTCCATGTGCTGACCCATTCTCGGGCTGCAACGTATTATGTTGCGGACTTTTCAGACGAGGAGTAAGGTTCGTAGGTCGTTGCCGTGCAGCTGAGTTATGCCGTTGGAGTTGATGGACTCACTTTATCTTCCAAGCCTTCCGTTGTTATCGCATTAGATGGCCTTAAGCCATATTATTGTAATAAGTTCTCTTTTGAGACATTCGATGTAATAAGTGTGTGATTGCTACTCTGTATTAAATCCTTCGAAGTACTATGTGGTGTCAGCATTACTGATCCAGGGATGACACCTGAGCACAGAGACTTGACCATCTGAGGTCGGGTCGCTACATACTAAAATGCACAGGAACAATACGTGTTACCTTAACCATGCCGCTGTTGTTGAACTATTGGATGTAGTAAGGATGTGGATGTGGTCTTGTGGTGAGAGATAGCTTCTCCACCATCTCCATGCTACCCAAGTTGTTGCAGCTCCCTCCATCTATGATGACGCGCACAGAACATTCTTTCACAACTCCCTTTGTATGGAACAAATTATGCTCTGATTTTGCTCAGCTTGTGTAACCTGCACACTCAAAACACGTTGAGCAACTAAACATTCATACCTGTCAACATCTTCAGGAGCCATGTATTGCGTCTCATGATCAGAATCATCTCCACCGTGTTCTTCACTTGTAATAAGAGCCAAAGTCTCCTCATCATAGTCACTAGCGGACTCATACCCACCATCCTCAGTAGCAATTATCACATGCTGAGATTTGCATTCTCGCGCATAATGTCCTCTTCCCTTACAACGACGACAAATAATATCACTTGTGTGCCCTGTTGATGCCATGGAAGAAGAAGAGCTCTGTCCAGGCCCGACAGGTGCGTTCTTGGCAGATAGTGGTGGTTGTGCCTGCTTTCTTGTATCATGGCTGGATGTGGCACCTGATGGAGGTGCTGGTGCAGTGGAAGTAGAAGATGCACGTGGTGTCCATGATGAAGGTTGACCTACAGAAAAGTTAGTTCGCGCCAATGCTTGTCGATCCTGCACTTCACGTTCAACTTTACAAGCAAGATGGAATAAACGAGTGATATTAGTATACTTCTTATACTCTAGAATGATCTGAATCTCTCTATTGAAACCACCCATAAAACGTGCAAGCATAGCTTCATTCTCCTCAACAATACCACATCTAATCATGCCAGTTTGTAATTCCTGATAATATTCTTCTACAGAATTTTTCTCTTGTCTCAAACGCTGCAGTTTTTGAAGTAATTCACGTTGATAATATGGTGGAACCCAACGAGTACGCATAGCAGTTTTCAAAGCAACCCAAGTAGCTAGAATAGGATATAATCTACAATGTTCAGACCACCATACACATGCAAAACTAGTAAAAGCATAAACAGTAGCAACAACCCATCTCTCCTCGGGATATTGTAAACATGTAAAACGTTGTTCAGTTTCCCAAGTAGGATATATATCAGGAACATATCTACCCTCAAATGGTGGAATATTCAATTTCAGTTTAGGAACATGGTCATGATCTCGTACCTGAGGTGGTGGTGCAGGCCTCCCATTGCGATTATATACCTGAGGTCGACCTGCTGCTGGTGGTGCTGGTGGCTGCACGTAGTTCTGATTTTGATCAACCTCATCCTCATAATCGCCCGCATAATTCTCCTCCTCCTAGGTACCAGCAGCAGCAGTAGCAGGACCAAAGAAGCATCAACAATAGGTACAACAGCACCAAAATTTTGACCAAGCTCAATTGGAACGCGCTGTGCTCGTCCCACTTGATTTGGAAGGCGGCGTTGGAGATGTTGTTGTTGTTGTTGTTGTTGTTGTTGTATTGGTGCGACAGGTGCAGCCGGTGGTGGTTGGGGAAGATGCTTGAGCAATTCATTAAACTTGTTATCCATCTTTGTCTCAAACGATTTCTCCACGACATCTATCTTCTCCATAGCCTCTTCAAATCTGTTTAGCACATCTCCCACCTGGCCACTCATCATTTGCTGAAATTTATCGTGCAACTCCTTGTTCGTCATGTTGTCCCAGTCAATCTCGTCGGCTTGTGATCCTGCCATGGTTAGCAGCAATAGAAACACACAAGAATATTATCCTACAGACTACTAGAAAATGGTGGTGGTGGTGTGTCACAAATCCTTCAAGCGAATCTCAAATTCTTACCAGTTCTTACCCAGCAGCAGGTGATGATCGGCAACCGTTGTAGTCAAAACTCTCAAAGCTTGGATAAAGTGATTACCAGGGAGAGTCAAACGCACGACGTAGATGTATGTGGAGCTGGGAAGGCTTATAATATGGTAGCAAAAAGGGTCAGCAATAATCAATTTAGAGATGCAAAGTTGAAGAAACGCTCAACGACGGTACTGTGCTGGTCCTAGGCTAGACCGTGCTAGAGACGCGAGCCTAGAACACTAACAAAATCACGGCGCGACACGTAATCAAGGGAGGAGCACACCAAATTTTTTTCTCTTTTTTTTCACTTTTTTTGCACTTTTTCCCTCTTTTTTTTGCTCCGCAACAAATTTTTTTCGAAAAAGTCTACAAATGGTCTAAAAACTGCCTAGCCAGAATTTTCCAGACTTAGTGTTATTTTAAACTGGAACTATTTTTCTTGTACGGGTGGCACTGATGTTGGGAAGTCCGACTTGGTCACGACTCGGAGTATGGCGTGATCTGGAAATCAAAAACAAACCAACAAATACTAGACCCGGACTAGGACTGGTGGCGGAGATGAATCTGGTGGAAACTCGGACTTGTGGCGGATATATGTAGGGCGGTGGAACACGGACTGGTGGCGAATTTCTGATGGAGGTGGACTCGGATTATCGTGATGGCGGTGAATATGTGGTATATGGCAGCGGTGATGACGATGGTGGTATATGGCATCGGTGATGACGATGGTGGTATATGGCAGCGGTGATGATGATGGTGGTATATGGCAGCAGTGACGATGATGGTGGTATATGGCAGCGGTGATGATGATGATGCGGCGGCGTGCCAACTTGTGTACATAACTCGAAACTCTAAAGGACTAGACACTAAGACCAGCAACTCGACACGACGATGCAACCGCAAATTCAACAAAGCAAAGACTCAAAAGAGTATGCAATGGCTTAGACTGGTTCAGATAGGATGAACTAACCCTAATTGTTTTTGGCTTTTTCATGGACAATAGGTATGAAGAAACAGACTCGATCTAAACTATGAAAAACTATAAAATCTCACTGAGCAACCTAAAAATCTGATACCACTTGATAGAGGCAAAGGTGTCCCGATGTTTAGATGAGATGGTGGCTATCGTTTTCTATGGGAGTCGACCTTGATGATCCGACTACGAATGTGCGAGACGTCGCGCCTTACCAATCGCTAAACCAACTTCCGAGGGGTTATTGACCACACCGGAGCACGATCAACCTGACCACGAGGGTCTATTTCCTGCGGGTAAACGAAGAACAAGCAAGAAACTGAGATTGCAATCTGGATATTGCGAATATAAGATGAAAGCTTTATTGATGAAGGTGGGGTTTTGTGACGTCTTTGTGTGGTCGTTGAACACAAACGAAGTACGCGAAGTTGCAGCTATGGCGAACTTTACTCTAAACAAAACCCCAAAGTCTAAACGACGCCCTAAGGGTTGTATATATGGAGGAAGAGGGGGGAATTTCATAGCCCTTGGGGAAGGGGTCCAAAACCAACCCTATGTCTTGTTTCCCCACACATACAGACTCTAAAAACAGCCTATACTCAAGTATTTCGAAATTACATGGGCCTGGCCCAATAATAAGGTGACACATCACCTAGAATAACCTCTAGACGAAAGTTATGAAGTAGCATCTTGTATATTTCGTCCAAGGCTTCATGCACTCATTATGGTGGCTTCAACGTCCTGAAATCATCACTTGTAACTCCGTTCTTGTTCCCCTTGTGCATGCCATCATCTCCATGCTTGTTCTTGCTCCAGTGTTCATCCTTCTCCAAGCTAGGCCCTTCATTTGTAAGCAAAACAAATGTATCAAATTTAGACAACATCATATTCTCATGAACATTAGAATCATTACCAAGAAACGAAAGTACCTGGTAATTTAATTGGTTTGCGCGAGCTCTAGTAATTGGTCCAGTATGTATAGCAGCAGGGGATGTGGGTGTAACAATGGTATTGATGTCCTCATCAGTTGGGGCCAAGTTTTAGTTGCTTCAGTCTTAGATTCATCAACATGGAAACCCTTGGAAGAAACAACGTAACCCAAGAAAACAAGCTTGTCAACACCAAAAATGCACTTTTTCATGTTGGCATAAAGACGTTCCTTGCGAAGAGTTTGCGAAACAGCCCTAACATGATTGAGATGCTCTTTCATGGATTTGCTAAAAACAAGTATGTCATCGAAGTAAACCACAACAAACACACCAATGTAAGGACGAAGCACAAAATGCATAAGATGCATGAAAGTACCGGGAGCTTCCAACAAACCCATAGGCATAGCCAACCACTCGTACAAGCCAAATTTGGTCTTGAAAGCGGTTTTCCATTCATCACCTTCTTGTATGCGGATTTGATAATAGTCACTTTTAAGATCAATTTTTGAGAAAATGGTGGCACCGCTAAGTTCATCAAACATATCATCTAGGCGAGGAATGAGATGCCTATAACGAACGGTAATAGCATTGATGGGTCTACAATCTGAGCACATGCGAAAACAACCATCTTGCTTGGGCACAAGTATAACCGGAACGGCGCAAGGGCTTAAGCTTTCATGTACATGTCCATTGTCGATGAGTTGTTGTACTTGCCGTTGGATCTCCTTAGTTTCTTTGGGGTTGACGCGGTAGGGAGCTTTGTTAGGTAGAGGTGCTCCGGGGATGAGGTTGATTCGGTGCTCAATGCCTCAAAGTGGAGGTAGACCCGGAGGTAGCTCATCGGGGAAAACATCTTGGAATTCCTGCAAAAGATAAGATAACACTAAAGGTAGATCGTGAGAGGTGTTAGTTTTTGGTTCCCCGTCCTTGCACACAAGGATAAAGTGCATAACACTCGATAGGTTCTCACACACTTCTCTCATCTCACTTTTGGTGGCAAATAGGACGAAGTTTGTCTTGTCGCTCATCGTGGAGGCACTCGGTTTTGGCTTGTGGCTCTCACTCTCTTTTGGGTGGATCACTTTCTCACTCTTTTCTCCACGATGAATGGCTTGCTTGTCAGCGATCACTTGACTAGGAGACATAGGTCGTAGCACATATTCCCTCCCCTTCATCTTGAAGCTATAGTGATTGGTACGCCCGTTGTGGATGACATCATGGTGAAATTGCCATGGTCGACCAAGAAGGATGTAGCAAACGGACATCGGGACGACATCACACTCCAAAGTATCTTCATATGCTCCAATTTTGAAGGAAACCTTGACCGTATGCTCAACTTTTATAATGCTGGAATTGCTTAGCCATTGGACCTTGTATGGATGCGGGTGCTTCATCTTGACCAACTGTAGCTTGGAGCATAGTTCTTCACTTGCCAAGTTGTGACAACTACCTCCATCGATGATGACCTTGACAGACCTTCCATTGATGCCGGCCTTTGTGTGGAAGATGTGGCATCTTTGGTCTTTGTCTTGTTGATGTTGAAGAGTCGAGACTTTGGAGACAATGAGAGCGGGGCTCGAATCCTCATCACAAAATACTTGATCATCTTCATCCTCGTTCACGCGCCGGTGCATGGCCACTTGCTCAAGGGCTTCCATCTCCTCTTCACTCATGGAGTCATAGGTTCCGTCGTCATTGAGGATCATGGTGCGCTTGTTTGTACATTGGAAGGACTTGTGGCCTCGGCCGCCGCAAGTGAATCACTTGTAGGAGCTTGTCTTGACGGTCTCATCGGTTGGAGTAGATGATGAAGCACGTGGCTTGAAGTTGCTTGTAGTAGGAGGAGGACGACTTGAGGTTGTCGAAGTTTTCTTGTAACTTGACTAGTCGTCGTTGCTTGTAGATGGCTTGGTTGAGGTAGAAGTTGTTGGAGTCATTGAAGCTTGGTTGTTGGAGAAGCCATAGGTCTTGGATGAGTACTTGGCGTACTTGAAGTCATATTGCACTTGGTGTTCCGCTTTGGTAGCTTGATGCACGAGCTCAATGAGGTTGGAGCAGGGTTGGAAGTCGGTAATCTTCTTGATGGGATGATTGAGGTCATTCAAGAAATGTGCCATAGTTTGCTCATCATCTTCCGTGACATTGGCTCGTATCATGGCTATCTCCATTTCCTTGTAGTATTCTTCAACACTCTTTGTTCCTTTGCTTGATTAGTTGGAGCTTCTTGAAGAGATCGCGGTTGTAGTAGGTGGGCACAAAACGTGCTCGCATGACATCTTTCATTTGAGCCCAAGTGGTGATAGGTGGTTCACCTCTTGCTTCTCGTCGCTCAAGGACTTGTTCCCACCATATGAGCACATAGTATTGGAACTCAAGTGATGCCATAGTGATCTTCTTCTCTTCCTCATAGTTGTGCAAATGAAAGATTTTGTCGACCTTCAATGACCATGATAGGTACTCTTCGGGATCATTGCTTCCATTGAACTTGGGCATGGTGAACATTAGCTTGCCCTAACGTTGTTCTTCATTTTGTTGTGGTCGAGGATGGTGATGACGCCCTTGACGTGGAGTATTATCAACCTCATGTTGCTCTTGCCATGGAGGATGTCCATAGTCAACTTGCTCTTGTTGAACTTGAGGTTGTGGAGGAGCTTGTTGAGCTTGAGGAGGAGGGTGAGGAACTTGACGTTGCACTCTTGGTTGGTAGTTTCGCTCTTGGATTTCTTCTCGAAGTGCTTCCTCTTGATTGTGCCGATCGCAGTTGCATTTGGCAATGGCTCGACTTGCTTCTTGAAGGGCACGTTGCGCCTCAAGAGCTTGTGCTTCACGTTATTGTTGTTGAAGACGTTGAGCCTCGGCATCTTGTTCAACTTGATGTTTACGCGCTCGTTCTTCCTCTTGGCGACGTTGACGTTGTCGTTCTTGAGCTTGTGGAAAAGGGTCTTGGTTTGGTTGAGGATGATGTACTTGCTCGTCGACTTGCTCTTGTGAATGATTCCCGTGTAGAGGATAGCGAGATGCATGACGGTCTTGACACGCGGCTCGTCGAAGAGTGTTCGATGTCGGTGTACTTGAGCCGGATAAGGTGTCGTCGGAGTGTCGACTTGAGCGGCTCCGTCTTGAGTATGAAGAAGTGGAAGGAGGGCGGTTCACCAACAAGGCGCGGATCTCATCCATTCTTGCATCGTTCTCTTGCTTGTGAGCATAACAAGATATGCACCACGATGATATGGTATGTATGCTTATGGAGAGTATGATCACTAATGTGCACAAGTCACGTTGCCGGCAATACTCATTGGCTAGTCTCGATGGGTAAGCGATGCAAAAGTAAGGCTATGGTGGTTATCAATGCAATGGCAAGGCTTAGACAAAGATGTCGTCGATGTTACCATCCGTAGTGATGATGAGTAGTCGATGAAGATGAGCGGTGGTGATGTTGATGTCGCGCCGTACCTATTTAGCCGAAACACAATAGGACACGTGAAACCACAACTCAAATTCTCAAACCCAAAGTCGAATGGTGGTACGGAGGGGTATGTCATGGGGTTGGCGGGTGAAGGTGGTGGTGGTCGAAGTGGGGGTGTGCGGAGGTGTAGGTGGTGGAGGAGAAAAACTGCAGAAAATGCAGTTTCAGCAAATGAAGCCGGATGATCCGGGTCAATGTCCGGATGATCCGGGCAGGTCAACTGCGCGCGGGATGGCACGAGATGAACTCAAAAACTGGGAGAATTTTGATGATTTCGTGGATTTTGGTTGGATTTCGTGGGTGAGATGGTGGGGGAAAGGCAAGATCCACGAGTTACACAATGAATCCACGGATCAAAATCAACAAAACATCATCAAAACCAACAGATAACAAAAAAAAAATCTGGGGGCTATTTTTGGTGGGGATTTTCGGATTTAGGACGAAATCAACAAAATCAAGCTAGAAAAAGAGGGGTAGGGGCTCCAAAAACGTGATCAACGTGGCTCATGATACCAAGATGATGTAGGGTAGAACCCTAGAGGCCGATCTTTCACGTTTGGAGCGGATCCCTACGAAGAACACGAGGAGGGAAACAAGGGAAGAAACACGAGAGAACACTCAACCAACGAGAATAAAGTCACACATGTGCTAGATCATTGAAACACAAAGGAGTACAAGATCCAAATCCAACAAAGGATGATACATAGGGTAACCGGTTCTTCTCCGTGAGGAGGTCTTGAAGAGGGTCTTCTCTGAAAGGAGGTCTTGAATCCAACAAGGATCTTCTCCGAAGAGGTGTCGGTCCCTCACGATGGAGTAGATCAGGGTGGATGAGCAAGGCTCTATCTCAAAATATGAGCTATCACAATGCTAAATCTAGTAGAGGAGGAGGAGTCCTATATATAGGCTAGGGGCACGAAGGGGTACATGGGCCTTAACCCAACACACGCACGCAGGCGGGGTCCGAATGATACGGGTGAGGAGCTGGATGATCCGGGCTCTGTCCGGATGATCCGGGTGGAGGCCCGGATGAGCTGGTGACGTAGGCGGTGGCGACGCAGGTCTGGATGTCCAGGCGGGGGTCCGGATGTCCGGTTGGTGTCCAGATGATCCGGGACGTCGTCCGGATGGTCCAGCTTCGGGGTCCAGCTTCGAGTGTCTTTGGGCGAATTAGCCGGATTGTCCGGACCGGGGTCCGGATCGTCCGGGCTTTGTCCGGATTGTCTGGGCCCTCGTCCGGATCGTCCAGCCAGCCTGGGACTTGGCAGTTTTCCTCTCCGTATTCACGCATGTCTTCCGCTTCCGGTTCTCCTTGCTTCCTAGCTTCTTCGTGGCTATCTCCTAGGTACCTGAGTATGCAAAGCGTCTCCATTTGAGGTAGTAGCCATGTCTCGTGTGATTCAAAAGGGAGTTGTGAGAGGAGTGATGTCACCTCGGTTTCGAGAGCTCTTGCACGTGCTCTAGTCATAGGTCCAAGTGGTGTTGTAGGAGATGTAGATGCATCCATGGGGATGATCGTGGGATGCTCCGCATCAAGACCCAAATCCAACAAGGGACAATACATAGGGTAGCCGGTTCTTCTCCGTGAGGAGGTCTTGGAGAGGGTCTTCTTCGAAAGGAGGTCTTGAATCCAACAAGGATCTTCTCCGAAGAGGTGTCGGTCCCTCGCGATGGAGTAGATCCAGATGGATGAGCAAGGCTCTATCTCAAAATATGAGCTATCACAATGCTGACCCTCTCTAGGAGGAGGAGGAGGTCTATTTATAGTCTAAGTGCAAATGGGGGCGAAGTGAAAGGGTACATGGGCCTTGAGGGAGTCCAGTATTAAGGTGTCCTTGGACAGCCGGACTATATACTTTGGCCGGACTGTTGGGCTATGAAGATACAAGATAGAAGACTTCGTCCCGTGTCCGGATTGGACTCTCCTTTGCGTGGAAGGCAAGCTTGGCGATTCAGATATGTAGATTCCTTTCTCTGTAACCGACTTTGCGTAACCCCAACCCCCTCCGGTGTCTATATAAACCGGAGGGTTTAGTCCATAGGACAACGATCATAATCTCATAGGCTAGACTTCTAGGGTTTAGCCATTACGATCTCGTGGTAGATCAACTCTTGTAATACTCATATTCGTCAAGATCAATCAAGTAGGAAGTAGGGTATTACCTCCATAGAGAGGGCCCGAACCTGGGTAAACATTGTGTCCCCCGCCTCCTGTTACCATTAGCCTTAGACACACAGTTCGGGACCCCTACCCAAGATCCGCCGATTTTGACACCGACATTGGTGCTTTCATTGAGAGTTCCATTGCGTCGTCACCAGAAGGCTTGATGGCTCCATCAATCATCTACAACAACGCAGTCCAGGGGGAGATTTTCCTCCTCGGATAGATCTTGTATTTGGAAACTTTGCACTGCGGGCCAACTCGCTTGGCCATCTGGAGCAGATCGACAGCTACGCCCCTGGCCATCAGGTCAGATTCGGAAGCCTGTATTTTGTGGCTGATATCCACGGAGACTTGATCTTCGAGGGATTCGATCCCATGACGGCTGTCCCCTGCCACCACAATGAACATGATCTAGATCTGTCATCCGACCGTGCTCAGGAGATAGCGCCTGTGACCGCTCCGGCCCTAGATCTGGAGCAGACCGTGTTGTCCGAAGACGGGAGGCTTAACCCCGCCACGGAAGCCACAGACTCAGCGGCGCTCGAGCCGCACATAGACCCAACATCGAGCTGGGCTTGTGCCACCAGAACCTCGGAGTCATCTCCGGCCATGGGTTCCGGACCGCGTGCATCCACGTCCATCGAACCTGATTGGGCGCCGATCTTGGAGTTCAGCTCCGCGGACATCTTCCAGCACTCGCCTTTTGGCGACATGTTAAACTCATTAAAATCCCTCTCCTTGTCGGGGGACTCTCGGCCGAACTATGTCCGGCTCGAATGGGAAGTGGATGACAAAGAACTTCGTTTCCCACCCACCGCCCACTTTATAGCCACTGTCGAAGACTTAACCGACACGCTCGATTACGACTCGAGGACATCGACAGTATGGACGGCGATGCCGAAGAGGGGCAAGCACAAAAACCACCACCCTTAGGGCAGTGGACAGCTACATCCTCATACGATATATACATGATGGACACACCTAAAGAGAAGGAGGCCGACGGGGATAATAGCATGCCTGTCGATGATCCCCCCCAAGCGCCGGCGTCCGAAATGCCGACCTCGATCCGGCAAAAGGAAATACAGCAACATTGTGACATACGACGATGATAATCTGAACCAAGCCGAGGACCCCGTAGACCCAGCGTTGGAGCAGGGCATGCGAGAGGATGGCGACACAGTCTGGAGACGTTGTCTGACCGCAGCGATGCCGAACATAACAACTATCAACCTGTCTCTGAAGAGGAGATCAGCTTGGGCGACAACGAATTCGTCATCCCAGAAGAACCATTAGAACAAGAACACCTCCATCAAAGGCTTATCGCCACCGCAAGGAGCTTGAAAAAGCATAAGCAGCGGCTTAAAGCCGCACAGGATACGCTCAATGATAAATGGAACAAAGTGCTAGATGCTAAGGAGAAATACGACGGTAATCACCAAACAAAGAGCTATCCTAAGCGTAAGCTGCTACCCGAATTCGATGACGAGGCCATTGCGCCTGTACCGCCAAAAAACAATACAGCTGACAAGCCTGACCGACCACCTCGTGGTCGAGATAGAGCGGCTAGCAATGCCGCACACAAACCTGCACCCCCTCCTCGTAAAGGAAGGGAGGTCGCAGCTCAGGACCAGACACACGATCTACGTGAAGACCTGGACAAAAAGGCTAGCAAAACCAGGTCCATCTATGGATCCAGGGAACGTGCTCCTATAGGGGATCACGATTATTAAACCAAATACGCTGGTCACTCACCAGTTCGGAACCAATACCGAACATTACAACCGTCGGACACACGCCACGACAAAGCCAAATACAGGGGTGCCGCAAACCCCCTGTGCTTCACCGGTGAGGTGCTGGAACACAATTTTCCAGAAGGGTTCAAACTCGTAAACATCGAGGCATATGATGGAACGACATACCCTGCGGTTTGGATAGAAGACTTCATTCTTCACATCCACATGGCTCGCGGAGATGATCTCCACGCCATTAAATACTTACCCCTCAAGCTAAAAGCACCAGCTCGGCACTGGCTAAAAAGCCTCCCTGAAAACTCCATCGGAAGCTGGGAAGAACTTGAGGACACTTTTCGGGCCAATTTCCAAGGGACCTATGTCAGGCCCCCGGATGCAGACGACGTAAGTCACATAATCCAACAACCTGGAGAATCAGCCCGTAAACTTTGGAACCGGTTTCTCACTAAGAAGAACCAAATCATCGACTGTCCGGACGCTGAAGCTTTAGTGGATTTCAAACACAATGTCCGGGATGAATGGCTAGCCAGGCACCTTGGCCAGGAAAAGCCAAGAACAATGGCAGCCTTAACTACACTAATGACCCGCTTTTGCGCGGGCGAGGACAGCTGGTTAGCCCATAGCAGCACCAGCGACCGCGACACATCTGAAGTCAGTGATGGTAATGGAAAACCATGACACAACAAAAACAAATGTCGAAACAATGAAGAAAGCCTAGACAATACAACGGTAAACGCCGGATTTAGGGGCTCCAGAACCGGTCAATGGAAGAAGCCATTTAAAGGCAACAAAGACGGTCCATCCAACCTAGATAAAATTCTAGACAGGCCCTGCCAGATCCATGGTACTACTGATAAACCAGCCAATCATACCAACAGAGAATGTTGGGTCTTCAAGCAGGCCGGCAAACTCAATGCCGAACACAAAGGGAAGGGACCTCAGAGCGAGGACGAGGACAAACCTCGCCAGCCGAACATGGGGGGACAGAAGAAATTTCCACCAGAGATCAAAACAATGAACATGATCTATGTCACTCACATCCTAAAGAGGGAGCGGAAACGCGCACTCCGAGATGTCTATGCCGTCGAGCCCGTCGCCCCCAAATTCAACCCATGGTCGACCTGCCCGATCACCTTTGATCGCAGGGATCATCCGACTAGTATCCATCACCGGGGTTCGGCTGCCCTAGTGCTCGACCCAATAATCGATGGATACCACCTCACTCGAGTCCTCATGAATGGCGGCAGCAGTCTCAGTCTGATATATCAGGACACTGTCCGCAAGATGGGGATAGACCCGTCAAGAATCAAGCCAAGGAGCACTACCTTTAAAGGAGTCATACCGGGCATGGAAGCCCGCTGCACAGGCTCTCTAACATTGGATGTTGTATTCGGCTCTCCCGACAACTTTCGAAGCGAAGAACTAATCTTCGACATAGCTCCGTTCCGAAGTGTCTATCATGCACTACTCGGAAGAACAACCTTCGCCCATTTTAATGCAGTCCCGCATTATGCTTATCTAAAACTCAAAATGCCTGGACCATGTGGCTTCATTACGGTCAGTGGAAATACGGAGCACTCTCTTCGTACAGAAGAATACACGACGGCTCTATCAATCAAAGCACAAAACGGCCTATTCAAGCCAAGCAACTCATCGGTCGTTAAGACCGCAGACACGGCTAAACGTGTCCAGCGCACACCTCAGTGCGACAGCTCAGATAAATCCAAGCTTGATTAGCAGCTACGCCCCCATCGACCGCCCCATAAGGAGATAAACTCAAAATTCCTTGGGCGGCGTCGGGGGCACTCTGCACGCAAAAAGTCCATAGTTCGGCTCGACCCTGTTTGGACTCCAGAAGTTATCTTCCACGATTCATTAAAACGAACCTGCTTTACTTACGGCCACACCAAATTCTTTTACCTGGTTTTTTCCTTTTTACAGATGGCCATCATACTATACCCTTTAAGGACACTTCACAATAGAGACAAAGGTGCAGACGTGCAGCAAGGCCCCAAATTATGGTTTCTTTTTAGATTAAGACCCTGTGTAAACCTTTTTTATCTCTTTTTGTTTTATACTTTCCTGGCATGTAAAATGTCCAAGAAAGATATCGGCATTATCTGTAAATATACGGCTCGCCGTACTAAAGTGGATGTTATAGAAGCAACTTGGTTCATATTGTGTTTTGAGATTTATACTCTCACCACCTGCGCTCTTTCCCCACGTCGGATTGCCATACATGCCTTGATACCAGGGTCTATCACTAGGGGCTGTATTCAGCCCGGTGTATATTGAAAAGTCTGGACACCTGTAGGGAGTGTTCGGTGTCGCTAGTTTGGCCTTATATGCATCAGCTCCGAATCATGTCTTTGGTCAATAGTTGGGTTGCCCGGCTCCTGTGCTTACTACCTTACGTCCCTCTATATCGGTTAGGGTAGTAAAGGGAGAACTACTGCGATTATGTCCTGGCTTGTCCGGATGAGCACCTCAGTAGAGAAAGCCGAAAACTAACTGTCATGATGCGGCGAGAGCTGGTCAACCACTCGATGACTCATAGGAATCTTTGCGATTCCGTCCGTGTTAAACGAAGGACCGTCCTTCTGGTCACCTATGTAAACGCACCGTATTTGGATAACCGCGGATATACTAGGGGCTATATGGTAGCCCCATGTAGTTACCAGACCTCAAACAGTCTGATCTCTGTGCATCAGTGTCATCCCTGGATCGGTAATGCTGATACGCATACTACTTGAAGGATTTAAAACAGAGTAGCAATCACACACTTATTACATCGAATGTCTCAAAAGAGAACTTATTACAATAAATATGGCTTAAGGACATCTTAATACGATAACAGCAGAAGGCTTGGAAGATAAAGTGAGTCCATCAACTCCAACGGCATCACTGAGTGAAAGATCACGACCTAAGGCACCTTACTCGTCGTCTGAAAAGTCCGCCACATGAACGTTGCAGCCCGAAACGTGGCAGCACATGGAATATGCTGGCAATGTAACACAAGAGAGTAATGAACAGAATAATGCTATCACTACATGCATATATGGCTGGTGGAAAGCTCTATGGTTATAGTTTTGCATAAAGCCAATTTTCCCCTACAACAGAGGAATAAACTTAATTTAACTATCATGGTGGTTGTTAAACATTGAGAAGGTTCACCCAATTCAATCCCAATTAAGCATCAACATTAAACCCAATCAAATTAATTTAGAGTGATGAGATCCACATGATAATCCAAGAACTAGATACTCAAAACGTCCATAACCGGGGACATGGCTAACCATGATTAGTTTGTACACTCTGCAGAGGTTTGCACACTTTTCCCCACAAGACTCGAATACATCCATGGTCGAAGAAACGAGACACAATCTTTCTGAGACAATAGCTCTTTACTCTGGGTGGACAGTTACACCTACTTTCCCCTACACATGCTAGCCCACCACTGAAAGAGGTCTTGCAACTTACTCAACTATGCTAGAGCCCATAATAGCTTGTGGCTGCACATGGAAGTTTCTAGCATGAATAATCTTATGATCCCTTTGAGCCTGGGTGACGGTCCATAGGAGAATCACACGGTACCCCGGGATTTCCAAAAAAAAAACAGGCAACACTGGGTTCCCCAAGTGCCTCAATCCACCCAGATGTGTATTAAAGTAGCCACCTTGAGTTAACCATTAAATAACAATACTCACATCTATCATGGATACACTCACCCAATCCACGTCTACAAGCATAACATAGCAATTATAAGCAACGTAGAAGTAACTCCCAAAGGTTTGATAATAAACAGGGCCATGGGTACTACCTCATCTACTTCCCAAAACCCACATATTAATCAGACCCTAACCACGCAAGTGTTTGAGGATTGATCTAATGCAATAAAACTGGGTAGTAAGGAGGTATGATCAAAGTGTTACTTGCCTTGCTGATGATCCGTGAAACCTAGAGACTCGTAGTAGCACGCTTCGCAATCCGGGTACTCTATCGCAAACAAACAAGCATACAATAAGCACTCAACTAGAAGCACAGGTAAAACTCAAATAAGAGATCTAACCAGAAAGTTCAACTTAAGAACTCCGGTTTGCAAAAATAATCAAACCAAACGAAGCAACGAAACTCAAACTGCGAAAGAAACAAGCTCTATTTACTAATCTGGACTTAAGTCAAATTTTACAGTAGCAAAAACTTGTTTAAGTTGATTAAATAGAAAGAGGGCTTCGATACGAAACTCTAGGCGCTTGAATCACATGATTCCGATGAACGAGCAAAAAGATAAACTAAAACGAAAATCAGGGCAGAAATCGCGATCGAAAATAATCGTGGAAAAACCCAGGAAAAAGAAAAACTGATGAACAAGCTAACGAACGAACGTTCGCTGTCTGCGGCTAATGGGTGGAAACCGTTCGTTAAAATGAATGAACGGGCGTTCGCTAAATAACTAAAACTGGAGAAAAAACCGATCTAAAAAAACAACCGCGGTTTCTAAAAAGAGCCGACGGTTTTCGTCGGCTACCTCGGGACAAACGGCGGCGGCGGTGGCGTACTCCGGTGGCTGCGGCGGGGCACTCCGGTGGTGGGGCAGCTGTCAGGTGGTGGCGGTGGGGTCGGGCGACAAGGCGACGGCGGCGGACGGCGGCGGCGGCGACCTCCGGCGGCGGCGCGGATCGGGCGGCAGCGGCAATCTTCGACGGCGGCGGCGGCGTACCGCGGCGGCGGCGGCGGGGAGCGGGCGGCGCTATGGTTTTCGGGGCGGGGCTTGCGGTCGGGCCTCCGGCTCTTAAAGGGCCGGCCGGGTCGGAGTCCCGGACGGACACGACCCGGTAAGGCGGTAACTTGTTTTAGATAATTCTGCGCAGAAAAACAAATAAAAGAAATACTAAACGGACTCCAAAAATCCTGAAATAATTTTTTCCCGTCCTCTAAAAATATAGCGGACGAAGTGACCATTTTATTTGGGCCTCTAATGCAATTTTGAAAAACGCATATTTTTCCTAATTCAAATAAAATAGCGATAAAACTCCGAATAAAATTCTTATTTGATTTTAATATTAAATCTCCAATATTTCTTTATTTTGGGAAAGTCATTTTATTCCCTCTCTTTTATTTTTATAAAAGAAATATTCGAAGTGAAAATAATTAAAATCAAACGGATCCTCTTTTCAAAATTTGAGAAAACTCAAATATGAAAACAACGAAACCCCAACTCTCTCCGTGGGTCCTTGAGTTGCGTAGAATTTCTAGGATCAAGCCAAAATGCATTAAAATATAATATGCATTGATGATCTAATGTATAACATACCAAATTGGAAATTTGGGATGTTACAAACCTACCCCCCTTAAGATGAATCTTGCCCTCGAGATTCGGGTTGGCTAGAAAATAGGTGAGGGTGGTCCTTCCGTAGGTCTTCCTCTCTTTCCCAGGTGGCTTCATCCTCGGTATGGTGGCTCCACTGAACTTTGCAAAACTTGATAACCTTGCTGCGGGTGACTCAGCTGGCAAACTCAGTAATCTTGACTGGTTTCTCCTCATAGGTCAAATTGCTATCCAACTGAATCACTTCCAGTGGCACTGTATCTCTCAGAGGGATATCGGCCATCTCTGCATGGCACTTCTTCAACTGGGAAACGTGGAACACATCGTGAACTCCTGACAATCCTTCAGGCAACTCCAACTTGTAGGCAACTTCTCCCATACGTTCCAAAACTCTGTATGGTCCCACGAAACGTGGCGCTAACTTTCCCTTAACTCCAAAACGCTGAACTCCTCGAGGTGGGGACACACGAAGATACACTCTGTCTCCGACTTCGTAAACTGTCTCCTTGCGTTTAGAATCCGCATAGCTCTTCTGCCTGGATTGGGCTACTTTGAGTCTGTCGCGAATCAACTTAACCTTCTCTTCAGACTCTTTGATTAAATCTGGTCCAAACAACTGACAGTCTCCAACTTCATCCCACAACAACGTGTCCTACACCTCCTTCCGTACAAAGCTTCAAAAGGGGCCATCTTCAAACTGGCTTGATAGCTGTTGTTGTAAGAGAACTCTGCATATGGCAAATTGTCGTCCCAACTAGATCCATAATCTAGCGCACAAGCTCTCAACATATCTTCCAGAATCTAATTGACTCTCTCGGTCTGTCCATGTGTCTGTGGATGAAAGGCTGTACTGAATTCTAGCCTAGTACCCAAAGTTTCATGCAACTGATTCCAGAACTTTGAGGTAAACTGGGTTCCTCTATCTGATACAATGGTCCTTGGAACTCCATGCAGACATACGATCCTGGTCATGTATATCTTTGCCAACTTAGCACTGGTGTAAGTGGTCTTCACTGGGATGAAATGAGCTACCTTCGTCAAACGATCGACTACAACCCATATCGAGTCATAGCCTGAGCGAGTCCTGGGCAATCCTGTGATGAAATCCATGCCTAGCTTATCCCACTTCCATTCGGGTATCGGCAATGGCTGTAGCAATCCTGCTGGCTTATGATGCTCTGCCTGTACTCTTTGACATACATCACAAACTGCTACATACTCCGCAATATCCTTCTTCATTCCGGTCCACCAGAAACTGTCCTTCAAATCCAGATACATCTTCGTATTTCCTCGGTGAATCGAATACGGTGAATCATGGGCCTCCTGCAGAATCAACTTCCCGATCTCCGGGTCATTAGGCACATATACGCGGTCCTCAAACCATAAGGTATCATGCTCATCCTCACAAAACCCCTTAGCTTTTCCTTTGCTCATCCTTTCCTTGATCTCGGCAATCTCCTTGTATGTCTTCTGAGCTTCTCTGATCTTATCCATCAAAGTAGGCTGAACCTCCAATGCTGCTACATAGCCTTTCAGATCTATTTCCAAACATAGCTCGTGAAGATCCTCTACTAGCTCCTTGGGTAACTCTCGGGTCATGAGTGTGTTGACATGGCTCTTGCGGCTCAATGCATCGGCTACTACGCTAGCCTTTCCAGGATGATAATGCAACCTCATATCGTAATCCTTAATGAGCTCCAACCATCTCCTTTGCCTGAGATTCAACTCCTTCTGCGTGAAGATATACTTCAAACTCTTGTGATTCGTGTACACCTCACAATGGTTTCCGATTAGAAAATGTCTCCATGTCTTCAACGCATGCACTACAGCTGCTAACTCCAAATCGTGTGTAGCATAAATTCAACTCATGGGGTTTAAGCTGTCATGAAGCATATGAAACAACTCTTCCCTCCTGCATAAGCACTACTCCAACTCCTCGACGAGAAGCATCGCAATACACTTGATAATCCTTGCATTGATCTGGAAGAATCAACACTGGAGCTGTAACCAAACGTTTCTTCAACTCCTGAAGACTGGCCTCACATTCCTCAGTCCATTTGAACTTGGTGTCCTTCTTCAACAACTCCATCATGGGCTTTGCAATCTTCGAGAAGTTCTCAATGAATCTCCGGTAGTATCCTACGAGTCCAAGAAAACTCCGGATCTCTCCAACTGACGTGGGTGCTTCCCAGTTTGTCACAGTGGCAACTTTGGTGGGGTCTACTGCTATTCCTTCTCCGGATGTAACATGTCTGAGGAATCCAACTTCCTTCAACCAAAACTCACACTTGCTGAACTTGGCATATAACTGATGTTCTCTGAGCTTCCCAAGTACCAAATGCAAATGCTCCTTATGCTCCTCTTCATTCTTCGAGTAAACCAGAATATCATCAATGAACACCACGACGAACTTATCCAGAAACTCCATAAACACCTTGTTCATGATGTTCATGAAATAGGCAGGTGCATTAGTCAGACCAAATGACATAACGGTATACTCATATAGCCTGTACCTTGTGGTAAAAGCTGTCTTAGGTATATCCTGCTCTCGAATCTTTAGCTGGTGGTATCCTAATCGCAGATCGATCTTGGAAAATACCTTAGCTCCTTGCAACTGGTCAAACAAATCATTGATCATCGGCAGTGGGTACTTGTTCTTGATTGTCACTTCATTCAACCCTCGATAATCAACAACCATCCTCAACGATCCATCCTTCTTCTTCACTAGAAGCGCTGGTGATCCCCAAGGTGACGAACTTGGGCGAATATAGCCTTTATCCTATAACTCCTTAATCTACTTCTTAATTTCCTCCAAATCCTTTGCGGGCATCCTGTACGGTGTCTTAGATATTGGCCCTGTGCATGGCAAAAGCTCAATCAAAAACTCAATGTCTCTATCCGGTGGCATGCCTGGCAACTCTTCTGGAAATACATCAGGGAAATCCTTCAGCACTGGTACTTCTTCCTGTACAACTCCTGATAAGGAATTCACTTGAGTCCTCTTCGGCACATGCCGGGATACATACTTGATCCTTCTTCCTTCTAGGGTGGTGAGCAAAATCAACTTACTGGCGCAATCTATGTTTCCTCCATACCTCGATAGCCAATCCATACCTAGAATCACATCCAAACCTTGTGACTCCAAAATTATCAGGTCTGAGGGGAATACATGCCTACCTATGGTCAATGGCATCTGAAAGCATCCTTGGCTTGCCATATACTCCGCTCCTGGCAAGCTTACTAACATAGGTGTTCTAAGAACTTTAGTGGGCAGTTTATACCTATCCACAAATCCCCTTGATATGTATGAATGCGATGCACCAGTATGAAAAAGAATGACTGCAGTAAATGACTTAACCAAAAACTTACCTATTACTTCATCTGGCTGTGCTTCAACCTCCTCCACATTAACGTGGTTCACCTGTCCCCTGTTGAAAGGGTTCAGCTTCTTCCCAGAGCTTCCATTGCCATTTCCATTCTTGGCTTCAGGACATTCATTGGCATAATGTCCAGTCTTTTGGCACTTGTAGCAAGTAATGTGACTTAGATCCTTCTTGGCAGGTGTTGCTGGGTTGGAACGGTTTTGTCTGTTGCTTCCTCCATTACCATTCCCATTCTTGGGGCCACTATGGTTGTGCGAACTTCCTCCATTGTGATTGTGACTTCCACCGTTATGTTGAAGGGGTCCTCCCGAGTTGGGGTAAAACGAGGCCTCTGCCGAGCTCCAGAATTGTACTTCCCTTGTCCATACTTCCTCTCACGGTTGTCAATCTGCTGCTGCTTCCCTTCAATCACGAGAGCTCTATCTACCAACTCCTGGTAGTTGTTGAAGGTTGCCACCATCAACTGCATGCTCAACTCATCATTCAGTCCTTCCAGAAACTTCTCCTGCTTAGCTACATCCGTAGCAATGTCATCTGGGGCATAACGTGCTAACTTACTAAAACCATCCACATACTGGCCAACTGTACGTCCTCCTTGGCGCAAGTTGTGAAACTCACACTTCTTCATGGCCATAGCTCCTGCTGAAACATGGGCACTACGGAAAGCCTGCTGAAACTGGTCCCATGTGACAGTGTCGACAGGGTGAGTAGCTGTGAAATTCTTCCACCATGATGCTGCGGGTCCATCAAGTGGATGTGCGGCAAAACACACTCTCTCCGCATCTGTGCATCCTGCAGTGGTCAATTCCCTTCCAATCTTGCGGAGCCAATCATCTGCAACTATCGGCTCGGTTCTACTGGAGAACACCGGCGGATTCAGCCTCAGGAAACGGGCTAAGTGATCAACAGGTGGTGGTGGTGGGTTGTTGTTGTTGTTGTTCCCCTGATTCTGATTCTATACTAGTATCTGCATCAATGCATTCTGCTGCTGGATCAACTGAGTGAGCTCCGGCGGGAAAGCAAATCCATTGTCGCGTCCTGGAGGCATCTGATGGGTTTAGAAAAGATGAGAAAATAGAATAGAAATAGATCTAGAGGGAAAACACTACCCATATGCACATGAGACAAACACAATCATATCACTTCAATCAATTCAAACAAGGGCATACATCGGCTAACTATCGTTACAAAAGTGCTCGGACTATACTATATACATGGGGGAATACTACTACTGATATGGTGGCTGACTAGAAAAATTGATTGGTCGAAGACTCCATGATATCTGCTCTAGTCTCATCAACATAGTCATCATCGCTATCATCAGGGTCTGAGTCGGTGTCGTCGATGATGATGTAGTTCTCCGGGCAAGTGGAATCGTCGTCATCTCCTCCTAGCATGGGGTCTCCCATGAATATTCCTAGCTTCTTCTTCAGATCGTCATTCTTCTCCACGAGTATCGTCATTTCCTCCTCATATCCATCACGTGTAGTCTTGAGTTCTTCTTCTAGCTCTGTGATCCTGGTCATTACCTTCTTCAGATCTATCATGCATGCGCACATCTGGTTCTCCTGCCGACGAATATGCTGGTTTAACTCCTGGATGAAAGCTGCAATAGATATATCCTTCCTGGTGTTGATCATCTCCCATTGCTCATCTCGGAACCCACAAATCTGGTATATTGTATCCTTGAGATCCTTGTGGTAAACTTCTCCAATGCGTCCCATGGTGATGTGGGCTGCCATGCTCTTTCCTAGACTCTAGGTTGGTGCATCAAAAGAAAACTCTATGGGCTCAGTGACTGGCCTGAACGTCCTTCCTGGAACTTGAACTCGAATCATCCAACGCTCCTCTTCTGGTAAAGTGGCGATGTAGGTCCCGGTGAAGCTTGGTAGTCTGATATTCAGGTATCTAGTGACTTCCTTCAAGTGGCGTCCAAAAGGTGTATCTTCATCCGGTTGCGTGAACTTGTTCCTTGCATCCGCCATCCTAAAGAGTAGAAAAGGGAGAGGAGTCAGAAATGAGAAGAGAGTAGTGATCTAGGGCTTTAGCTTAGTGGTCGTGTCCTACAGTCAGCGTGTGCTTTGATACCATCTTGTAGCGACCAGACCTCAAAAAGTCTGATCTCTCTGCACCAGTGTCATCCCTGGATCGGTAATGCTGACACGCATAGTACTTGAAGGATTTATAACAGAGTAGCAATCACACACTTATAACATCGAATGTCTCAAAAGAGAACTTATTACAATAAATATGGCTTAAGCCCATCTAAATACGATAACAGCGGAAGGCTTGGAAGATAAAGTGAGTTCATCAACTCCAACGACATCACTGAGTGAAAGATCACGACCTAAGGCACCTTACTCGTCGTCTGAAAAGTTTGCAACATGAACGTTGCAGCCCGAAACGGGTCAGCACATGGAATATGCTGGCAATGTAACACAAGAGAGTAATGAACAGAATAATGCTATCACTACATGCATATATGGCTGGTGGAAAGCTCTATGGTTACAGTTTTGCATAAAGCCAAATTTTCCCTACAACAAAGGAATAAACTTAAATTAACTATCATGGTGGTTGTTAAACATTGAGAAGGTTCACCCAACTCAATCCCAATTAAGCATCAACATTAAACCCAATCAAATTAATTTAGAGTGATGAGATCCACATGATAATCCAAGAACTAGATACTCAAAACGTCCATAACTGGGGACACGACTAACCATGATTAGTTTGTACACTCTGCAGAGGTTTGCGCACTTTTCCCCACAAGACTCGAATACATCCAAGGTCGGAGAAACAAGACATAGTCTTTCGGAGACAATAACTCTTTACTCTGGGTGGACAGTTACACCTACTTTCCCCTACATCTGCTAGCCCACCACTAAAAGAGGTCTTGCAACTTACTCAACTATGCTAGAGCCCATAATAGCTTGTGGCTGCACACGGAAGTTTGTAGCATGAATAATCTTATGATCCCTTTGAGCCTGGGTGGCGGTCCATAGGAGAATCACACGGTACCCCGGGATTTCCAAAAAAACAGGCAACACTGGGTTCCCCAGGTGCCTCAATCCACCCAGATGTGTATTAAAGTAGCCACCTTAAGTTAACCATTAAATAACAATACTCACATCTGTCATAGATACACTCACCCAATCCATGTCTACAAGCATAGCATAGCAATTATAAGCAACGTAGAAGTAACTCCCAAAGGTTTGATAATAAACAGGGCCATAGGTACTACTTCATCTACTTCCCAAAACCCACATATTAATCATACCCTAACCATGCAAGTGTTTGAGGATTGATCTAATGCAATAAAACTGGGTAGTAATGAGGTCTGATCAAAGTGTTACTTGCCTTGCTGATGATCCGTGAAACCTAGAGACTCGTAGTAGCACGCTTCGCACTCCGGGTACTCTATTGCAAACAAACAAGCATAAAATAAGCACTCAACTAGAAGAACGGGTAAAACTCAAATAAGAGATCTAACCAGACAGTTCAACTTAAGAGCTCCAGTTTGCAAAAAGAATCAAATCAAATGAAGCAACGAAACTCAAACTGCGAAAGAGACAAGCTCCATTTACTAATCTGGACTTAAGTCAAATTTTTACAGTAGCAAAAACTTTATTAAGTTGATTGAACAGAAAGAGGGCTTCGAAATGAAACTCTAGGCGCTTGAATCGCCTGATTCCGATGAACGAGCAAAAAGATAAACTAAAACGAAAATCAGGGCAGAAATCACGATAAAAAATAATCGCGGAAAAACCCTGGAAAAGAAAAACTGACGAATAGGCTAATGAACGAACGTTCGCTGTCTGCGGCTAACGGGTGAAAACTGTTCGTTAAAATGAACGAACGAACGGGTGTTCTCTAAATAACTAAATCGGAAAAAAAATAAACCGATCAAAAAAAAACAACCGCGGTGTCTAAAAAAAACCGACGGTTTTCTAACGAAAACCGCGACAACCTCGGGATGAACGGCGGTGGCGGTGGCATACTCCGGCGGTGGCGGTGGGGCACTCCGGCGGCAGGGCGGCGGTCGGGTGGTGGCGGCGGGGTCAGGCGACAAGGCGGCGGCGGCGGGGCGACGGGGCGGCGTGGATCGGGCGGCGGCGGCGATCTCCGGCGACAGCGGTGGCGTATCACGGTGGCGGCGGCGGGGAGAGGGCGGCGGTAGGGTTTTTGGGGTGGGGCTGGCGGCCGGGCCTCCGGCTCTTAAAGGGCCGGCCGGGTCGGAGTCCCGGACGGACACGACCCGGTAAGGCGGTAACTTTTTTTTAAACAATTCCGCGCAGAAAAACAAATAAAAGAAATACTAAACGGACTCCAAAAATCCTGAAATAAATTTTTGCTGTCCTCTAAAAATATAGTGGACAAAGTGAATATTTATTTGGGCCTCTAATGCAATTTTGAAAAACGCATATTTTTCCTAATACAAATAAAATAGCGATAAAACTCCGAATAAAATTCTTATTTGACTTTAATATTAAATCTCCAATATTTCTTTATTTTGGGAAAGTCATTTTATTCCCTCTCTTTTATTTTTATAAAAGAAATATTCAAAGAGAAAATAATTAAAATCAAATGGATCCTCTTTTCAAAATTTGAGAAAACTCAAATATGAAAACAACGAAATCCCCAACTCTCTCCGTGGGTCCTTGAGTTGCGTAGAATTTCTAGGATCAAGCCAAAATGCAATAAAATATGATATGCATTGATGATCGAATGTATAACATACCAAATTGGAAATTTTGGATGTTACACCCCACCGTCAAACTCCCATGGCTAAGTGAAAGTGTTAAAGCTCTATAGTCCGATTGCCTAGTTCGCCACACTAACACCTCCTTAACGGACCAGGACGTTGGGTCAAGTGTGATCAAGTGCTTTTCCGAAAACCCCCGCGTTATAGGCGAGGGGGTTGAAGCCGTCCAAACTTTCAGATTGTATACATAAAAAAGACGGCCGCACAGGAGGCAACAAAACTTTTCAGGCAAAAAGTAAAAAAAAAACATAGCCTTGAAAATATCATAATATTGTTATTACAATTTTGATACACTTTACTCGAATATTTTTCGAGCACTGACCCTCTATCAAGCAGGCACCCTCTAGGACATCTTCAAAGTAATGTTCTGGCATGTTAAGGTCCTTGCCTTCGGGTGGACTCTGCGCTGCAATATCGGTGGCCTTCATCTTCGCCCAGTATATCTTGACACAGGCAAGGGCCATCCGTGCACCTTCTATGCATGTTGACCGCTTCACAGCATCGATACGTGGCACCGCATTAACAAGTTGCCGCACCAAATCGAAATAACTATTCAGAATGGGCTCAGTTGGCCACAGCCGGGCTATGACGTCCTTCATGGCAATACTAGACATCTTGTGGAGCTCGGCCCACTGGGCCTTATGCTCATTCAACAGTGGACGCTTTGGCGTGTCAAATTGCGACCAAAATAGCTTTTCCGTCACATGTCCTTCTTGCGCGTGGAAAAACTGATTCGCATTAGCTGCACTCTTTGGCAGGTCCATAAAGGCGTCTGGAGAACTCCATAGTTGATTAAGCGGCACATACTTCGGATCGCCAAACTTAGTTTGCAATAAAAAGGGCTTACCAGCCGCGATTTCCCCAGCTTGTCGGATCTCCTCCCGAGCTGCTCTAGACTCAGACCGGGCTTCCTTTGCCTCTTGTAAGGCCTTGTCAAGATCGACCGCTTTAGTTTTGTTATCTTTCACAAGAACTTGGCATCGGCTAGTGGCATCCTTCAGCTCAAGTGCCATAGTAGATATTCTCTCCTCGCACTAATGCCGAGCGGTCTGCTTGGCTTTTAATTCGGCGGCTACCTTTTCGGCAGCTGCATTACTCATCCTGGCTAGCTCCTTGGCCGGGCAAGTTCTGCACGAAGGGTTTCAACTGCGGCGGCACTATCTGCAGTTATGCATATACAAATTCTCAATATCACGCTCATTTTATAATACTAGCATGTACTGAATGCCCCAAAGACATACCCTACGCCTCGTTGAGCCGCCTGTTAATTAGCGTGATGTCATCATCCGCCACATCAGCTTTCTGCTTCAGATGTGCTACCTCTGTAGCTTGGGCAGTCGCCACAGATGTAACAACCTGTGTTTCAATTAGTCAGATCATTTCTTGGGCATATCTTTTTGATCCTCTGATCGCATCCCTTTGATGTCAACTAGAGTCTCAGGGGCTACTATCTATACACAGGTGCAATTTGCACTTATAATATAATTGAAATTACACTACGTACCTCGAAGCCTCTTAGTAGGCTCATAAAGGCTTCGTTCAGTCCGCTTTTCATGGACCGAACTCTTTCAACCATCGTACTCATCAAGGTACGATGTTCATCTGGGATGGACGCATGTTGCAACATGTCCATCAATGTATCCAGCGCTTCCGGATCCGGAACAGGTTGCATCATCCCTCAGACATTCTATAGTCCGGGACTTTTGTTGTTCCCCGTAGAGGCTGCATACCCCTGACTCTGGGCGGCCGAAGTATTACCTTCGGCCCCGGTCTTCACCACCCCTCGCGCCACTCGTTGATTAGGAAAGATCCTCTGGGATGACACCTCGGCGTCGTCTACCTTATCAGGCAGGGAGATTTGTGGAGGCATCTTGCTCTCCATCATCTCCGGAAGAAGATCCCCCGAAGAGGAGGACTGTTGAGGAGGGCTGCGTGCCAGACTATAAACATGTATTTAAAATATTACCCTTATAGCCAGGAAAGAACGGGATATGTTTAAAACACCTTGGTTCACTTACGATTCGGCTAAGGCCCTATCTTTACGGAGTAACTGCGAGTCAACATCGCCCCTGACTGGGATACCTTCCCCCGCTTAGAAGTTTCTCTCTTCGAAGTCTTCGGAGGCGGTCCTTTTCTTCCCATGAGGAGAAGGAATGTCAGTTCGTCCTTCCCTTCCACCTTCAGAAGTGGAAGTTCCAATCTCCCCGGACAAATTGCCTAGTGTGCCTCCAGAGTGGAGGCCACCTTGGGCCTCTTTGCGCTCCTCCTTATCTTCCCCCGCCGGCAGTTGATAAGGTGTCGGAGCTAGCATCCTTGTTAACACCGGATCGACTGAGTCTTCGGGAAGTGGAGCCGAACACCTGACTCTCTCCGCCTTCTTTAACCAGCTTTGGCCGGGTAAGGCTTTATGAGTACATTGTTATGAGGAATCTGACAAAACTATGTTCGGGAGTTAAGTGCTTACCAGGGTATCTGGATGATTGCAGTCAAGACCAATGTCTTCCGTAGTATACGACCACTATTTTCGTGCGCCGAAGAACAATTTCCACATCTCTCTGAGCATCATGCCGGAGAGGTGCTGAAGAGTCCGTGGACCTTCCGGATTGAACTCCCACATGAGAAGAGGGCGTCGCTGACAGGCTAGGATCCGGCGGACTAGCATTACTTGGATTACGTTGATAAGACCGGTGTCCTTCTCAATGAGGCTTCGGACACGACTTTGCAGCGTCCGCACTTCATCAATAGATCCCCAGTCCAGCCCTTTGTTGACCCATGATGCAAGCTGAAGCGGAGGGCCAGATCGAAACACAGGTGTGGCAGCCCACTTTTTACCACGGGGTTCGGTGATGTAAAACCACTCCCGTTGCCATAAGTCAGAAGATTCTGCGAAAGATCCCTTTGGCCGAGGAGAAGTGGTGAGTTTGCTTATTGAAGCGCCTCCGCACTCCGCTTGTTTCCCGTTGATTAATCTCGGTTTCACGTTGAAGGTCTTGAGCCATAAGTCGAAGTGTGGGGAAATATGGAGGAAGGCCTCGCACGTGATGATAAACGCTGAGATATGAAGGAAGGAGTCTGGAGCTAGATCAGGGAAATCCAGCCCGTAATAAAACATAAGCCCCCGAACAAAGGGGTGGAGAGAAAACCCAAGCCCTCGAAGGAAGTGAGAGATGAACACAACCCTCTCATTGGATCTGGGAGTGGGAATAAGCTGCCCTTGAGTAGGAAGCCTGTGGAGGATTTCCGCAGTCAAGTATCTTGCCTCCCTGAGCTTTGAGATATCCTCCTCTGTGACAGAGGAGGCCATCCACCAGCCTTGAAAGCTGGGTCCGGACATGGCTGGAGGCTCGAAGCGAATGGATTGGCCCTTGAGTGTTGGAACTTGAGGTGGGAGGTGGAGGAAAGAACTAGCATGGAAGAAAAAGGACATGCCTTAGCCACTTTATAAAGGCGACGAATATCAAACGTCCCCTCTGTGGCCTTAAAACATGCTTATTCCCAAGGAATCATGCCAACAGAACGGTTGGGTTACCCACGCCTGTGTTGATGAAAATCCCGTGATAAGGGGACACGATATCTGCTTTGACAAGATGTGCCAATGAAACCGCACCTCAAAATACGGAGCGGCAGGCTAAAAAATAGTTCGAATAATGATCGGGCGGTGGCGTGATGTCACGCTACAAAAAGTTGTCAGCGGATTGGACTCGTGAAATATTATACTCTCTACGGTTGCGTGTGGTACTTGTTTTGCAGAGTCGGACCCATTTTCTATGTTCGGAAGGTTATGTTGGAATATTCAGAGAAGGAACCCGCCTTGCAATGCCGAAGACAATCTGCGCGCCGGACTCATTGTCATTGAAGCCTGGTTCAGGGGCTACTGAGGGAGTCCAGGATTAAGGGGTCCTCAGACAGCCGGACTATATACTTTGGCCGGACTGTTGGGCTATGAAGATACAAGATAGAAGACTTCGTCTCGTGTCCGGATTGGACTCTCCTTTGCGTGGAAGGCAAGCTTGGCGATTCAGATATGTAGATTACTTTCTCTGTAACCAACTTTGTGTAACCCCAGCCCCCTCTGGTGTCTATATAAACCGGAGGGTTTAGTCCGTAGGACAACAATCATAATCTCATAGGCTAGACTTCTAGGGTTTAGCCATTACGATCTCGTGGTAGATCAACTCTTATAATACTCATATTCATCAAGATCAATCAAGCAGGAAGTAGGGTATTACCTCCATAGAGAGGGCCCGAACCTGGGTAAACATTATGTCCCCCGCCTCCTGTTAGCATTAGCCTTAGACGCATAGTTCGGGACCCCCTACTCGAGATCCGCCGGTTTTGACACCGACATTCGGTTTTGACACCGACAGGCCTCGGGCCCGAAGCTGCGCACACACAGGCGTCGGTCGTCCGACAGATATCGGACGACCGGTGGCTCGCGAGTGTCCGGTCGTCCGGTGCTTGTCGGACGTTCGGTGTTTTGGCTTTGGACAGGTGGCGTCGAACGTCCGGAGGTCTCCGTACTTCTGATGTTTCCGTACTGGACTATTGGTGTCGGACGTCCGTGCACTGATGAGTGTCGGACGTCCGGTGTTGGGCGGTCGTCCGGGCGCTGTAGGTAACCTCGGTTGGAGTCGATCTGGCTGGTGAAGTCTCCAGGCGTCCGACGTCCAAAGATCATCGGTCGTCCGGAGGTCGTCGGACGTCCGAGAGCTGTAGCTTCCTGGCAGCTCCTCCTCTTGTTCCTTGCGTTTGTGTACTCACCATCTTGTCCAATGCTCCTAGCTGATCCATGGCCTTGTTGGGCAACGTAGTAATTTAAAAAATTTCCTACGCACACGCAAGATCATGGTGATGCATAACAACGAGAGGGGAGGGTGTGACCACGTACCCTCGTAGACCGAAAGCGGAAGCGTTAGCACAACATGGTTGATGTAGTCGTACGTCTTCACGGTCCGACCGATCAAGCACCGAAAGCACGACACCTCCAAGTTCTTGCACATGTTCAGCTCGATGACGTCCCTCGAACTCCGATCCAGCCGAGCTTCGAGGGAGAGTTCCATCAGCACGACGGTGTGGTGACGATGATGATGTTCTACCGACGCAGGGCTTCGCCTAAGCACCGCTATGATATTATCGAGGTGGATTATGGTGGAGGGGGGCACCACACACGGCTAAGAGATCCAAGGGATCAATTTTTGTGTCTATGGGGTGCCCCCTGCCCCCGTATATAAAGGAGCAAGGGGAGGAGGCCGGCGGCCTCATAGGGTGCGCCCCAAGGGGGGAATCCTACTCCTACTAGGAGTAGGTTCACCCTTTCCTAGTCCAACTAGGAGGGGAAGGAAAGAGGAGGATGGGAGAAGGAAAGAGGGGGCCAGCCCCCAAAGCCCTAAAACAATTCGGTTTGGGCCTAGGGGGGGCGCACCCCACACTTCCTTGCTGCCCTCTATTTCCACTAAGGCCCATGAAGGCCCATTGACCCTCCCGGCGAATTCCCGTAACTCTCCGGTACTCCGAAAAATACCTGAATCACTCGGAACCTTCCGATGTCGGCAATATAGTCGTCCAATATATCGATCTTTATGTCTCAACCATTTTGAGACTCCTCATCATGTCCCCGATATCATCCGGGACTCCGAACTACCTTCGGTACATCAAAACACATAAACTCATAATATAACCGTCATTGAACTTTAAGCGTGCGGACCCTACGGGTTCAAGAACTATGTAGACATGACCGAGACACGTCTCCAGTCAATAACCAATAGCGGAAGCTGGATGCTCATATTGGCTCCCACATATTCTACGAAGATCTTTATCGGTCAAACCGCATAACAACATCCCTTTGTCATCAGTATGTTACTTGCCCAAGATTCGATCGTCGGTATCTCAATACCTAGTTCAATCTCGGTACCGGCAAGTCTCTTTACTCGTTCTGTAAAACATCATCCTATAACTAACTCATTAGTCACATTGCTTGCAAGGCTTATAGTGATGTGCATTACCGAGAGGGCCCAGAGATACCTCTCCGACAATGAGAGTGACAAATCCTAATCTCGAAATACGCCAACCCAACGAGTACCTTCGGAGACACTTGTAGAGCACCTTTATAATCACCCAGTTATGTTGTGACGTTTGGTAGCACACAAAGTGTTCCTCCGGTAAACGGGGGTTGCATAATCTCATAGTTATAGGAACATGTATAAGTCATGAACAAAGCAATAACAACATACTAAACAATCAAGTGCTAAGCTAACGGAATGGGTCAAGTCAATCACGTCATTCTCCTAATGATGTGATCCCGTTAATCAAATGACAACTCATGTCTATGGTTAGGAAACTTAACCATCTTTGATTAACGAGCTAGTCAAGTAGAGGCATACTAGTGACACTGTGTTTGTCTATGTATTCACACATGTATTATGTTTCCGGTTAATACAATTCTAGCATGAATAATAAACATTTATCATGAAATAAGGAAATAAATAATAACTTTATTATTGCCTCTAGGGCATATTTCATTCTATCTCCCACTTGCATTAGAGTCAATAATCTAGTTCACATCGCCATGTGATTTAACACCAATATTCATATCTGTATATGATTAATACCTATAGTTCACATCGTCATGTGACCAACACCCAAAGGGTTTACTAGAGTCAATAATCTAGTTCACATTGCTATGTGATTAACACCCAAAGAGAACTAAGGTGTGATCATGTTTTTTCTCGTGAGAGAAGTTTAGTCAACAGGTCTGTCACATTCAGATCCGTATGTAGTTTGCAAAAATATTCTATGTCTACAATGCTCTGTACGGAGCTTCTCTAGCTAATTGCTCCCACTTTCAATATGTATCCAGATTGAGACTTAGAGTCATCTGGATCAGTGTCAAATCTTGCATCAACGTAACCCTTCACAATGAACCTCTTGTCACCTCCATAATCGAGAAACACATCCTTATTCCACTAAGGATAATTTTGACCAATGTCTAGTGATCTACTCCTAGATCACCATTGTACTCCCTTGCCAAACCAGGGCATAGTATACAATAGGTCTGGTCCATAGCATGGCATACTTTTATAGAATGACTGAGGCATAGGGAATGACTTTCATTCTCTTTCTATTTTCTGCCGTGGTCGGGATTTGAGTCTTACTCAATTTCATACCTTTGCAACACAGGCAAGAACTCTTTCTTTGACTGTTCCATTTTGAACTACTTCAAAATCTTGTCAAGGTATGTACTCATTGAAAATCTTATCAAGCGTCTTGATCTATCTCAATAGATCTTGATTCTTAATATGTAAATAGCTTTACTGAGGTCTTTCTTTTGAAGAACTGCTTTGAAACACTTCTTTATGCTTTCCTGAAAAATTCTACATCATTTCTGATCAACAATATGTCACTCACATATACTTATCAGAAAGGCTGTAGTGCTCCCACTCACTTTATTGTAAATACAGGCTTCACCGCAAGTCCGTATAAAACTATATGCTTTGATCAACTTATCAAAGCATATATTCCAACTCCGAGATGCTTGCACTAGTCCATAGATGAATCGCTGGAGCTTGCACATTTTGTTAGCATCTTTAGGATTGACAAAACCTTCTGGTTGCATCATATACAACTCTTCTTTAAGAAAACCATTAAGGAGTGCAGTTTTGACATCCATTTGCCAGATTTCATAAAATCTGGCAATTGCTAACATGATTTGGACAGACTTAAGAATCGCTACAGTTTGAGAAAATCTCATTGTAGTCAACACCTTGAACTTGTTGAAAACCTTTTTGCGACAAGTCGAGATTTGTAGATAGTAACACTACTATCAACGTCCGTCTTCCTCTTGAAGATCCATTTATTTTCTATGGCTTCCCGATCATCGGGTAAGTCCACCAAAGTCCACACTTTGTTCTCATACATGGATCCTATATCAGATTTCATGGTCTCCAGCCATTTCACGGAATCTGGGCTCATCATCGCTTCCTTATAGTTCGTAGGTTTATCATGGTCTAGTAACATGACTTCCAGAACAGGATTACCATACCACTGTGGTGCGGACCGTACTCTGGAAGACCTACGAGGTTCTGTAGTAACTTGATCTGAAGTTTCATGATCATCATCATTAGCTTCCTCACTAATTGGTGTAGGAATCACTGGAACTAATTTCTGTGATGAACTACTTTCCAATTCGGGAGAAGGTACAATTACCTTATCAAGCTCTACTTTCCTCCCACTCACTTCTTTCGAGAGAAACTCCTTCTCTAGAAAGGATCCATCTTAGCAACGAATATCTTGCCTTTGGATCTGTGATAGAAGGTGTACCCAACAGTTTCCTTTGGGTATTCTATGAAGATGCACTTCTCCGATTTGGGTTCGAGCTTATCAGGTTGAAACTTTTTCACATAAGCATCGCAACCCCAAACTTTAAGAAACGACAACTTTGGTTTCTTGCCCAACCACAGTTCATAAGGCGTCGTCTCAACGGATTTTGATGGTGCCCTATTTAAAGTGAATGCAGCTGTCTCTAATGCATAATCTCAAAACGATATTGGTAAATCGGTAAGAGATATCATTGATCGCAGCATATCAAATAAAGTGCGGTTATGACATTCGGACACGCTGTGGTGTTCCAGGTGGCATGAGTTTGTAAAACTATTCCACATTATTTTAGCTGAAGGCCAAACTCGTATCTCAAATATTCATCTCCACGATCAGATCGCAGAAACTTTATTTTCCTATTACGATGATTTTCCACTTCACTCTGAATTTTTTTGAACCTTTCAACTATTTCAGACTTATGTTTCATCAAGTAGATATACCCATATCTGCTCAAATCATCTGTGAAGGTCAGAAAATAACGATACCCGCCACGAGCCTTAATACTCATTGGTCTGCATACATCAGTATGTATTATTTCCAACAACTCAGTAGCTCGTTCCATTGTTCTGGAGAATGGAGTTTTTAGTCATCTTGCGCAAAAGGCACGGTTCGCAAGCATCAAATGATTCATAACCAAGTGATTCCGAAAATCCATCTTTATGGAGTTTCTTCATGCGCTTTAGACCGATATGACCCAAACGGCAGTGTCACAAATAAGTTGCACTATCATTATTAACTTTGCATCTTTTGGCATCAATATTATGAATATGTGTATAACTACGATCGAGATCCAACAAACTATTTTCATTGGGTGTATGACCATTGAAGGTTTTATTCATGTAAACAGAACAACAATTATTCTCTGACTTTAAATGAATAACATATTGCAATAAACATGATCAAATCATATTCATACTCAACGCAAATGCCAAATAACATTTATTTAGGTTTAACACTAATCCCAAAAGTATAGGAAGTTTGTGATGATGATCATATCAATCTTGGAACTACTTCCAACACTCATCGTCACTTCCCCTCAACTAGTCTCAGTTTATTATGTAACTACTGTTTCGAGTTACTAATCTTAGCAACCGAACAAGTATCAAATACTCAGAGGCTACTATAAACACTAGTAAGGCACACATCAATAACCTGTATATCAAATATACCCTTGTTCACTTTCTTATCCACCAAATATTCAGGGCATTTCCGTTTCCAGTGACCATTTCCTTTGTAGTGTAAGCACTCAGTTTCAGGCTTTGGTCCAGCTTTGGGCTTCTTCGCGGGAGTGACAACTTTCTTGTCATTCTACTTGAAGTTCCCTTTCTTTCCTGTTGCCCTTTTCTTGAAACTAGTGGTCTTGTCAATCATCAACACTTGATGCTTTTTCTTTATTTCTACCTTCGTTGATTTCAACATCGCGAAGAGCTCAGGAATCGTTTTCATCATCCTTTGCATACTATAGTTCATCACGAAGTTCTACTAACTTGGTGATGGTGACTAGAGAACTCTGTCAATCACTATCTTATCTAGAAGATTAACTCCCACTTGATTCAAGCGATTATAGTACCCAGATAATCTGAGCACATGCTCACTAGTTAAGCAATTCTCCTCCATCTTTTAGCTATAGAACTTGTTGGAGACTTCATATCTCTCAACTCAGGTATTTGCTTGAAATATTAATTTCAACTCTTGGAACATCTCATATGGCCCATGACGTTCAAAACATCTTTGAAGTCCCGATTCTAAGCTGTTAAGCATGGTGCACTAAACTATCAAGTAGTCATCATATTGAGCTAGCCAAACGTTCATAACATCTGCATATGCTCCTGCAATAGGTCCGTCACCTAGCGGTGCATCAAGGACATAATTCTTCTGTGCAGCAATGAGGACAATCCTCAGACCATGGATCCAATCCGCATCATTGCTACTAACATCTTTCAACATAGTTTTCTCTAGGAACATGTCAAAATAAACATATGAAAGCAACAACGCGAGCTATTGATCTACAACATAATTTGCAAAATACTATCAGGACTAAGTTCATGATAAATTAAAGTTCAATTAATCATATTACTTAAGAACTCCCACTTAGATAGACATCCCTCTAATTATCTAAGTGATCACGTGATCCAAATCAACTAAACCATAACCGATCATCATGTGAAATGGAGTAGTTTTCAATGGTGAACATCACTATGTTGATCATATCTACTATATGATTCACGCTCGACCTTTCGGTCTCAGTGTTCCAAGGCCATATCTGCATATGCTAGGCTCGTCAAGTTTAACCTGAGTATTCTGCGTGCGCCAAACTGGCTTGCACCCGTTGTAGATGGACGTAGAGCTTATCACACCCGATCATCACGTGGTGTCTGGGCACGACGAACTTTGGCAACGGTGCATACTCAGGGAGAACACTTTTATCTTGAAATTTAGTGAGAGATCATCTTATAATGCTACCGTCAATCAAAGCAAGATAAGATGCATAAAAGATAAACATCACATGCAATCAATATAAGTGATATGATATGGCCATCATCATCTTGTGCTTGTGATCTCCATCTCCGAAGCACCGTCATGATCACCATCGTCACCGGCGTGACACCTTGATCTCCATTGTAGCATCATTGTCGTCTCGCCAACTATTGCTTCTAAGACTATCGCTACCGCTTAGTGATAAAGTAAAGCAATTATAGGGCGATTGCATTGCATACAATAAAGCGACAACCATATGGCTCCTGCCAGTTGCCGATAACTCGGTTACAAAACACGATCATCTCATACAATAAAATATAGCATCATGCCTTGACCATATCACATCACAACATGCCCTGCAAAAACAAGTTAGACGTCCTCTACTTTGTTGTTGCAAGTTTTACGTGGCTGCTATGGGCTGAGCAAGAACCGTTTTTACCTACGCATCAAAACCACAACGATAGTTCATCAAGTTAGTGCTGTTTTAACCTTCTCAAGGACCGGGCGTAGCCACACTCGGTTCAACTAAAGTTGGAGAAACTGACACCCGCCAGCCACCTGTGTGCAAAGCACATCGGTAGAACCAGTCTCGCGTAAGCGTACGCGTAATGTCGGCCCGGGCCGCTTCATCCAAAAATACCGCCGAACCAAAGTGTGACATGCTGGTAAGCAGTATGACTTGTATTGCCCACAACTCACTTGTGTTCTACTCGTGCATATAACATCAACCTATAAAATCAGGCTCGGATGCCACTGTTGAGGAATGTAGTAATTTCAAAAATTTCCTACGCACACGCAAGATCATGGTGATGCATAGCAACGAGAGGGGAGAGTGTGTGTCCACGTACCCTCGTAGACCGAAAGTGGAAGCGTTAGCACAATGCGGTTGATGTAGTCATATGTCCTCATGGTCCGACCTATCAAGCACCGAAAGCACGACACCTCCGAGTTCTTGCACACGTTCAGCTCGATGACGTCCCTCGAACTCCGCTTTCATGACGTTCAACAATATGTCACTCACATGACGTTCAGCTCGATTAAGCACCGAAAGCACGGCCTCCAAAGCCCTAAACCAATTTGGTTTGGGCCTAGGGGGGGCGCACCCCACACTTCCTTGCTGCCCTCTATTTCCACTAAGGCCCATGAAGGCCCATTGACCCTCCCGGCGAATTCCCGTAACTCTCCGGTACTCCAAAAAAATACCGGAATCACTCGGAACCTTTCCGATGTCTGAATATAGTCGTCCAATATATCGATCTTTACGTGTCAACCATTTCAAGACTCCTCATCAAGTCCCCGATCTCATCCGGGACTCCAAACTACCTTCAGTACATCAAAACACATAAACTCATAATATAACCGTCATCGAACTTTAAGCGTGCGCACCCTACGGGTTTGAGAACTATGTAGACATGATCGAGACACGTCTCCGGTCAATAACCAATAGAGGAACCTGGATGCTCATATTGTATCCCACATATTCTACGAAGATCTTTATCGGTCAAACCGCATAACAACATACGTTGTTCCCTTTGTCATCGGTATGTTACTTGCCCGAGATTCGATCATCGGTATCTCAATACCTAGTTCAATCTCGTTACCGGCAAGTCTCTTTACTCGTTCCATAATACATCATCCTCTAACTAACTCATTAGTCACATTGCTTGCAAGGCTTATAGTGATGTGCATTACCGAGAGGGCCCAGAGATACCTCTCCGACAATCGGAGTGACAAATCCTAATCTCGAAATACGCCAACCCAACAAGTACCTTCGGAGACACCTGTAGAGCACCTTTATAATCACCCAGTTACATCGTGACGTTTGGTAGCACACAAAGTGTTCCTCTGGTAAACAGGAGTTGCATAATCTCATAGTTATAGGAACATGTATAAGTCTTGAAGAAAGCAATAGCAACATACTAAACGATCAAGTGCTAAGCTAACGGAATGGGTCAAGTCAATCACATCATTCTCCTAATGATGTGATCCCGTTAATCAAATGACAACTCATGTCTATTCATAGGGGCAAAGGAGTCCCTTCTTTCCATGAGATGGTGGCTATCGTTTTCTGTAGGAGTCGACCTTGACGATCCGACTACGAACGTGCGTGACGTCGCGCCTTAGCAATCGCTAAACCAAGTTCCGAGGAGTTATTGACCACGCCGGAGCATGATCAACCAGACCATGAGGGTCTGTTTCCTGCGGGCAAATGAAGAACAAGCAAGAAACTAAGATTGCAATCAGGATATTGCGAATATAATATGAAAGCTTTATTGATCAAGATGGGGTTCTGTGACGTCTTGGTCTGGTCGTTGAACACAAACGAAGTACGCGAAGTTGCAGCTATGGCGAACTTTAATCTAAACAAAACCCAAAGTCTAAACGACGCCCTAAGGGCTGTATATATGGAGGAAGAGGGGGGAATTTTGTGGCCCTTGGGGAAGGGGTCCGAAACCAACCCTATCTCTTGTTTCCCCACACATACGGACTCTAAAAAGAGCCTACACTTAAGTATTTCGAAAATACATGGGCCTGGCCCAATAATAAGGTGACGCAGCACCTAGAATAGCCTCTGGATGAAAGTTGTGAAGTAGCATCTTGTATATTTCGTCCAAGGCTTCATGCACTCATTATGGTGGCTTCAACGTCCTGAAATCATCACTTGTCACTCCGTTCTTGTTCCCCTTGCGCATGCCATCATCTCCATGCTTGTTCTTGCTCCAATGTTCATCCTTCTCCAAGCTAGGCCCTTCATATGTAAGCAAAACAAATGTATCCAATTTAGGCAGCATCATATTCTCATGAACATTAGAATCATTACCAAGAAACAAAAGTACCTGGTAATTTAATTGGCGTGCGCGAGCTCTAGTAATTGGTCCAGTATGTATAGCAGCAGGGGTTGTTGGTGTAACAATGGTATTGATGTCCTCATCATCCTCCCCTTCTTGAAATGAAGTCGTCCTCGATGGAAGTTCATCTTATTCACCCAATTAAGGCTTCAAATCTGCATTGTTAAAAGTGAGACTAACCCCAAAATCTGTAGGCAGCTCAAGTTTATATGCATTATCATTTATTTTCTCTAAAACCTTAAAAAGGACCATCAGCACGTGGCATTAGCTTTGATTTGCGCAAATCAGGAAATCTATCCTTACGCAAATGTAACCAAACAAGATCTCCAGGTGCAAACACAACATGTTTTCTACCCTTATCGCCAGCAAGTTTATATTTTGCATTCATACGCTCAATGTTTTCCTTAGTTAACTCATGCATTTTTAAAATCAATTCAGCACGTTGTTTAGCATCAAAATTAACCTTCTCCGAAGATGGAAGAGGCAACAAATTAATAGGTGCACGAGGTAGGAAACCATACACAATTTCAAAAGGGCACATCTTAGTAGTAGAATGCAATGAACGATTATAAGAAAATTCAATATGAGGCAAGCATTCTTCCCACATTTTCTTATTATTCTTCAAAACAGCCCTAAGCATAGTAGATAATGTTCTATTGACTACTTCAGTTTGTCCATCAGTTTGGGGGTGACAAGTAGTACTAAAAAGCAGTTTAGTCCCCAACTTAGCCCATAAGCATCTCCAATAGTGGCTAAGAAATTTAGTATCATGATCTGAAACAATAGTATTTGGCACACCATGCAAGCGAATAATTTCACGAAAGAACAAATCAGCAACATTAACATCATCATCGCTTTTATGACATGGTATAAAGTGTGCCATTTTCGAGAATCTATCCACGACAACAAATATGCTATCCCCCCCCTTCTTTGTTTGAGGTAAACCTAAAACAAAGTCCATAGATATATCCTCCCAAGGAACACTAGGTACAGGAAAAGGCATATATAAACCATGAGGATTGAGTCGTGACTTAGCTTTTTAACATGTAGTGCAGCGAGCAACAAAGCGCTCAACATCCCGTCTCATCTTTGGCCAAAAGAAATGTGTAGCAAGTACGTCCTCCGTCTTCTTCACGCCAAAGTGTCCCATTAATCCTCCTCCATGCGCCTCCTGCAACATCAAAAGACGTACGGAGCTAGCTGGAATGCATAGCTTGTTAGCACGGAACACAAATCCATCATTAACGACAAACTTGTTCCATGTTCTTCCTTCTTTATAATTCTGCAATACATCTTTAAAATCAGCATCATGCACATATTGATCTTTGATGGTCTCCAAACCAAATATTTTGAAGTCAAGTTGTGAAAGCATAGTATAGCGACGAGACAATGCATCAGCAATAACATTTTCTTTACCCTTCTTGTGTTTAATGACATAAGGGAAAGTCTCAATGAATTCAACCCATTTAGCATGTTTATGATTCAATTTAGCTTGACGTTTAACATGTTTCAAAGATTCATGATCAGAATGTATAACAAATTCTTTGGGCCATAAATAATGCTGCCATGTTTCTGAAGTCCGAACAAGAGCATATAATTCTTTATCATAAGTAGAATAATTCAGACTAGGCCCACTCAATTTTTCAGAAAAGTATGCAACTGGTTTGCCATCTTGTAATAACACACCTCCTAATCCAATTCCACTAGCATCACATTCAAGCTCAAATGTCTTATTAAAATCAGGAAGTTGGAGTAAAGGAGCATGTGTCAACTTATCTTTCAATACCATGAAGGCTTCTTCCTGTGCGGTACCCCAAACAAAAGGCACATCCTTCTTTGTAAGGTCATTGAGAGGTGCAGCAATGGTGCTAAAATCTCTCACAAAACGCCTATAGGATCCAGCGAGGCCAAGAAAACTCCTCACTTGTGTGACCATTTTGGGCTGCGGCCAACTCTCAATAGCTTCAATCTTGGCTTTATCAACTTCAATTCCCTGTGGAGTAACAACTTCATTCATTAGTCTCATGAAAGTACTAGGTGCATTAGTTAACCCAAAGGGCATGACTAACCACTCATATAATCCAAACTTAGTTTTAAATGCTGTTTTCCATTCAGCCCCCAATTTCATATGAATTTGATGGTATCCACTACGCAAATCAACTTTGGAGAATATTGTAGAGCCACTCAATTCATCAAGCCTATCATCTAGCCTAGGAATAGGATGACGATGACGAATAGTAATATTATTAATGCCTCTACAATCAACACACATACGCGATGTACCATCCTTTTTCGGCACTAGAATAATAGGAACATTAGAAGGACTAAGGGATTCGCGTATATACCCTTTGTCGAGAAGTTCCTGTACTTGACGCATAATCTCCTTCGTCTCCTCTGGATTGGTACGGTATGGCGCACGGTTTGGCAGTGAAGCACCGGGAATTAAGTCAATCTGATGCTCAATCCCTCGAATAGGCGGTAATCCCGGTGGCACGTCATGTGGAAAGACGTCAGCGAACCCCTGCAAAATGTTAGTGACAGCAGGAGGCAAAGAGGAAGGCACATCCTCGAATGAAAATAATGCCTCTTTGCACACAAAAGCATAGCAATCAGATCTGTTGAAATCTAGCTCATCGATGTCAGATTTGGTGGCAAATAAACATGCACGTTTTAATTTAATCTCAGAAGCAACACCAGATGGTTTATTATTAGGATTCATTTTTTGCTCAAATTCTTTTGCCACAATCTGATTTTCACTCTTATTCTTGTCCTATTTTGCTTTATTAGCTCTATTAATATCATCTTTCAGAATGGAATCAGGAGTTATAGGAAGCAAAGTAATATTTTTATCCTTATGAACAAGAGTATACTGATTGTTTCTACCATGGTGTACATAATTTTTATCAATTTGCCATGGTTGACCAAGTAATAAGGAACATGCTTGCATAGGTACCACATCACAATCAACATAATCAGCATATGTAGAGATACTAAAATGCACACGAACAGTACGTGTTACCTTAACCTTGCCACTGTTGTTGAACCATTGGATGTAGTAAGGATGTGGATGTGGTCTTGTGGTGAGAGATAGCTTCTCCACCATCTCCATGCTAGCCAAGTTGTTGCAGCTCCCTCCATCTATGATGACGCGCACATAACGTTCCTTCACAACTCCCTTTGTATGGAACAAATTATGCCTCTGATTTTGCTCAGCTTGTGTAACCTGCACACTCAAAACACGTTGATCAACTAAACATTCATACCTTTCAGCATCTTCAGGAGCCATGTATTGCGTCTCATGATCAGAATCATCTCCATCGCGTTCTTCACTTGTAATAAGGGCCAAAGTCTCCTCATCATAGTCACTAGCAGACTCATACCCACCATCCTCAGTAGCAATCATCACACGCTGAGATTTGCATTCTCGTGCAAAATGTCCTCTTCCCTTACAACGACGATAAATAATATCACTTGTGTGCCCTATTGATGCCATGGAAGAAGAAGAGCTCTGTCCAGGCCCAACAGGTGCGTTCTTGGCAGATAGTGGTGGTTGTGCCTGCTTTCTTGTACCACGGCTGGAGGTGGCACCTGATGGAGGTGCTGGTGCAGTGGAAGTAGAAGATGCACGCGGTGTCCATGATGAAAGTCGACCTGCAGAAAAGTTAGTGTGCGGCATTGCTTGTCGATCCTGCACTTCACGTTCAGCTTTACAATCAAGATGGAATAAACGAGTGATATTAGTATACTCCTTATACTCTAGAATGGTCTGAATCTCTCTATTTAATCCACCCATAAAACTGCAAGCATAGCTTCATTCTCCTCAACAATACCACATCTAATCATGCCAGTTTGTAATTCCTGATAATATTCTTCTATAGAATTTTTTCCTTGTCTTAAACGCTGCAATTTTTGAAGCAATTCACGTTGATAATATGGTGGAACCCAACGAGTACACATCGCAGTTTTGAAAGCAGCCCAAGTAGTTGGAATAGGATATAATCTATAATGTTCAGACCACCATACACATGCAAAACTAGTGAAAGCACAAACAACAGCAGCAACCTGTCTCTCGTCGGGATATTGTAAACATGTAAAATGTTGTTCAGTTTCTAACTCCCAATTAAGATATATATCAGGAACATATCTACCCTCAAATGGTGGAGTATTCAATTTCAGTTTAGGAATATGGTCGTGATCTCGTACCTGAGGTGGTGGTGCAAGCCTACCATTGCGATTATATACCTGAGGTCGACCTGCTGGTGGTGGTGCTTGTGGCTGCACATAGTTCTGATTTTGATCAACCTCATCCTCATAATCGCCTGCAAACTCATCATCCTCCTGGGTACCAGCAGCAGCAGTAGCAGGAGCCAAAGAAGCATCAACAACAGGTACATCAGCACCAGAAGTTTGGCCTGGCTCAATAGGAACACGCTGTGCTCGCCCTACTGTATCGCAACGTAGAACTGGTTGTGGGAGACGTTTGAGTAATTCATCGAACTTGGCGTCCAACTTGGTGTCAATTGTCTTCTCAATGTCATCCGTCCTCTCCAATGCCTTTCCAAAGCTGGCCATCACCTCTTCCACCTTTTGACCCAACATTTGATGAAACTTATCATGAAGCTCCTTGTTCTTCATGTTCTCCCAGTCAATCGCGTCGGCTGATGATCCTGCCATGGTTAGTAGCAATAGAAACACAAAAGAATATGATCCTACAGACTACTAGGAAGTGGTGGTGATGGTGGTGTGTCACAAATCCTTCAAGCGAATCTCAAATTCTTACAGTTCTTACCCAGCAGCAGGTGGTGATCGGCAACCGTTGTAGTCAAAACTCTGAAAGCTTGGATAGAGCGATTACCAGGGAATGTCAAACGCACGACGTAGATGTATGTGGAGCTGGGAAGGCTTATAATATGGTAGCAAAAGGGTCAGCAATAATCAATTCAGAGATGCAAAGTTGAATAAACGCTCAACGACGGTACTGTGCTGGTCCTAGGCTAGACCATGCTAGAGACGTGAGCCTAGAACACTAACAAAATCACGGCGCTGCACGTAAACAAGGGAGGAGCACACTCTGATTTTTTTTCTCTTTTGTTTTTCACTTTTTTTCCTCTTTTTTTTGCTCTGCAACAATTTTTTTCAAAAAAGTCTACAAATGGCCTAGAAACTACCTAGCCAGAATTTTCCAGACTTAGTTTTTTTGAGACTGGAGCTATTTTTCTACTGCGGGTAACACGAAAGTTCGGGAGTCCTTCTCTGTCATGACTCGGAGTATGGCGTGATCTGGAAGTCGAAAACAAAGCAACAAATACTGGACTCGGACAATAACTGATGGCGGATATGAATCTGGTGGAAACTCAGACTGGTGGCAGAGATATGTAGGGCAGTGGAACACAGACTGGTGGCGAATCTGTGATGGAGGTGGACTCGGATTATCGTGATGGCGGTGGATATGTGGTATATGACTGCGGTGATGACGATGGTGGTAGATGGCATCGGTGATGACGATGGTGGTATATGGCAGCGATGATGATGATGATGCGGCGGCGGCGTGACAACTTGTGAACAGAACTCGAAACTCTAAAGGACTAGACACTAAGACCAGCAACTTGACACGACGATGCAACTGCAAATTCAACAACGCAAATACAGAAATGATTATGCAATGGCTCAGACTGGTTCGGATATGATGAACTAACCCTAATATTTTTTTGTGGCGTTTTCGTCGACTATAGGTATGAAAAACAGACTCGATCTAAACTACGAAAAACTATAAAATCTCACCGAGCAACCTGGAACTCTGATACCACTTGATAGAGGCAAAGGTGTCCCATCTTTCGATGAGATGGTGGCTATCGTTTTCTGTGGGAGTCGACCTTGACGATCCGACTACGAACATGCGTGACGTCGCGCCTTAGCAATCGCTAAACCAACTTCCAAGGGGTTATTGACCACGCCGGAGCACGATCAACCTGACCATGAGGGTCTGTTTCCTGCGGGCAAACGAAGAACAAGCAAGAAACTGAGATTGCAATCTGGATATTGCGAATATAAGATGAAAGCTTTATTGGTCAAGATGGGGTTCTGTGACGTCTTGGTCTGGTCGTTGAACACAAACAAAGTACGTGAAGTTGCAGCTATGGCGAACTTTAATCTAAACGAAACCCAAAGTCTAAACGACGCCCTAAGGGCTGTATATATGGAGGAAGAGGTGGGAATTTCGTGGCCCTTGGGGAAGGGGTCTGAAACCAACCCTATCTCTTGTTTCCCCACACATACGGACTCTAAAAACAGCCTATACTTAAGTATTTCGAAAATACATGGGCCTGGCCCAATAATAAGGTGACGCAGCACCTAGAATAGCCTCTGGATGAAAGTTATGAAGTAGCATCTTGTATATTTCGTCCAAGGCTTCATGCACTCATTATGGTGGCTTCAACGTCCTGAAATCATCACTTGTAACTCCGTTCTTGTTCCCCTTGCGCATGCCATCATCTCCATGCTTGTTCTTGCTCCAGTGTTCATCCTTCTCCAAGCTAGGCCCTTCATTTGTAAGCAAAACAAATGTATCCAATTTAGGTAGCATCATATTCTCATGAACATTAGAATCATTACCAAGAAACGAAAGTACCTGGTAATTTAATTGGCGTGCGAGAGCTCTAGTAATTGGTCTAGTATGTATATTAGCAGGGGCTGTGGGTGTAACAATGGTATTGATGTCCTCATCATCTATGGTTAGGAAACTTAACCATCTTTGATTAACGAGCTAGTCAAGTAGAGGCATACTAGTGACACTATGTTTGTCTATGTATTCACACATGTATTATGTTTCCGGTTAATACAATTCTAGCATGAATAATAAACATTTATCATGAAATAAGGAAATAAATAATAACTTTATTATTGCCTCTAGGGCATATTTCCTTTAGGCCTTCCGACTGGTTCCTGGACATGCATAGCACACATGTTTGAGGTAGTAGCCATGTATCACATGAGGAAAGTGAGAATTCAGAGAGGAGCGAGTTCACCTTGTGTCCAATGACGTATGTTCGTGGTCTCATCATATGTCCTCTAGGGGTTTGGAGAGTAGTCGGAGTGTACATGGGGATGAACATGGGATGCTCTACATCATCTCCCCCCCTTGGGAAAGATCCGACCTTGGATCGTGATCCTCATCACCATGGAGACGGTTGTCGTGGACGGACTTGTAGTTGGACGTAGTTGAAGGCATGGCATAATCGAAGTAGTCCAAGGTGTCGCCGGAGTGGTATACATGCAAAAGGAACAAACACAAACAACACTCGGAAATAAAATGGTTAGTGCACACAAAGTGTCCATCATGTAAGAATGAGTCTCTGCGGCAAGATTGGTCGTGATAAAGCGCGTGAAGCTTATCAAGATGATCTAGAATGATATGCAAAGCATTCATGGGAACAAAACCATGGTGCACAAAGCGACAAATTCTACCATTGTGCAAAATGATGTCATAGAGAGATGGTTCATCAATAGCATGAATATGGCAATGGATGCTCAACATGTGTATGTTATAATGCAATTGATGGTGGACAATATGATCATGATGTATGAATATGCCACCAAGGAAGATCACAACAAATTTGCTAAGGAAGTGCACAAGCTCATATATCATGGATGGCATGGGAATACAAGATGCTACAAGGCAATCATAATGTGAGTCAATCCATGCATAGGGTGCAAACTTGTGGTGGGTATGAAATGTCCATCGAGCATGACATGTGTGAGCACAATCGACAAATATGGAGGTGGTGGTACAAAAAGTCAAAGAAGTGTTGATGTACCAAAGCTCGATGTCGTGGAAAGAGTGGAGTTCCGAAAGTGCATCCAATAAGTGCAAGCGCTCCTCAACTTGAAGGTCCAAAGAGCCAATCTCCAATGCCGCTCCTCCATTCGCGAGATGTATCATGTAGACAACAAGAAGGAAACAACAATGAAAGAGTGACCCATGCAACATGCGTACTTGAGGATGGCTCGAAGGGAAGGAGTTCACCTTTAGGAGTTTCTCAAGGATGATGGAGTTGCGCATCGAGTATGTCTTCTCATAACCAAAAAGTCTTGTGATCGTACCGCCTTGTGAATCCTTCAAAACGAAAGGACATGACAAACACTCGGAAAAACAAATGAGGTTAGCGGAAGTGCAAAACCTATCATTCGTGTGGTAAGATACCCAACAAGTGTATGCATCATGCTCATCATAAGAAAGGACAAGGGAGCATTTCATAGTATGGAGGCATATGATGCAAGAACAACCAAAGGCATTAGGATCAAACAAACAAGCATGCATCACAAGTAAGGTGTCAATGTCTCCAAGATCAATAAGCATAGTATGGTTGCACTCAATACAAGTGGATATGAGAGAGGCAATTAATGGACAGAAGAGACAATGATCAAGATATATCATGTGAGAGGCATGAACATATATGTCATCAACCCAAGAAAGCGAGTAAGAGTGGAACATGGGTGATGCAACCAAGCAAGCAATCATAGTGATCAAGTTAAGCAAGCTAGTAGTGCGAAGATGCAACATACTAGAAGGAATCATGGCAAGCATGTCATGTGTGCAAATAGTGGGCATGAATAATTCACATGTCATAGCACAAGCATGAAAGCAAGATATGGGGAAAGTATCATCATTGTATTGGCAAGAAGTCCTATTTAAATAGAAATGGAACATCATGACTCTCCCAACACAACAATCAACAATAGCATGTGGCACATGGTAGACATGACAATAGCAACAAGTATCTCCACCAAGCATGCAAATACACATAGAAGTTGCATAATGGTGAATCATGGGTATATGCAAACAAGGGTCACAGTTGCATGGCAAAGGCATAAAAGCAAGTATAACATGCAAAGTGAACACGATAAGATGAGCATAAGGTGACAATTGGTAAATAGCCCGTAGTCGTGTGAGAGACGAGTAAAAGAGATGCCCGTAGTATTGCACGAAGAGGACCGTGGTATGGACAATTCACGTGATCCCAAAACGTTGTTGCTCTCAAGAGTTCATTTCGTCAACTTGTGGGATTGTGAGGTTGACGAGTATGCATGAGTACCTACACAAAACAAAGGCACAGGGAAAATTGTGTGTGCGTGGTATATGTACACATCATCCATCATGATACGCACGTGCATGTGTTGGTTAGCACAAAATATCCAATGCTCAAATAGATGAGATGCGTGATATAGAAACATGTCATCCATCATGATAGGTTTGTTGTTATGCATGGCATAATGGAGACTCAAATTGTGTAATACATCATGAGATATATGTAGAGCATTGTTATTCATGGAATGCATATGGTGCATGCAATTATGGTAATCATGCAAAATATGTAATGCATCAAAATCTTCTAATATGTATGAGGAAACTATGGGGGTCTTCGCATGGACATTAGTAGAAACATCACATGGAGAATATTGACAACATTCAAAACAATGCATATTTGGTTCTATGTGATCATGGCATGGTATAGTAGATGAATTGCGCAAATCATGTAAAGGAAGCATGGCAATATCATTACATGAAAAACAGAAGCCAATGACCATCATCTCGTCATCTATGCCATAAGTGCAAATGGGATTTATTTTAATGGGGCATGCATAGTTACTATGTTGAGATTGAAATGATGCAATATGGGAGATCTCACTCATAGCATATGACAAGTTAAAAGGATTGTCAAACATGAAGTGACCAATAGAATTTTCACATGATATCATATGGAGCACAGCATCACAACTAGGCAACTCAACATGCTCATCATAATATTCATCATAAATAGGTAAGTCAAGACATGAAGAAGTCGCACTAGCATGAAGCATGGGAATAGGTGGGTCAACATCATGCAAGCAATCATTGGTAAGATAGTTCGTTAGTGGGACAAGAGAAGCACCATCACCTATGTTACCTTTGGAGCGTCGCTCATGTGTTGTAGGTGAGGTGTTGAAGACCAAGTCATGGTCATTGTCATCTTGATGGAACCATGTGAGGGGTGCATCATCGTCCACCATGGCCATCGTCGTCTCCATTGGAAGGATGGACTCGTCGAGGATAGGCATGTCGTCATGTAGGAGACCTAGCACCAAAGAAGAAAACACACTAGGAGTAGAGGTTAAGTCGTTAGAAATCATAGTGGCCTCACATACCATGTGAACTACCTCACTCGCTAAAAGTTGTGGCTCACTCACTCCCTCAAGGATGCTCTCACTCATATGGTTGGTGAAGTCACTTAAATGGTGCTCAACCTCACATAGGATGTGTGGCATGCTCTCATGTGTGGGTCTAGTGGTGGTCATACTCATCCTCTCATAGGAAATGCTCTCAATGTCATATATGGTGGAGTCACTGATCTCACTCATGGGGTGGTGGCTCTCCTCACATGACAAATGGGGCATCTCGACATATGTGGGTGTCGGAGAGATGTAGGTGCAAATGTATCCATGCTCAACTCTAATCATTGTGGTCGAAGGGGATGGCCCTTGCTCGACATTCTTGTCACCGTCTTAGTGTTGGAGGCCCATATGATGTGGCACCTCGTAGCTCGTCTCCATGACCGAAGGGAAATTCCCATGCTTGTCCATCTTCCTTGAGGGGCTTCCGAAGATGGAAGTGTCCCCCTCGCTTGTAGGTGGCCGCCTTGGACTTGATGAAGTCGTTGTAGGCATACTCGTGGGAAGTAGGCTAGCTCCGTCTTGGTGGTGCTCATCTCGCGGGCTTCTCTTTTGCTCATGAAGCTTGGACTTGGCGTGAAGTAGGTCTTGTTGGGACTTGTGCATTTGTGCTTGTGGAGCATATTCATGATAATGGTGTCGTTGTCGTGCTTGAGCTCGTAGTAGATGTCGTTCGTCGTCGTTGTTCACATGATGGTTGGAGGTGACTTGCCCTTCATGATGATGTGGATCACGAACATGATGGTGGTCACCATGTAGATGTGGACATGGACGAATTGCACTTGAATCATTTTCGCGCTCCGAATACTTGTGGCTTGAACGTCGTCGCCTTGAAGATGACGAAGGGGAAGAAGACTTGATCAAGGCCCTAATCTCCTCCATCCTTGCATCTTGCTCCTCTTTTTGTGCGGAAAGTTTCTTGTCGATGTAGTCCCTTTTCCTTGCTTCGGAGTGATGAATGTCGATGGAGATGTTCTTGATGCGCTCTCGCAATCTTGATTGTGCGCCTTGCATTTGTCGTTGTAGATCGAAGATGGACGCTTTGGTGATGTAGTTGTTCACACCATTGTTGTTGTCGAGGACTGGAGATGAAATGCCTTGCCTATCCATCACAAGACTCGAGCAAGTATGAGTTGGAAGAGAAGAACTAAACCAAATGTACCTTGACTGATGTTGAAGATGGATCAATGATCACTCAAATGTGTAACAAAGAAATAGCACAATTGGTACCAATTCTTGTCGGTTCTCACACCTACACAAGTAAAGCTTATGGTGGAGCTCGGTGAGAATAGTGGCACAAAAATTTGATGCAAAATGTTAGCAAGAGTCAATAATGTTGAAAGAGATTCACAAATTCGCAAGCGAAACAAGTAGACCAATAGCAATGAATGGCACACGGAAACACACACACAGATAGATAAATGGGGTCGTGCAACCAAGGAATGAGCACAAAATGTGGAATCCACGGAAAACGCTCGTGTTGCACAACTCAAGAGAGACGCTAGCACGATTTCTCAATAGGCGGATACGACACTTGTGCACAAACTATAAGATGCAAAATGGATAAACTTTTATCCCAAGTATGCTATGTATGTATGGTTCCCGGTGTTTCTCTCAAGATGATCCAAGATGATCGGATATGACAATCTTATATGCAATGTGGTATGATGCTATGGCACTTGCTTACAAGCTTCTTTGCTCTCTTTCTTTTGCTTAAAAGCTTTTTTGTATGATATGGCCACTTTTGCACAATGCACAAACTAAGATAGCAATTGTGTATATGCGGGAACAAACTTGTGACACAAGAGGTGATACCAATATATGCACCACGATGATATGGTATGTATGCAATGGGAGGTGTAGATCAATAATGTGCACAAGTAACGTTGCCGGCAATACTCAAATGGCTAGTCTCGATAGGCAAGTGACGCAAAATGGGCTAGGGTTTATCAATGCAATTGCAAGGAAAATATACAATGGTGTTGTTGAGGTTACCGTCCTTGGCGATGATGAGAGACGGTGTTGCCGATGTCGACCCGTTCCTAGTTAGCCGAAACACCCTAGGAAACGGAAAAATCACAAGTCAAAATCTCAAGGACAAAAGTCAAATGGTTGTAGCGGAAAGCGGTGGTAGTTTGCACTTGGCAATGCGGAAGTGGAATGATGGGCTACACGTGTCAGAGTTGAAGCTGCCATCCCTAAGTAGTCGAAACACCTTAGGAGACACTAGCCACAACTCAAACAAGCTCAAACAAAATTGGGTTAAGTTGGGGTGTCGGAAGTGTATGGTGGGCACGCCTATGCAGAAGTTATGGTGGTGATTGATGAAGAAGTAACCGTCCCTAAGTAGCCTAAACACCTTAGGAGACTCGAATCACTACTCAAGCAACCACTAATGCAATGGGGATCAAAAACGGTTATGTTGCGGAAGTCGATGGTGGTGTAGCGGATGATGTGGTGGAAGCCCTCGGCAAAGATGCCAAAGTTCCAAACATTTGATGGGGTCAAATTATTTTGGTTGTATTTTTATGGGATGGGGGATGTCAAGAGCTTCAAAACAAGCTAAAGAACGTCAAAATTGGAGTTCGGATGAATTAGTTATGGACAAACAAAAATCAGCCGAAGTGGGAATCTACAAGGGTCGGACGTCTGATGATGGTCGGACGAACGGTGGCTGGAGCACGGGACGGATGTCCAGAAATGGCCGGAAATCCGCTGTTTTGATACTGGATCAGGGGGGGGGGGTCGGACGTCCGATGATGGTCGGTCATCCGATGGTTCTTGGGGTGTCTGGACGTCCGAAAAAACGTCGGTCGTCCGGTGGGTCGGGGTCAACGCGAGATGCGAAATTCAGGACGTGATTTTGGGGATTTTGGGGTCAAAATTGATGAGATTTCATGGATGGCAGATGGGGAAACTTAGGGAGATGCTAGATCCACTTGAAACCAAGCAAATCCACAGATCAAAATCAACAAAACATCATCAAACCAACAAATCACAAAAAAATTGGGGCTACTTTTGGTGGGGATTTTCGAAATTGAGGAAGAACACAACAAAATGAGGATAGAAAAAGAGGGGTAGGGCCTCCAAATTCGTGATCAACCTTGCTTTGATACCAAGATGATGTAGGGTAGAACCCTAGAGGCCGATCTTTCATGTTTGGAGCGGATCCCTACGAAGAACACGAAGAACACGAGGAGGGGAATGAGGGAAAAACATGAGAGAACACTCAACCAACAAGAATAAAATCACACATGTGCTAGATCATCGAAACACAAATGGGTACAAGATCCAAATCCAACAAGGGACCATACATAGGGTAACCGGTTCTTCTTCGTGAGGAGGTCTTGAAGAGGGTCTTCTCTGAAAGGAGGTCTTGAATCCAACAAGGATCTTCTCCGAAGAGGTGTTGGTCCCTCGCGATGGAGTAGATCCTGATGGATGAGCAAGGCTGTATCTCAAAATATGAGCTATCACAATGCTGACCCTCTCTAGGAGGAGGAGGTGGAGGTCTATTTATAGTCTAAGTGCAGATGGGGGCGAAGTGAAAGGGTACATGGGCCTCAGGCCCGGAGCTGCGCACACACATGCATCGGTCGTCTGAGAAGTACCGGATGTCCGGTGGCTCGCGAGGGTCCGGTCGTCCGGTGCTTGTTGGACGTCTGGCGTTTTGGCTCTGGACAGGTGGCGTCGGACGTCCGAAGGTCTCCGTACTTCCGATGTTTCCGTACTGGACTGTTGGTGTCGGACGTCCAGTCGGGGTTGGTCGTCCGGGCGCTGATGAGTGTCGGACGACCGCCTTCGGGCGGTCGTCCGGATGCTGTAGGTAGCCTCGGTTGGAGTCAATCTGACTGGTGAAGTCTCCAGGCGTCGGACGTCCGAAGATCGTCGGTCGTCCGGAGGTCGTCAGACGTCCGAGACCTGTAGCTTCCTGGCAGCTCCTCCTCTTGTTCCTTGCGCTTGGTGTACTCGCCATCTTGTCCAATGCTCCTAGCTAATCCATGGCCTTCCGACTAGTTCCTGGACATGCATAGCACACATGTTTGAGGTAGTAGCCATGTCTCACATGAGTAAAGTGACAATTCGGAGAGGAGCGAGTTCACCTTGTGTCTAATGGCCTATGTTCGAGGTCTCGTCATATGTCCTCTAAGGGTTTGGAGAGTAGTCGGAGTGCACATGGGGATGAACATGGGATGCTCTACATCACTTATGATTGTAACTCTAGCAAGCATCCACAACTACTAAAGATGATTAAGGTAAAACCCAACCATAGCAAGAAAGTATAAAGTCGTCTTTATTCCCATACGCAAACAACCTACTTACTCGGGTCTATGCTTTTGTCACTCACGCCACCCACCATAAGCGAATCATGAACATATTGCAAACCCTACAGCGGTGATCCCTCACGCTTGCACGACACGGAGAGCACCATAGGAAAACACTAATAATAAAACATACAACTTAAACCAATCACAATCATCAAGCAACCCACAGGACAAAACAGATCTACTCAAACATCATAGGATAGCCATACATCATTGGGAAATAATATATAGCGTCGAGCACCATTTTTAAGTAGAGAATACAACGGGTAAAAAAGAGGTTACACCGCTGCATAGAGGGGGGGTGATGAGGACATGACCACCTTGGATAAGACCAAAATTTTTGCATACATGCATATTTGTCAGGTGATTTCTAGTGCAAACTATTCAATAATCTATTTATGTTATCCAGAACAAAAATACTTCACACACTTTTGTGTTTTGTCTAAATGAAGGTGTATGGGACATTTGTACAATCCACATATGAAGATAAGGGAAAAGGAGAAGTTTAGGTTCTGTTCAAAAAGTCCTCTCACGTCACTTTTGGGCCAAGAGAAGATAGAGTCCAACTCTCTCACGTTCTGGATTCAGATTCGGACTGCACAAACATACCTGACTCAAAACGCCAACAACTTTTTCATACGGACTCCGAATTGGGTGATTCTTTTTTTGTTGGAAGTAGATTTCGTGCTATTTCCAACCCAATTGGATTCACCTTCAAATTCGCCTGGAGCATTGAGATATCGACGAAACAATCTGACGCTGCAGCAGAATCCGAGTCAAACAACAAGTCCAAAGGTGTTGTATCACCTCCAATTGGGCCCTTGAGCCTTGTACGCCCTAGGGTTACTTTTAAGCTGCCTTGGGACGTCCTCCCACCTCCTTGGCCTCCACCCCTTACTCTTATATATGTAGATCCATCTAGCAGCTTTTTGCTTGGGATTTGTTTAGTGAAAAGTTAGCCATTGCAACTTCGTGTACTTCGTTTGTCTCCAACGACCAGACCAAGACCGCTTACGGATCCCCACCTTTATCAATACTTCATATATACTCGAAATATTCAGATTGCTTTTATCATATTCTTCCTTGTTCTTCGATTGCTTGCAGGAATAGACCTTCGTGGTCAGGTTGATTGTTCTCTAGCGTGGTCAATAACCTCTCGGAGTTGGTTTAGCGATTGCCAAGGCGCAACGTCGTGCACGTTTGTAGTCGGATCGTCAAAGTGATCTTCACCAAATCGATAGTTATCATATATTGAAAGATCGGGGCACCCCGCCTCTATCAGGGAGAGAGTTTGTGATGATGGCGGCAAAGTTGTTGGTGTAGATCGTCATCTTGATGATGGCCCCAGCGGCGTTCCGGCGCCATCGGGAGAGAGGGGGAGAGAGACCCCTCCTTATTCTTCTTCCTTGACCTCCCCCCTAGATGGGAGGAGGGGGTTTCCCCTCTGGTCCATGGCCTCGATGGCGGCGGAGGGGCGAGGGCCCCTCTGATATTGGATCTATCTCTCTGTTTCTCTTCTGTTTCGCGTTCTTGTTTTCTGTCCTTTCACCGTTCTTAAATTCCCGGAGATCCATAACTCCGATTGGGCTGAAATTTTAACATGATTTTTATCCAGATATTATCTTTCTGGCAGCGAAAGAAGTGCACCAAGTACCTTACAGGGGACCCACAAGCCCTCTGGGCGCGCCAAGGGTGGGGGGCACGCCCTTTGAGCTTGTCGACCCCTCGGGCATCGTCTCGCATTGATTCTTTTCCCCCAAAATCACATATATTCCAAAATAAATCCCCGTAAATTTTATCGCATTTGGACTTTGTTGGGTCATATTGTGTGATACTAAAACATGCAACAAATAGGAACTCGCACTGGGCACTGGATCAATATGTTAGTCCCAAAAATAATAAAAAATGTTGCCAAAAGTATATGAAAGTTGTAGAATATTGGCATGAAACTATCAAAAATTATTGATACGACGGAGACATATCAGCATCCCCAAGCTTAATTCCTGCTCGTCCTCGAGTAAGTAAATTATAAGAAAGATAATTTTTGATGTGGAATGCTACCTAGCATAATCTTGATGACGAGGACATCAATACCGTTGTTACACCCACAACCCCTACTACTATACATACTGGACCAATTACTAGAGCTCGCACATGCCAATTGAATTACCAGGTACTTTTGTTTCTTGGTAATGATTATAATGTTCATGAGAATATGATGCTGCCTAAATTGGATACATTTGTTTTGCTTACAAATGAAGGGCCTAGCTTGGAGAATGATGAACACTGGAGCAAGAGCAAGCATAGAGATGATGGCATGCGCAAGGGAAACAAGAACGGAGTTTCAAGTGATGATTTCAGGACTTTGAAGCCACCATAATGAGTGCATGAAGTCTTGGACGAAATATACAAGATGCCACTTCATAAATTTCGTCCAGAGGCTATTATAGGTGCTGCGTCACCTTATTATTGGGCCAGGCCCATGTAATTTCAAAATACATCAGTATAGGCTGTTTTTTTTGAATTAGTTTGAATTGCTTACCACACATGTCACGTGGTTAAGTATAGGCTGTTTTTAGAGTCCGTATGTGTGGGGAAATAAGAGATAGGGTTGGTTTCGGACCCCTTCCCCAAGGGCCACGAAATTCCCCCCTCTTGCTCCATATATACAACCCTTAGGGCATCGTTTATACTTTGGGTTTTGTTTAGATTAAAAGTTTGCCATAGCTGCAACTTTGCGTACTTTGTTTGTGTTCAACGACCACACACAGGCCTCACAGAACCCCACCTTCATTAATAAAGCTTTCCTCTTTTATTTGCAATATCCAGATTCCAATCTTAGTTGCTTGCTTGGTCTTCATTTGCTTGCAAGAAGTAGACCTCGTGGCCATGTTGATCGTGCTCCGGCATGGTCAATAACCTCTCGGAGTTGGTTTAGCGATTGCTAAGGCGCGACGTCCTCGCACGTTCGTAGTCGGATCGTCAAAGTCGACTTCCACCAAACTGATAGCCACCATCTCATCGAAAGACAGGACACCTTTGCCTCTATCAAGTGGTATCAGATTTCCAGGTTGCTCGCTGAGATTTTATAGTTTTTCATAGATTAGATCGAGTCTGTTATCATACCTAAAATCCACGAAAAAGACAAAAAATTAGGGTTAGTTCATCATATCCGAACCAGTCTGAGCCATTGCGTAGTCTTTTCAATATTATGCTTTGTTGAATTTGTGGTTGCTTCATCGTGTCTAGTTGCCAGTCTTAGCGTCTAGTCTTTTAGAGTTTCGAGTTCTGTTCATGGGTATTCACGTCGCCGCCGCACCATCATTATCCGCTGCCATATACCACCACCATACCAGATTCATCATCCGCTGCCATATACCACCACCACACCAGATACATCGCCTCTGTCATCTACCATCACCGCTTATCCGCCACCGCTCTGGGTCCATAGACCAACACCAATCTGAGTCCATATACCACCATTGACCCATGTTTATATACCACCACCGATCCGAGTCCATATACCACCATCGACCCGTATCCATATTCCACCACCACTCCGAGTCCATCTCATATTAGGTTTACATTCGAGACCCATCTATTTCCACATTTGTGTTTCCTTGTCTGAGTAGGTTTCGGATTCCAGCAATCTTTTGCTGTGTAGAAGAGGTTGGTTTCCAAAAAAAAGAGTCCGGAAACCACCCTCCTTTTAGGCCCAAAATTTTCCAAAAACGCACTTGACAAAAAAAATTCTGGCTATCTTATTTTTAGGTGTATCCAAGCGTTTTGAGACAGCCGCCCTTATAGAAAGTTTTTTTGAGCCATTTCCAGTTTTTTGGTCTGGGCAGTCAAAAAAAAATTGGTCACAAAAATTTCGTGTCCATCCTGTTATCTTGACTTGGGAAGAGTTTTGAGACACTCGCCATTATAGTGATTTTCAGCAAAAAAAAGGAGCGCAAAAAATAAGAGCACAAAAAAGAGCAAAAACATAGAGTGTGCTTTTCCCTTGTTTCCGTGCAGCGCCGTGATTTTGTTAGTGTTCTAGGCTCGCGTCTCTAGCACAGTCTAGCCTAGGACCAGCAAAGTACGTCATTGAGCGTTTATTCAACTTTGCATCTCTGAATTGATTATTGCTGACCCTTTTTGCTACCATATTATAATCCTTCCCTGCTCTACATACATCTACGTCGTGCATTTGACTCTCCCTGGTAATCGATCTATCCAAGCTTTGAGAGTTTTAACTACAACGGTTGCCGATCTCCACCTGTTGCTGGGTAAGAACTGGTAAGAATTTGAGATTCGCTTGACGGGTTTGTGACACACCACCACCACCACCACCACCACTTCCTAGTAGTCTGTAGGATCATATTCTTGTGTGTTTCTATTGCTGCTAACCATGCCAGGATCACAAGCCGATGAGACTGATTGGGAGAACATGACAAACAAATAGCTACATGATAAATTTCAGCAAATGACGAGTGGACATGTGCAAGATGTGCTAAGCAGATTTGAAGATGCCATGGAGAAGATAGATGGCTTTGAGAAGACATTCGAAACAAAGCTCGATAACAAGTTTAATGAATTGCTCACGCGTCTTCCGCAACCACCACCCGCTGCACCTATCGCACCTCTGCAACGACAACAACAACACCCCCTTCCGAATCCGTTTGGATGAGCGAAGCATGTTCCTCTTGAGGATAGCCAAACTTCCGGTGCTGCTGTACCTATTGTTGATGCTTCTTTGGCTCCTGCTACTCTTGCTGCTGGTGCCGAGCAGGATGACAATTATGCGGGCCATTATGAGGATGAGGTTGATCAAAATCAGAACTACGTGCAACCACCAGCACCAGCACCAGGTCGTCCACATGCAAATAATCGCAATGGTAGGCCTACACCACCACCTCAGGTACGAGATCATGACCATATTCCTAAACTGAAATTGAATATTCCACCATTTGAGGGTAGATATGTTCCTGATATATATCTTACTTGGGAGTTAGAAATTGAACAATGTTTTACATGTTTACAATATCCCGAGGAGAGACGTGTTGCTGCTGCTGTTTGTGCTTTCACTAGTTTTGCATGTGTATGGTGGTCTGAACATTGTAGATTATATCCTATTCCAGCTACTTGGGCTGCTTTAAAAACTGCTATGCGTACTCGTTGGGTTCCACCATATTATCAACGTGAATTACTTCATAAACTGCAGCGTTTGAGACAAGGAAAAAATTCTGTAGAAGAATATTATGAGGAATTACAAACTGGCATGATTAGATGTGGTATTGTTGAGGAGAATGAAGCTATGCTTGCACGTTTCATAGGTGGATCAAATAGGAAGATTTAGACCATTCTAGAGTATAAGGAGTATAATAATATCACTCGTTTATTCCATCTTGCTTGTAAAGCTGAACGTGAAGTGCAGGATCGACATGCATTGGCGCGAACTAATTTTTCTACAGGTCAATCTTCATCATGGACACCACGTCCATCCTCTACTCCCACACGTCCTACTACAGCACCACTGACTTCAGCAGCCAATTCCAACCGAGATACAAGAAAACAGGCATCACCACCACCATCTACCAAGAGTACGCCTTTCGGTCCCGCACAGAGCTCTTGTTCATCCATGGCATCAACAGGGCAAACACATGATATTATTTTTCGTTATTGCAAGGGTGGAGGTCATTATGCGAGAGAACCCCATCTAAGCGTGTGATGATTGCTACTGAGGATGGTGGGTATGAGTCCGCTAGTGACTATGATGAGGAGTCTTTGGCTCTTATTACAAGTGAGGAACATGGTGGATATGATTCTGATGACGAGACGCAATACATGGCTACTGAAGATGCTGATGGTTATGAATGTTTAGTTGCTCAACGTGTTTTGAGCGTGCAGGTGACACAAGCTGAGCAAAATCAGAGGCATAATTTGTTCCATACAAAGGGAGTTGTGAAGGAACATTCTGTTCGCGTCATCATTGATGGAGGGAGCTGCAACAACTTGGCTAGCATGGAGATGGTGGAGAAGCTATCTCTCACCACCAGACCACATCCACATCCTTACTACATCCAATGGTTCAACAACAACGGCAAGGTTAAGGTAACACGTACTGTTCGTGTGCATTTTAGTATCTCTACATATGCTGATTATGCTGATTGTGATGTGGTACCTATGCAAGCATGTTCCTTATTACTTGGTAGACCATGGCAATTTGATAAAAATTCTGTACACCATGGTTGAAACAATCAATATACTCTTGTTGATAAGGATAAAAATATTACTTTGCTTCCTATGACTCCTGATTCCACTTTGAAAGATGATATTAATAGAGCTAATAAAGCAAAACAGGAGAAAAATAAGAGTGAAAATCAGATTGTGGCAAAAGAATTTGAGCAACAAATGAAGCCTAATAATAAATCATCTAGTGTTGCCTCTAAAATCAAATTGAAAAGTGCATTATTTTCAGCAAATCTGTTTACTTGCCACCAAATCTGATATTGATGAGCTAGATTTCAGCAAATCTGTTTGCTATGCTTTTGTGTGCAAAGAGGCATTATTTTCATTCGAGGACGTGCCTTCCTCTTTGCCTCCTACTGTCACTAACATTTTGCAGGAGTTTGCTGACGTCTTTCCACAAGACGTGCCACCGGGCTTACCACCTATTCAAGGGATTGAGCATCAGATTGACTTAATTCCCGGTGCATCCCTACCCAATCGTGCAGCATACCGTACCAATCCATAGGAGACGAAGGAGATTATGCGTCAAGTACAGGAGCTGCTCGACAAAGGTTATATACGTGAATCTCTTAGTCCTTGTGTTATTCCTATTATACTAGTGCCAAAAAAGGATGGTACGTCGTGTATGTGTGTTGATTGTAGAGGCATTAATTATATTACTATTTGTTGTCGTCATCCTATTCCTAGGATAGATGATATGCTTGATGAATTGAGTGGCTCTACAATATTCTCCAAATTTGATTTGCGTAGTGGATACCATCAAATTTGTATGAAATTGGGAGATGAATGGAAAACATCATTTAAAACTAAGTTTGGATTATATGAGTGGTTAGTCATGCCTTTTGGGTTAACTAATGCACCTAGTACTTTCATGAGATTAATGAACGAAGTTTTACGTGCTTTCATTGGACGATTTGTGGTAGTCTATTTTGATGATATACTGATTTATAACAGATCTTTGGAGGAACATTTGGAACATTTACGTGTTGTTTTTATTGCTCTACGTGATGCATGTTTGTTTGGTAACCTTGGGAAGTGCACCTTTTGCACCGATCGAGTATCTTTTCTTGGCTATGTTGTTACTCCACAGGGAATTGAAGTTGATAAAGCCAAGATTGAAGCTATTGAGAGTTGGCTGGAGCGCAGAACGGTCACACAAGTCAGGAGTTTTCTTGGACTCGCTGGTTTCTATAGGCGTTTTATGAGAGATTTTAGCACCATTGCTGCACCTCTCAATGAGCTTACAAAGAAGGATGTGCCTTTTGTTTGGGGTACGGTACAGGAAGAAGCCTTCACGATATTGAAAGATAAGTTGACACATGCTCCTTTACTCCAACTTCCTGATTTTAATAAGACTTTTGATCTTGAATGTGATGCTAGTGGAATTGGATTAGGAGGTGTGTTATTACAAGATGGCAAACCTATTGCATACTTTTCTGAAAAATTGAGTGGGCCTAGTCTGAATTATTCTACTTATGATAAATAATTATATGCTCTTGTTCGGACTTTAGAAACATGGCAACATTATTTATGGCCCAAAGAATTTGTTATACATTCTGATCATAAATCTTTGAAACATATTAAAATTCAAGCTAAACTGAATCGTAGACATGCTAAATGGGTTGAATTCATTAGGACTTTCCCTTATGTCATTAAACACATGAAGGGTAAAGAAAATCTTATTGCTGATGCATTGTCTTGTCGCTATACATGCTTTCACAACTTGACTTCAAAATATTTGGTTTGGAGACCATCAAAGATCAATATGTGCATGATGCTGATTTTAAAGATGTATTGCAGAATTGTAAAGAAGGAAGAACATGGAACAAGTTCGTCGCTAATAATGGATTTGTGTTCTGTGCTAACAAGCTATGCATTCCAGCTAGCTCCGTTCGTCTTTTGTTGTTGCAGGAGGCACATGGAGGAGGATTAATGGGACAGTTTGGGGTGAATAAGATGGAGGATATACTTGCTACACATTTCTATTGGCCAAAGATGAGACGGGATGTTGAGCATTTTGTAGCTCACTGCACTACATGTCAAAAAGCTAAGTCACGACTCAATCCTCATGGTTTATATATGCCTTTGCCTGTGCCTAGTGTTCCTTGGGAGGATATATCTATGGACTTTGTTTTAGGTTTACCTCGAACAAAGAAGGGGAGGGATAGCATATTTGTTGTTGTGGATAGATTCTCAAAAATGGCACACTTTATACCATGTCATAAAAGTGATGATGCTGTTAATGGTGCTGATTTGTTCTTTCGTGAAATTATTTGCTTGCATGGTGTGCCAAATATTATTGTTTCAGATCATGATACTAAATTTCTTAACCACTTTTGGAGATGTTTATGGGCTAAGTTGGGGACTAAATTCCTTTTTAGTACTTCTTGTCACCCCCAAACTGATGGACAAACTGAAATAGTCAATAGAACATTGTCTACTATTCTTAGGGCTATTTTGAAGAATAATAAGAAAATGTGGGAAGAATGCTTGCCTCATATTAAATTTGCTTATAATCGTTCATTGCATTCTACTACTAAGATGTGCCCTTTTGAAATTGTGTATGGTTTTCTACCTCGTGCACCTATTGATTTGTTGCCTCTTCCATCTTCCGAGAAGGTTAATTTTGATGCTAAACAACATGCTGAATTGATCTTAAAAATGCATGAGTTAACTAAGGAAAACATTGAGCGTATGAATGCTAAATATAAACTTGCTAGAGATAAGGGTAGAAAACATGTTGTCTTTGCACCTGGAGATCTTGTTTGGTTACATTTGCGTAAGGATAGGTTTCCTAATTTGCGCAAATCAAAGCTAATGCCACGTGCTGATGGTCTTTTTAAGGTGTTGGAGAAAATAAATGATAATGCATATAAACTTGAGCTGCGTGTATATTTTGGGGATAGTCCCACTTTTAACATTGCAGATTTGAAGCCTTATTTTGGTGAGGAAGATGAGCTTCCGTCGAGGACGACTTCATTTCAAGAAGGGGAGGATGATGGGGACATCAATATCGTTGTTACACCCACAACACTTGCTACTATACATACTAGACCAATTACTAGAGCTCGTGCACGCCAATTGAATTTCCAGGTACTTTTGTTTCTTGGTAATGATTATAATGTTCATGAGAATATGATGCTACCTAAATTGGATACATTTGTTTTGATTACAAATGAAGGGCCTAGCTTGGAGAAGGATGAGCATTGGAGCAAGAACAAGCATGGAGATGATGGCATGCGCAAGGGAAACAAGAACAGAGTTTCAAGTGATGATTTCAGGACTTTGAAGCCACCATAATGAGTGCATGAAGTCTTGGACAAAATATACAAGATGCCACTTCATAAATTTCGTCCAGAGGCTATTATAGGTGCCGCGTCACCTTATTATTGGGCCAGGCCCATGTAATTTCGAAATACATAAGTATAGGCTATTTTTAGAGTCCGTATGTGTGGTGAAATAAGAGATATGGTTGGTTTCAGACCCCTTTCCCAAGGGCCACAAAATCCCCCCTCTTCCTCCATATATACAGCCCTTAGGGCATCGTTTATACTTTGGGTTTTGTTTAGATTAAAAGTTTGCCATAGCTGCAACTTCGCGTACTTTGTTTGTGTTCAACGACCAGAGAAAGGCGTCACAGAACCCCACCTTCATTAATAAAGCTTTCCTCTTTTATTCGCAATATCCAGATTGCAATCTTAGTTTCTTGCTTGTTCTTCGTTTGCTTGCAGGAAATAGACCTTCGTGGTCAGGTTGATCGTGCTCCGGTGTTGTCAATAACCTCTCGGAGTTGGTTTCGCAATTGCTAAGGCACGACGTCCTCGCACGTTTGTAGTCGGATCGTCAAAGTCGACTTCCACCAAAATGATAGCCACCATCTCATCGAAAGACAGGACACCTTTGCCTCTATCACTTGAACATATAATCTAATCATGGCATGAATATTAAGACACGAGTGATTCAAAGGAATAATCTATAATTTTACATAAAGACACATCAATACTCAGGCATCCTAACAAACAATCATGTCTTTCAAAATATCAATGCTAAAGAACGTTATCCCTAGAAAATCATATTGCCTTGTCATGATCTATCTTCTTAACACAAAGTATTTATCATGCACAACCCCGATGACAAGCTGAGCAATTGGTTCATAATTTTTAATGCGCTTTAGCTTTTTCAACTCTCATGCAATACATGAGCGTGAGCCATGGATATAGCACTATGGGTGGTGTCGTGGTTTTGTACTGCAGATGTCCTAGTGTGAGGACTTAGTCGTGAGGCCAACACATCTAAGTGGTAGCTTGAACGGGGTTAATCGGGACGAGAAATACGAGATTTTACCTTGGATCGGCGCTTCACTATGGAGGTAAAAGCCTACATCCTACTTGATTGATATTGATGATGATGACGACCTTGGTTACAAGGGCGGTGTTTCGCTACCTCTATCTCCAAAGCATCTACTTTGATCTTGACTAAGACTTGTCTATCTAAGCCATGTCTATTTTGACCTGGTAAAACCCGACCCTCTTGGGATGCTGTGCCCCTCCTTATATAAATTGCAGATTTGATTGTATAAACTTGAGGAGCAATGTGTAGCCCCCAAGGGCCGGCTCGGTAAGAAAATACTGGGCTGGGACTTAGAAAATGATGAAAGGCCGGCTCATCTCCTTGATATAACCGGGTTTGTTGACAATATGATGATTTAAAAAGCAACTTGCATTAGCCCCAAGTGCCGTGATGCATGCTTGTAGTGACATGGGACTTGCATAATTGATGTAATCTTGATTTGAATAATGTAGCCCCCAAGTGCCGGGTCATGTGCCTGCAGTGACTCGGGTCTGTTACTTCCATTGTAAAATAAAATCATATCCACTGTCCGGATGATGTTCCTAAATGCTTTGCATATCAATATTGACCCATGCTCCTTGCTGTAAGCTAGTATTTTTAGACGAGGGAATAATAGCCATTTCTCTGAAGCAGCTTTGAAAACCTCGATCATCCAATATTGGTTAACCATAATGAAAATCCAGCCATGTTGGCTATTTAAGCTTTGAATAATTTGGTTTGAAAACCGGTTACTGCAATATAAACCAGTCTATCCATGCATATATGATGCATGGTATGATGATGCAATGTATGATGTATGATGCAATGCATGATGATATATGTGTATGATAATAAAGTATAATAATGTCGGCTTTCAAGGCTCGACATAAGACCGACCTTTAATGCTTGAGCCTTGCTTCAATGAAGTTGGCATGAAAACCGTTCCTCCCATAAGCCGGCTCTCACGTGATGTATCTCACCATTTTAACCTTGCCTAGTTCAGCGTCATATAGATTGACTGTCAAGAGTACGGCGAATCGCATAGCGGAGTAGCAACAAGCAAACAAGGTGAGTTTATCCCCGCTTTCTGTAAGTTGGCTCACACGTGATAAAAACCGCCATTTTAACCTCGAAGAGTTCAGGGTCATAAAAGATTGATTGTCAAGAGTACGGCGGGTCACCTGTTGGAGTAGCAAGTTGCAAACAAGCAGATTTAACCAGTAATATGACATTTATTGCCGGTCAAGAGGGTATGAAAGCTAAACTCGGTGAGTTGGAAGCCCCCAAGTGACCCTATGATCAATTAATAAAGACTCATGCCCAGTAAATATGAGATGAAACGACAGAACTCTAAGTTTCGGGGATGCCGACTTTATTATGTTGATCATAATATGATAAGCCAATAAGGCAGGATACCCATGTTTGAACCGTGCATCATGGCATCATGTTCTCTTTGGCAACCTTTAATTTTTTTTGAGGACTCGAACTTGCGAGAGATGGATTCTTCTTGACCCGGATGTTGAGTCGGATATTGAGAGCTCAAAACTTTGTGAGAGACAGTTTTCTCTTAAGCCGGATTTTGAACAGGAACCCATTCTGATAAACCGGAATCTTGCTTTTGAACTAGAATTTTTTTTGAGTGCCCGGTACTTTTTGAGCTGGAAATTTTCTGATGATCTTTAAGTTTTCACCAATGTTGCAGCAGCCTCCAGAACCGGTCTGCCTTCTTTGAAATGACCGGGTTTTTTGAATTTTTGTTGAAACCAGCCTAATTTGCCGAGTCATGTTTGTGTAGCCCCCGAGTCTTAAGATGACTCGAGTAGTTGGCTTGAGATTCTCCATACTTGATCGTGATATAAACCGACATATAGTTGAACAGCAGAATGCTAGAATGTGTTGAAGTTGGAGGCAAAGTGGCGCGTTGATGATCTTCACAACACTCATTGTATATCCTTGGCATTAATAGCGCGATGTGAATCCGCAGAAGGTTGAAATCGACTGTGAAGGGTTATAAATGATCCCGTATGAGTTGTACCAGTAACCCCGCCGATGATTCGTCTTAGCTGGTTGTTGAAGTTTAACCAAAACCGCAGTGGCCGTGACTTGTGCACCTATCCATTGAGCGATCCGGTGTTCATTAAGCAGCCACTTGCATGTGCTCATTAAGCAGCTCGTGCAGATAGGTGCGGCTCCGGTGTGTTGATATAAACATATCCATAGGGCGGGGGCTTGCGTATGTCTGTTGGGCAGCTTGTGCAAGCGGGCATGGCCCTGATATATTGATGTAAAGCAGTCCGCAAGGGCGGCGACTTGGGCGCTTCCATTGAGCAGGGTAACACTAACAAATGTCAGTGCAGAATGATGATGTCGTACACTCCATATCTGCGGTAGAATACCACTTTTGCAATGAAGAATTATTCTGCATAAAAGATATCGCAGGCAAGAGTAATTGTTCTTGAAAGAAAGAAATGTACCGATAAAAATTAACTTGATCGACATCACCCGATATGTTTTGTCGGATTTTGAACCAGTCGTCATGGTGAGATGACTATAAAGATGAATCATCATGTACAATAAAATGGTAACAACAGTGGGTCAGTTGCTGTTGTAAGCCAGTCATGACAGCAAGGCGGCTAAACTGATAACTTGATCCACCTCCGTTCTTTTAACAGCTCCAGACCTCAATCATGTTTTTCCTGCTAGTGGGCATTTTTTAGCAGTCAGACATGATAACTTTTGAGAATTTTGACCATTGTAATTTGACAAGAGGCCCTCCAGAACTAGCCAATAAAAACCTCCTTTTTTTCTTTCTTAATCCTCCATCGGCTCCCAATTTCCCATTTCTTCAGTTTCTTTAGACAGCATCCAGTGCGCGAGAGTAGATGCCATGACGGAGGCGGAGCAGGGCTGGAGCAAGAGGAGGCGCACGGCCACAGCGGGAAGGTGGAGGCGGCGGCTTGAACACAGCGATGGCAGCTTGATGAAATGGAGCGAGGGTGACTCGGACGGCGGGCGGCTCGCAGTAGCAGCAAGGGCGACCTGGTGGGGCAAGGCGAGCTAAGGCGACTCAACACCCCAGAGGCGAGGCGGAGTGGCAACAGAGGTGGTTCCTCCACAGAAGACGGAGGCGATGATGGTGGCCCGGAGGAAGCGAGGCCGCAACCTCGATGGTGGAGGGCGGCAACCCGGGGCCGTACCGGTGTGGGCAGCACAACCTGGCGACTTTGACGGGGCGGGGCGGCGCCGGGCCAGGGCGGCTCGGTACAGGCACGAGGCTGAGCCGAGCGCATAGGAGCCGGCCGCAGCAGATGACTCAGTCCGGTTGTGTGGACGGCGTGTTGGAGGTGGGCGACTCAAAGAGGCACAGTCGGACCACAGAGGTGGACCCTGGCAACGGCTTGGAAACGGGGCTGCTCCAGCGAGGTCGCAAGGGCGATGGAAGCGGTGGCTCTGCAGTAGTGAAGGCCAAGGAGGCATAGATGTGGCCAGTGGCTCAAGGCGAGTTTGGCACATTGGTGGCTCGTGCCGCTGCTGGAAGTGAAGATAAGATGGCGTGCGGCGGAGTCATGGGCCAGGCAATGAGGCTGCAACGTCACTCGGGTGCGCGGGTGGAGACCAAACAAGGTTGCAATGGCAAGGCAAGCCGGTGACAGTGGCTTGACGTGGCCGGGCGCAGTGTAGCGGAGACTGCGACAGAGGCGAGTCGAGCAGCGAGCAGAACCATGGTAGCGGCGGCCTCTGTAGCCAAGGCGGTTCAAGGCGGCTCGATGACTTGGAGGTGAGGTGGGTTGGAGGCAACTCAGAGCGATTTAGAAGTGGCCCAATTGGCTTGGCATGGATCATCAGTGAGGACGAGGTGGAGCGGCGGCCCGTGGCAGCTCAACGGAGGCCGAGAGAGGGCGAGGCCTCAAGGGCGGCTCACACCGGGGCAACTCGGTATGTCCATTGCAGAGCCACGACGGAGAAGGAGAAGTGGCCGGCAAGGCGGCTCAATGGCAGTGACGAGAATGCTTGGCTGAAGGAGGACCGAGGCCGTTGGTGCGGCGCAGAGCAATACGAGCGGAGCCGTGACGCGGCAGTGCTCGAGCGATGAGCTAGCAACGGCATCTTGAAGGCGCTAGCAACTTGTAGCAGTGCACGATGGCAGAGGTGAAACACGGGGCAGTGCGAGGTGGAGGTGGCACAACAACGTCTTAGATGCGGCCGACAAAGGGGGCACTGGTGACCCAGTGAGGTAGCCGCGCTACATGGCGGGTTGATAGGGGGCTTGAAGGCGAGGTCTGGTGGCTCGAAGGCATTTGCGTGTGGCGGCTCAGGGTAGCGACTTGAGGGGCAATTCAAAGGTGAACGACAATTCAACAAGCAGCAAGGCCGTGGGCGGATCGACGATAGCGTGAGGCGGCTCGCAGGTTCCCCGGCGATATCCCGAGGTCACGATGGCGGTGGCGGCTCGGTTCGCCCAAGGAAAGGAGATGGTGGCTCAAGGAGACCGCAACGGCGAAGGCGGCCGACTCGGCGGAGGCGGCGGGTCGAGGCCGCAGCGGCTTTGAGGTGGAAACAAGCTGGCGACGACTTGGCCGGGGCTTATCTTGGCGGAGGTCGGCGCTCAAGCGGCGACTCGGCCGTCGTTTCAGGGCGGCAAGGCATGCAAGGCGTGCTGAATTGCGGCCATTGGAGGAAAACGACAGCAGAAGCAGTGTGCTGACGCAGGCCCAAGGTGGAGTCTGCGGTCGAGGCGGAGGACGTGCGGCCTCGCGAATCTGATGCGGAGCCGGCATGGGGTGGCGCAGGAGGCCAGTATGGCGGGGGTGGCCGCTGGAAGCGAGGCCCGAGTCCACGCTCACCACCAAATCCTCCTCCGGGTCATAGTTTGGTTGACTTTTAAGATTAGATCGTTGTTTTCAGCTAGCAGTTTCTTCACGTGCCGATGGATCAATAAATGGCTTATTTTTGCCTTCACCTGTGGAACTAGTAGCACTAAGTTGGTTGATGGCCTTCATGTGGAGGTATTAGCACCAAGGCTATGAGTTTATCCCCTCTAGATTTTAAAACAGCGTAATAGTGCATGGGCAATACAATTTTGACTCTCTCGGCGACTTGGTAATTTTGTGGCCTCGTACTGAGTTGAACCAGTAGAAAAGAACTCGCCGTTCTTGATAACGTCTGACTGCATAGAAGGAAACAATCTGGTTTCGGATTAATGAATCGCCATATCGCAGATGTTGCAACCCTAATTCTCTCGAATTCTTTTCATCTGATCAATCGCGAGCTTCTCGATCCCTGCAGAGCTCCCTCCAAGAACACAACACTATCATGCGTGGCCCCATGATGAGCGCCAACGGTCGTGGTTTTGTCACGGTAGATGTTGTAGTGTGAGGACTTAGTCGTGAGGCCAACACATCTAAGTGGTAGCTTGAACAGGGTTGAGCGGGACGAGAGACATGAGATTTTACCCAGGTTCAGCCCCTCACGGTGGAGGTAAAAGCCTACATCCTGCTTGATTGATATTGATGATGATGACGATCTCGGTTACAAGGGAGGTGTTTTGGTACCTCTATCTCGAGAGCATCTACTTTGATCTTGACTAAGACTTGTCTAAGCTCTGTCTATTTTGACCTGGTAAAACCGGACCCTCTTGGGGTGCCCTGCCCCTCCTTATATAAGTTCAAGGGGCGGGTTACATGTAGAGTCCAAGCCGGATTAGGACTTAATCTATTCTAGCTTCCCATCACGGGCTTCTCATCACGGGCTTCTCACCGTGGGCTTCTGAACCCTGGGCTTCTTATCTTACGTCGGGAGGTCACCTTCAGGACTTATCTTCAGGGCTTATCTTTAGGCGTCTCATCTTCCGGGATTCCTCTTCAGGACTCATCTTCAGACGTCTCATCTTCCAGGACTCATCTCCGGGACTCATCATGGCAGGTTAAAATGGCTGGTTAAGATGGCTGCTTAAGTCCATAACTAAACATGGCTGCTTAAGCCCAGAGATGATTTAACATCAAGGCGATTTAAGTCCATAAATGACTTAATGTCAGGGCGACTTAAGCCCAGAGATGACTTAAGCCTCAGGGCGGCTTATCCTTATGAGTCAAGTCTTGGTCGAGGGAATATCTCCAACAGGTGGAATAGAATATGATGTCGGAGGTTTTTTTGACAGGAAGACTGTAAGGGAACCCACTATAGTATAATTGATGCGACAAACCCAAAGTGCATGTACCATGCCTTGAACCTGGGTGGGTGGGAAGGCATCAACCCCTTCCCACCACTAGGCTATGCCTTGGTCTACATGATGTTGGAGGTTGTGCGGTGAAGACAAAAAAGGAGAAAGTCTCACATCGATGAGGCTAATCAATGGGCTATGGCGATGCCCATCAATTTTTATGTCAATGCAAGGAGTAGGGATTGCCATGCAACATGTGCACTAAGAGCTATAACTGTATGAAAGCTCAAACTGAAAACTAAGTGGGTGTGCCAACTTGCTTGCTCATGAAGACCTCGGGCATTTCGAGGAAGCCCATCATCGTAATATACAAGCCAAGTTCTATAATGAGAAATTCCCACTAGTATATGAAAGTGACAACATAAGAGACTCTCTATATAAAAAACATGGTGCTACTTTGAAGCACAAATGTGGTAAAGGATAGTAGCATTTCCCCTTCTCTCTTTTCTTCTCATTTAATTTTTTTGTTTTCTCTTTTTTATTTTTTTGTTGGGCTCTTTTTGGTCTCCTTTTTTAATTCTTATTTTTCGTCCGAAGTCTCATCCCGACTTGTGGGGGAATCATAGTCTCCATCATCCTTTCCTCACTGGGACAATGCTCCAATGATGATGATCATCACACTTTTATTTACTTACAACTCAATATTACAACTCGATATCTAGAACAATATGACTCTATATGAATGCCTCTAGCAGTGTACCAAGATGTGCAAGGATCTAGCATAGCAAAGATATCAAAAAACGGACAAGCCATGAAAATATCGTGCTAGCTATCTTATGATTATGCAAAGCAATATGACAATAAATGCTCAAGTCATGTACATGATGATGATGGAAGTTGCATGGCAATATATCTCGGAATGGCTATTGAAATGCCATAATAGGTAGGTATGGTGGCTGTTTTGAGGAAGATATAATGAGGCTTATGTGTGATAGAGCGTATCATATCACGGGGTTTGGATGCACAACGAAGTTTGCACCAACTCTCGAGGCAATAAAGGGCAATGCACGATACCGAAGAGGCTAGAAAATCGCGGAAAGGTGAGAGTGCGTATAATCCATGGACTCAACATTAGTCGTAAAGAACTCATATAGTTATTGTGAAAGTTTTATTATCCCTCAAAGCAAAGCACTACTACGGATGCCCCTAGGGGGATAGATTGGTAGGAAAAGACCATCGCTCGTCCCCGACCGCCACTCATAAGGAATACAATTAATAATAAAGCATGCTCTAATTTCATCGCATAACGAGATACTATACGTGCATGCTTCGGGAATCACAAACCTTAACACCAATATTCTTACTAAACCACAACCATTCACTAGTACCTCCCACATATTATCATCTCTATATGGCAAAACTATTGCAAGGAATCAAACATATCATATTCAATGATCTACAAGTTTTATGTAGGATTTTATGACTAACCATGTGAATGACCAATTCCTGTTGACTCTCTAAATAAATATAAGTGAAGCAAGAGAGTTTAATTCTTTCTATAAAATATTTGCCCATGCTCTAACAAATATAAGTGAAGGAAAAGAGCATTCTGCAAATGGTGGTTTCCTATGTGTAGAGAAACAGGCAATCCAAACTTCAAATGATATAAGTGAAGCACATGAAGCATTCTATAAAGCCATACTCAAAAGATATAAGTGAAGTGCAAATAGTATTCTATAAATCAACCAAGGACTTTCTCATACCATCATGATGCATTATTAAAATAAAAATAAAAAAGTCACACGACGCTCCAAGAATTTATGCATATCATGTGATGAATAAAAATATAGCTCCAAGTAAAATTATCAATAGTCGTTAGAAGAAAGAGGGATGCCTTCTGGGGCATCCCCAAGCTTAATTTCTTGGGAGTCCTTGAATATTACCTTGGGGTGCCTCAGGCATCCCCAAGCTTAGGCTCTTGCCACTCCTTATTCCTTCATCCATCGTCATCTCACCCAAAACTTGAAAACTTCAATCACACAAAACTTAATAAAACCCTCCTGAGATCCGTTAGTATAATAAAAAAAATCACCATTTTAAATACTATTGCAAACCAATTCATATTTTATTTTTGCATTATAGCTACCGCACTCTAACTTCATGACCGCTTATTCACCGATACAGTCCATAGATTCATCAAAACACGCAAGACAATGCATAAAAACAGAATCTGTCAAAATAGAACAGTCAGTAGTAATCTGAACATTGACCATACTTATGTAAATCCAAAAATTTGGTAAACTTAGGAAAAAAATGAACAATTTACATAGCAGTACCATGTAAAAATGTCAGAAACTTTTCACGTTCCAGTAAAAAAAATGTAAATTTACGTCCTACAGCCAAAGTTTCTGTCTTTGCACTTCACAAACCAAACAAGCAATCTAATCACCCTAGAGGTAAATCTTGCCACATTATTTTTCTAATACAATGGATTTGTATAAGGGCATAATTTTTTTTGAAAAGTTTTCGTAATCAAGGTTCACAAAGTTTCCATGGGCATGAACAAAGTTGATGTGGAGCATCCTACGGTCATCCCCATGGACCTACCTTCATCTCCCACGACACCAGGTGGACCAATGACTTGAGCTCGAGCAAGGGCTATTGAAACTAAGGTGAACTCGCTCCTCTCCGAACCACCACTTTCCACATGCGAGACTTGGCTACGACCTCAAACGGAAACCCTATGTGTTATCGGGTACCTAGAGGATTGCCACGGAGCAACTACACCCAACGACCAAGATGGCGAGGACACCAAATACAAGGACCAAGAGAAGAAGCTGCCAGACGTCTACACCCTCCGGACGACTGGACCCCGTCGGATGTCCGACACCTAGAGTGCCAACCAGCTAGCCCAAGGCCCAGCCATCGAGAGCTACAGCAGCCGGACGACCGACAAGGACCGGACGTCTAATACCCCCAGCACCCGGACGACCGAGCCCCTCTAGATATTCGGTGTCACCCAACAGAAGGGAAATTAATGGAAGTACAAGCCATCTGGACGACCGACGCCCTCCGGACATCCAACGGCACCTGACGAGAGTAGAATCGCCGGCCGACTGACGCCCTCCGGACGATTGGACCTTTGCGAGCCACCGGACGTCCGAGTCTCGTCGGACGTCCGACGGCTGTCTACGCACAATGACTAGGGCCGAGGCCCCTGTACCCCTTCGACCCCGAGACTATATATACGACTGCACCTCCACTTTTCTAGGGTTAGCATTGGTTTAGCTCATTCTAAATATAGAGCTTTTCTCATCCACTTGATACATACTCCATTGGGGATCGAGGCCTCCACGGAGAAGATCCCAAGTGGACTCCCCCGCAAGGGAAGATCCCCTAGTGGATTAAAGACCTCCTCTTGGATAAGAACTAGCTACTTGTATCTTGCCTTTGTTGTCTTTGGATCTTTGTGACCTCTTTGTTTTCATGGATCTAGCACATGTGTGATCATATCCCATTGATTTGAGTGTTTCCTCTCGTTTTCCCTCGTGTTTCCCCTCGTGTGTTCGTCGTGTTCTTCGTGAGATCCTCTCCAAATCGTGAGAGATCGGCCTTAGGGTTCCACCCTATATCAAAATTTCAAGGCTAGCTCCCACTTTAACAATGCTTGTCTTTCTCACTTTCGCTTTTCTTTTTTGTTTTTTTAAGTTTCCCTCTATATTTTTTTGTTTTAAAACTTTATAAAAGCACTCAACGGAAGAAAATGACTTTCTAAAACTTCCGGGTTGTCTACCTGGCAGCGCTTCCTTTCAAGCCATTAAGCTAGGCATAAAGTGCTCAAGTAATTGATACACCCGGATCCCCAGGTATATCAAAGCCAATTCTAATTAACAATGATTTGTAATTTAGTATTGAGAACAAAGAAACATATATCATGCAACAACGAAGTCTAACTCTCTTCCTATGCATCGACATGTCATAAAAGAACAATTCATGCACACATAGTAAAGGCCGATACATAGCATAAACAGTTTCTTGTAATTTTATTGTGTTGGAAACATAGAGAGGTGGAGATGTAGTTCCTCTCTCATAATAATTGCAAGTAGGAGAAGCAAGCAGATGCATATTATATTTATCAAAATCATCATGTGTAGTGGTAAAATGCAACCCATCAATATAATCTTTAGTAAGTGCAAACTTCTCCGATATAGTGTAGTTGGGAGAATTCAAAAAGATAATAGGACTATCATGTGTCGGTGCAATAGCAACAATTTCATTCTTAACATAAGGATCTATATCAAGTTCATCTCCATAAGCATAATTCAAATTGGCATCATGACCACGAGCATAGCAAGCATCATCAAAAAGGGATATTTCAAACAAATCCAAGGGATCATAGCAAACATCATATCATTCATCCTTCGGTAAGCACGAAGGGAGATTAAACAATGTATGAGTTGAAGAGTTACTCTCATTAGAAGGTGGGCACGGGTAGCTAATCTACTCTTCCTCCTTTTATTCTTCGCTCTTCTCATCATCTTTTTCATCTGATGAGCTCACAGTGTCATCAATTTCTTCTTCCATAGATTCCTGCAAAGTATTAGTCTCTTCCTGGACAATAGAGACTTTCTCAATAAAGACAATAATATCGGCATTATATTCATAATTCTCATGTATAGCATAATTTTCAAGTCTGTAAACAACGTCATCATAATTTTCACACTTTTCAAACAAAGGTTGAATTTCATAAGCACCCTCAAAAGCAACGAGTTTTTCTATTCGTTCCACACAATAGTAATCATATATACCATTATCATAAGAATCCAAGGTTTTATCATCATTAAATTTACATGAAAAGGGAAGGTGTGGAGCCTTCATCCTAGAGAAACAAGTATAATCATATCTCAAGCATAAATTCCAAGCATACCAATGCAACATTTCAATTTGATCCCATAAGAATTTCCCTTTTTGTGTCAAGCGATAATCCCTGAAGTATTCACGTTGATCCAATGTGTCCCCCATTATAAAGTTGAACGGAGTTTTCTCAGGATTATCAAAGTAGTGTTCAATATTTTTCACATAATGAGCATCGAAGGTTTTAGGAGGTTCCCCATCTTCATGAGTAGCAAGTACACATATTTTGTTGGTATTTTGTGTTCCATATCCGTAACTAAATATAAGAACAACCTAGAACAACAAATAAAATCCATTTAGTGATAAAGCAAACAAGCACACACGAGAATATTCACCCCATGCTATTGCTCCCCGGCAATGGCGCCAGATAAAGGTCTTGATAACCCGCAAGTATAGGGGATCAATTGTAGCCTTTCTCGATAATTAAGGGCATTGAACCCAACGAGGAGATAAAGGTAGAACAAATATTCCCTCAAGTCCTGTCGAGCAACGATACAACTCTATGCACACTTTACGTTTGCTTTACCTAGAACAAGTATGAAACTAGAAGTACTTTCTAGGTGTAAAGGGATAGGTTTGCAAGATAACAAAGAATGCGTACATAAAAGCTAGGGGTGGTTTAGGTAAAGAAACAACTAAGTTAGTTTTAGTAGAGAGATTTTTCTCACAAGAAAGTTATTTGTCCCGAGGCAATCGATAACTAGACAGGTAATCATTATTGCAATTTTATATGAGGGAGAGGCATAAGCTAACATACCTTCTCTAATTTGATCATATGCACTTATGATTGGAACTCTAGAAAGCATCCACAACTACTAAAAATCATTAAGGTAAAACCAAACCATAGCATTAAAGTATCAAGCCCTCTTTACTCCCATACGCAAACAACCTACTTACTCGGGTCTATGCTTCTGTCAGTCACGCCACCCACCATAAGAGAATCATGAACATATTGCAAACCCTTCAACGGGGATCCCTCACACTTGCGCGGCATGGAGAGCACCATAGGACAACACCAATAATAAAACATACAACTGAAACCAATCACGATCATCAATCAACCCATAGGACAAAACAGTTCTACTCAAACATCATAGGATAGCCATACATCATTGGGAAATAATATGTAGCGTTGAGCACCATGTCTAAGTAGAGATTACAGCGGGTAAAAGAGAGGTTACACCACTACATAGAGTGGGAGAGAGTTGGTGATGACGGTGGCGAACTTGTTAGTGTATGTCACACCCTAGCTAGTTATGCATTAGAGTGTTGCATCATGTCTATTTTTTTCATCAGAAACTTGAAATGGGGATGACAGAACCCCCAGCCCCCTCTGAAACCAACTAGGGTTTACTAAAAACTTTTTCAATGAACCTGAAATGCCCTTCTAAAATGTCCATCATTTTTGTCTTGGTTCAGGACCTCTGCCAAAAGTGATGCACAATTTCCTAGGTCATCCTAGGGTCTCTGAATTAAATCATAAATATTTGAGTTTGGGCACTTAAAATTATATAAAATATTTCAAGTGCTCAAATATCTCCAAACTAAAATGTTTCATGTTGGAAATAATCCAACTATGGACCAGGAGTAGTTTGGTGATTTTAGGAGTTGCCTAAGTATTTTTATTAATTCAACAAAGTTGCAGAATAATAGAAGAAGAAAAAAAATAAAAGGGAGAAGCTTACCTGGGCTCCTCCACTGTGCAGCCCATCCAGCTGGCCGGCCCAGCCAGCAGGCGGCCCAGCCCGTCTCCCTCCTCTGTCGTCTTCGTCCCGACAGAGGGAGGGGAGTGTGGCCGGCGCGCGCGCGCGCCACCGCGCCACGCCACCTCTCTCCCTGCCTGCCTGCCCTCCCCTCCTCGCCTCGATGCCCTGGACGACGCCACGCCCCCCCTGCTCTCTCTCACTCGCCCTCGGCTCCTCCCTCCTCTCCCTCGCTCTCTCTCTCACGGCCGAACACCACCGTCGCCGCCGTTCGCCTTAGCAGCCGTCTCCGGCCACCCCTCGCTCCCCCGACTAGCTCAGGAGCTCCGCTACAACCCCCTCTTCCTCCCCACCGCTCCACGGGCCTCCGGAAGCCCTGCATCGCCGCCACGTCGCCGTTCCCCTCTTCGGGCTCCGACCATCATCGCCGTCGAATTCGCCGTCTCCAGCGCGTCCCCGAGCCCGCTTCGACGCCCACTGCAACCGCGGTGAGCTACGCCACCGTTTCCCCCTCTTCTCCCCCTCGTTCCCCCACCGTAGCCTCCTCCCCACCACGGCCGAACCTCCGCCGTCGCCGAGCTCGCCGTCGACGCAGCTCCGGTGACCATTTGGTCACCCCGGCGAGTCCAACGAGTTCGTAAGGCTCCATAGAGCATCCCTAGCGCCTCGCTTCGCTCGCCTTCGAGCTCTAACCCCGTTTCCGTGCACGACCGAACTCCGGCGGCCGCAGCCGAGCTCGCCGCCGTCGACTCCGGCCACCTCAGGCACGGCCACCACCACCGTTCGACGCGCGGGAGCAAGGGCTCTCCAACGAGCCCAAGCACAGCCTCGCCCGTGCCCTGTAGCGCGATCCCGCTCCACGCCGCCGTCTCGGACCTCGCCGGCGTCTTGTCGCCGGTGGGGTTTGACTTGTCCGACCTGGGGTTTGACCCCCCAGGGTCACTGACGCGTGGGCCCCGTCGGCCAGGTGGACATCATCAGCGCTAACCACTGTTAGTTAACCCCCTGACACTGACCAGTGGGCCCCAGCGCCACTAATTAGTAATTAGGATTAATTTAACCCTGTTTAACCCCTCTGTCACTGACGTGTGGGCCCCACACGTCAGGTTTGACCTCAGCCAGCCGCAGTTGACCACTGACGTCATGCTGACGTCATGCTGGCGCAATAATTATATTTCTGGATTTAAATTAAATCAGGAAATTCCAGAATATTAGTTAAACTTCAAAAATTCATAACTTTTATTCTGTAACTCCAAATTGGACAAATTATATATGAAAAATGGTCAGAAAAATCCAATCTATCCATCTGTACTATTTTCATGCATGATCAAACAAGTTAAATTGATGTTTCAAGCAGAACAAGGAAAAGCACTTTAAAAGGCCATATTTGAATTTGAAATTTGAATCCTTGATTCAAATTTGTTCAAACCCTTCTGGTTTTAGTTGCATTAGCCCAACACACTCATATTGCCATGTTTCATGCATGCATCATATTGTTGCACATTGTTTGGTGATGTTGTGTATCGATGTCCTTTGCGACAGGTTCTGCCTCCGAGGAGTACCGTGATTACCCTAACGAAGAATCGTATCCGTGCATCGAACCATCAGGCAAGCAACCAACCATTTGATCATACCGATAAAAACCCATGTTCTTGCTCCTGCTCTCGTTTACTGCATTAAGACAACGCGATTCAAACTGCTGTGTGCTGCGGTAGTTGAACCCATTTCCTCTGCATGACCTGTCATTGCCACAGTAACTAGACGAAACCCACTAGCATGTGTAGGAGTTGATTGAGCCATATGATTGTGTTGTTCCTACCTTGCTATGCCTGCTATGCTTAGAGTCGTGTCAGGTCTGGTTCATCTGGGTGATGGCTAGAGTGAAATGATCGAGTCAGTATGAGAGTAAGGTGTTGAACACGATTTGGTAAAGGTATCGATGAGAGGCCATGTAGGAGTACATGGTGGGTTGTTTCATTGAGGCCGTCCTTAAGCACTGAGATCTGTATGTGTGATTTAAGAATCAGCTACTACCATACATTGGGCCCTGAAACATGACCCCGCTCGACTTCTTATGCACCCTAGTCCTCTGTCCAGGAGTTGCAAGTAGTTTCTGGTGTTTGTAGCCTACTGGAGGCCGTGGACAGCGCTGACCGTAGGGGTGGGCTGTGATGCGGTAGGTACGTGGCCGGGTGTACCGGATGCCCGTTTGGTATCTCGGGAACCCTGTTCACATCGTTTGGGGCTGTGAGCGAAACTTCGGCCGGAACTCCTCATAGATGGAACCCAAATAGGCGATAAACCTGGACTAGAGACTTGAGTGTCTAGGTAGGTCGTGGTCTACACCCACGTCGGCTTTCGCTTGAAGTCTGCCGAGCACATGTCGTGTGCAGACGCTAAGTGGTGGAAACATGTATGAAGAAGTACACCCCTGCAGGGTTAACATGATCTATTCGAATAGCCGCGTCTGCGGTAAAGGACTACTTGGTTGCCTATACAGTTCATAGACAAGTAAATGGAAACTACTAAAAGCCTCAAGATAAGCGTGAGTGCCGAGGATGGCTCTTCCGTAGGAGGACGGAGGCGGATCCTCGGTAGTGTATTGAATTGGTGAGTAGTGGACTCGTGTGCGCAAAACCATTTCAAGTTGGAGTCTCGTAGGATAGCTTAGCCAAGAGTCAAAGCTAGCTTGCTGCAATAACTCCACCAACCCTTCTTGATAATGTGCATGTATGTAGGATCTGATGTAAGTCTTGCTGAGTACCTTTGTACTCATGTTGCTATAATTTACATTTTTACAGAAGACGCTGCTACCCCTTCTGATGGGTTCTTCGTAGACGTTGACATCAACGAGTAGGCTAAAGACCCAGGTGGTGACCCTGAGCTTGTGAAGGACCACGTAGTATAGTTAGGCTTTCTAAGCCTCTTGTATTTTACTACATGTCTGTACTCAGACATGTTACTTCCGCTGCTGGTTTGTATGACTGTATGACTTGAGTGCTGGGTCGTGTGACCCGTACTTGTGTGTATGCTATGTATGGCTCTCTGAGCCTTTAAATAAAGTACTTGTGTCATAGAGTCATGTTGTGATGCCTGGTTGTATTTGCACATATCGAGCATATTGTGTGTATGATTGAAATGCTTGGTATGTGTGGGATCTGACTATCTAGTTGTCTATCCTTAGTAGCCTCTCTTACCGGGAAATGTCTCCTAGTGATTCCACTGAGCCATGGTGGCTTGCTACTGCTCCGGAACACTTGGCTGGCCGGCATGTGTCCTTCTTCGTTCCTGTGTCTGTCCCTTCGGGGAAATGTCACGCTTTGAGTACCGGAGTCCTGTTAGCCCGCTACAGCCCGGTTTACCGGAGTCCTGCTAGCCCAGTGCTACAGCCCGGACCCACTTGCTGATGACCGACACGTTCGAAGCTGGGTCATGGATGCCTGTCCCTGTAAGTCTGTGCCACTTTGGGTTTACGACTAGTCATGTCAGCCCGGGCTCTTTATCATATGGATGCTAGCGACACTATCATATACGTGAGCCAAAAGGCGCAAACGGTCCCGGGCAAAGGTAAGGCGACACCCGTGGGGATACCGTGCGTGAGGCCGCAAAGTGATATGAGGTGTTACCGGCTAGATCGATGTGACATCGAGTCGGGGTCCTGACAGCGTTGGCATCAGAGCCGGACTGCCTGTAGGTTCTCCAAGCCAAACTGGTCGATGTTGAGTCTAGAAATTCTTTAGTTATATGTAGGGGAATTGTTTGTGGGTTGGAACGTAAGGCTCTTTTTACTCCTTTATCTTATGACATTCTGATCTGAGTCAGTCCATTCTTCCACCGGGGGTTAAGGAATTAGGATCTATACTCTCTATCAGGATCACGTGTTACTAATCAGTAGTACCTTATAGGTATGATGGATACAAGCCTAGTTCAGTTCTTTTACCACATTATGTTGCTAGGATGGTCTCAGAACTTTGATATGATGATGTTGAGTGTGTATGAAATCCTTTGTCAAATGTCTCAAGTCCTTCTTGAGCATTTACAGCTGTTATGCTGCCGAAATTTTGCTAGAAATTCTAATGCCTTTGCATTATGATTGTGCTTTCAGATGGCCACTCGCGACCTCAATCAAGTGGTTCGCCTGACTCGATGCCTAGATGTACCCGGCCATACTGCCAAGTTGGTCAGGGTAATGACTGAGGCTGGATACCGCTGGTATCCTGAGTACACGGTCGAAGAGCAATTTCGGGACTTTAATCAAAGCCAGTATCTCTGCACTGTCAGGATATTTCCATCTTATCCTGGATCCACCGAGCCCCTTCACTGCTCTTATGGACTCGGGGTTACTATTGAGATGGCAGTGCAGGACGCCGCCTACTCTATGATGACCATTATGCGAGTCAGATCTGGTATATTTCGGGACTCTGATTTCCGGTATATGCCAGGATCACTTCCGGGAGCACAAGGGTATCTCCAGGCTATTTATGCTGACCCCACTCAGGAGGATTCACTAACTCGCACCACTTCTGAGTTGCTCGAGGATAAGGACCGTGAAAACCGGGCCTTGAGAATGGAGCTCTTCAACACCCGCGCTGATCATTGGGCCACCTTGACTCGGTTTGCACCGGCTGTGCAAGCTGGATACATGGATATGAGAGATCTGTATCTTGTTAGGTCTGCTCTGCCGGACATGATGGATTGGCGTGATGTGGGAGGCATCACCCCACCTCGTGGTCCCCGCAGGCCACCGTTTGTTGGTCCAAGACCTCACCCTAGTCCTTTTGGTCCACAAGCTCTGCGAGATCGTCTTTTTCCGGATGCTCACGTTGAACTTCCAGGTTATGGAGGTGACTTCTACGAGGACTACTACGGAGACGTCTGAGTTAGTAGTAGTTCCACTAGTAATGTAACAGTTGTATTTCCGCTGTCCTGCGTGACTTGTGGAATATGACTTAGTGTGTAGTCATTCCGGAGGTGTATGAAAAATAATGTATAGGAGCTTGGAATGCCTTCGATGAGATGTAATCTCCCTTTCACCGTAGTAGTACTTTGTTTGGTCTTGTACTAAAACCTTGTATGGTGTGTATGACGATGGAATAAAGAGGCAGTTCTGTATCTACCATGTCATACGGATGATCATCCTGCATTCCGAGTTATCCATTACATTCTACATTTCTGTGCCAAATCTTATCATCCTGGACCTAACCATTGTCTTGTTTTCCTAGGATGGTTAACACGCGCAAAAACCCTGCTCCCCAAGAGCAGGCCGAAGGCAGTGAAGTCAGGAATGCAAATCTGCCTCACCCTCCTTCTCTAGCCGAAGTTATGCTGGAAGCCGAGAGAAACAAGCGGGAGACCAATCGTTTGTTGGAGCGCATCGAACAGAACACAGCACACCATCAGAGAAATAACTTGGTGTCACTCAGTGATTTCATCAAGTTACACCCGCCTACCTTCCACCACTCCGTCGAGCCTCTCGACGCCGATGACTGGCTTCGCAACATTACTCACAAACTGCGTTCTGCGCTGGTAGCTGAGGCTGATAAGGTCACCTTTGCTGCATATCATCTTGAAGGCCCCGCCAGTCTCTGGTGGGAGAATTATGAAGCTATGCGCCCAGCGGGCCACGTCACTACTTGGGCTGAATTCAGCGAGGCTTTCCGTGAACATCACATTCCGGAGGGTCTCATGGATCGTAAACGTGAGGAGTTCTGTAGCTTCACTCAAGGTCGACTCTCTGTTGACGCTTACAGCAGGGAGTTCGGTAACCTTGCACGTTATGCAACTGAGGAAGTTTCTACCGATGCCAAGAAGCAGGCCAGGTTCCGTAAGGGACTTAGTCCTGAGCTCCGCCGTGACCTCCGTCTGCATGAGTGCACCTCTTTTCAGAAGCTTGTGAATAAAGCCATCAGTGCTGAGACGGGACAGACTGATTTCGATGCATCACGCAAGCATGGCCGTGATTTGGGTTCTTCATCCGGTGCTGGACCCCAGAAGCGCCGCGTGTGGGTGCCTAACACTGCCCTGCCACCCAGATATACACCGAGGCCATCCTTTCAGGCGCATCGCCCAGCTCAACAATATGCACCAGCCAAGCCCTATGGTGGTCCAACCAATAATGCTCCTCCACGCACCAGTTCCGTGACTTGTTTCAAGTGTGGGGAATCAGGCCACTATATGCGCGAGTGCCCCCAAACCAACCCCAACCAGACAGCAAAAACTGTTGGCCGTGGCAAGCCGACAGGGAAAGTGTTCTACGCCAAGCCGGCCACTGCTGCACGTGGCCATGTCAACTGTATCTCTGCCGAAGAAGCTCAAGAGGACCCCAACGTCGTTCTCGGTACGCTCCTTGTTAATTGCCACCCGGCATCTGTTCTTTTCGATACTGGAGCATCTCATTCATTCATATCCGAAAACTATGCTCGCTTGCATAACACCGCCTTCTGTGACATGCCTTCTACCATGGAAATTTCCACTCCTGGTTCTAGATGGCAAACTTCTAGAGTAAGCCATGGAAATGAAATCCAAGTCGACAGACTTGTTTTCCTTGCATCTTTGATAGCTCTCAAATCTTCGGATATTAATATCATCTTGGGTATGGACTGGATGTCAGCCCATCATGCCAAAATTGATTGCTTCTCTAGGACTGTTCAACTCACCCATCCTTCGGGGAAGATAGTCAATGTCTTGACCCGAATAGCTAAGCGACAATTATATTCTCTTAACGCCAGCCCTTTGCCAGACCTTGAGGACGTTCCGGTAGTCCGTGACTTCCCGGATGTCTTCCCAGAAGAATTGCCAGGTGTTCCACCTGACAGGGATGTTGAGTTCATAATAGACCTCATTCCGGGAACCGTTCCGATTGCTAGAAGACCCTATAAGATGGCACCCCTAGAACTAGCCGAGCTTAAGAAACAACTCGATGGGTCCTTGAAAAAGGGTTTCATCCGACCTAGTTCATCTCCTTGGGCTTGCCCCGTTCTCTTCGTCAAGAAGAAGGATGGTACGGACCGGATGGTTGTAGATTACCGACCGGTTAATTTGGTCACAATCAAGAACAAATATCCGCTTCCCAGGATCAACGACCTGTACGATCAGCTCGCTGGATCCTCAGTCTTCTCCAAAATGGATTTGAGGTTGGGCTACCATCAAATCAAAATCAGAAACGGGGACATTCCTAAAACGGCCTTTGTTACTCGTTATGGCCAATACGAGTACACCGTCATGTCCTTCGGGTTAACCAACGCTCCAGCCACTTTTTCTCGGTTAATGAACTCAATTTTCATGGAGTATTTGGATAGATTCGTTGTAGTTTACCTCGATGATATACTCATCTACTCCAAGAACGAGGAAGAACATGCCGAACATCTAAGGCTAGTGTTGAAGAAACTTCGAGAGCATCGCCTTTATGCCAAATTTTCTAAATGTGAATTCTGGTTGTCAGAAGTGACCTACCTGGGTCATGTAATATCTGGTAAAGGTATTGCTGTCAACCCTGAGCGAGTTCAAGCCGTTCTTAACTGGACTCCACCTGAATCGGTCAAGCAAGTTCGGAGTTTTCTAGGCTTAGCGAGCTATTGTCGTCGCTTTGTCGAGAATTTCTCCAAGGTTGCCAAACCTCTAACCGAGCTCCTCAAGAAAGATAAGAAGTTCGAGTGGACTCCACAATGTGAGCACAGCTTTCGGGAACTGAAAAGACGCCTGACTTCTGCTCCCGTACTGGTACCGCCAGACTTCTCCAAGGATTTTGTTATCTACTGCGACGCCTCGCGACAAGGACTAGGTTGCATTCTCATGCAAGATCGACACGTAATTGCCTACGCTTCACGGCAATTGCACCCACATGAGGAGAATTATCCTACTCATGATCTAGAGCTTGTAGCTGTAGTCTATGCACTTAAAACCTGGCGACATTACCTCCTCGGTAATCGTTGCGAAATATTCACTGATCACCAAAGTTTGAAGTACATCTTCACCCAACCGGATCTGAACCTCAGGCAAAGACGTTGGGTTGAATTGATCACAGATTTCGATTTAGGAATAACCTACACCCCAGGGAAAGCCAACGTCATGGCTGATGCGCTAAGTCGTAAGTCTTATTGCAATAATCTAATGTTGCAACAAAGTCAACCACTTCTCCATGAGGAATTTCGGAAACTTAACCTTCACATTGTTCCTCAAGGTTTTCTTTCCACCTTGGTAGCAAAACCCACTCTTACGGATCAAATCATCGCTGCCCAAAAGCGAGATAAGGGTATATCTAAAATCAAAGAGAACATTGCTAGCGGAGGTGCTAGTTGTTTCTCCACAAATGATCATGGTGTTGTGTACTTTGAGAACCGTCTAGTGGTTCCCAAGAACCAGCATCTACGGCAGTTGATCCTTAAGGAGGCTCATGAATCCCCTCTCACCATTCATCCCGGTAGCACTAAGATGTATCAGGACCTACGCCAGAGGTTCTGGTGGACTAGGATGAAGAGAGAAATTGCTCAGTATATTGCTAATTGCGACGTCTGTCGTCGTGTAAAAGCAGAGCACCAACGGCCTGCTGACACCCTTCAACCCTTAGCTATTCCTGAATGGAAATGGGATAAAATTGGTATGGATTTCATTACCGGTTTTCCCAGGACCAAGAGAGGGAATAATGCTATTTTCGTCGTGGTCGATCGTCTTTCCAAAGTAGCCCATTTCCTACCTGTTCGAGAGTGTATAACCGCTAGTCAGCTGGCAGACTTATACATCTCCCGAATAGTGTCCCTTCATGGTGTTCCTTTGGAAATTAACTCGGATCGAGGAAGTCTTTTCACCTCTCGATTTTGGGAAAGTTTCCAAAATGCTATGGGAACCCGCCTTTCCTTTAGCACCGCTTTTCACCCTCAATCAAGTGGTCAAGTAGAACGCGTCAACCAGATTCTAGAAGACATGCTTCGAGCCTCTGTTATCTCATTCGGAATGGACTGGGAAAAGTGCCTTCCATTTGCCGAATTCGCTTACAACAACAGCTATCAATCTAGCTTGGGTAAAGCCCCTTTTGAAGTTCTCTATGGACGACGGTGTCGAACACCCCTTAATTGGTCAGAGACCGGGGAAAGACAATTCTTTGGCCCGGACATGATTCAGGAAGCAGAAGAACAAGTTCGCATCGTTCGTGAAAAGTTGAAAACAGCCCAATCTCGTCAAAAGAGTCAATATGACCGAAAACATAAGGCTATGACTTTCGAGGTTGACGAGAAGGCATATCTTCGGGTCACCCCTCTGAAGGGAACCCATCGTTTCGGTATCAAAGGCAAATTGGCTCCTCGTTACATTGGACCTTTTCGCATTCTCGCTAAACGAGGAGAAGTTGCCTACCAATTGGAACTACCTCCGCATCTCTCCAGAGTCCACGATGTCTTCCACGTTTCTCAACTCAGGCGTTGCTTCTCGGATCCTATCCGTGGAGTGGACCACGAAACGCTTGATCTCCAAGATAACCTCACGTATCGAGAGTACCCCGTTCGTATCCTCGATCAGGCCGAACGTATCACTCGACGTCATAATATCAAGTTTCTCAAAGTTCAATGGTCGCACCATTCTGAGAAGGAAGCAACTTGGGAAAGGGAGGATCGTCTTCGACTTGAGTATCCCGCCTTCTTCCGGAGGAACCCAAATCTCGGGACGAGATTCTTTTGAGTGGGGGTGAGTTGTCACACCCTAGCTAGTTATGCATTAGAGTGTTGCATCATGTCTATTTTTTTCATCAGAAACTTGAAATGGGGATGACAGAACCCCCAGCCCCCTCTGAAACCAACTAGGGTTTACTAAAAACTTTTTCAATGAACCTGAAATGCCCTTCTAAAATGTCCATCATTTTTGTCTTGGTTCAGGACCTCTGCCAAAAGTGATGCACAATTTCCTAGGTCATCCTAGGGTCTCTGAATTAAATCATAAATATTTGAGTTTGGGCACTTAAAATTATATAAAATATTTCAAGTGCTCAAATATCTCCAAACTAAAATGTTTCATGTTGGAAATAATCCAACTATGGACCAGGAGTAGTTTGGTGATTTTAGGAGTTGCCTAAGTATTTTTATTAATTCAACAAAGTTGCAGAATAATAGAAGAAGAAAAAAATAAAAGGGAGAAGCTTACCTGGGCTCCTCCACTGTGCAGCCCATCCAGCTGGCCGGCCCAGCCAGCAGGCGGCCCAGCCCGTCTCCCTCCTCTGTCGTCTTCGTCCCGACAGAGGGAGGGGAGTGTGGCCGGCGCGCGCGCGCGCCACCGCGCCACGCCACCTCTCTCCCTGCCTGCCTGCCCTCCCCTCCTCGCCTCGATGCCCTGGACGACGCCACGCCCCCCCCCTGCTCTCTCTCACTCGCCCTCGGCTCCTCCCTCCTCTCCCTCGCTCTCTCTCTCACGGCCGAACACCACCGTCGCCGCCGTTCGCCTTAGCAGCCGTCTCCGGCCACTCCTCGCTCCCCCGACTAGCTCAGGAGCTCCGCTACAACCCCCTCTTCCTCCCCACCGCTCCACGGGCCTCCGGAAGCCCTGCATCGCCGCCACGTCGCCGTTCCCCTCTTCGGGCTCCGACCATCATCGCCGTCGAATTCGCCGTCTCCAGCGCGTCCCCGAGCCCGCTTCGACGCCCACTGCAACCGCGGTGAGCTACGCCACCGTTTGCCCCTCTTCTCCCCCTCGTTCCCCCACCGTAGCCTCCTCCCCACCACGGCCGAACCTCCGCCGTCGCCGAGCTCGCCGTCGACGCAGCTCCGGTGACCATTTGGTCACCCCGGCGAGTCCAACGAGTTCGTAAGGCTCCATAGAGCATCCCTAGCGCCTCGCTTCGCTCGCCTTCGAGCTCTAACCCCGTTTCCGTGCACGACCGAACTCCGGCGGCCGCAGCCGAGCTCGCCGCCGTCGACTCCGGCCACCTCAGGCACGGCCACCACCACCGTTCGACGCGCGGGAGCAAGGGCTCTCCAACGAGCCCAAGCACAGCCTCGCCCGTGCCCTGTAGCGCGATCCCGCTCCACGCCGCCGTCTCGGACCTCGCCGGCGTCTTGTCGCCGGTGGGGTTTGACTTGTCCGACCTGGGGTTTGACCCCCCAGGGTCACTGACGCGTGGGCCCCGTCGGCCAGGTGGACATCATCAGCGCTAACCACTGTTAGTTAACCCCCTGACACTGACCAGTGGGCCCCAGCGCCACTAATTAGTAATTAGGATTAATTTAACCCTGTTTAACCCCTCTGTCACTGACGTGTGGGCCCCACACGTCAGGTTTGACCTCAGCCAGCCGCAGTTGACCACTGACGTCATGCTGACGTCATGCTGGCGCAATAATTATATTTCTGGATTTAAATTAAATCAGGAAATTCCAGAATATTAGTTAAACTTCAAAAATTCATAACTTTTATTCTGTAACTCCAAATTGGACAAATTATATATGAAAAATGGTCAGAAAAATCCAATCTATCCATCTGTACTATTTTCATGCATGATCAAACAAGTTAAATTGATGTTTCAAGCAGAACAAGGAAAAGCACTTTAAAAGGCCATATTTGAATTTGAAATTTGAATCCTTGATTCAAATTTGTTCAAACCCTTCTGGTTTTAGTTGCATTAGCCCAACACACTCATATTGCCATGTTTCATGCATGCATCATATTGTTGCACATTGTTTGGTGATGTTGTGTATCGATGTCCTTTGCGACAGGTTCTGCCTCCGAGGAGTACCGTGATTACCCTAACGAAGAATCGTATCCGTGCATCGAACCATCAGGCAAGCAACCAACCATTTGATCATACCGATAAAAACCCATGTTCTTGCTCCTGCTCTCGTTTACTGCATTAAGACAACGCGATTCAAACTGCTGTGTGCTGCGGTAGTTGAACCCATTTCCTCTGCATGACCTGTCATTGCCACAGTAACTAGACGAAACCCACTAGCATGTGTAGGAGTTGATTGAGCCATATGATTGTGTTGTTCCTACCTTGCTATGCCTGCTATGCTTAGAGTCGTGTCAGGTCTGGTTCATCTGGGTGATGGCTAGAGTGAAATGATCGAGTCAGTATGAGAGTAAGGTGTTGAACACGATTTGGTAAAGGTATCGATGAGAGGCCATGTAGGAGTACATGGTGGGTTGTTTCATTGAGGCCGTCCTTAAGCACTGAGATCTGTATGTGTGATTTAAGAATCAGCTACTACCATACATTGGGCCCTGAAACATGACCCCGCTCGACTTCTTATGCACCCTAGTCCTCTGTCCAGGAGTTGCAAGTAGTTTCTGGTGTTTGTAGCCTACTGGAGGCCGTGGACAGCGCTGACCGTAGGGGTGGGCTGTGATGCGGTAGGTACGTGGCCGGGTGTACCGGATGCCCGTTTGGTATCTCGGGAACCCTGTTCACATCGTTTGGGGCTGTGAGCGAAACTTCGGCCGGAACTCCTCATAGATGGAACCCAAATAGGCGATAAACCTGGACTAGAGACTTGAGTGTCTAGGTAGGTCGTGGTCTACACCCACGTCGGCTTTCGCTTGAAGTCTGCCGAGCACATGTCGTGTGCAGACGCTAAGTGGTGGAAACATGTATGAAGAAGTACACCCCTGCAGGGTTAACATGATCTATTCGAATAGCCGCGTCTGCGGTAAAGGACTACTTGGTTGCCTATACAGTTCATAGACAAGTAAATGGAAACTACTAAAAGCCTCAAGATAAGCGTGAGTGCCGAGGATGGCTCTTCCGTAGGAGGACGGAGGCGGATCCTCGGTAGTGTATTGAATTGGTGAGTAGTGGACTCGTGTGCGCAAAACCATTTCAAGTTGGAGTCTCGTAGGATAGCTTAGCCAAGAGTCAAAGCTAGCTTGCTGCAATAACTCCACCAACCCTTCTTGATAATGTGCATGTATGTAGGATCTGATGTAAGTCTTGCTGAGTACCTTTGTACTCATGTTGCTATAATTTACATTTTTACAGAAGACGCTGCTACCCCTTCTGATGGGTTCTTCGTAGACGTTGACATCAACGAGTAGGCTAAAGACCCAGGTGGTGACCCTGAGCTTGTGAAGGACCACGTAGTATAGTTAGGCTTTCTAAGCCTCTTGTATTTTACTACATGTCTGTACTCAGACATGTTACTTCCGCTGCTGGTTTGTATGACTGTATGACTTGAGTGCTGGGTCGTGTGACCCGTACTTGTGTGTATGCTATGTATGGCTCTCTGAGCCTTTAAATAAAGTACTTGTGTCATAGAGTCATGTTGTGATGCCTGGTTGTATTTGCACATATCGAGCATATTGTGTGTATGATTGAAATGCTTGGTATGTGTGGGATCTGACTATCTAGTTGTCTATCCTTAGTAGCCTCTCTTACCGGGAAATGTCTCCTAGTGATTCCACTGAGCCATGGTGGCTTGCTACTGCTCCGGAACACTTGGCTGGCCGGCATGTGTCCTTCTTTGTTCCTGTGTCTGTCCCTTCGGGGAAATGTCACGCTTTGAGTACCGGAGTCCTGTTAGCCCGCTACAGCCCGGTTTACCGGAGTCCTGCTAGCCCAGTGCTACAGCCCGGACCCACTTGCTGATGACCGACACGTTTGAAGCTGGGTCATGGATGCCTGTCCCTGTAAGTCTGTGCCACTTTGGGTTTACGACTAGTCATGTCAGCCCGGGCTCTTTATCATATGGATGCTAGCGACACTATCATATACGTGAGCCAAAAGGCGCAAACGGTCCCGGGCAAAGGTAAGGCGACACCCGTGGGGATACCGTGCGTGAGGCCGCAAAGTGATATGAGGTGTTACCGGCTAGATCAATGTGACATCGAGTCGGGGTCCTGACAGTGTAGATCGCCATCACGATGATGGCCCCGGCGGCGTTTCGGCGCCACCGGGAGAGAGGGGGAGAGAGCCCCCTCCCTATTCTTCTTCCTTGACCTACCCCCTATATGGGAGGAGGGTTTCCCCTGTGGTCCATGGACTCCATGGCGGCGGAGGGGCAGGAGCCCCTTCGAGAATGGATCTATCTCTCTGTTTCACGTTCTTGTTTTCTGGCCTTTCACCATTTCTTAAATTCCCGGAGAACCATAACTCCGATTGGGGCTGAAATTTTAACACAATTTTTATCCAGATATTATCTTTCTTGTGGCGAAATAAGGGCACCAACCGCCTTATAAGGGACCCACAAGCCCTCTAGGCGTGCCGAGGGTAGGGGGTGCACTCTTCGAGCTTGTGCCCCCACGGGCATCGTCTCGTGTTGATTCTTTTTCCCAAAATCACATATATTTCAAAATAAATATTCGTAAATTTTTATCGCATTTGGACTTTGTTTGGTATGGATATTCTGCGAAAGAAAAAACATGCAACAAACCAGAACTGGCACTGGGCACTAGATCAATATGTTAGTCCCAAAAATAATATAAAATGTTGCCATAAGTATATGAAATTTGTAGAATATTGGCATGAAACTATAAAAATATATTAATATGATGGAGACATATCAATGGACCACTTAACCTGTGACATGGCCCGCGTGAAGCCATCGCTGTCGACGAGCTTGATATCGTAGCCTGCTTTCCCGAGATATAGTAATACGCTAGCCTACTGACATGAAGCCTTCGGCATGGCAACGTAGTCAATGTCCTCGCCGGCTTCCACGGCGAGGTGTTGCTTCGGGATCGATAGGTCGGGACGAACAGCGACCACCTCGCCAACATCCGCCGGAGAGGCCATGATAAACCTCTTTGTGGCTGAATGCTCGCCGGGCTCCCCGGGATACATGGTCGGGCTTAGGCTGCGATCTTTTAGAGCAGGGGATGTGGATCTGGAGGCTAGGGACACTGTAGGACTCATCTAAAAACTCGGGGGGGGGGGGGCAACGGTATGGGAATCGCTGGGTAACTTGAACTTTATTATCTAAGCTAGGAGGTGATAACCCACAAGTGTAGGGGATCGCAACAACTTTCGAGGGTAAAGTATTCAACCCAAATTTATTGATTCGACACAAGGGGAGCCAAAGAATATTATTGAGTATTAGCAGTTGAGTTGTCAATTCAACCACACCTGGATAACTTAGTATCTGCAGCAAAGTATTTAGTAGCAAAGTAGTATGATAATAAAGGTAACGATAACAAAAGTAATGTTTTTGGGTTTTGTAGTGATTGTAGCAAGAGCAACGGAAAAGTAAATAAGCGAAGAACAATATGTGAAAAGCTCGTAGGCAATGGATCAGTGATGAATAATTATGCCGGATGCGATTCCTCATGTAATAGCTATAACATAGGGTGACACAGAACTAGCTCCAATTCATTAATGTAATGTAGGCATGTATTCCGTAAATAGTCATACATGCTTATGGAAAAGAACTTGCATGACATCTTTTGTCCTACCCTCCCGTGGCAGCGGGGTCCTAGCGGAAACTAAGGGATATTAAGGCCTCCTTTTAATAGAGAACCGAAACAAAGCATTAGCACATAGTGAATATATGAACTCCTCAAACTATGGTCATCACCGAGAAGTATCCCGATTATTGTCACTTTGGGGTTGTCGGATCATAACACATAATAGGTGACTATAGACTTGCAAGATAGGATCAAGAACACACATATATTAATGAAAACATAATAGGTTCAGATCTGAAATCATGGCACTCGGGCCCTAGTGACAAGCATTAAGCATAGCAAAGTCATAGCAACATCAATCTCAGAACATAGTGGATACTAGGGATCAAACCCTAACAAAACTAACTTGATTACATGGTAAATCTCATCCAACCCATCACCGTCTAGCAAGCCTACGATGGAATTACTCATGCACGGCGGTGAGCATCATGAAATTGGTGATGGAGGATGGTTGATGACGACGGCGGCGATGAATCCCCCTCTCCGGAGCCCCGAACGGACTCTAGATCAGCCCTCCCGAGAGAGATTAGGGCTTGGCAGCGGCTCCGTATCGTAAAACGTGATGAAACTTTCTCTCTGATATTTTGCTCCCCGAACGTGAATATATGGAGTTGGAGTTGAGGTCGGTGGAGGTCCAGGGGGCCCACGAGACAGGGGGCGCACCCAGGGGGAGGGGGCGCGCCCCCACCCTCGTGGAAAGGGTGTGGGCCCCCTGGTCTTGGTTCTTTCGCCAGTATTTTTTATATTTTCCAAAAAGTGCCTCCGTGGATTTTCAGGACATTCCGAGAACTTTTCTTTTTCTACACATAAAACAACATCATGGCAGTTCTGCTGAAAACAGCGTCAGTCCGGGTTAGTTTCATTCAAATCATGCAAGTTAGAGTCCAAAACAAGGGCTAAAGTGTTTGGAAAAGTAGATACGTTGGAGACGTATCAAATCCCCCAAGCTTAAACCTTTGCTTGTCCTCAAGCAATTCAGTTGATAAACTGAAAGTGATAAAGAAAAACTTTTACAAACTCTGTTTGCTCTTGTTGTTGTAAATATGCAAAGCCATCATTCAGGTTTCAGCAAATATTATGAACTAACCATACTCACAATAACACCCAGGTCTCACAATTACTCGTATCAATAGCATGATCAGCTAGCGAGCCATAATAATAAAACTCGGATGACAACACTTTCTCAAAACAATCATAACATGATATAACAAAATGGTATCTCGCTAGCCCTTTCTGAGACCGCAAAACATAAATGCAGAGCACCTTTAAAGATCAAGGACTGACTAAACATTGTAATTCATGGTAAAAGAGATCCAGTCAAGTCATACCCAATATAAACCAATAATAATGAATGCAAATGACAGTTTGCTCTTCAGCGGGTGCTTTTTAATAAGAAGGGTGATGACTCAACATAAAAGTAAATAGATAGGCCCTTCACAGAGGGAAGCAGGGATTTGTAGAGGTGCCAGGGCTCGATTTTAAAATAGAGATTGAATAACATTTTGAGCGGCATACTTTTGCTGTCAATGCAACAACCATGAGATGGTTGTATCTTCCATAATATGTGCATTATAGGCAGTTCCCAAACAGAATGGTAAATGTTTATACTCCCCCAACCACCAACAAGCATCAATCCATGGCTTGCTCGAAACAACGAGTGCCTCCAACTAACAACAACCCTGGGGGAGTTTTGTTTAATTATTTTGATTTGCTTTGATCTTTTGGATCATGGGACTGGGCATCCCGGTTACAACTCTTTCTCGTGAATGAGGAGCGGAGTCCACTCCTCTTGAGAATAACCCACCTAGCATGGAAGATATAGGCAGCCCTAGTTGAAACATGAGCTGCTCGAGCATACAAAACAGAATTTCATTTGAAGGTTTGTTGTTTGGCACATATAAATTTACTTGGAACGGCAGGTAAATACCACATATAGGAAGGTATGGTGGACTCATATGGAACAACTTTGGTGTTTATGGAGTTTGGATGCACAAGCAGTATTCCCGCTTAGTACAAGTGAAGGCTAGCAAAAGACTGGGAAGCGACCAACTGAGAGAGCGACAACAGTCATAAACATGCATTAAAATTAATTTACACCGAGTACAAGCATGAGTAGGATATAATCTAGCATGAACATAAATATCATGAAGGCTATGTTGATTTGTTTCAACTACATGTGTGAACATGTGCCAAGTCGAGTCACTCAATTCATTCAAAAGAGGATACCATCCCATCATACCACATCATAATCATTCTAATAGCATGTTGGCATGCAAGGTAAACCATTATAACACATAGCTAATCAAGCATGGCACAAGCAACTATAATCTCTAAATGTCATTGCAAATATGTTTACTTCATAATAAGCTAAATCAGAAATGATGAACTCATCATATTTACAAAAACAAGAGAGGTCGAGTTCATACCAGCTTTTCTCATCTCAATAAGTCCATCATATATCGTCATTATTGCCTTTCACTCGCACGACCGAACGATGTGTATAATAATAAGAGTGCATGTGCATTGGACTAAGATGGAGTCTGCAAGCATTCAACTCAAAAGAGAAGATAACATAATATGGGCTCTAAATTAAATAAACAATCATGCATATGAGAGCCACTAAGCATTTTCAATATGGTCTTCTCGACCCCCAAAGGAAAGAAAACAAAACAAAACTATTTACACGGGAAAGCTCCCAACAAGTAAGAAGAAGAACTAGAAATCTTTTTGGGTTTTCATTTTAATTTCTACTAAAAGCATGGAAATTAAACTAATTATTTTTTTGGTTTTTCTTAAGGTTTATCGAACACACAAGAAGAAAACTAGAAAAAGAAATTTAAACTATCATGGATAATACAATGAAAGAGTATGAGCACCGACTACTAGTGTGTGAACATGAATGTAAAGTTGGTGAGAAATACGTACTCCCCCAAGCTTAGGCTTTTGGCCTAAGTTGGTCTAATACCAAGGACCGCCTGGCTGATATCCGTAGTTGTAGCTGGGGTCGTACTGAGATGCATCAGCAACTGCCTCCTGAGCTACGGCATGTTGGCAAGCTGCCTTCGCTCTCCCCTCGTGTTCAGCTGCTTCCTCCCTGGTAACAACATATCTTCCCTTTGCCTGATAATCAAAAAGGTGGGGAGCAGGAAGAGTAACATGGACGACATTGCGTCTGTTATAGATTAGTCGATATTGGAGGAATTGTTCATTCCTCCTTAGAAATTGATGATTGACCATAGCTTCATAATCCAAATAAACATGAGGTATCAACATATCTCCCTCTCGTGGGGCTATACCAAGATAATTAGCTACATGGGTTGCGTAAATTCCTCCAAATAAATCTCCCTTTCTACTATTATTCTGCAACCTACGTGCAACTATTGCCCCCAAGTTATAACCTTTATATCCTAACACAGCACTCCTGAGGACACACAGATCAGGGACACACATGTGACATGCTTCATCTTTACCGTTAATGCATCTACTAATGAAGAGAGCAAAATAATGTATAGCAGGAAAATAAATGCTCCCTATGGTAGCTTGTGCTATATCCCTAGATTCTCCCACAGTAATACTAGCAAGGAATTCTCTAAACTCAGATTTGTGAGGATCATTAATATTACCCCATTGTGGAAGTTTGCAAGCAGTTGTAAAATCCTCTAGGTCCATGGTATAAGATGTATCATAAATATCAAATATGACACTAGGAGAATTACGCGTATAGTTATATTTAAACCTCCGCACAAAGGAATCAGTCAATTGATAGTACTGAGGACACTTATCTTGTAAGAAGTCCTCCAGCTCAGCATTACGCACATACGAGTCGAATTCCTCCTTAAGGCCTGCTTTGACCATAAAAGCATCAGATGGCCACTCACAAGCTCGTACATCCGCGTCCCTCGGTAATTCAACATCTTGCTCACGTATAGCAATTCTGGGCCCTTTTTTCACCGAGGAACCACCCTGGTACATTCTCCTAGACATAATTCTTTTTTTGAAAAATTTCTGAAATTTTAGTAACTTCAAAACAAAAGTGAATAAAACTAAACAAGATTGGTAGCAATTACTCCTACAAGTGCCTAGAGCCTATATCATGCATTAGAATTGCTTGGGACCTCATAAATTTAACATGCAAGCTCAAGAACATGGTCACCTATGCAGAAAAAATTTGCAATGAATAAAGCACTAGAACAAAAATTAATTGGACCAATGGAGGAGTCACATACCAAGCAACAATCTCCCAAAGCAGTTTTGTGAATGGAGCTTTGAGCAAGGAGATCAAAAATCGCAGCAAAATGAGCTAGAACTCGTGCTTGAGCTGGATGGGGATATTTTGGGTAGAAGATGAAGTGTGTGGGTGCTGGCATAAGTGGAGGGGGGCCACCAGGGGCCCACGAGATAGGGGGCACACCCAGGTGGGGTGGGTGCGCCCTCCACTCTCGTGGCCTGGTGCTTGCCCCTCCGGCAGTGTTCTTAGTGCCTAAGATCCTCAAATATTCCATAAAAAATCATACTAAATTTACAGGGCATTTGGAGCACTTTTATTTTCGGGATATTTTTTAATGCACGGTGAGGGAGTCCTGGACTAGGGGGTGTCCGGATAGCCGGACTATCATCATCGGCCGGACTCCAAGACTATGAAGATACAAGATTGAAGACTTCGTCCCGTGTCCGGATGGGACTTTCCTTGGCGTGGAAGGCAAGCTTGGCAATACGGATATGTAGATCTCCTACCATTGTAACCGACTCTGTGTAACCCTAGCCCTCTCCGGTGTCTATATAAACCGGAGGGTTTTAGTCCGTAGGACGAACAACCATTACAACAATCATACCATAGGCTAGCTTCTAGGGTTTAGCCTCCTTGATCTCGTGGTAGATCCACTCTTGTACTACCCATATCATCAATATTAATCAAGCAGGAGTAGGGTTTTACCTCCATCGAGAGGGCCCGAACGTGGGTAAAAACATCGTGTCCCTTGTCTCCTATTACCATCCGCCTAGACGCACAGTTCGGGACCCACTACCCGAGATCCGCCGGTTTTGACACCGACATTGGTGCTTTCATTGAGAGTTCCTCTGTGTCGTCACCGATAGGCTTGATGGCTTCTTCGATCATCAACAACGATGCAGTCCAGTGTGAGACTTTTCTCCCCAGACAGATCTTCGTATTCGGCGGCTTTGCACTGCGGGCCAATTCGCTTGGCCATATGGAGCAGATCGAAAGCTACGCCCCTGGCCATCAGGTCAGATTTGGAAGCCTAAACTTCACGGCTGACATCCGCGGAGACTTGATCTTCGACGGATTCGAGCCACAGCCGAGCGCGCCGCACTATCACGATGGGCATGATTTAGCTCTGCTGCCGGACAGTGCCCTGGAGGCCGCACATGAGTCCGCTCCGACCCTTAGTTCGGAGCCAACCGCGCAGATCGAGGACGGGTGGCTAGACACCGCCTCGGGGGCTCCAACTTCTACGACGATGAAGCCGAATACTGACCTTGTCCCTTGTAAAGCATGTGACTCCGAGGTGCCGGACTCCGAACCTCCTGCGCCCCTACCAATCGAATTCGATTGGGCGCCGATCATAGAGTTCACCCTCGCGGACATCTTTCAGCACTCACCCTTTGGCGACATCCTAAATTCGCTAAAGTATCTCTCGTTATCAAGAGAGCCTTGGCCGGACTATGGTCAGGGCGGTTGGGATGCGGACGACGAAGAAATTCAAAGCCCACCCATCACCCACTTCGTAGCCACTGTCGACGATCTAACTGACATGCTAGACTATGACTCCGAAGACATCGACGGTATGGACGACGATGCCGGAGACGACCAAGAACCAGCGCCTATGGGGCACTGGAAGACCACCTCATCATACGACATATACATGGTTGACATCCCAAAGGATGGGAACGACGAAGAAGCAGCAGAGGCAGATTCCTCTAAGAAACAGCCCAAGCGCCGGCGTCAGCGGCGCCGCTCTAAATCCCGCCACAGCAAGAATGGAGATTCCGGCACTGGGGATAATAACACCCCAGAGAGTGCTGAAGATAACCCCCTCCAGCAAGATTCAGCACAGGAGGACGGAGAAGCCAGCCCTCACGAGAGAGCGGCAGACGAAGAGGTAGAGGATGATAATTACATGCCTCCCTCCGGAGACAAGGCAAGCCTCAACAACGACGAATTCGTCGTCCCCGAGGATCCCGTCGAACAAGAGCGTTTTAAACGCAGGCTTATGGCCATGGCAAATAGCCTAAAGAAAAAGCAGCAACAGCTCCGAGCTGATCAAGATCTGCTAGCCGACAGATGGACTGAAGTCCTTGCGGCCGAAGAGTACGAACTCGAACGCCCCTCCAAAAGCTACCCAAAACACAAGTTGCTCCCCCGATTAGAGGAGGAGGAGGAGTATAAACCCTCATCACCAGCACACAATACGGCAGACCGACCACCTAGTGGTCGCGACAGAGAGGCTTCTAGGCCATCCATCAGGACCGTACCCCGGCACCGCTCGAAAAGTACGAAGCCACGGGGGAATGCGCCGGACTTGCGAGACATATTGGAGGACAAGGCAAGACAATCAAGATCGATCTACGGATCATGTGGGCACCCCACGATGCACGATGATTACCGTCGCGCCGGATACAACAACTCCGGCCGGGCTGAACACAGTAGACAAAGCTCGCTTGAGCTATGTCGTGATATTGCCCAATATAGAGGCGCCGCACACCCACTATGCTTCACAGATGAAGTAATGGATCATCAAATCCCTGGAGGGTTTAAACCCGTGAACATTGAATCCTACGATGGCACAACAGACCCCGCGGTTTGGATCGAAGACTATCTCCTTCATATCCATATGGCCCGCGGTGACGATCTCCACGCCATCAAATATCTCCCACTCAAGCTTAAAGGACCAGCTCGGCATTGGCTTAACAACTTGCCAGCAGAGTCAATTGGGTGTTGGGAGGACCTGGAAGCCGCATTCCTTGACAACTTCCAGGGCACATATGTGCGACCACCAGATGCCGATGACCTAAGCCACATAATTCAGCAGCCAGACGAATCGGCCAGACAATTCTGGACACGGTTCTTAACAAAGAAAAATCAAATCGTCGACTGTCCAGATGCAGAGGCCCTCGCAGCCTTCAAACACAACATCCGTGACGAGTGGCTGGCCCACACCTAGGACAAGAAAAGCCAAAATCCATGGAAGCCCTCACATCACTCATGACCCGCTTCTGCGCGGGAGAGGACAGCTGGCTAGCCCGCAGTAACAACCTCAGCAAAAATTCTGGCAGTCCGGATAACAAGGACCGCAATGGCAGGTCGCGTCGCAACAAAAACAAATGTCGCGTTAACGGCGATAACACTGAGGATACGACAGTCAACGCCGGATTCAGAGGCTCCAAACCCGGTCAGCGGAAAAAGCCATTCAAAAGAACTACTCCGGGTCCGTCCAATTTGGACCGAATACTCGACCGCTCTTGCCAGATACATGGCACCTCTGAAAAGCCAGCTAATCACACCAACAGGGATTGTTGGGTATTTAAGCTGGCAGGCAAGTTAATTGCCGAAAACAACGACAAGGGGCTGCATAGCGATGACGAGGAAGAGACCCGGCCGCCGAACAGTAGAGGACAGAAGGGTTTCCCCCCACAAGTACGGACGGTAAACATGATATACGCAACCCACATACCCAAGAGGGAGCAGAGGCATGCACTTAGGGATGTATATGCGATGGAGCCAGTCGCCCCGAAGTTCAATCCATGGTCCTCTTGCCCGATCACTTTTGATCGAAGGGATCACCCCACCAGTATCCGCCATGGCGGATTCACGGCATTGGTTTTAGACCCAATCGTCGATGGATTTCACCTTACCAGAGTCCTCATGGATGGCGGCAGCAGCCTGAACCTGCTTTATCAGGATACAGTGCACAAGATGGGCATAGACCCCTCAAGGATTAAACCTACAAAGACGACCTTCAAAGGCGTCATACCAGGTGTAGAGGCCAATTGTACAGGCTCAGTCACACTGGAAGTGGTCTTCGGATCCCCGGATAACTTCCGAAGCGAGGAGTTAATCTTCGACATAGTCCTGTTCCGCAGTGGCTATCACGCTCTGCTCGGACGGACCGCGTTTGCAAAGTTCAACGCGGTGCCGCATTACGCATACCTCAAGCTCAAGATGCCAGGCCCTCGAGGAGTCATCACGGTCAACGGAAACATTGAACGCTCCCTCCGAATGGAGGAACACACAGCGGCTCTCGCGGCAGAAGTACAGAGCAGCCTCTAAAGGCAATTTTCGAGTCCGGCCGTTAAGCGACCGGACACGGCCAAACGCGCTCGGAGTAACATACAACAAGACCACCTGGCATGTTCCGAGCACGCGTAGCAATGCGGCCCCAACCCCAGCCCTTGCATAATTGCAAGACCAGTCCTTCGCGTACATCATTACGCTCTGGAGATACCATGGGCATAGGGGGGGGGGCACGACCACGACAGGCCCAGAGTGCGGCTTAACTACACCAGGGGCTCCCAAGTACGTCGGTCTTTTCCTTTTTCTTTTTTCTTACCCACAGGACTCCGTTCACCACAGGCCTTGTCCGGCAGTAGACCTGCCGAACTCACGATGCAACAGCCAGGGAAGGAGAAAGGCTACGACGAACACTCAGGTGGTCTCCATTACGAATATTAAATCTGTTTAATACACCATTCCGCAGCCTACCCCTGGAGAGGGACATGTTTAAATAGTCCAATCCCTTGCTTACCGCACTATTTGTATCGCTCTGCATTCATGGCAGTATTTCTGAATAAACAATGCATTGCTTTTTGTTTATAATCACATTTCTTTCTTATATATGTTCGTTTATGACATGTTGCATCCGTACACTTTGGTACGGCCGAATACACCAGGGGCTTAAGTTCCCCGCATTATGGTGTGATAAGTCCGAACACTTTCACAAGTGCGGCACCCCGAACTTATAGCATTATATGCATCGGCTCCGAATCATGTCTTGGGTCAATAGTTGGGTTTCCCCGGCTCCCATGTTTTGGTACCTTACGTTCCGTTTTATCGGCTAAGGTAGCACTGGGAGAACCACTGCGATTGCGCCCCGGTTGAACTGGGCGAGCGCCTCAGTGGAGAAAGCTAAAACTGACCGTCATGATAAGGTGAGAGCTGGTCGCTATTCGAGAGGTTTTTTCGAGTCCCTAAAGACTTATGCCGCTTAGAGAGAGGAACCGGCTTTGTCCGGCCCAGGCGTGGATAGCGCCCCGACCTCGGTCTTCCGAACACTAGGGGCTTCGCCGAAATTTAAAATTATAGAATTCTATGGCTAAGCGAGAGTGTTCAAGCATTATAAGTCCGGTTGCCTCGTTCGTTGTGTTGAGCGCCTCCCTAGATGGACCCAAACATGGGAACAAGAGCGCTCAAGTTTATCCTGAACACCCCAGCACTAGTGGCATGGGGGCTGAAGCCGACGACTTGACATCTCTCAGATTTGATGAACGGCCGCACAGAAGGTAATATTTTAAATTAATAAGCGTTGCTTAGCGCATATGAACACAATTTTCAGCGCACAGGATAACATAATGCGATTTTACTCAAATATTACATCCTTGGAGCACTCATCCGCAATCATGCGGGCTCCCTTCATGACACTCTTATAATACATTTCGGGCGTGCGATACTCCTTGCCCGCTGGCGGCGCGTCTGTCAGAAGCTTCTCAGCGTCCATCCTGCCCCAGTGCACTTTTAGATGGGCAAGGGCCCGACGGGCACCTTCAATGCAGGCGGACTGCTTGAAGACTTCCACCCAGGGACACGCATCCACCAGCCGCCGCACCAGGCCGAAGTAGCTCCCAGGCATGGCCTCCTTGGGCCACAGCCGAACTATGAGGCCTTTCATGGCCTGTTCGGCTACCTTGTGGAGCTCGACCAGCTACTTCAGCTGGTCGCTAAGGGGCACCGGATGTTCGGCCTCAGCATACTGAGACCAGAAGACCTTCTCCGTTGAGCTCCCCTCCTCGGCCCGGTAGAATGCGGCAGCATTGGACACGCTGCGAGGCAGATCTGCAAACGCTCCTGGAGAGCTCCGAATTCGGGTAAGTAACAGGTAATTCACATTCACATGCTTGCTTTGCATGAAAAATGCCTTACCCGCCGCTATTTTCTTCACCGCCTCAATCTCCTGGAGGGCCTTATGGGCTTCGGCCTTAGCGGCTTTGGCACTCTCAAGAGCCGATGCAAGCTCGGACTCTCGAGTCTTCAAGTCATGCTCCAAACTCTCATGCTGTTCCACGAGAGCTTGGAGCTCTTGCTGCACCTCTGCCACCCGTGCCTCCTGCTTCTCTCGCTCAGTTCGTTCCGCGGCCGCATTACGTTCGGCCGCGGACACTGTCGGTGTACTAGAGTAGGGGTACCCTAGTATCCCGAACTTGTGCACGGGCAGTCGCAGCACCCCGCGGCAAGGCTTGCCGGGTGACTGCCAAGGTCCTCCGTGGTTCCTTTGGAGCCATTCAAGAACAAAGTGTTTAAGCCAAGGAGACAAGACCCCGGCAAGAGGAGCTTGCCGGGAAGGCCAACCAAGGCATTTCAAGGAACTTACCGCGATGCGCCACGCGTCCCAGCAAGGCCCGGTGAGCGACAAGCTTCCGGACGCGACAAGACAACGACCGCGGCAAGCTACCACTCTGTACCCGCGCTCCAGCACATCCACCAACGTGTCGCCCTGGGACCTTTCCAGGCGCGCATGTCAAGAGGCTGTGCAGCCAGCGGTGCGAGGTGGCAAGCGGAGCTGACAAGATTGCCATCGTGGCAAGCGGTGGCGTCCCTGACGGTCCCTTCCTTGCACTGTTTGGGCGACATAGACGAGCATTTAATGCCTTTGTCCCTTGCCGTCAGGGTTAGGTATGATGCACTGTACAGGTAGTTGTACCAACCGCAACACTTTTCCATTTTTACCCTTGTCTGTGTTGCCACCTGTCGGTGAACCCTTGAGCATATAAAAGGAGGCCCATGCGCAATGTAGAGGGGGGGTTCGAAGCCAGAAAACACTCACGCTCGGTCTCGTTAGCAGCTAGTGTGTACTGTAGCAATCAACGCTCCCGAGCAAGAACTCAATACACTCAGACATGCAGCAGTAGGAGTATTATCTCTCCGGAGAGCTCTGAAGTTGGGTAAACTGCTCGTGTGCTTCGCCTCGATCCGCTCTTCGTGCGATCTCCGCTCCCCACCGAACCGAAAGGGGCCCGGTCCGCCGGCCCCATAGGTGCTCGTGGATCCGTTTCGCCGAAATCTATGGCGCGCCAGGTAGGGGGCGTCGAGGTTGTGTGAACCTGATCCGGCGTTCACGCGAGCTAGATCTTCATCTTCTTCATCAACATGCCACCAAAGAAGAAGGCTTCGAAGGTGGCTGCTCCGTCCGCATTGATCCCACCACCACCGGAGCAAACGGGTGGTGGGGTAGACGCCGGCGGAAGAACGGGCGTCGACGAGGGAGCCCACGGTGCTGCTAGGTCCAAGGACAAGGCTGCGCAGACCTCGGCGTCCGTACTTGCACCGCGCCCATCTCAGGAGGCGCGGGACCGACAGCGTCATGGTACTCGCGGTACCATACGTTCGTTGGACCAAGATCGAGCCGGTGGATCTCGGGGTGCTCAAGACCAGCATGCACGCCAACATGCTGGCACGAGCAAGACACGGTCGCCTAGACGGGATACTGCTCCTTCCAACATAGTTGGAAGTCCGAGCATATCCCGCTCCTCGCACCGTTCGGCACTGCCACCCACCACTCCAGCAGAAGCTTTGGCCCGAGCTCAACTGCTCCTGGATTACCCTCCAGCGGCAGACAAGATCGATGAATGGAGGGCCACCATTCAGAGTCTCATCGGCTTCGCCAACGGCGACACTCCACGGCAGCCGAGTACATTGCAGCCGCGGCAAGACTGCCAGGCGCGAGCCGATGGCGACAAACCCGGTGGGGGTGCAACCACCATGCAATCTCCACCTCGAAGGCCAAGATCGCCGACTCGCCGGATCTACCTCGACAACGACTCCACCGCATCATCAGATCCACGAGCTCGTCGCGATCAGCGCCAAGTTCTTCACGAACGCCAGCAAGAAGACGCTCGTACTCGCATCGAGCACCGAAGAGAAGCGCGGCGTCAATCAGACCAGCGTGCTGGGCCCTCTGTCGACATGCATGCGCCAGGGGAACCAGGCAACTTGCCGTACGCGGTAGGTTGCCCTGCGTTCACTCGTGAGCTGCGGCAAGTCCAGTGGCCCAGCACGAAGAATTTCAAGCCAGATGTACCAGAGAAGTACGACGGCAAGTCGCATCCGTCGGAGTTCCTCAGCATCTACACCATCACGGTGCAAGCTGCCGGGGGGCGAGACGACAAGATCCTTGCCAACTACTTCCCGCTGGTGCTCAAGCCCAATGTCAGATCCTGGCTCATAAACTTGCCGGACAACTCCATATCCTCCTGGGCAGACCTATGCCATCAGTTTGTCGGCGCCTTTACAGGCGGCCACAAGCCTCATGGCCAAGAAAGCGACCTTCATCTGCTCGCCCAGAAGGAAGGAGAGTCCCTGCGCAAGTATATTCAGAGATTCAGCCGTGTACATCACAACATCCCAGATGTCCACCCTACCGCGGTCATCAGCGCGTTCCATCAGAACGTGCGAAACCGCAGGATGCGGGAGGAGATGGCGATGTGCAAGATCAGAGACGTCAGTGAGCTATATGCCCTGGCCGACAAGTGTGCACGTGCTGAGGAAGGGAGGAAACTCCTCGGAGAGAATACAGGAGCGGGAGGATCTTACAGCGAGGATGCTGCCCCGGCAAGGAAAAACCGGCGGCGGAACAACAGGAAGAAGAAAGGCAAAGATGTGCTAGTCGTTGAGCAGTCCGGCGATGGAGGTGGCGCCAAGAAAGCCAAAACTGGTAGCTCCAGCGAGGAGGCTGTGGCGGTCGCCGACAAGCAGGACGGCACCAACAAGCAGTACTGCAAGATCCACCGCACCAAGGGCCATGACCTCCAGAGCTGCAAGAAGGTCAAGCAGCTTGTCGAGCAGCAGAAAGCTGAATACGAGCGACGCGACAAGGAGAAGGCCCAAGAAGGTGCTGGGGGAGCTGGCAAGAAACGCCCCGGCCGAGGAGGACGCCGCGGCAAGGCCAAGCAGCGGCAAGGAGACGGACCTCCCCGCGGCCGCGACAAGGATGAAGATGACGACAACGATGAAGATATGGATGATGACGAGACCGATGAGCAGGAGTTCTAGAAAGCCACAGAGGTCCTGTGCGTTGACGGCGGTGCTTCTCTGCATACTTCACACCGCCAGCTCAAACAGTGGGTGCGGGAAGTCAATGCGGTAGAACCACCCGTCGAGTCACGCAAGCCTCTGAAATGGTCCAGCACGCCTATCATCTTTGATATTGAGGACCACCCTGATTGCATAACTACGGTCGGGTGCTTGCCGATGTTGGTTTCACCAACTATCCGCAACCTGAAGGTCACTAAGATGCTAGTTGATGGCGGGGCCGGCTTGAACCTGATCTCCTCCGCGGTACTCCAGAAACTCCAGATCCCTGATAGCGAGCTCGAAGAGACCGGCACATTCCAAGGAATCAATCTGGGAAGGAGCAAGCCGAAGGGAAAGATCACGTTGCCGGTGACATTTGGCAGCGAGTTGAACTTCAAGACTGAGAGGGTCACTTTTGACGTTGCTGACTTTCCATTGCCTTACAATGGGATACTCGGCCGTCCAGCACTCGCCATATTCATGGCAGCCTCTCACTATGCATACAACATGCTGAAGATGCCAGGCCCGTTAAGCGTCATCTCTGTCCCTGGCGACAAGAAGGATGCTCTTATCTACGCCGACAAGATCTACCGGGAAGCAGCAGCCGCAACAGAGTGCAAGTCACCTGCCGTTGAAGCTCCCGGGGGGAAGAAGAAGACCAAGTCCGACAAGAGTTCTGATGCCCACTCCGGCAAGCGCACCTCTTCAGAGTGCTGCGCTACCGTCGAGGACGCACCATCGAGCTCCACCGGCAAGTGTAAGAAGACAATGACAGCTCTGCCAGAGACCAAGAAGGTGTCCGCCAAGGAGGACGGCACTGGTGGTACCTTCACCATCAGTGCCACTCTCGACCCTAAATAGGAAAGCGCACTCATTGCTTTCCTGCGGGTGAACGTCGACGTGTTTGCGTGGCAACCGTCTGACATCCCCGGTGTTCCCAGGAAAGTAATCGAGCACCATCTTGCCGTCTGTCCTCATGCGCGGCCCGTCAAGCAGAAGGTCAGGAAACAAGCAGTGGAGCGCCAAGAATTCATCGCAGAAGAAATCAAGAAGTTGGAAGCAGCAGGCCTTGTCAGAGGAGTGCTCCATCCTACGTGGTTGGCCAATCCTGTAGTCGTGCGCAAGGCAAACGGGAAATGGAGGCTTTGTATCGACTTTACCGATCTTAATAAAGCTTGTCCCAAAGACCCATTTCCCTTGCCGCGCATTGACCAGATTGTTGACTCCACGACCGGATGTGACTTGCTTTCATTTCTTGACGCATACTCAGGATACCATCAGATCTTCATGGTAGAAGAGGATGAGGAAAAGACCGCATTCATCACTCCATGTGGCACATACTGTTTCATACGGATGCCTTTCGGTTTAAAGAATGCTGGTTCAACATTTGCAAGGGTAGTCCATGACGCTTTTGAGCCACAAATACACAGAAATGTGGAAGCCTACATGGATGACATAGTGGTCAAAAGCAAGGACAAGGCAACTCTGATTCAAGATTTAGACGAGACCTTTGCAAATCTGCGCAAGATCAACCTCAAGCTTAACCCCGAGAAGTGTGTGTTTGGAGTCCCCTCCGGCAAGCTTCTCGGGTTCTTCATGTCTCAGCGGGGAATTGAAGCCAATCCCGACAAGATCAAGGCCATTAAGCAGATTGAAGCACCAAAGCGCATCAAGGATGTACGAAGACTTGCCGGTTGCGTGGCTGCTCTCAGTAGGTTTATCTCTAGGTCTGCTGAGCGCGCCCTGCCATTTTTCAAAATATTGAAAAAGGCAGGCCCAATGAAATGGACTCCGAAAGCGGAGGCTGCGCTGCAGGACTTATAGAGATACCTGTCCTCCACTCCAACACTTGTCGCACCTAAGCCACAAGAGAAGTTGCTGCTATATATAGCGGCAACCAATCAAGTGGTTAGTGCTGCGTTAGTAGCGGAGAGGGAGGCGGATGATGAGCCAGCAACCACGACTGATGCATCCAGCGACAAGCAGGGGGCTTCACCACAAGCTCTGGTCCCGACAAGGGTGGATCTGCGCAAGCACGTGAGGAGATACAGAAAAGAATGGTGCAGCGCCCAGTTTACTTTGTCAGTTCCCTTCTGCAGGGGGCTAGGTCGAGGTACTCTGGTGTGCAGAAATTGCTTTTTGGCCTTCTCATGGCCTCGAGAAAGCTGCGCCATTACTTCCAAGCACATGAGATCACAGTTGTCACTCGTTTTCCGCTGAAGAGGATACTGCAGAATCCAGAAGCAACAGGCAGGATTGTCGAGTGGGCACTGGAACTGTCAAGCTTTGGCCTCAAGTTTGAGAGCACTTGAACTATCCAGAGCAGAGCATTGGCAGAATTCATAGCAGAGTGGACGCCAACACCAGATGAAGAAATTCCAGAAATGAGCATCCCCGTCAAGGAAGCAAACAAAGAGTGGCTGATGTACTTTGATGGTGCCTTCTCGCTGCAAGGCGCCGGTGTGGGCGTGCTACTTGTTGCACCCACCGGAGAGCACCTCAAGTACATAGTCCAGATGCACTTTCCCAGGGAGCAAGCAACAAACAATACCGCAGAGTATGAAGGTTTGCTTGCCGGTCTCAGGATTGCGGCAGACCTTGGGATCAAGAAGCTCATCGTCAGGGGAGACTCACAGCTTGTCGTCCGCCAAGTGAACAAGAATTATCAGAGTCCGTTGATGGAAGCTTACGTCGATGAAGTAAGAAAGCTAGAAGAGCAGTTTGACGGCATACAGATGGAGCATGTTCCGAGAGCTGATAACAACATTGCCGATGGCCTGTCAAAGTGCGCCGCACTTAAGTTACCTGTGGAACCAGGGATCTTTGTGCTCAAGCTGACTTAACCGTCTGTAACGCCATCAACTGGACAGAGCAAGAAGAGGAAGTTGATTTCTGATGACTATTTTCCGGCAGAGCTCCCCGAAGCCGCCGCCAAGAAGGTCCCCAAGATCAACGCCAAGGGTGCTGAGGAGCAGTCTGCTCCGGCAAGCCCTAGGGTTTGTTCCGTTGAAGCACACGCTCCCGACAAGTTTTGCTCCGGCAAGCTTGTCGGGGAACGTCAAGCTCCGGCTGAGCCGCAGGTTCTCGCCGTAGAAGCGGATGTTCCCGCAGCAGCAGATGTGCCTTTAGTCCTTGTTGTCGAGCCACAAGCTGTAGCATGGGCACAACCGATTGTCCATTTCCTTCAGACAGGAGAACTTCCCGAAGAGCAAGAAGAAGCGGAAAGAGTAGCCCGGCAGTCAAGTATGTACCAGTTTGTCGACAACGCACTGTACAGAAGAAGACTCAACGGTGTGAAATTGAAGTGTATTCACCGGGAAGACGGACAAAAGCTGTTGGCAGAGATACATGGAGGCATATGTGGTCACCACATTGGCGCAAGAGCACTTGCCAGCAAAGCGTTCCGGCAAGGTTTCTTTTGGCCGACAGCCCTCCAGGATGCAACTGCACAAGTAACCAACTGTGAAGCATGCGAGTTCCATTCCAAGCAGATACACCAACCAGCTCAAGCTCTCCAGACGATCCCTTTATCCTGGCCATTTTCGGTCTGGGGGCTCGACATCCTCGGCCCCTTTCCCCGAGCTGTCGGGGGCTTTGAGTACTTGTACGTTGCAATCGACAAGTTCACAAAGTGGCCGGAAGTGGAAGCAGTGAGGAAGGTGACAGCACAGTCAGCAGTTAAGTTCTTCAGGTCGATTGTTTGCCGCTTCGGGATCCCTAACAGGATCATTACCGACAACGGCATGCAATTCACGAGCCGCACCTTCATGCAGTACGTCCAAGATCTTGGCGCCAAGGTCTGCTTCGCTTCTGTTGCTCACCCAAGAAGCAACGGTCAAGCGGAGAGGGCAAATGCTGAAGTGCTGCGCGGGCTCAAGACCAGAACTTTCGACAGGCTGCGCAAGTGCAGAAAGAACTGGATTGAGGAGCTGCCGGTGGTTCTTTGGTCCATCAGGACGACGCCAAATCGAGCCACTGGCCAGACACCTTTCGCTCTAGTCTATGGAGCAGAGGCAGTTCTCCCCACGGAACTCGTATACGGGTCGCCTCGAGTGCTCGCTTATGATGAGCTTGAGCAAGAGCAGCTGCGACAAGATGACGCGCTGCTCCTTGAGGAAGACCGTCTTCAGGCTGCTGTACGAGCTGCTCGATACCAGCAAGCTTTGTGCCGCTACCATAGCCGCAAAGTTAATGCCAGAAGTCTCGAGGAAGGCAACCTTGTTCTTCGGCGCGTTCAATCCACCAAGAATTCCAACAAGTTGACGCCAAAGTGGGAAGGCCCTTACCGGGTGAAACGAGTCACTAGGCCTGGCGCTGTCCGCCTTGAGACCGAAGATGGCATTCCGGTGAGCAACTCCTGGAACATTGAGCATCTTCGTAAGTTTTACCCGTAGGGCGCGGTTGCCGGAACCTGTTCCGGCAACCACCTTTTGTACAAGTCTTGCCGATGTTGCATGTAATCCTTTGTACAAAGCCGGGCGCAGACCCCGTGCATAAGTAAAGCTCATGTGCTACGCACATCTTGTCAATTTCATGCTTTCTATTTTTTGCATGTGTTATCTGACACTTTGTGCAGCGCCTACCCCTGGTAAGCAATAATGAGCCATAAGGCTCCATATCTTTATTTTCTCTTCTTTCTTTTTCTTAAAAGAAAGGAAGGTTCCCTCGCCCACAAGTTTGCCCGGGGGAAAGGAGAAGATAATGGTGTGGACCGGGCGTCGTTCAAGAAAGTTTCGCTTTACCGGGAAGCAAACGACAGAAAAGCTAAGTTGCCAAAGTTTCAGCAATCAGTTTTAAAATTTTTAAGTTATCTTCCTCGAACGACCGTGCTTTGTATGGAAAACCTGTGCGCGGAGGAACCAACTCATAGCTAGTTGTGCCCTTACTTTGTTTCGAGTCCGCTCAACAACTTAAGTGAGCTGCGACTAGTTGCGACAAGGTTTCTTGTCGGTTGCGGCACTGCCAGCAGGCTACTGACGTCCCGCACTCAGCGCTCGCGGCTAAGGTGCCTGCACCGGCAAGTTCCCTAAAAGCGTAGGGCAAAAACATACAAAGGAAGGAGTCAAGTAAAGGAAATAACATAGCAGTCGCTACCCAAAATAGAGTTATATTACAAGATAGCTTGTCGCAGCTCTAACAGATTGTTCTCGTAACATGACCAGCAGCGACAAGAAAAGGAGAAAACGGGCGGCCTAATCTACGCGATCGCCATCAACCCTCTTGATCTCGCTCACCTTGTCCACAATGGGTGCGACAAGGGTCTTGAGCGCTTCCAGATCAGCTTCCGGCGGCAAGGTCTTGAGGACGTTGGTGAGGTTGAGGCCCGGGTTGCGGAAGGCCACCTTCACCAGCACCTTTTGAAGAGCTCCCGAGCAGATCTTGCGCGACTCGTCGGCCAGCTGCTTTGGGATCCTCTCCCGGAGTCGCTGGAGGGCTGTCCCCACGCCTTTGAAGAACAAAGTGAGCTTGGCGCTGGGTTGGAGGTTCTCATCGGAGGGATACCCGAGATCCTCCATCCCCAGCTGCGCCAGCTCCCCGTTGATGGCTGCAACAATATCCACGAGACCCTCCGTCCAGTGCTCCACATTGTCCCTAAAGGTGTTCTGGGTGGCAGCAGCACTCACCAGCAGCGCCTCGTCGGCCTTGATCTGCTTCTTCAAGGCCACCTCCTGCTCCCTGGCGCCGTCCAGCGTCTTGGTCAAAGTAGCCAGCTTCAGCTCAAGATCTGCATTGGAGTCCTTGACGGCGCTAAGCTCCTTGCCCTTCTCGACGAGACTACCCTGCAGCTCGCCAAGGGTGTATGCGTCCTTCTCGCGCTCGCGCTTGAGCGCGGCAAGCTCTTCACCGCTCGTCTTGAGATCGGCCTCCAGCTGCGCCACCTTCGTCTCCAGCTCCTTCTTGGCGGCCTCGGCAGCTGCGGCAGCATCCTCTGCTTCCTTGAGAGCCCCGTCGAATGTTTCCTCGCGCGCGGCAAGCTCTTCCTCGTGGCTGTCAAGATTGACCTTCCGCTGCGCCAACTTGCCTTCCCGCGCATACAGCTCCTCGGCGGCAAGCCGCTGTTGCTCTTCAGCTTCAGCCTTCTCGAGGAGGAAGGCTTTCCGCTCCTCGACGAGTTGCGCCCGCTCCTCTGCAAGGGACCGGAGAGCTTCCTGGTTGAGAACCCGGAGCTCCTCCGCGCGCTTCTCGATGTCCACTCCCGCCTTCGCGGCAAGCGCTTCTCGGGATTCCAGCTTGGCCTGCCGAGCGCGATAGAGAGACACCAGCTTCCGCAGCAGCCGCTCCTCCTCAGACTCGCCGCTGCTGCTGCTCGGCGCGTCAACCAGCGTCAGCCCAGCGGAGGCGAGCACCTCTCCATCAAAGACTTCTCCTTCGACCGGCGCCCTGGAGCTTGACGCCCAAGGAAGCTTGATGAAGACGCCATCGCCAACCTTCAAATAGGCGCTGGGCTGGGGCTCTTCGGAGCCTGACGCTGCGGCAGAGGCGGAGGGATCGGCGGTCGGCGTAGCACCTGACGCTCCTGCGGCCTCAGGGCCGTCAGTGCGATCGCCTGACCCCTCGCCGGCTTCCGCGGTAGAAGCCTTGGCGGCCTCTTCGCCGGCGGGATCATCAGCGCCGGCCTCTTCTTCGGTGGCAGCAGCGTCGTTGGTATTGCCGCGCGCGTTCTCCTCGCCGGCAACCTCGGTCTCCATCGGCTCCGTGGAAGATGGATCTAACGGCCAGAAAAGGGAGAAAAGTCAAGCAAATATCCAAAAAGAAAATCAGAAGAAGAAGAACCCAAGGGAAGTTTTCAAGCAAGAGGATTACCTGCATTGGGTTCTACATTCGTGGTCTCCGCCACCAGGGGGTCGCTGGTGCTGTCCCTTGCCAGAGAACTCTCCCTTGTCGGAGACTTCTCCCTTGCCGGAGAGCGCTCCCTTGCCGGGGAACCCTCCCTTAGCGGCGTAGTCAAACGAGATGGCATGTCGGGGGCGGCTTCCGAGCGCTCCTGGTGAGGCTGCTCTGCTCCTACACAAATCAATAATCAGATGTCAGCAAAGAAAGAGCACCCATGCGCACCTGACAGCGGGAAGCAAACCATATACTTACGCTAGGGGCTGCTTTGAGGAATAGTTGCCGGGTCCGGCAAGATGGTCTCGGACGCACCCCCTGCTGTCATGGTGGGTTCGTCCTCGATGACAATCACCGGGACCTTGGCTCTCTTCGCCGCTCTCTGGGCCAGAGTCCTGAAAAGGAGTGAGTTCAGAGTAAAGCGAATCAGATACAAGACAAAACAACAAGAATTGAAGAACTACAAGTACAACAAAGAATCTTACTCTTCTTCTTCCTCATCGGAGCTGAGCGCGGAGAGGTCGAAGTCCGGCCCACCTTTGGTGCAACGAGGCGGAGGAGTAGGTTCCCTTGGCCGCTTGGCGGGGGCAGTGGCGGTGGTTTGAGACGACCCGGCTCCGGCCGCCGCCGCGACATGAGGAGCGGCAGGAGCAGAAGCGGTGGTCCGGGAGGATCCCGCTCCAGTTGCCGCAGCGGCGTGAGGTGCTCCCGCGGCAACAGTGCTTGTCGCGGTAGAGCGTGTCGCGCGGCGCGGCGGCTGTTGACTCGTCTGCCGCCCCGCTACGTCCCCGGCCTTGCGGAGACGCCTTCTTGGTGGAGCTGGGGGCTCTGCTTGCGGTGGGCTGTCCGAAGATGAGGAGGAAGAGGAGTTGGTCTTCGACGAGCCGCTCGCACCCTCGGCGGGCTCGCTCGACTCGGCTTCAGGCTCGGCAAGCTCTTCCTCACCGGCAAGCCACTCTCGCTCGGCAAGGCTTTCCGCCTCTGCTGCCTCTGCCTCCTCCACGGTGAATCCAAACTCGCCCGCAGCAGCGGCTGCCGCCGCCTCTTCCGCCTTAGTGGCGATGCGCTGCATCTCCGCATCGGTGGTGTTGCGGGTGAGGCTCTTCTGTTCATCGGCACGGACCAGCACTTCCACCAAGCCGTCAAAGAATTCCTGCAAGACTTCGTCTGCAGGCTCTTGTCAAGTTGGGGCAATTCCATGCGAATCGCACAGCGGCATCATTGCATGGATGCGGTCGAGCGAGGAGTTGTTGCACAGCGGAACGACACCCTTCGGCAACCTGAACCATTCGGGATGTTGAGGGTCGTGCTTGAACAATTCCTTGAGCATCGCGTCTAGTTCCAGGACAGTGAAGTTGAAGTTGAGGCCCGGGCGCAGCCTCATGATGTCCGCCGCACCCCCAAACTCCCAGGCGGGTCTCCTCCTCTCCTGCAGGGGGGCGATGCGGCGGCGAAGAAAATCTGCGCCAACGGCGCCTACAGTGAGCCCGACAAGCCTGAGGCGTAGGATCCGAGTGACGGCAATCTTCAGCCTGTCATCTTCCGGGGCCACGCTGCTCCAATCGTTGCCGCACGCTACTGGGGCTTGGCGCAGGGCAGTAAATGGCTGCGGGTTCTCCTCGACGATCCAGCACCAGTTTGCTCTCCATTCTTCCCACTTGCCGCGGAGCTCTCCCTCCATATAAGCTTCCTTCTTGCCGGATCTCAAGATCCAGGCGATTCCGCCGGATAAAGGCTCCCCTCTCTCAACTCGGGGCATAAAGAAGTGGCGGAAAAGAGCCACATTTGGATGGACTCGACAAAGTTTTCACAGAGATGTGCGAAAACTGCCATGGTCAGAACGACATTGGGGGTGAAGTCAAGGAGGTGGAACTCGTAGGTGTTCATAATGTCGCAGAAAAATTCAGAGAAAGGCGGGCAGAGCCCACCGTAGAAGAACAACGCAAAGAAGGGATATCCATCCGGAGCCCATTCCGAAGCGGCGACGGAGAGTACCTCCGTGCGCGGATGCGCTCGCGTCTCCGTCGACCAGAAGAGGTAGTAGTACTGCCTCAGCTCGTTCACGGCGAGCTTGGGGGGGAAGGTTGTCCGCTCCTTTCACAGCGCCGCGAGCCGCTGTGCCTCGGTCGACTTCACGGCTTTCCCCTTGCTGGCTTTTGGAGCCATGGCGGAGGTGGGGGGGGGGAGATCGACGGCGTTGGTGCTGCTGGTGGCGATGGGGGGCGGAGCGCTGCTCTCTTTCAGCTTCAGGAAGAAGGAGGGAGCGGCGGAGATTTTTGAGATCGGAATAGCAACAGCGAGATGGGCGAACTGCCCCTGTTTCCCCTGCTTATAAAGAGGGAGGGGGCGGACGTTCCGTCTTTCCGAATAAAGAAACCACCCACAATCTCTCCCATGACGCCGCATTCGACGCGTGCCGTTAAGGGAGGGCGCGGTGGATACGGAATGAGATACGACGTAACCCAGGCCGCGCGTGCCCGTGCCCTGTTTTGGGCCTGGCCCAACAGCGCTCGGCACCGTGTGTGGCCCAAGCCCGGGGGCTCCTGTCGGTGTACTAGAGTAGGGGTACCCTAGTATCCCGAACTTGTGCACGGGCAGTCGCAGCACCCCGCGGCAAGGCTTGCCGGGTGACCGCCAAGGTCCTCCGTGGTTCCTTTGGAGCCATTCAAGAAAAAAGTGTTTAATCCAAGGAGACAAGACCCCGGCAAGAGTGAGCGACAAGCTTCCGGACGCGACAAGACAACGACCGCGGCAAGGCGCTTGCCGCGGCAAGCTACCACTCTGTACCCGTTCTCCAGCACATCCACCAACGTGTCGCCCTGGGACCTTTCCAGGCGCGCGTGGCAAGAGGCTGTGCAGCCAGCGGTGCGAGGTGGCAAGCGGAGCTGACAAGATTGCCATCGTGGCAAGCGGTGGCGTCCCTGACGGTCCCTTCCTTGCACTGTTTGGGCGACATAGATGAGCATTTAATGCCTTTGTCCCCTGCCTTCAGGGTTAGGTATGATGCACTGTACAGGTAGTTGTACCAACCGCAACACTTTTCCATTTTTACCCTTGTCTGCGTTGCCACCTGTCGGTGACCCCTTGAGCATATAAAAGGAGGCCCATGCGCAACGTAGAGGGGGGGGGGGGGGTTCGAAGCCAGAAAACACTCACGCTCGGTCTCGTTAGCAGCTAGTGTGTACTGTAGCACTCAGCGCTCCCAAGCAAGAACTCAATACACTTAGACATGCAGCTGTAGGAGTATTATCTCTCCGGAGAGCTCCGAAGCTGGGTAAACTGCTCGTGTGCTTCGCCTCGATCCGCTCTTCGTGCGATCTCTGCTCCCTGCCGAATCGAAAGGGGCCCGGTCCGCCGGCCCTATAGGTGCTCGTGGATCCGTTTCCCTAACAGACACGGCCTCCTTCAGGGTTGCCACCTCGTCCGTGGCCCCTGGAGTACCCACGTTACCCTTGTTATTTCTCTTGCAACCAAAATCCTTTTCTGTAAGGTACAAATTTAATACGGTGTTACTCACCTTCCTTGTCCTCGAGTTGCTTCTTGGCACGGCCGAGCTCGCTCTCGGACCGCTCGAGGTTCTTCTTCAAAGCATCGACCTCCGCAGTCAGTGCGGCAGAGGTCAGCAACGCAGCCTGCAATCCCATATTGACACATTTTTTAGACCTCCTGCGTATATCTTTTTAGATCCTTAGTCCGACTTTTCTTTCCGAACACCGAACCGAGCATCAGGGGCTACTGTCTATGCGATATTATATTACATGTCTTAAAATTCTTACCTCAAAGCCTGTTAGAAGGCTGCTGTAGGCTTCGGTCAGCCCGCTCTTGGGGAGCTGAACCCTCTGAATCACCGCACTCATGACAGTGCGGTGTTCTTCTTCGATGGAAGCGCCGTTGAGCGTCTCCAACAAGTTATCCGGCGCCTCCGGTTGGACGGCGGCTGCCGGTGTCACAGTCTTGCCCTTCTTACAATGGGGCCGCCTGCCGGACTCCGGAACCACTGCGGGTTCCGGTGCGGAGTCCGGTGCAAAGTCCGGGAGGTTGCCCTATGGCACCTCCGGAGCCTCCCCCTGGGTCCCCTCCTGGGATCCCACCTCGGCGTCGTCAGTGTCACGAGGGGTGGAGGCGGTCGGAAGGGAATCCATATCCGACGTAGCCAAGGACCCGCTTGACGAAGCGGGAAGATCGTCCTTGGCCGGACTACAGGTTGTATGCGGCATTAGAAGGACACCACGTGGAAAAAGGGAAATTATAAATCATCCAGGAATTCGGACACTTACGATCTTGCCAGGGGCTTGGCCCTTGAGGGCCAATCCTCATCGCCGTCGTCGGCGTTGGTGGAGCAGTCCGGAGGGAGGGTCCGTCCTTTCTTGGACCCTTCGGCCGCCCCCGTTGGGGAGGCCTTCCTCTTCTTCTCTCCCCCCGTTGGGGGAGAGGCCTCTTTCTCCTCATCCTCGGGGGAGGAGTCCGCCTCGGAATCATCGGACGATGAGTCCGATACCACCTGCGCCGGGAACTCCTTTGGGTTCCCGTGGCCTTTTTCTTGGCCTTCTTCTCCGGCACCACGTAAAGTGCCAGGACCAGCAGCCCCGTCAAACGGGTGTCCGCTGGGTCTTCTGGAAGGGGAGCCGGACAGTTAACCTGTCCGGACGTCTTCTGCCAGTCCTGTTAAAGGCATTGGGAGTTTTTTAGATCCCACATAGAGTCAAACTGTGAAAGAAATGAGTGTCCCATAAAGGATAACATAGCTTACCTCGCCGGCCGGGCTCTGCGTGCTGAATCTGCGATCTTCAGTTGCGGATGCGGGGGCTTCTCCGCCCTTGAACAGCACCCTCCAGGCAGCTTCATACGTCGTGTCGAAGAGCCCGCTCAGGGTCCGGTGCTGTGCCGGATCAAACTCCCACAGATTGAAGGCCCGTTGTTGGCAGGGGAGAATCCGGTGGACGAGCATGACCTGGATCACGTTGACAAGCTTAAGCTTCTTATTCACCAGGGTCTGGAGACAGGACTGGAGGTCAGCTCCTCCGAACTACCCCATAGCAAGCCCTTCTCTTTCCAGGAGGTGAGCTGCATGGGGGTACCAGATCTGAACTCGGGGGCTGCTGCCCATTTAGGGTCACGCGGCTCGGTGATGTAGAACCACCCCGATTGCCACCCTTTGACGGACTCCATGAAGGCACCCTCGAGCCATATGACGTTGGGCATTTTGCCCACCATGGCGCCTCCACACTCTGCTTGGACGCCCTTCACCACCTTCGGCTTGACATTGAAGGTCTTTAGCCACAAGCTGAAGTGAGGCTGGATGCAGAGGAAGGCCTCGCACACGACGATAAACGTCGAGATGTTGAGGATGAAGTTTGGCGCCAGATCGTGGAAGTCCAGGCCGTAGTAGTACATGAGCCCCCGGACGAAGGGATGAAGTGGGAAGCCCAGTCTGCGAAGGAAGTGGGGAAGGAATACGACCCTCTCATGGGGCCTGGGGGTGGGGATGAGCTGCCCCTCATCGGGCAGCCGGTGCGCGATGTCGCTGGACAGGTATCCGGCGCCGCGCAGCTTCTCGATGTGCCCCTCCGTAACGGAGGAGGCCATCCACTTGCCTCCCACTCTGGACATGGCTGGAGAAGGTTGAGGCGAGATGTGCGGACTTGGGCGCTGGAGATGGATAAGCAAAGGAGGAAGAAGGCATAGGTAAAAAAGGTGGATCCTTATCCCCTTATATATGGGTGAACGAAGACTATGCGTCCCCACCGGCCTGGTAAAACTCGCTTATCTCCCAAGCGCCGCAATCAATGGTGCGGTTGGGTTACCCACGTCCGTATTGATGGGAATCCCGGAATAAGGGGAACACGATCTCTGCTTCGACAAGACGTGCCAAGGAAACCGCTTCGCTAAACGCGCTGAGGTGGTATAGTAAAAACGATTCAAGTAAAGGCTTGGTAGTGGTGTGACGTCACACCACAAAATACGTCAGCAGACTGAACTTGTGTACATATTATTCTCTCTACGGTGGTATGTGGAATTTATTTTACAGAGCCAGACACTATCCTGGTGTTCACAATCTTCTATGAATTATTCGGGGAGGAACCCGCCTTGCAATGCCGAAGACAATATGCGCGCCGGACTCGTCGTCATTGAAGCTTGGTTCAGGGGCTACTGAGGGAGTCCTGGACTAGGGGGTGTCCGGATAGCCGGACTATCATCATCGGCCGGACTCCAAGACTATTAAGATACAAGATTGAAGACTTCGTCCCGTGTCCGGATGGGACTGTCCTTGGTGTGGAAGGCAAGCTTGGCAATACGGATATGTAGATCTCCTACCATTGTAACCGACTCTGTGTAACCCTAGCCCTCTCCGATGTCTATATAAACCGGAGGGTTTTACTCCATAGGACAAACAACCATTACAACAATCATACAATAGGCTAGCTTCTAGGGTTTAGCCTCCTTGATCTCGTGGTAGATCCACTCTTGTACTACCCATATCATCAATATTAATCAAGCAGGAGTAGGGTTTTACCTCCATCGAGAGGGCCCGAACCTGGGTAAAAACATCGTGTCCCTTGTCTCCTGTTACCATCCGCCTAGATGCACAGTTCGGGACCCCCTACCCGAGATCCGCCGGTTTTGACACCGACACACGGATAATTCAAAAAACAGACAAATAATACTATTTTTGCTTTATTTATTCTAAATAACATAAAGTAAAAAGAGGGTACAGACGGTTGTGCCTTCTAGTTTCATCCATCTCATGATCATCAAAATGAATCCACTAACAAGGTTGATCAAGTCTTGTTAACAAACTCATTCCGAATAACACGGAATCGGAGAAATTTTGAATAACACTAAGTTACCTCAATGGGGATATGAAAATCCCCAACAATAAGAATATCATACTTTTTCTTGACAGTAGGGAGAGGAAATTCAAAACCTCCAATAATGATAGTTGGAACTTTTCCAATAGAATTGATGCTATGAACTTGAGATTTTTTCCTCGGAAAGTGTACCGTATGCTCATTACCATTAACATGAAAAGTGACATTGCCTTTGTTGCAATCAATAACAGCCCCTGCAATGTTCAGAAAAGGTCTACCAAGGATAATCGACATACTATCGTCCTCGGGAATATCAAGAATAACGAAGTCCATTAAGATAGTGACATTTGCAACCACAATAGGCACATCCTCACAAATACTGACAGGTATAGCAGTTGATTTATCAGCCATTTGCAAAGATATTTCAGTAGGTGTCAACTTATTCAATTCAAGTCTACAATATAAAGAGAGAGTCATAACACTAACACTGGCTCCAAGATCACATAAAGCAGTTCTAACATAATTTCTTTTAATGGAGCATGGTATAGTTGGTACACCCGGATCTCCAAGTTTCTTTGGTATTCCACCCTTAAAAGTATAATTAGCAAGCATGGTGGAAATTTCAGCTTTTGGTATCTTTCTTTTGTTTGTGATGATATCCTTCATATATTTAGCATAAGGATTTACTTTGAGCATATCAGTTAAGCGCATACGTAAAAAATAGGTCTAATCATTTCAGCAAAGCGCTCAAAATCCTCATCATCCTTGGATGGTTCAGGAGGAAAGGGCATGGGTTTCTGAACTCATGGTTCTCTTTCTCTACCGTGCTTCCTAGCAACAAAATCTCTCTTATCATAACGTTGATTCTTTGATTGTGGGTTATCAAGATCAACTACAGGTTTAATCTCTACTTCATTGTTTTTGCTAGGTTGAGCATCAACATGAACATTATCATTAATATTATCACTAGGTTCATGTTCATCACCTGATTGTGTTTCAGCATCAGAGATAGCAATATCGTTGGGATTCTCAGGTGTGTCTACAGTAGGTTCACTAGAAGCATGCAAAGTTCTATCGTTTTTCTTTTTGTTCTTTTTAAAAGAACTAGGTGCCTCTAAATTGTTTCTCTGAGAATCTTGCTTGATTCTCTTAGGGTGGCCTTCAGGATACGAAGGTTCCTGAGTCATTCTACCAGTTCTAGTAGCCACTCTAACAACAAAGTCATTTTTATTATTTAATTCATCAAGCAAATCATTTTGTTCTTTAAGTACTTGCTCAGCTTGAGTAGCAACCATAGAAGTATATTTGCTAATGAGTTTGAGTTCACCTTTAACTCTAGCCATATTATCGCTTACGTGTCCTATCTCGAAAGCATTATTCTTTAACTCTCTACAAACATAAGCATTAAAACTTTCTTTTCTAGCCATAAAGTCATCAAATTCATCTAGGCACGGGCTATGAAATTTACTAGAGGGGATTTCTACTTTATCATATCTATAGAGAGAATTTACCTTTACTACCTGTGTCGGGTTATCAAGACAATGTGGTTCTTCAACAGGTGGTATATTAAGACCATGTATTTCTTCAATAGGAGGTAAATTCTTAACATATTCAGCTTTTATACCTTTTTCTTTCATTGTTTTCTTTGCCTCTTGCATATCTTTAGGACTAAGAAATAAAACACCTCTCTTCTTCGGAGTGGATTTAGGAATAAGCTCAGGAGTTGGCTTAATTGGTTCAGGAATTTCCTCTGGGGTTGGCTTAGGAAGAGTCCAATTATTTTCATTAGTCAACATATGATTCAATAGCAATTCAGCTTCGTCGACTGTTCTTTCCCTGAAAACACAACCAGCACAACTATCCAAGTAGTCCTTGGAAGCATCGGTTAGTCCATTATAAAAGATATCAAGTATTTCATTTTTCTTAAGAGGATGATCAGGCAAAGCATTAAGTAATCAGAGAAGCCTCCCCCAAGCTTGTGGGAGACTCTCTTCTTCGATTTGCAGAAAATTATATATTTCCCGCAAGGCAGCTTGTTTATTATGAGCAGGGAAATATTTAGCAGAGAAGTAATAAATCATATCCTGGGGACTACGCACACAACCAGGAGCAAGAGAATTATACAAAGTCTTAGCATCACCCTTTATCGAGAACGGAAATATCTTACGGATAAAAAAATAGTGAGATTTATCATCATGAGTAAACAGGGTGGCTATATCATTCAACTTGGTAAGATGTGCCACAACAGTTTCAGATTCAAGGCCATAAAAAGGATCAGATTCAACTAAAGTAATAACCTCAGGATCAACATAGAATTCATAATCCTTATCAGTAACACAGATAGGTGAAGTAGCAAAAGCAGGGCCAGGTTTCATTCTAGCATTTAGAGACTGCTGCTTCCATTTAACTAATAATTTCTTAAGATCATATCTATCATTGCAAGCAAACATAGCTCTAGCAGCTTCTTCATTCATAACATAACCCTCAGGAACAACAGGAAATTCATAATCATTGGGAGAATTTTCATCATCACTATCATCAGTAATAGCATCTTCAATAATTTCATTCCCCCTAACTCTAGCAAGTTGTTCATCAAGAAATTCACCTAATGGCAAAGTAGTATCACGCACGAAAGTAGTTTCATCATAAGTATCATGCATAGCAGAAGTGGCATCATCAATATTATGCGACATATTCAGAGTTCATAGCAGTAGCAGGTTTAGGTGTCGCAACCTTACTCAAAACAGAAGGAGAATCTAGTGCAGAGCTAGATGGCAGTTCCTTACCTCCCCTTGTAGTTGAGGGAAAAATCGTAGTTTGGTCGTCTTTCAAGTTCTTCATAGTGATCAACAGATATAAATCCCAAGTGACTCAGAGAATAGAGCTATGCTCCCCAGCAACGGCGCCAGAAATTTGTCTTGATAACCCACAAGTGTAGGGGATCGCAACAGCTTTCGAGGGTAAAGTATTCAACCCAAATTTATTGATTCGACACAAGGGGAGCCAAAGAATATTATTGAGTATTAGAAGTTGAGTTGTCAATTCAACCACACCTAGATAACTTAGTATCTGCAGCAAAGTATTTAGTAGCAAAGTAGTATGATAATAAAGGTAACGATAACAAAAGTAATGTTTTTGGGTTTTGTAGTGATTGTAGCAAGACCAACGGAACAGTAAATAAGCGAAGAACAATATGTGAAAAGCTCGTAGGCAATGGATCAGTGATGGATAATTATGCCGGATGCGATTCCTCATGTAATAGCTATAACATAGGGTGACACAGAACTAGCTCCAATTCATCAATGTAATGTAGGCATGTATTCCGTAAATAGTCATACGTGCTTATGGAAAAGAACTTGCATGACATCTTTTGTCCTACCCTCCCGTGGCAGCAGGGTCCTAGCGGAAACTAAGGGATATTAAGGCCTCCTTTTAATAGAGAACCGGAACAAAGCATTAGCACATAGTGAATACATGAACTCCTCAAACTATGGTCATCACCGAGAAGTATCCCGATTATTGTCACTTCGGGGTTGTCGGATCATAACACATAATAGGTGACTATAGACTTGCAAGATAGGATCAAGAACACACATATATTCATGAAAACATAATAGGTTCAGATCTGAAATCATGGCACTCGGGCCCTAGTGATAAGCATTAAGCATAGCAAAGTCATTGCAACATCAATCTTAGAACATAGTGGATACTAGGGATCAAACCCTAACAAAACTAACTTGATTACATGGTAAATCTCATCCAACCCATCACCGTCCAGCAAGCCTACGATGGAATTACTCACGCACGGCGGTGAGCATCATGAAATTGGTGATGGAGGATGGTTGATGATGACGACGACGACAAATCCCCCTCTCCGGAGCCCCGAACGGACTCTAGATCAGCCCTCCCGAGAGAGATTAGGGTTTGGCGGCGGCTCCGTATCGTAAAACGCAATGAAACTTTCTCTCTGATTTTTTCTCCCCGAACGTGAATATATGGAGTTGGAGTTGAGGTCGGTGGAGGTCCAGGGGGCCCACGAGATAGGGGGCGCGCCCAGGGGGAGGGGCGCGCCCCCACCCTCGTGGACAGGGTGTGGGCCCCCTAGTCTTGATTCTTTCACCAGTATTTTTTATATTTTCCGAAAAGTGCCTTCGTGGATTTTCAGGACATTCCGAGAACCTTTCTTTTCTACACATAAAACAACATCATGGCAGTTCTGCTGAAAACAGCGTCAGTCCGGGTTAGTTTCATTCAAATCATGCAAGTTAGAGTCCAAAACAAGGGCAAAATTGTTTGGAAAAGTAGATACGTTGGAGACATATCAGGAGGCACGGGCAGACCGACAGGGGTTGGCGGCGGTGGCGACGAGCTAGGGTTCGAGGGGGAGGGGCGGGTGGGGGCAACTATGGAGGGGTGGTGGTGTTTGAGGATATGCCTCGACTACTAATTTTTTTTAGTAATGGTGGGTGGAGATGGTGGTGGACGAGGGAGGGCGACGGTTCAAATGCCTCAGCTACTGGAATTTTACTATAAGGTCAGTTGTGGAGGAGTGGGGCGAGGATTGAAATATCGCGGCTACTAAAATTTGGGTAAAAGAATTGATGCGGGGCGGGAGTACCCAAGATCACACATGGGCTAATAAGAATATGCATGTCTAGTAATATGGAAAAGCGACGGAACCGCCGATTCTTGTATCGCTCAAGGCGGGTAGTTTGCTTTTAGATTTCTAGCTAGCTGGTCTATCACACATAGTTGGTCCTAATTTTTAGACGTAGACGTGTAATTCATCCTAAATAAACTACCCGACTTTAGCTTGCACAGGTGGTGATTTTACAGTGCACTAGCATCGCACACGGTTAAGCCAGTACCACCCTTGCTCATGCTTCCGCAGTCGTGGTGATTCACAACGCACTTGCATCGCACACGGTTAAGCCAGTACCACCCTTGCTCTCGCTTGCGTAGTCGTTGTGATTTCACAACGCACTTTCATCCCACACGGTTAAGCCACTAGCTCCACCCTTACTCGCACTTGCGGAGTTGTGGTGATTCACAGCGCACTTGCATCGCACATGGTTAAGCCACCACCTACACCCTTGCTCATGCTTGCGTAGTCGTGGTGATTTCACAACGCACTAGCATCAAACACGGTTAATCCACTACCTACACCCTTGCTCGCGCATGCGTAGTTGTGGTGATTTCACAATGCACTTGCATCGCACACGGTTAATCCAGTACACCCGTGTCCGTTGAGCGTCATCCGAGTCTTCGCATCAAAAAACGTGAGAGGGTCAGAAGACAACCACACTAGCATGTGGCCGAAATATATATGAATGAAAAGGGTGGTGTGTGATGTTCAAAATTCCAATGCACAACTTTGACCGCCAGGGCCCATGGTTGGGCGCGTCGTTGAAGATCGACGAGAGGGGCCAGAAGTCAAGAACCACCTGGAAGTAGCCAAATATATGTAGGAATACAGGGTGTGATGTTTAAATACACAATGCACAACTTTTGTGGCACCTGCCTCGCAAACTGGAAAACCCCCTTGGATATATCTATACTGACATAATGTCGTAACCACTACTAGATTCAGGATCTTTGCCGTCAGCTAGCTCTTTGCCGTCTGCTAGCTGACGCCAAAGAAGGTCTTTGCCATTAGCTTACACAAAGCTGATACATCCATTTTGCATCATGCTTTTATATCAATATTTATTGCAATATGGGTTGTTACTACACATTGTGTCACAATACTTATGCCTTTTCTCTCTTATTTTACAAGGTTTACATGAAGAGGGAGAATGCCAGCAACTGGAATTCTGGGCTGGTAAAGGAGCAAATATTAGTGACCTATTCCGCACAACTACAATAGTCCGGAAACTCCACGAAAGTCAGTTTTGGAATATATTAAAAATATTGGGTGAAGAAAGCACCAGAGGGGGGCCAGCCACTGTCCACGAGGGTGGAGGGCGTGCCCCTACCTCGTGTGCCACCTGGCAGCCCCCGATGCCCATCTTCTACTATATGGTGTCTTTTGCCCTGGAAAAAATCACAAGGAAGCTTTCGAGACGAAGAGCCGCCATCTCGAGGCGGAACCTTGGCGGAACCAATCTAGGGCTCCGGCGGAGCTGTTCTGCCGGGGAAACATACCTCCGCGAGGGGGAAATCATCGCCATCGTCATCACCATCGATCCTCTCATCGAGAGGGGGTCAACCTCCATCAACATCTTCACCAGCACCTTCTCCTCTCAAACCCTAGTTCATCTCTTGTATCCGATCTTTGTCTCAAAACCTCAGATTGGTACCTGTGGGTTGCTAGTAGTGTTGATTACTCCTTGTAGTTGATGCTAGTTGGTTTATTCGGTGGAAGATCATATGTTCAGATCCTTTATGCATATTAATACCCCTCTGATTATGAACATTAATATGATTTGTGAGTAGTTACGTTTGTTCTTGAGGACATGGGAGAAGTCTTGTTATAAGTACTCATGTGAATTTGGTATCCGTTCGATATTTTGATGAGATGTATGTTGTCTCTCCTCTAGTGGTGTTAGGTGAACATCGACTACATGACACTTCACCATTGTTTGGGCCTAGGGTAAGGCATTGGGTAGTAATAAGTAGATGATGGGTTGCTAGAGTGACAGAAGCTTAAACCCTAGTTTATGCGTTGCTTCGTAAGGGGCTGATTTGGGTCCATATGTTTCATGCTATGGTTAGGTTTACCTTAATTCTTCTTTCATAGTTGCAGATGCTTGCGAGAGGGGTTAATCATAAGTGGGATGCTTGTCCAAGGAAGGGCAGTACCCAAGCACCGGTCCACCCACATATCAAATTATCAAAGTATCAAACGCGGATCATATGAGCATGATGAAAACTAGCTTGACGATAATTCCCATGTGTCCTCGGGAGCACTTTGCTTTATATAAGAGTTTGTCCAGACTTGTCCTTTGCTACAAAAAGGATTGGGCCACCTTACTGCACCTTGTTACCTTTGTTACTTGTTACCCGTTACGAACTATCTTATCACAAAACTATCTGTTACCGATAATTTCAGTGCTTGCAGAGAATACCTTACTGAAAACCGCTTGTCATTTCCTTCTGCTCCTTGTTGGGTTCAACACTCTTACTTATCAAAAGGACTACGATAGATCCCCCATACTTGTGGGTCGTCAAGACTCTTTTCTGGCACCGTTGCCGGGGTGTGAAGCGCCTTTGGTAGGTGGAATTTGGTAAGGAAAAATTTATATAGTGTGCTGAAATTTACTGTCCCTTCTTTCTATGGAAAATAATCCTTTGACGGGCTTGTTCGGGGTATCTTCACCCCGACCTGAAGAACAAAGAGTTGCTCCTCATCGTACTGAACCTACTGAAAATGTTTACTTTGAAATTCCTGCGGGTATGATAGAGAAACTGCTAGCTAATCCTTTTACAGGAGATGGAACATTACATCCCGATATGCACCTATTCTATGTGGATGAAGTTTGTGGATTATTTAAGCTTGTAGGTATGCCCAAGGATGTTATCAAGAAGAAGGTCTTCCCTTTATCTTTGAAGGGAAATGCATTTACATGGTTTAGGCTATGTGATGATATTGGATCATGGAACTACAACCGATTGAAATTGGAATTTCATCAGAAGTTTTATCCTATGCATCTGGTTCATCATGATCGTAATTATATATATAATTTTTGGGCTCGTGAAGGAGAAAGTATTGCTCAAGCTTGGGGAAGGCTTAAGTCAATGTTATATTCATGCCCCAATTATGAGCTCTCATAGAAATTGTTATTCAAAATTTTATGCTCGGCTTTCTCTCAATAATCGCTCCATGCTCGATACTCTTCTTGCACTGGTTCTTTTATGATGAAGACTATTGAATTCAGATGGGATTAATTGGAAAGAATTAAATGCGAAGATTGGGAGCTCGATGAAGGTAAGGAGTCATGTATAACACCTAAGTTTGATTGTGTTAAATATTTTATGGATACCGATGCTTTTCGTGAATTTAGCACTAAATATGGACTTGACTATGAGATAGTAGCTTCATTCTGTGAATCATTTAAATATCATCATCCCATTGAATTAAAAGTAGTAGAACCTATTAAAGTTGAAGAAAAGACTATCACTTATAATGTTGATCCTATTGTTCCTACTGCTTATATTGAGAAACCACCTTTCCCTGTTAGAATAAAGGATCATGCTAAAGCTTCAACTGTGGTTTATAAGAGTAATGCTAGAACACCTACACCCCCTGAGCAAATTAAAGTTGGACCTAGTATTTATATGGTTAAAGATCTCTTGGTCTATAATATTGATGGGCATGTTATTTACTTCTGTGATGAAGCTGCTAGATTTGCTAGACCCGATACTAAAAATAAACATAGACCTGTTGTTGGCATGCCTGTTGTTTCTGTTAAAATAGGAGATCATTGTTATCATGGCTTATGTGATATGGGTTCTAGTGCGAGTGCAATACCTCATTCCTTATACGAAGAAATTATGCATGATATCGCACCCGCTGAAACAGAAGGTATTGATGTTACTATTAAGCTTGCCAATAGAGATACTATTTCACCAATTGGGATTGTTAGAGATGTTGAAGTCTTGTGTGGGAAAATGAAATATCCTACTGATTTTCTTGTTCTTGGTTCCTGACAAGATGACTTTTGTCCTATTATATTTGGTAGACCCTTCTTGATTACTGTTAATGCTAGGATAGACTGCGGAAAGGATATTGTTACTGTTGGGTTAGGGGATATGTCTCATGACTTTAATTTTGCTAAATTTCGTAGACAACTCCATGATAAAGAATTGGCTAGTAAAGATGAAATTATTCGTCTTGCTTCTATTTCCGTGCCTCCTAGTGATCCTTTAGAACAATACTTGCTAGACCATGAAAATGATATGTTTATGAATGAAAGAAGGGAAATAGATGAAGTATTGTTTAAACAAGGACCTATTTTGAAACACAACTTGCCTGTTGAAATCCTAGGGGATCCTCCTCCACCCTAGGGTGATCCCGTGTTTGAGCTTAAAGAATTACCTGATACTCTTAAATATGCTTATCTTGATGAAAATAAGATATATCCTGTAGCCTTTGAGAGCATGAAGAAGAGAAGTTATTGAATGAAGAAGCACCATGCTGCTATTGGATATACTCTTGATGATCTTAAGGGCATTAGTCCCACTCTATGCTAGCACAAAATAAAGCCAAAGAAAGATGCTAAACCAGTTGTTGATCACCAACGACGGTTAAATCCTAAGATGAAAGAAGTGGTAAGAAATGAAATACTAAAGCTTCCGGAGGCAGGTATAATTTATCATGTTGCTGATAGTCAGTGGGTGAGTCCTATCCATTGTGTCCCTAAGAAGGGAGGTATTACTGTTATTCCTAATGATTAGGATGAATTGATCCCACAAAGAATAGTTATAGGTTATAGAATGGTAATTGATTTCCGTAAATTAAATAAAGATACTAGAAAAGATCATTACCCTCTACCTTTTATTGATCAAATGCTAGAAAGACTATCCAAACATACACATTTTTGCTTTCTAGATGGTTATTCTGGTTTCTCTCAAATACCTGTGTCAAAAGAGGATCAGGATAAGACCACTTTTACTTGCCCTTTCGGTACCTTTGCTTATAGACGTATGCCTTTTGGTTTATGTAATGCACCTGCTACTTTTCAAAGATGTATGACTGCTATATTCTCTGACTTTTGTCAAAAGATTGTTGATGTTTTCATGGATGATTTCTCCATGTATGGAACTTCTTTTGATGATTGCATAAGCAATCTTGATTGAGTCTTGTGGAGAAGTGAAGAAACTAATCTTGTCTTGCATTGGGAGAAGTGCCACTATATGGTTAATGAAGGTATTGTCTTCGGGCATAGAATTTCTGAAAGAGGTATTGAAGTTGATAAAGCTAAAGTTGATTCTATTGAAAAGATGCCATGTCCTAACGACATCAAAGGTATAAGAAGTTCCCTTGGTCATGCCGGGTTTTATAGGAGGTTCATTAAAGACTTCTAAAAAATTTCTAGGCCTCTGACTAATCTCTGACAAAAAGATGTTCCTTTTGTCTTTGATGATGATTGTGTAGAAGCATTTGAAATACTTAAGAAAGCCTTGATTTCTGCACCTATTGTTCAGCCACCTGATTGGAATTTACCCTTTGAATTTTGTGTGATGCTAGTGATTATGATGTAGGTGATGTTCTAGGGCAAAGAGTTGATAAGAAATTAAATGCTATCCAATATGCTAGTAAAACTCTAGACAGTGCCTAGAGAAATTATGCTACTACTGAAAAAGAATTTTTAGCAATTGTATTTGCTTGTGATAAGTTCAGACCTTATATTGTTGATTCCAAAGTAACTGTTCACACTGATCATGCTGCTATTAAATATCTTATGGAAAAGAAAGATGCTAAACCTAGACTTATTAGATGGGTTCTCTTGCTACAAGAATTTGATTTGCATATTATTGATAGAAAGGGAGCTGAGAACCCCAATGCAGACAACTTGTCTAGGTTAGAACATTGATACGTCTCCAACGTATCTATAATTTATGAAGCATTCATGCTATTTTATTATCTGTTTTGAATGTTTACGGGCTTTATTACACACTTTTATATTACTTTTGGGACTAACCTATTAACCAGAGGCCCAGCCCATATTGCTGTTTTATTTCCTATTTCAGTGTTTCGAAGAAAAGGAATATCAAAAGGAGTCCAAACGGAATGAAACCTTCAGGAGCATTATTTTGGAACGGAAGCGATCCAGGAGACTTGGAGTTCAAGTCAAGGAAGCTTCGAGGTGGCCACGAGGGTGGGGGGCGCGCCCACCCCCCCGGGCGCGCCCCCCTGTCTCGTGGGCCCCTCGAGGCTCCCCCGACCGACTTCTTTCGCCTATATATTGCCATATACCCTAAAAACATTGAGGCGAACAATCGATCGGGAGTTCCGTCGCCGCAAGACTCTATAGCCACCAAAAACCTCTCGGGAGCCCGTTCCGGCAGCCTGCCGGAGGGGGAACCCATCACCGGTGGCCATCTTCATCATCCCGGCGCTCTCCATGACGAGGAGGGAGTAGTTCACCCTCGGGGCTGAGGGTATGTACCAGTAGCTATGTGTTTGATCTCTCTCTCTCTCTCTCTCTCTCTCTCTCTCTCTCTCTCTCTCTATCTCTCGTGTTCTCTCTATGGCACGATCTTGATGTATCGCGAGCTTTGCTATTATAGCTAGATCTTATGATGTTCCTCCCCCTCTACTCTCTTGTAATGGATTGAGTTTTCCCTTTGAAGTTATCTTTTCGGATTTAGTCTTTAAGGATTTGAGAACACTTGATGTATGTCTTGCCGTGCTTATCTGTGGTGACAATGGGATATTCACGTGATCCACTTGATGTATGTTTTGGTGATCAACTTGCGGGTTCCGCCCATGAACCTATGCATAGGGGTTGGCACACATTTTCGTCTTGACTCTCCGCTAGAAACTTTGGGGCGCTCTTTGAAGTACTTTGTGTTGGTTGAATAGATGAATCTAAGATTGTGTGATGCATATCGTATAATCATGCCCATGGATACTTGCACTACAAAAAAATACACTTCCGTGATGATACATGTTTGTCACAGTAGGTCGCGTTTTTTGTCATGCATGTACATCCATGACAAATTTATGATAGAATCAAGATAGTCATACCTGTGCTGTCGTAGAAGTGTTCGATGACATTACCAAAATTATCATCACGGAAGTGTCCACTTCCATGACGATAAATCGCGCGTCACAGAACTGCTTTCGTCAAGGGTGACCAACACGTGGCATCCACTGTACGGAACGCCGTTAAGCTATCGGGTCGGGTTTTGGATCCGATAACCCGTTAACAGCCCCGACCAATGGGGATTTTCCACGTGTAAAATCATCATTGGCTGGAGGAAACACGTGTCGGCTCACCGTTGGGACAGATGTCATCCACTCATTGGACAGAAGGCGCCTATGATACGTCGACACGTGGCATGGCCCAACAGAGGCCCATTCCTGTGAAAAGGCCGGCCCATTTGGCTTGGTGAAAAGGTGGCGGGCCGGCCCATGGAAAGCCTGTTAATGGCATGTTCGCATATAGCCCATTTACAGCCCGCTAACCCAAGGCCCGTTAAGCCCTATCCGAATTAGGCCTAGTAGCGTCATCTGGGCCATCCAATATGATTCCAGCCCGTTTTCACTTCTGGCCCATGTATGGCCCATGACGTCTTTCGGCCGATATGAGGCCCTATGTAACTCTTGACCTATTAACGGCCCGTGGTGAAACTGGCCCGCAATGAACAGTGTGTCACTTTACACCCACTAACGGCCCGTTGTGAAACTGGCCCGTAATGAACAGTATATCACTTTATACCCATTAAGGGCCCGTTATTCAGTTGGGCCGTTTCCAGCAAATGTTATCTTTCGGCCTTCTCAGAGCCCATTTATTCTTGGGCTCATTTCCAGCATTCCTTTACTTACGGCCCGTTACTGTCATTTTCTACTTCTGGGCCAAATTCAGCCCGTGGTTACATCGGCCCGTTTGTGGTCCATTAATACGTTGGGCCGTTTTCATAGCGTCATCAAATACGTCCTATTAACGATGGACCGTTATGGTCATACGACCCGTATAAGGCCCATTGATGATACGGCCCGTAGAAGGCCCATTGTTTCTACGGCCCGTAGAAGGCCTATTGTTTCTATGGCCCGTAGAAGGCCCATTGTTTCTATGGCCCGTAGAAGGCCCATTGTTTCTATGGCCCGTAGAAGGCCTACTGTTTCTACGGCCCGTTGAAGGCCCACTGTTTCTATGGCCCGTAGGAGGCCCAGTGTCACTACAGTAAATATTAGCCCATGGTTATTGTGGCCTAGTTTTAAAAAGAACTGCACTGACTACAAGCAAACAAATAAACAAGACAACAAGGAAATAAATAAGCAAGCAACTTATGCTAGGCTATCACGGCTGTTACACATATTACATCCACTGGGCATCAAAGTTCGCCACCAGTGCAAATATAGCGAACAAAGCAGCATATCATATACACTGGTTGTCAAAGTTGGCGACCAGCGCAAATAAACGCCGCAACAAAACAAATCCAGAACTGAAACCACTTCAAAAGATCTCAAGAAACAATATCCTGGGTACCCATAATGCTGGAAAGATGCTTAGCAAGCTTATTAACTTTCTCTTGTTTGGCGCTTAAATCCTCCAGCACTTGCTGTTGCACCAGAAAATATGCATGTGAATTCTGCAGGGACTTCCTCAGTCCTTCAGCTTCCTGTCGTAGCACATCTGATCGATGTCTTTCAACTTGAAGTTGAGACTCAAGAAGATGAACTGATTCAGGCAGCGAGTTCGAAGAGCTTGTGCCAGCAGTAGTGGCCAGTAACTCGAACACTACATCAAGACAAGACGTTTGGGTTCCCTCACTGTCGTCAAGACAGTTTTTATTAGCTTTCTTGGAGACCAACAGGGATGTCTGCATTACTTCCTTTACCATTGGATAACGCGGTACTGTTCTCCAATATTTTGTCCGCATTCTAAACGAGAAACAAGCAGACACATCACATGTTTACCATGTTGTATATGAAACACATTTTGGTAAATGAGTTCAGTAGTAAAGTGGACAGGATAACAACATGAAACAAACATATATCTATGTGCCATGGTCACTTTATGGTCTATATCATTCTAGTTTTTGTTGCCAAATCAAGATAGTGACACAATTCAAATAATATTTGTTCAAGACAAAGCAGAATAGACAGAATATAAGTGTGGGTAACTATAGAGCAATAACAACACTTGTAATGTGCATGACATGAGAACATAACTGTTTATTCAATTGAAACTAAAATCAACATAGAGCAGGTTACAACAGCAAACCAGTTAAAGAAACAGGTTTAAAACATACCTGTTGCGCCATTGGAGTTTCAATTCCATCCTTCAAATTTGAAAATAGTTGGTATGAGTAAATACAGTAATGCAAGAGAAAAGGAGTATGAACCATAGCTACAGAACCTGACCTGAGAACAAATCTTCTTCTCCTTTAAGCATTGAGTTGGGATTCGGAGTGGTGGTCCTCGTGCTTTGGGCACTGCAGTTCCCTTACTAACCGCTCATGTTTGGGTGCTCTGTGGTGGAGACGGTGTTGTGTCAACTGGAACTGGTTTACTATCTGCCGGGGTTGGGGTTAGAAGGGGTGTAGCTGGTTCTCTGTCTAACTGGGTAGGGGTACAAACTGCGAGAGTCTGGGTTATGTGTGGTGGATCTGGTCCTTGAGCAAGTACAACCGTGGTTCTATCTGCATCAACTGGTAGCACTATCTTTTCTGAAGACCGTGTTGTTACTCCCTTAAATACTGCCATCACGCTCTCCAATTCAAATGGCTGATAAACAAGAAAAGTAATTGAAAGTATAGACATTGTATGATAGACAGGTGAATGGATAGTGGGGAATAAAAGAGGGCATCAAATAATTCATATTTATGTTGTCTAACCAAACAGGATAGCATGACACAATTTCACATATATGATGGCTAACTAAACAGGATAGCATGACACAATTTCACATTATTATGGCTAACTAAAAAAGATGGAAAGACATAGTTCAAAATATGAGACTATGTAAATAGGATGACATGACATAACTATATAATGTGTTTATTAAATAGGTTGGCATGCCATAATTCACATACATTCATGGATAGAATGCCATAATTCTAAATATGATGACTGTAAACACTAAACAGGATGAGATGATATAACTATATGATGTCTTTATTAAATGGGTTGCCATGCCATAATTCAGATAGATGATGTGTATGTACTATGTAAACATGATGGCATGATATAATTCAAATATATGATTTATATAGTAAGCAAGTAAGCAGATGGCAATCTATATATGATGTAAAAACTAAGCAATGCAAGAGAACATGCATGACATGGGTAATATAACCCTGCCAAGTTTGAGCATAGACCTCAGGGGGGAAATAGGACTGGTCATCAGTCTCTGAATCCTCCTCTGAGGAGCTCTCTGTAGCCAGCAAGACGTCTGCTTCAGCAGGTAGCATTGTCTGCTCTAAATACCTTGTTTTCACTCCAGATACTTCCATCACCGCTTCAAATGGCTGCTGCACAGGAAGAGTAGTTGAATATACAAACGTTGTCGACAAATGGAACATGTAATACAAAAAAATGATAGCATGATATAATTCACATACATGATGATTGGCTAAACAGCATAGCATTGCGTAATTCACATATATAATGCCTTTGCAACAAGATAGCATTGTATAATTCACATATATAATGTCTTGCAACAAGATGGCAATGCATAATTCACATATATATGGTAATTAGACACTGAACATGTGGCATTCACACAAAGCATGTCTAAACTAATCAAATGGCATAGCAATGTGAGACACCATACGCACGATATGAGCAACATAACCCTGCCAAGTTAGAGCATACACCTCGGGGGGGGGGGGGGATATGACTGGTCATCTGTCTCTGAATCCTCCTCTGAGGAGCTATCCATAACCAACGAGATATGCGCTTCGTCAGATAGCATAGTCTTCTCAGAAGACCTTGTTTTCACTCCAGAATTGGCCATCACCGTGTCAAATGGCTGATGCACACGAAGAGAAGTTTAATGTACTAAGATTGTTGACGAATGTAATATGTAACGAAAAAAGGATGGCCTGATATAATTTACATATAAGATGACTGGCTAAGAAGGATGGCATTGCAAAATTCACATATATGATGCCTGGCTAAACAAGGTGGCGTTGCATAATTCACATAAACGATGAATAAACTAAACAGATGGCATTCGCACAAAGGATGTCTAAACTAAGCAGATGACATATTTGATGTATAAAGTAAGCAATGCAAGACACCATATGCATGATATAACCAACATCAGCATGCCAAGTTAGAGCGAAGACCTCAGGGGGTAAATAGGAGTTATCTTCTCCTTCTAAGTCCCCCTCACAACAGATATCTTCCTCTCGATTACAATCCGAAATGCATGGAGGGGGGATGCCTTTGTGCCTACCATGGAGCGACATCTGCATGAAGTTATATTGCCACGCAAGGCTCGTCTCTTTTTCTCTACATGTTCAGTTCCATTGTTTACAATAACTGTCATGCATAGGAATAAAACATAGTGAGATTATGTAAGGAGTGCATGCAGAAATCCAGAGTGATGGTAGCAACCTGTGGATAGACCCAAAACCAATAATAGCAGGCAGATAATGGCTTCAGTTAATAAATACAGATAATGGCTTCTTTACTGTTTGTTTCCCACCCAACATGAAACTCGTAGTAGACACCTGAGATTAACTAGATAGTAGATAGATACTATTGATAGCGGCCCCCATATGTACCCCGCAACAATTTAAAAACTCAAGTTTGACCATTAGTTTAGAGCTGACTCAGAGTCTAATCGGTGAACAGGACGATAAAGTAGCATGTAATATTAAGCGATGCATAACGTAAGTAGACACGAAAGAATGTGACCTCTCTTGCGGACCCGTGTAGTCCTCGAGGTTGCTACCTCTTAAGCACTGCGTTGGATTTCCCTGAAGAGGAGAGGATGATGTAGTAAAGTAGCGTAAGTATTTCCCCCAGTTTTTGAGAACCAAGGTATCAATCCAGTAGGAGACCACGCACAAGTCCATCGTACCTACACAAAACGTTAGCAACTCGCAACCAACGCTTAGGGGTATTCAATCCCTTCACGGTCACTTACGAGAGTGAGATCTGATGGAGATAATATTTTTGGTATTTTTGATAGATAGATGCAAAGTAAAAATAAAAGCAAAGTAAAAACAAAGCAAGTAAATAAAGTGATATAGATTGATATCATGAGAATAGACCCGGGGGCCATAGGTTTCACTAGTGGCTTCTCTCAAGAGCATAAGTATTCTACGGTGGGTGAAGAAATTACTATTGAGCAATTGATAGAATTGAGCATAGTTATGAGTATATCTAGGCAATGATCATGTATATAGGCATCACGTCCAAAACAAGTAGATCGAAACGATTCTCCATCTACTACTATTACTCCACTCATCGACCGCTATCTAGCATGCATCTAGAGTATTAAGTAAAACAGAGTAACGTCGTAAGCAAGATGACATGATGTAGAGGGATAAATTCATGCAATATGAAAAACCCCATCTTGTTATCCTCGATGGCAACAATACAATATGTGCCTTGCAACTCTTTCTGTCACTGAGTAAGGACACCGCAAGACTGAACCCAAAGCTAAGCACTTCTCCCATTGACAAAACTACCAATCTAGTTGGCCAAACCAAAAAGATAATTCGAAGAGACTTGCAAAGATAACTCAATCATACATAAAAGAATTCAGAGAAGAATCAAATATTTTCCACAGATAATACTGGATCATAAACCCACAATTCATCGGTCTCAACAAACACACCACAAAAAGAAGATTACATCAAATAGATCTCCACGAGAGAGGGGGAGAACATTGTATTGAGATCCAAAAAGAGAGAAGAAGCCATCTAGCTACTAGCTATGGACCCGAAGGTCTAAAGTAAACTACTCACACTTCATCGGAGGGGCTATGGTGTTGATGTAGAAGCCCTCCGTGGTGGATGCCCCCTCCGGCGGAGCTCCGGAACAGGCCCCAAGATGGGATCTCGTGGATACAGAAGGTTGCGGCGGTGGAATTAGGTTTTTGGCTCCTGTTCTCGTCGTTCGGGGGTACGTAGGTATATATAGGAGGAAGGAGTATGTCGGTGGAGCTCCGAGGGGCCCACGAGGTAGGGAGGCGCGCCCAGGGGGGGCGCCCTCCACCCTCGTGACCTCCTCGGAGGCTTCTTGGAGTGGGGTCCAAGTCTCCTGGGTCATGTTCGGTTGGAAAATCACGATCCCGAAGGTTTCATTCCGTTTGGACTCCGTTTGATATTCTGTTTCTTCGAAATACTAAAAAAGGCAAAAAATAGCAATTTTGGGCTGGGCCTCTGGTAAATAGGTTAGTCCCAAAAGTAATATAAAAGTGGAAAATAAAGCCCAATATAGTCCAAAACAGTAGATAAAGTAGCATGGAGCAATCAAAAATTATAGATACATTGGAGACGTATCAAGCATCCCCAAGTTTAATTCCTGCTCGTCCTCGAGTAGGTAAATGATAAAAAAGAGTTTTTGATGCGGAGTGATACTTTGACATAATTTCAATGTAAATCTTCTTAATTCTGATATAATATTCAGATCCAAAAGATTCAAGACAAAAGTTCATATTGACACAAAAATAATAATACTTCAAGCATACTAATCAAAGCAATCATGTCTTCTCAAAATAACATGGCAAAAGAAAGTTCATCCCTACAAAATCATGTAGTTAGGCTATGCTTCATTTTCATCACACAAAGATGTTCCCAACTTCTATACCCCCGATGACATGCCAAGAAATTGTTTCATACTTAAATAATCTCAAACTTTTTCAACCTTCACGCAATACATGAGCGTGAGCCATGGATATAGCACTATGGGTGGAATAGAATATGATGATGGGGATTGTGTGGAGAAGACAAAAAAGGAGAGAGTCTCACATCAACTAGGCGTATCAACGGGCTATGGAGATGCCCATCAATAGATATCAATGTGAGTGAGTAGGGATTGCCATGCAATGGATGCACTAGAGCTATGAATGCTCAACAAAAGAAAACTAGTGGGTGTGCATCCAACTTGCTTGCTCCTGAAGACCTAGGGCATTTGAGGAAGCCCATCGTAGGAATATACAAGCCAAGTTCTATAATGAAAAATTCCCACTAGTATGAAAAAGACAACTTATGAGACTCACTACATGAGGAACAAGGTGCTACTTTGAAGCACAATATATGAGACTCACTACATGAAGAACAAGGTGCTACTTTGAAGCACAAGTGTGGAAAAAGAGATAGTAGCATTGCCCTTTTTTATTTTCTTTTTTTTGGGCCTTTTTTTGGACTTTCTCTTTTTTTTATTTGGGCAATGCTCTAATAATGATGATCATCACACTTCTAATGATTACAACACAAGGATTACAACTTGAAACTTAGAACAAGATATGACTCTATATGAATGCCTCCGGCGGTGTACCGGGATGGTGCAATGAATCAAGAGTGACATGTATGGAAAATAATGCATGGTGGCTTTGCCACAAATACGATGTCAACTACAAGATCATGCAATGACAATATGACAAAAGTAATGCATGTCATGATGATGATGGAAGTTGCATGGCAATATATCTCGGAATGGCTATGGAAATGCCATGATAGGTAGGTATGGTGGCTGTTTTGAGGAAGATATAAGGAGGTTTATGTGTGATAGAGTATATCGTATCACGGGGTTTGGATGCACCGGCGAAGTTTGCGCCAACTCTCAAGGTGAGAAAGGGCAATGCACGGTACCGAAGAGGCTAGAAAAGGTGGAAAGGTGGGAGTGCGTATAATCCATGGACTCAATCATTAGTCAAAAGAACTCATATACTTATTGCAAAAATTTAGAAGTCATCAAAAATTCAAGTACTACGTGCATGCTCCTAGGGGAATAGATTGGTAGGAAAAGACCATCGCTCGTCCCCGACCGCCACTGATAAGGATGCACAAGCCAGGTACACTTCATGTTTCAAATTTGTTACACAACTTTAACCATACATGGATGCTACGGGACTTACAAACTTCAACACAAGTATTTCTCAAATTCATAATCACCCAACTAGCACGACTTTGATATTATCACCTCCATATCTCAAAACAATTATCAAGCATCAAACTTATCTTAGTATTCAATTCACTCAAAAGAAAGTTTCACATATGTTGAACACCAAGTATATTAACATTAAGCAAATTACCATGCTATTAAAGACTCTCAAAATAATCTAAGTGAAGCATGAGAGATCATATAGTTTCTTTAAAACAAATCCACCACCGTGCTCTTAAAAGATCTAAGTGAAGTACTAGAGAAAAAATTATCACGCTCAAAAGATATGAGTGAAGCACTATGAGCAAAACTATCAAGCTCAAAAGATATAAGTGAAGCACATAGAGTATTCTAACAATTTCCAATTCATGTATGGCTCTCTCAAAAGATGTGTACAACAAGGATGATTGTGGTAGACTAACAAGCAAAGATACAAATAGTACAAGACGCTCCAAGCAAAACACATATGTTGGTGAATAAAAATATAGCTCCAAGTAAATTACCTATGGAAGTGGACGAAAGAGGGGATGCCTTCCGGGGCATCCCCAAGCTTTGACTTTTTGGTGTCCTTGGATTATCTTGGGGGTGCCATGGGCATCCCCAAGCTTAGGCTCTTGCCACTCCTTGTTCCATAATCCATCAAAAGAATTCACCCAAAACTTGAAAACTTCACAACACAAAACTCAACAGAAATCTCGTGAGCTCCGTTAGAGAAAGGAAACAAAAGACTACTTCAAGGTACTGTAATGAACTCATTCATTATTTATATTGGTGTTAAACCTACTGTATTCCAACTTCTCTATGGTTTATAAACTAATTTACTAGCCATAGATTCATCAAAATAAGCAAACAACACACGAAAAACAAAATCTGTCAAAAACAGAACAGTCTGTAGCAATCTATAACTAACGCAAACTTCTGGAACTCTAAAAATTCTACCAAAATAGGAAGTCCTGGACCATTTTTTTATTGATCAGCAGCAAAAATAATAAACGCAAAAGCACATTCCTGTGATTTATCATAACTAAATTCGTGCGCGCAAAGTTTCTGTTTTTCAGCAGAATCAAATCAACTATCATCGTAGGTTATCTTATAGGTCCTACTTGGCACAAACACTAATTAAAACATAAAACCACATCCAAACTGAAGGTAGATGGATTATTTATTCCTAAACAGAAGCAAAAACAAAAAACACAAAATAAAATTGGGCTGCCTCCCAACGAGCGCTATCGTTTAACGCCCCTAGCTAGTCATAAAAGCGAGGATAGATATAGGTATTGCCATCTTTGGTAGGCAATCCATAAGTGGCTCTCATAATAGATTCATATGGTAATTTTATTTTCTTTCTAGGGAAGTGTTCCATACCCTTCTTTAAGGGAAATTGGAATCTAATATTCCCTTCCTTCATATCAATAATTGCACCAATCGTTCTAAGGAAAGGTCTACCAAGAATAATAGGACATGAAGGATTGCAATCTATATCAAGAATGATAAAAATCTATGGGCACATAATTCCTATTTGCAACAATGAGAACATAATTAATTCTTCCCATAGGCTTTTTAATAGTGGAATCCGCAAGATGCAAGTTTAGAGAGCAATCATCAAAATCACGGAAATCTAGCAAATCACATAAAGCTTTGGGGATAGTAGAGACACTAGCACCCAAATCACACAAAGCATGAAACTCAAAATCTTTAATTTTAATTTTAATAGAAGGTTCCCACTCATCATAGAGTTTTCTAGGGATAGAAACTTTCAACTCAAGTTTTCCTTCATAAGATTGCATCAAGGCATCAACAATATGTTCGGTAAAGGCCTTATTTTGACTATAAGCATGAGGAGATTCTAGCACGGATTTCAACAAGGAAAAACAACCAATCAAAGAGCAATTTTCATAATTAAATTCCTTGAGATCCAAAATAGTGGGTTTAGCAACATCACGGTTTTTATTTATTTCAATCCCACTTTCGTCAATTTCATCATCAAGATCTAGAAACTCTGAATTCTTAGAGCGCCTTCTAGGTAAAGGAAGATAATCTTCAGATTCATGAAGATTCATGTTGCAAAACAAGGATTTAATGGGGGACACATCAATAACTTTTAGATCTTCATCTTGATTTTCATAGGGATTGCAAGAACATGCTTTAATAAAGGCATCTTTGGAAGCACGCATCCTAGCAGTTCTTTCCTTGCACTCATCAATGGAAATTCTCATGTCTTTGAGAGACTCATTGATATCATGCTTAGGAGGAATAGATCTAAGCTTTAAAGAATCAATTTCAAGAGAAATTCTATCAACGTTCCTAGCCAAATCATCAACTTTAAGCAATTTCTCTTCAAGCAAAGCATTAAAATTCTTTTGTGAATTCATAAACTCTTTGACACTACTCTCAAATTCAGAGGGCATCTTATTAAAATTTCCATAAGAGTTATTGTAGGAGTTTCCATAGTTATTAGAAGGATTACTAGGATATGGCCTAGGATTAAAATTCCCTATATAAGCGTTGTTTCCAAAACTATTCCTACCAACAAAATTCACATCCATAGATTCATTATTATTCTCAAGCAAGGTAGATAAAGGCTTATCATTGGGATCAAGAGGAGTATTTTTAGGAGCAAACATCTTCATAAGTTCATCCATCTTTTCACTCAAAACATTGATTTCTTCTATAGCATGCACTTTTTTACTAGAAGATCTTTCGGTGTGCCATTGAGAATAATTAGCCATAATATTATCAAGCAATTTAGTAGCATCCCCTAATGTAATTTCCATAAAAGTGCCTCCCGCGGCCGAATCTAAAAGATTTCTAGAAGCAAAATTCAATCCGGCATAAATTTTTTGTATGATCATCCTTAAATTCAAACCATGAGTAGGGCAATTGCGAAGAATTAATTTCATTCTTTCCCAAGATTGGGCAACATGCTCATGATCAAGTTGTTTAAAATTCATGATATCGTTCCTAAGAGTGATAATCTTAGCGGGAGGAAAATACTTAGAGATAAAAGCATCTTTGCACTTGTTCCAATAATCAATAATATTTTTAGGCAAAGATGAAAACCAAACTTTAGCACGATCTCTAAGTGAAAACGGAAATAACTTCAATTTGACAATATTGTTATCTGTATCTTTTTCCTTTTGCATATCACACAAATCAACAAAATTGTTTAGATGAGTAGCGGCATCTTCACCAGGAAGGCCGGCGAATTGATCTTTCATAACAAGATTCAACAAAGTGGTATTGATTTCACAAGACTCATCATTATTAAGAGGAGCAATCGGAGTACTAAGGAAATCATTATTATTGGTATTCGATAAATCACACAATTTTGTATTATCTTGCGCCATGGCAACAAGTAATCCAACACACAAGCAAATAGAAAGGCAACGAGAAAAAGGTAAATGGGAAAGAGAGGAGGATATTGGGAAAGAGAGGGCAAATAAACCGGCAAGGGTGAAGCGGGGGACAGGAAAACGAGAGGCAAATGGCAAATAATGTAATGCGAGAGATAGGGATTGCGATGGGTACTTGGTATGGTTGACTTGCTTGCGTGAGCCTCCCCGGCAACGGCGCCAGAAATTCTTCTTGCTACCTCTTGAGCACTGCATTGGATTTCCTCGAAGAGGAGAGGATGATGCAGTAAAGTAGCGTATGTATTTCCCTCAGCTTTTGAGAAACAAGGTATCAATCCAGTAGGAGACCACACACAAGTCACTCGTACCTACACAAAACGATAGCAACTCGCAACCAACGCTTAGGGGTTGTCAATCCCTTCACGGGCACTTACGAGAGTGAGATTTGATAGAGATAATATTTTTGGTATTTTTGATAGATAGATGCAAAGTAAAAATAAAAGCAAAGTAAAAAACAAAGCAAGTAAATAAAGTGATATAGATTGATATGATGAGAATAGACCCGGGGGCCATAGGTTTCACTAGTGGCTTCTCTCAAGAGCATAAGTATTCTACGGTGGGTGAACAAATTACTGTTGAGCAATTGACAGAATTGAGCATAGTTATGAGTATATCTAGGCAATGATCATGTATATAGGCATCACATCCAAAACAAGTAGATTGAAACGATTCTGCATCTACTACTATTACTCCACTCATCGACCGCTATCCAGCATGCATCTAGAGTATTATGTAAAACAGAGTAACGCCATAAGCAGGATGACATGATGTAGAGGGATAAATTCATGCCATATGATAAAAACCCCATCTTGTTATCCTTGATGGCAACAATACAATACGTGCCTTGCAACTCTTTCTGTCACTGAGTAAGGACACCGCAAGATTGAACCCAAAGCTAAGCACTTCTCCCATTGCAAGAACTACCAATCTAGTTGGCCAAACCAGAAAGATAATTCGAAGAGACTTGCAAAGATAACTCAATCATACATAAAAGAATTCAGAGACGAATCAAATATTTTCCATAGATAATACTGGATCATAAACCCAAAATTCATCGGTCTCAACAAACGCACCACAAAAAGAAGATTACATCGAATAGATCTCCACGAGAGAGGGGGAGAACATTGTATTGAGATCCAAAGAGAGAGAAGAAGCCATCTAGCTACTAGCTATGGACCCGAAGGTCTAAAGTAAACTACTCACACTTCATCGGAGGGTCTATGGTGTTGATGTAGAAGCCCTCCGTGGTGGATGCCCCCTCCGGCGGAGCTCCGGAACAGGCCCCAAGATGGGATCTCGTGGATACAGAAGGTTGCGGCGGTGGAATTAGGTTTTTTGCTCCTGTTCTGATCGTTCGGGGGTACGTAGGTATATATAGGAGGAAGGAGTACGTCGGTGGAGCTCCGAGGGGCCCACGAGGTAGGGGGCGCACCTAGGGGGGACCTCCACCCTCGTGACCTCCTCGGAGGATTCTTGGAGTAGGGTCCAAGTCTCCTGGGTCATGTTCGGTTGGAAAATCACGATCCCAAAGGTTTCATTCCGTTTGGACTCCGTTTGATATTCTGTTTCTTCAAAATACTAAAAAAGGCAAAAAAACACCAATTCTGGGCTGGGCCTCCGGTTAATAGGTTAGTCCCAAAAGTAATATAAAAGTGGAAAATAAAGCACAATATAGTCCAAAACAGTAGATAAAGTAGCATGGAGCAATCAGAAATTATAGATACGTTGGAGACATATCAGAGGTCATCTGCTCGGTTGATGATGGTAATGTAGTTTTCATGGCTGCCAGCGGCGGGGAAGAAGATCTGAGGCGGCGAAAGGCAGTTTGGAGGCCGGATCCTTGCTGTGTTGGACCCTTCTATCGTTGGAGCAGCTGAGCTGGGGTGGACGACGACGTAGCAGGACCGGGACAAACCACGCAAGGTTTTCTTTGACAACTATTTGTAAGAGAAGTAATTCTATAAGGGCTCGTTTGAATTGGAGGATTCCAACAATGCAGGGATAGGAAATAGACAGGAATAGGATAGGAATGCACGTGCAAAACAGAGAATTTAAAAACACAGGATTTTTGCCAATCTGGGTGTTTGATTCACAACAATTGGAAGATCACAGGACGCAAAGAAGCAAGGTGAGATTAAGTCAAACCACAAGAAAATGTACGGTTATAATGCTATTATGCTACTATCTCTTAGTCTTATGCTTCATGAATAGGAATTCGAAAAGGAGGACAAGTGAAAATTAAAATTCCTACGTTTTTTCTTTCAAGGATACACTAAAGGAACAAATCCGTGTGCTCAGTGGACAATATATATAACATGTAGAGTAAAAAAGAGATGCAACAAGTGTACAACCTCTTTGGCAAAGCCATGTCGATCTCAGCGTGATTGGGTTGGCCGGTGAGGATGCTCCGGCTGACTTTGCTGTCGGAGGAGGGGAAGAAGATCTTGGGCGTCTGGAGATGGAGCCCGAGGTACTGCTCCACTGTGATGGAGGGTTTCGTCGTTGGAGCAGCTCCGATGAGTTGTACGACGCCGAGGCTGAAGCAGGACAAGAGAGACAATGAACAACGTTAACCTGAGTGGAATTCTAATAGCATCTCCAATACATGACGTAAAATATATAACCACAAAGTGCTAGATGTAAAAATACATCAGCTGCTCATCTCTGAACTTAACTGTCGAAACTGAACCTAACTGTCCAAACTGAATTTTGCTGTCGAAACTGAACGCACTAGCAAGGTGAGGCTACACGTCGGTCGACTGACTTTTTCATCTCTGGTCAGTCGATTTTGCAGCTGTTGGATACGAAATCAAGGGCCTGCGGTTCATCTTCAACCTCCACCCCCCTGAGCCGCCAGCCACCACCGGCCAAACAGCAGCCCCCCGCCGCCCGCGGCCGGCGGTGCGCCGCCCCGCCTGCCCCGAAAACACTCCCCACCGCCGGTCCACCGCTGCCCCGGCCATCCCTCTAGGCCCCCCCGTGCCGAGCTTTTTCTCCGGCGATCCCCACGCCACCGCCCCGCCAACGCCCCGCCACTGCCGGTGACCACCGCCCTCATCCTGAACCCTAAGATAGATAGTGGGGTACCTCTCCGGCGAGCCCCCCTCCCCGCTGCGGCTGGTTCTTCCTTCACCCCGGCGAGCCCACCCCTTGGAAATCGACTGACCCAAAAGTCGATTCAGTCGACTGAAGTGTAGCCAAATCGAAGCAGCATCGCAAGCAAGAGCAAGAGCGAGAGCAGCAGCGCGAGCAAGAGCAATAGCAAGAGCAGACCAGGTAGGGGACCGAGAGCAAGAGCAGAGCAGCAGCAGCTCCTACTGATGTGGACGTCGCCGCCGAGGGAGCGACGCTGTGGAGGAAGTGGCCGACAACGCCGCCGTGGATGGAGCTGCGCCGTGTCGGCTCGGGACCGAGCGCCGCAGCACCGTGAGATCGAATCAAGAAGAAAATGCAGCGATTAATGTACAACGTCTTTGGTGGCACCGATTAGACCGCAGCTTCATCCAAGGAAACGGTGATGATGATGCTCTTCCGGTGGTGCAGGTGAAGACGGCGGTGTGGGAATGGAGGTGGCGCGAAAGACGAGGTGGCTGAACCGGGGCAGCTCCTTGGAGGTGGAGGACGGGGTGGCTGAACCGGCGGGACGATGAGATCGACGACGGATCCTCATCTGGTACGGTGGATGAGGGACGTCGAGGTGTTGCTGTGGACGACGTCATCGGGGAAGAAGCTGCTGGGTGGCAGACGGAGCAGGGTGTGGGGTTTTGTCGCGGGTTTTCGCGGCCTCGGTGTACAAATGGGTGGGCGGATGGGATGGCAGTGGGGAACCATGGCTTAGAGACGCGCTTGTCCGAAATGTGGGGTAAGTTACGAAAGTACCCCCCACCGATTTGAGGTGGTTCTTTCGGTTCAGGGGTACCACGGGCATTTCGTGTGTCGGGATTTCACAGGAGGTGGGAGTTTTCGTGCCCGTTGTAATTTTGGAATAGCAAGGCGCGGGTTGAGATGGAGGGAGTTGTCGGAGCACAACGAGACAAAGATATATCTTAAATATTTCGGGCTAACAAGGCGCATGTTGAAATTTCCGGACAAGCCTAACGTGTACTGTACCAAATCAATGCGCACTATAAATGTCATTCAAAACTTTGAATTCATGTTATGTTCAATTAAAATATCTCGCTACGTGTATAATGCATGCAACCTACTACTCAAATGAACGTTTTAGTGCATTCCAAACGTATATACTACCGCTTCAATATGAACTAAATTTGAAATCTACAGTAACGATTGTTGTGAAGTCAAAGCATTTGAATTCATTTCTCCGTTTTAATAAGATCTACAATCATCATTATTGTCAAGTTAAACCATCATTTGTGCATTATCTTCACAGCACACCACATGATCAGTATCGAGTTATATATGAACTATGTGTACTATATGAACTCGAACTAGATTTTTTGAATCCACTTTATTTTGATTTCAAATCACATTACATTTCTAGCTCTAGCTAGATCTTCATAATCTAAACCATGTCTCATATGTATAATGTGTTTATCACATTATGTATGGTGCCCCGCCCCCTACGCCTACAAGTATTTAGATGTGAGTTGCAAACACCCACATTACCACAAATTCAAATAAAATGTGAGAATGTTCGATATATAGTATTGTTTAGATTGCTCGATATTTAGTTGTAAGCTGCAAACGCCGCACATTATCACAAATTCAAATAAAATGTGAGATCGTTTGATGTATAGTATGGTTTAGATTGTTCGGCATTTAGCTGTGAGTTGCAAACGCCATGCATTATCACATTATGGTATAACATGTGCACAGCACGTGTATCACCGCTATATTCATGCATGCAATGTTTAAAACACTATGATCTCCTATTCAAATATATGAATCCGCTTTCATATCAAATTATGATCTTTGTTAGTCTCTTACACCCACACAATCCTCTAACCTTTGTAGCTACCACTAACTTCTTCTCGTGCATGCACACGCCCTCCTCGCCCTCCCCTCCCTCAACATTCTATCCACCGGGCACATTCATTTTTTCCTTTAGGTCGCTCTCCCAGAGTCTCCACAACTCCTTTCCGACACACACCGATCGATAAACCTCTTCAGCGATGCCTGCCTACAGCATACACACACAGCTTCAATCTCCTCCTTTATGTGTCCTTGCCTCGTTTCTCTCATATGGTCAGACACACGTGTAAACTCTCACCCCTCTTTTAATCGATCTCACAACCGCACACTCCTCCCCCTATCTAGCTAGTAGTTGGGCCTCTCGCACCACCTCCTGGCTCCATTCTCTCTGTCTATCCGTCTCGCTGGGCCTTATTTGCCTCTAACAAATGGACGTACACCGACCGATCTCTCCCTATACATATAGCCAGCTAGGTCCTTATAACTCGTGTTTACCCACACATCGATCGATCTACCTCATTAGTTGTGTCTTTCCCTTCCTCCGACAAACAACAATTGATCTACCGATCTAGTTAGGTTTGCTTACCAAACACATGGTTCCCCTTCATCATCCATGGATGCGTCCCGAGAGATCTATCACGCACAGGCACACACAGAAACACATCCCCACTCTTATTGATAACATTGCAGTTCCACCCTCAGTTTGTCTAGTAGGCCTCTCCCAACATCTCCAAGAAGCAACTCCATCACCCATCCAGCACTCTACCCCTCTCCCTCCCTCTCCCTCCCTCTCTCTCTCCTCTCTCTCTCTGTCCCATCATATTTCCCGTCCTTCAGTTATGTATGGATGTCGACTGATTTCCCTCATGACATAGCTAGGTCTCTCCTTCTCAACACATATACGAGTCGTTCTACCTCTATAGTTAGGCCTCTGCCTACCCCTCCCCCACCCCTCCCCCCACACACACCGATACATCAAGCGCTCTAGTCATGTCTCTCTGCCACACACAAACTTGACATGTGCCCTCTAACGTTCCGGTAGGCCAGTCGCCCTATATCTTTGACTTGCACACACACACACACACGCAATTTCGATGGCTCTCTTCGTCGATCTTGCACCAACCCGTACTTGATCCTCTCTTCGACTCTATCGATAGCTATGACCCCTCCCTCTCTTCTCGTGGATTGCCCGACCCTCTATGTATGATATGGATAGGCCTCCATTTCACACACATTGCATGCAAAATTTTGTTTGAGATGTCATCGACACATATTCCCACAAATAATTCACGAAATCAACCCCCACCCCACCCCCACCCCCACCATAAAACAAAAAACACTCACGAACGCGGTTTGTATCTCTCACACACACCCACATAGGTGGGGGACATGCACGAAGAGAAGAGGTGCATGCACGGCGCACGTACTCCCGTCTCTTTCCCAACCACACCCGCTCGGTTACACGGTGGAGCTCATTTCTGTACGAAAAAGGCAGCCCACGTGGTAATTTGGCACGTGTACTGGTTGTCCACTTGGTGGAGGGAGGATCATCTAGCATGCGTGAACAAACAAATTGCGACTTGACACGTTATGTTAAATTAAAAAAAGAGGCAAACCATGTGGGGCCTACCTTAGAGGCAAGGCTCTATACACTGGAGTACTTTTGATGTGTCCCGTCAACTCGCAGAATAAGGAGAAGCTTGCTTAGTATGCCATCTCCCCCGCCCACGGGCGCGGTGGCTCGCAGGATGAGGTGAAGCTTGCTCCTCCCTCGCCCATGCGCGCAGTGGCTCGCAGGACGAGGAGAAAAATTTACTACTCCCTCCGTTTACTCCTTGTCCCTACTACCTTGGTTATAGAGATTATATCATATTGTTTGGAATATATATGTCCTTAGTAGATTTCAATATGAACTACTAGTAGATACTCCAAACACTGATGTATATAGACGTATTTTAGAGTGTACATTCACTCATTTTGCTCCGTATGTAGTAGCACTCTCCCTCGCCCCTCGACCCTCGCCCACGTGGTGGACGTGCAGCAATTCATTCGGTCTCATATAGCCAGAACGATATACACTGCACTACCATTATTGCTCGACTTCCCGAAGAGACAAAGAGCCAATCGCAAGGTTAATATTTTGGAGATGCCAAGCGCAAGGTTATAGGAGAGTGAGTAGTAGGTGCCGCATCATTTACAAATAATTTTTTTTCTTCAGTGGCACGTACGCAATATGATAGGTTCATATGGCGAGAAAAGGAAACCGCTCCACTATATACATAGTCAGGACGGGCCAGCCTACACGGTTGCTTGCTGGGGTTGCTCTCTTCACACTCTCTCGCACAAAACAATTGTGGCCTCATCTCTAACATCCCGGCGGATCACGTCCGCTTGGGGAAGGGGTGGATGCTTAGTGTAGATGCGGTGGACGTTGCCGACGGCGAAAACCCACTGTCGGCACGTCCTGATCAGGGGTCCCCGCCGTTCTCTCTCACAAAGCCAGTGAGGTTGCCTTTGTCCCTTGCTCACTGCTGCGACGTGGGCAGTTGCCGCCTCCCGCCGCCCTCCTCAAGGTCGAGCTACGTCTCTCAGGTACAACTACCTTTACAGCCGACTTGCACCACTGCTCCAGCTGCCCACATCACTCCCTGTGGATATTTCTCTACTTCTTTGCCCCGCACATACCTGATACCTCTACTGGCTTCTACGTACTGTATTTGTGATGAGTTTATGTCTCATCAACTAGTCCTAGTAATCTTATTCTAATCACGCTTCTTCAATTTCTTTGCCACAGGGATGCTCATCTCGATTTTGGTGAAACTGCACAAAATGATCCGATGGTCAAAAGGTTGCAAACTTCATTTATTAGGAAGCTCGAACATTGCCAGCAAATTGAAGCCTGGTCAGGGTTCACGGTTCAAGGGCTAGGGACGACATGGATCGTTTTTTTCTTTAGCTGCCTCTGTTCCAAAATAAGTGTCAACTTTAGTAGTAGTACAACTTTGTACTAAAGTTTGTACAAAGTTGAGACGCTTATTTTGGAACGGAGGGAGTACATATTTGCTATGATCTGTCAATCATTGAGATGCAATAGCATGCATATTAGTCTCCTTTGTATTTGATGAAATGTTGCAACGGGCAACCTTGGACGCAAGATACATGTAACAGGAGCTGGAAGCTTCATAGCATTGTACAAATTTATCTCGCTAATAAATTACAGTACGTACTAGTACTATACTAGTACTTCCTCCGTTCCTAAATATAAGTCTTTGTAGAGATTTCACCATTAACCACATGCGGATGTATATAGATGCATTTTAAGTGTAGATTCATTCATTTTGTTCCGTATGTAGTTCACCTAGTGGAATCTCTACAAAGACTTATCTACTAGTAATAGCTATCCCCACTACTAGGAATTCTCTATCCTCTCCTTGAGCCACATCATCAAAATTGACGTAGCCGTTAGATGAAGTAAATCAGTCATAATAGCCATCTGATCTAGATGTTGAGAGGCTCAGCACTAAGCCACATGCAAGCATGCAGAAATACCGTGGCACATGCATGTGAGTGGGTTTTAAATCACATCAACATGTCTGCATGCAAGCATGCACCGGTAGCATGCATGTAAGTGAGCTTTTAAGTCCCATTAACATGTCAAAAAGAAAAATGTAATCCCATTATGCAGTAGGAGTTGGCTGATCTTTTTTCCTTATGTGGGATGATCTAAATGATGATGGGAGTTTATTTAGTTTGGATACCACATTTTTCATGCGGTTATAGATTTTTTTTAGTTCTATGAAATCGATAATTTTGCACAGAGAGATATACCGTTGTTCCACGGCAACGAGCGGGGACTCATCTAGTCTATACCTACTATTAAAGGGAATAGATATTCTTGGTTTGGTTTCATCTGTCATCTGATTTTTTTTACATTGTTCCCTCCCGTGCGTTCCTACGTTGATCAATCTCTCCCCGCGTTGTTTTCTTTTTCCTGAGCCGACTCTGTGCGTGTCTTAGATCGATCGATCTCTCCTCAGCCTTATCCTGGGCCGCGCTCACAAACTGGGCCTGCACAACAATTTTTTGGTTTATTGAAGGAGCCTAAAATTAAATGTATGGGCCGAGGAAAGCTAACAAACTGGGCTGTACGACACTTTTTTGGTCTATTGAGAGCAACCTAAAATTAAATGCACGGGCCGAGGAAAAAAAGGTTGAGTGGGAGGTCAAACTCACGATCTCACCTCCCACCCTAATGGCTTTCAACCAACTGAACAACTAATGCTTGCGCAAGGAATTTGGCTTGTTATCTAATTAAATGTACCACCTCGCCTCAATATACGAAATTTCAACAATTTATATAGGTCCATGAATTGCCTGAAAATCAACAAGCTACCGTGGGTGGAAAGGGGGGAATTAACTCCACAAACAAATATTGTTGGGTGGCTGCACGTTTAAGTGAGGTGGGTGCTAATAGATGAGCGACCCTCAGGGCACGTTTTTTGGACGATGCTATCGATCGAACCATGCATGGATAAGACCAAGTGCAACACAACAGCTGGATCATGTCTCGTGTGAGAATCGGGTAGGGAGTATCATGCGCCGAGTAGTTTTGTACATGATTAAGTAGCGAAGAGGGAGAGAGAGAGGCATGGAAGCATTAAGTCGGCCAATTTTTGGCTAAGAGCTTAAAAAGTAACTCCAATTTTATCACAACGACTTAGATTGGGAGATTTAAAATTAGGTCCCAAAAAATAGAGCCGCCTTTTGATTTAAAATTAGCAGAATGGAGATTTATATATGATAGTCAATGTAATGATTTTGCTGCAGTTTGATTTATTCATGTTTGGTGTGATCATACTTCTCTTACAAAAATCATACCAAAAGTATCATATGTGTAATATGATTTTTAATGCGCCACCAATATACATTTTTGCTAGACCAGTGTGTGCCTCTCTGCGGCTGTCAGGTGGCACCATACCAATGTTTCTGTGATACGCTAATGGACGTTTTGGTGGACACCTCCCTGTTGTCGCCGAGTGGCACCATCCGGATGTTTTCATTGTCATGTCGATGGATATTTTGGTACACATGCCAATTATCTCTCCCGGTGCAACGCACGGGCATGTTTGCTAGTAATATTTAGGAACGGAGGGAGTACTATGTAAAGAGTTAGCTGTCGCACGGTGATAGTGTGAGGTGGGCCATGTCATCACTGAGCCTGCGTGTTTTCACTGCTCTTGCACTCCTCCGCTGTAAGAATGGAGAAAATTGTAATCTACTATACCTGCTTTCGTCGAAAGCGTGGGACATCCAGCAGTCCTACCACCTCAGTAATAAAGACCAATGAGCCATCAAATCACATAGACCCAACAGTAAGTTGGACGGATGAAGCAACCATCACTCTTGCGCTAGTGAGAGGTCGCGTCCGCTCTGCCCGGGCATGAATGCGGCACCGATTCTTTGGAGCGGAGCTGACCGTTTCAGGAGGGAAGAGCGCGCGGACGGTGGAGGGGCTTTGGGTGGGCCAGGCTGGTCAGGAGCGGGTGTGGCAACTGTCCGCATGTCCCTACCGGACACGCGCGAAAATGAGAGGATGCACCGACTCTCGCGGCTAAAATCGTACACTACACACCATATCTCTGTAGGAGTAGATCGATCTGTCGCACTCTCTAACACACACATGCTGTTAAACACACACACGCGCACGCACGCACCTTGGTCCCGTTGCACCTTCTAATGTGACTTATTACACCTAGACGGAGGGAGTAGTAAGTATACGAGATACGGTGGCACACTGACTTAAGTCGAATACAAGTGCCCAAAATTTGTGTGCATGTTATAATAAGGATTCACTTAAAATAGTATGTGAGCGAACAGAGGGATCAATTGGACAGTGTTCCCGAGCAGTAGCGAGATGTGTGAGGTAGTAAGATCCACCGCTGGTGCTTTTAATTTTTCTTATTAATTTGTTTGTTTCACCCTCTGACTGGTGGGACCCAACGTACTACGTGGAGAGAGGTGAGGTGACTAAGGCTGCATTATTTCTGCACCACTGTGGATAGTCTTACCACCAAAGCCACATGACACGATTATGATTCAAATCCTAATGATCCCCCCCCCCCACACACACAACACGGCATGCGTGTCACACGAATGCAGGAATGTATAAAAGGTTATTTTCCTCTCGTTGAAGATAATGGGAGGGTTGTGTAGCTGGTTAGCCTGTTCGCTTATCAAACTTGAGGTCTCGGGTTCGATAACTACACTTGAGCATAATTTTTGCCAGGAGGATTCTGTGACTGGTCAAAATGTTTTCTAGGGTTTGCACGCTTCACACTCTCTCTCCAGTATATATATATATATACACACACCGGAGCCTCAGTGCTTGTAGTTGCTCTCTTCACACTCTCTCGCCCTCTCCCGCTAGATCCTCAACGCTTGTAGTTGCTCTCTTCACACTCTCTCGCCCTCTCCAGATCTAAACAAGACTTCGTTGGCCTCTCTCTCCCCTTACTACTGCTCAAAGAGCCGGCAGGATCCGTCCGCCAGGAAGGGAAGGAGGCTTAACGCTGTCACTGTCGGCGAGGGAGGGAATCCACTACCGGAGCTGCTGTTCACTTTCCATCCAGCGACGGCGCGGGAGGGCCTCCAACCCCTTCTTCTACGCCGCCGTCCCGTTGTCCACCGAACCACGCCCCAAGAACCTTAAGGTATATTTTACTTACTCCACATGCATTGCTCTAGCTGCATGTATACCATGAATCTAGGACGTGGTTCAAAGAGGAAAGGAGTGGGGGAAAGTAGTGGGAAAAGTTGTATATAGCATGAATCTAGGACGTGGTTCAAAGAGGAAATGAAGGGGGAAAGTTGTATAGCATGAATCTAGGACGTAGTTCAAAGAGGAAAGGAATGGGGGAAAGTAGTGGGGAAAGTTGTATCGCATAAATCTAGGACGTGGTTCAAAGAGGAAAGGAAGGGGCAAAAGTACTAGTTCAAAAAGGAAAGGAAGGGACAAGGCTGTAGAGTTTTAGCAAGACTAGATTTGCTGCGCTCACATAGGGAAAGGTGTCTAAAGATAACAAAACTGGGACCAACACAAATATGCTCCTTGGTTGTTTGTTCTTTGTTGCAACAGACTGTGCATGACCACAGTACATCGGCAGATGCACATGGTGCTGGTGCGCCCACTGTCCCGTGCAACTCATTAGCTATTGTTAATCTATGGCCCTGTTTGGTTAAAAACTCCCTAGTCCCTACTTGCTTGGTTCCAGGGACTAAACATGGACTAGAGGTTATTAAATGACATGATAAAAGACCATGTTACCCCTAGTAATGAACTAATAGAAACAAGGTGCGATGCGTGGCAGGGGCAACTGTTGGAAAAAGTCCCAAAAAGACTCCCTCGGGGTCTTGTTTCTTTAGTCCCAAATGCCCACTTTTAGTCCCGAAAAGTCCCTCCTGTTTGGTTTAGATGTGACTGACACGGAGTTTTTTTAGTCCCTACACCAAAATGTCCCTGTAAACAAACACCCTCTAATAATGCCGCTGGAAAATTGATGCAATGCCACAGTTAAAAGCAAATTACATGTTTAATGAATTTTATTGTTAATATAATCTCTATGTTAATATTAATCAATGCCACCGTTTGAGAAATGCTACTGTCTTGCTTTCTTTCCCATTTAGATAAGGTAGATGCTTCTTTTTGTTGGCTTCTGTGTCATCCACCGTTATTGACCACTAATTGTTTCCTTTGCACCTCTGTGTAAACAGGGTTATCTACTTCACCTCATTGCCATTGTGACCTTTTGTTGCACTGCACAAAACACTTTCATTTTAAGAGTGTTTTGTGCAGTTCAACCAAAATTTCACACCGACAATGTTGCTTGACTGCTTGATCTTAGTGGAACTGCACAAGAGGAGATCTTACTTCCTATCCGTTAAGGCGAATTTGGTTCAGATCTTCTTCTTGTGAGTTGTTTGAATTCCGCATCATGAGAGGTTAGTACTAGCCTTCTTTCACATGATTCTGCAGTGTGCTTTCATATGTTGTGCTACTTGTACGATAATGTTGCTTGATTTTAGTGAACTGCACAAATGGAGACAAGACTTCCAATCTGTATGTGCACCGTAATATCCCATTGAGGTTGCCTATGAACTATTCACTTGTTATTGAACCATTTGATGTTTGGGGCTTTGATTATATGGGACCTTTTCCTTCCTCTAACGGGTATACACATATTTTAGTTGCTGTTGATTCCGTTACTAAGTGTGTGGAAGCTATTTGAACTTGCAGTGCTAATCATAACAGTTCGATTAAGATGCTTAGAGAAGTTATTTTTTCTGAGGTTTGGAGTCCCTAGATACTTAATGACTGATGGTGGTTCACATTATATTCATGGTGCTTTTCGTAAAATGCTTGCTAAGTATGATGTTAATCATAGAATTACATCTCCATACCATCCACAATCTAGTGGTCAAGTAGAATTGAGTAATAGAGAGATTAAACTAATTTTGCAAAAGACTGTTAATAGATCTAGAAAGAATTGGTCCATGAAACTTGATGATGCATCATGGTCCTATAGAATCGCATATAAAAATCCTATGGGTATGTCTCCATATAAAATGGTTTATGGAAAAGCATGTCACTTACCTCTCGACATAGAACACAAGGCATATTGGGCCATTAAAGAGCTCAATTATGATTTTAAACTTGCCGGTGAGAAGAGACTATTTGACATTAGCTCACTTGATGAATGGAGAACCCAGGCCTATGTGAATGCCAAATTTTTTAAAAAGGAAGTTAGAAGATGACATGAAAAAAGGATACAAAAGCGTGAGTTTAATGTAGGTGATTATGTTTTGCTATACAACTCTCATTTAAGATTTTTTTGTAGGAAAACTTCTCTCTAAATGGGAAGGTCCTTACATTATTGAGGAGGTCTATCGTTCCGGTGCCACAAAAATCAACAATGCCGTGGCACAAACCCGAAGGTGGTGAACGGGCAAAGAATCAAATATTATATCTCAGGTAATCCCATAAATGTTGAAACCAATGTTATTGACACCGTAACCCCGAAGGAGTACATAAGGGACACTTTCCAGAACATTTCAGGCTCCGAAAAGGAATAGGTATGTGGTACGGTAAGTAAACTGACTCCAAAATAGTTCTAATAGCAATTTTTCTCTGTTTTGGAATATTTTAAAAAATAGGAAAATAAGAAGTAGTCTGAAAGGGACACGAGAATCCTTGAGGGTGGAGGGCGCGCCCTACCCCCTAGGCGCGCCCCCTGCCTCGTGGACACCTCATGTACCCTCCGGGCTCCATTTTCTTGCATGATACTTCTTTTGGTCGGTAAAAATTCATTATATAATCTCTGGAAGGTTTTAACCACCGTACCACGACGAAATCCTCTGTTTTTGTTTTGAGCTATTTTTTGTCAGAGTTTCTCAAGGTCAGGCATCATGTCGTCTCCCTTCTCCAAAAACGTGGGCGACGATGCTTGGCTAATGAAGATAGAGACGAAGCGAGAAGAAATCGGGGAAATCAAGGAAGGTGACAAGATCAAGGAAGCCGCAGAGGAGCAAGTCCCGACAGTAGAAGAAGAAGGCTTCTTTCAACCTTACTACAATCATCTCACCCCTTCTGAAATTGAAGCTTTCAAGATGATTGAGCTAGCTTGCATACAAAACAAGTATCTAACACGTGAAAATATTTTGTTGCAAGAGCATATCACCGCACTCAAGGGCATTATTCGCAAGTTGGAGGATCTCCTACGCTCAATGTGCGACACCCCGTCATCAACAACTCCATCATCACCACCTCCGAAGAAAGAGACATAAATACATGGCTATGGGCACTGCCCATGGCAACTGCCACGCTTGGGGGAGGCGCCCTAGTATCGTATCACCAGCACACCTCTATCTTTACCGTTTTTCTTAGTTTGATCCTTTTGGTTATATCTTGATCTAGTAGAATAAAGTTTTAGTATGATCTAGCTTTGAGTTTTTTTTCTGTTGATCCCTATCTATGTAATCGAGAAAGCTTTATTGATCAAGATGGGGTTCTGTGACGTCTTAGTCTGGTCGTTGAACACAAACGAAGTACGCAAAGTTGCAGCTATGGCGAACTTTAAATCTAATCAAAAACCCAAAGTCTAAACGGTGCCCTAAGGGCTGTATATATGGAGGAAGAGGGGGGAATTTCATGGCCCTTGGTGGAGGGGTCCGAAACCAACCCTATCTCTTGTTTCCCCACACAGACAGACTCTAAAAATAGCATATACTTATGTATTTCGAAATTACATGGGCCTGGCCCAATAAAAAGGTGACGCAACACCTATAATAGCCTTTGGACAGAATTTATGAAGTGGCATCTTGTATATTTCGTCGACGGCTTCATGCACTCATTATGGTGGCTTCAAAGTCCTGAGATCATCACTTGTAACTCTGTTCTTGTTCCCCTTGCGCATGCCATCATCTCCATGCTTGGTCTTGCTCCAGTGTTCATCCCTCTTATCCATGCCAGGCCCTTCATTTGTAAGCAAAACAAATGTATCCAATTTAGGCAGCATCATATTCTCGGGAACATTAGAATCATTACCAAGAAACGGAAGTACCTGATAATTTAATTGGCATGCACGAGCTCTAGTAATTGGTCCAGTATATGTAGCAGTAGGGGCTGTGGGTGTAACAATGGTATTGATGTCCTCATCATCCTCCCCTTCTTGAAATGAAGTCGTCCTCGACGGAAGCTTATCTTCCTCACCCAAATAAGGCTTCAAATCTACAATGTTAAAAGTGGGACTAACCCCAAAATCTGCAGGCAACTCAAGTTTATATGCATTATCATTTATTTTCTCTAACACCTTAAAAGGACCATCAGCACGTGGCATTAGCTTTGATTTGCGCAAATTAGGAAACCTATCCTTACGCAAATGTAACCAAACAAGATGTCCAGGTGCAAAGACAACATGTGTTCTACCCTTATCTCCAACAAGTTTATATTTAGCATTCATACGCCCTATGTTTTCCTTAGTTAACTCATGCATTTTTAAGATCAATTCAGCACATTGTTTAGCATCAAAATTAACCTTCTCCGAAGATGGAAGAGGCAACAAATCAATAGGTGCACGAGGTAGAAAACCATACACAATTTCAAAAGGGCACATCTTAGTAGTAGAATGCAATGAACGATTATAAGCAAATTCAATATGAGGCAAGCATTCTTCCCACATTTTCTTATTATTCTTCAAAATAGCCCTAAGCATAGTAGACAATGTTCTATTGACTACTTCAGTTTGTCCATCAGTTTGGGGGTGACAAGTAGTACTAAAAAGTAGTTTAGTCCCCAACTTAGCCCATAAACATCTCCAAAAGTGGCTAAGAAATTTAGTATCACGATCTGAAATAATAGTATTTGGCACACCATGCAAGCGAATAATTTCATGAAAGAACAAATCAGCAACATTAACAGCATCATCGCTTTTATGACATGGTATAAACTGTCCCATTTTCGTGAATCTATCCACGACAACAAATATGCTATCCCGCCGCTTCTTTGTTCGAGGTAAACCTCAAACAAAGTCCATAGATATATCCTCCCAAGGAACACTAGGTACAGGCAAAAGCATATATGACTTAGCTATTTGACATGTAGTGCAGCGAGCAACAAAATGCTCAACATCCCGTCTCATCTTTGGCCAAAAGAAATGTGTAGCAAGTATATCCTCTGTCTTATTCACGCCAAAGTGTCCCATTAATCCTCCTCCAAGCGCCTCCTGCAACAACAAAAGATGAACGGAGCTAGCTGGAATGCATAGCTTGTTAGCAAGAAACACAAATCCATCATTAACGACGAACTTGTTCCATGTTCTTGCTTCTTTACAATTCTGCAGTACATCTTTAAAATCAGCATCATGCACATATTGATCTTCGATGGTCTCCAAACCAAATATCTTGAAGTTAAGTTGTGAAAGCATAGTATAGCGACGAGACAATGCATCAGCAATAACATTTTCTTTACCTCTCTTGTGTTTAATGACATAATGGAAAGTCTCAATGAATTCAACCCATTTAGCATGTCTACGATTCAGTTTAGCTTGACTTTTAATATGTTTCAAAGATTCATGGCACAATTGCATTTTTACCCCTAGTTGGTTCCTACCCACGGGTTTTGCCCTTACTTTTCGAGCTTGCTCAGTTTTGCCCTTACTTTTTCCGCCGAGGTCCCTCGAATGCCCTTTGACCGTTTGACCAAAACTTTAAAAATTCATAACTAATTCATATGAACTCAGAAAAATGCAAATAAGATATCAAAATGTTCAGATAAACATTACCTGTATGAGCATATCATTTGCATTCCGGACAAAAGCACCATTTAAACCGCCCGAGGTAATTAATATTATTAACATTATTAAAAATAACAAGGTATAAACAATATTTTTTTCATGAATAAAAATTACATGCAAATTTAGGTGATGTTTTCTGAACATCCTGATATCTCATTTGCATTTTTCTATGTTCGTATCAACTTGTTATGAATGTTCTAACGACTTTGACCATTATTTGGAAACTTCATAACAAGTTGATACGAACTCAGAAAAATGCAGATAAGATATTAGGATGTTCAGAAAACATCACCTATATTTGCATGTAATTTTTATTCATGACAAAAAAATTGTTTATACCTTTTTATTTTTAATAATGTTAATAACATTAATTACCTCGGGTAGTTTAAACGGTGCTTTCGTCCTGAATGCAAATGATATGCACATGAAGGTAATGTTTATCTGAACATTTTGGTATCTTATTTGCATTTTTCTGAGTTCATATGAATTAGTTATGAATTTTCAAAGTTTTGGTCAAACGGTCAAAGGGCATTCGAGGGACCTCGACAGAAAAAGTAAGGGCAAAACCCGTGGGTAGGAACCAACTAGGGGTAAAAATGCAATTGTCCCAAGATTCATGAACAGAATGTATAACAAATTCTTTGGGCCATAAATAATGTTGCCATGTTTCTGAAGTCCGAACAAGAGCATATAATTCTTTATCATAAGTAGAATAATTCAGACTAGGCCCACTCAATTTTTCAAAAAAGTATGCAACAGGTTTGCCATCTTGTAATAACACACCTCCTAATCCAATTCCACTAGCATCACATTCAAGCTCAAAAGTCTTATTAAAATCAGGAAGTTGGAGTAAAGGAGCATGTGTCAACTTATCTTTCAATACCGTGAAGGCTTCTTCCTGTGTGGTACCCCAAACAAAAGGCACATCTTCATTTGTAAGCTCATTGAGAGGTGCAACAATGGTGCTGAAATCTCTCACAAAACGCCAAAAGAATCCAGCGAGGCCAAGAAAACTCCTCACTTGTGTGACCGTTTTGGGCTGCGGCCAACTCTCAATAGCTTCAATCTTGGCTTTATCAACTTCAATTCCCTATGGAGTAACAACATAGCCAAGAAAAGATACTCGGTCGGTGCAAAAGGTGCACTTCCCAAGGTTACCAAACAAACATGCATCACGTAGAGCAATAAAAACAACACGTAAATGTTCCAAATTTTCCTCCAAAGATCTGCTATAAATTAGTATATCATCAAAATAGACTACCACAAATCATCCAATGAAAGCACGTAAAACTTCGTTCATTAATCTCATGAAAGTACTAGGTGCATTAGTTAACCCAAAAGGCATGACTAACCACTCATATAATCCAAACTTAGTTTTAAATGCTGTTTTCCATTCATCCCCCAATTTCATACAAATTTGATGGTATCCACTATGCAAATCAACTTTGGAGAATATTGTAGATCCACTCAATTCATCAAGCATATCATCTAGCCTAGGAATAGGATGACGATAACGAATAGTAATTTTATTAATGCCTCTACAATCAACACACATACGCGATGTACCATCCTTTTTCGGCACTAGAATAATAGGAACATCATAAGGACTAAGGGATTCGCGTATATAACCTTTGTTGAGAAGCTCCTGTACTTGACGCATAATCTCCTTTGTCTCCTCTGGATTGGTACGGTATGGTGCACGATTTGGCGGTGAAGCACCGGGAATTAAGTCAATCTGATGCTCAGTCCCTCGAATAGGCAGTAATCCCGGTGGCACGTCTTGTAGAAAGACGCCAGCGAACTCCTGGAAAATATTGGTGATAGTATGAGGAAAATAGGAAGGCACGTCCTCGAATGAAAATAATGCCTCTTTGCACACAAAAGCATAGCAAACAGATTTGCTGAAATCTAGCTCATTAATATCAGATTTGGTGGCAAATAAACATGCACTTTTCAATTTAATTTCAGAAGCAACACTAGATGGTTTATTATTAGGATTCATTTGCTGCTCAAATTCTTTTGCCACAATCTGATTTTCACTCTTATTTTTCTCCTGTTTTGCTTTATTAGTTCTATTAATATCATCTTTCAAAATGGAATCAGGAGTCATAGGAAGCAAAGTAATATTTTTATCCTTATGAACAAGAGTATACTGATTGTTTCTACCATGGTGTACAGAATTGTTATCAAATTGCCATGGTCTACCAAGTAATAAAGAACATGCTTGCATAGGTACCACATTACAATCAACATAATCAGCATATGTAGAGATACTAAAATGCATACGAACAGTACGTATTACCTTAACCTTGCCGCTATTGTTGAACCATTGGATGTAGCAAGGATGTGGATGTGGTCTTGTGGTGAGAGATAGCTTCTCCACAATCTCCATGCTAGCCAAGTTGTTGCAGCTCCCTCTGTGTATGATGACGCGCACAGAACTTTCCTTCACAACTCCCTTTGTATGGAACAAATTATGCCTCTAATTTTGCTCAGCTTGTGTGACCTGCACACTCAAAACACGTTGAGCAACTAAACATTCATACCTGTCAGCGTCTTCAGGAGCCATGTATTGCATCTCATGATCAGAATCGTCTCCACCATGTTCTTCACGTGTAATAAGAGCCAAAGTCTCCTCATCATAATCACTAGCGGACTCATACCCACCATCCGCAGCAACAATCATCACATGCTGAGATTTGCATTCTCTCGCATAATGACCTCTTCCCTTACAACGACGACAAATAATATCACTTGTGTGCCCTGTTGATGCCATGGAAGAAGAAGAGCTCTGTGCAGGCCCGACAGGTGCGCTCTTGGCAGATAGTGGTGGTTGTGTCTGCTTTCTTGTATCACGGCTGGAGGTGGCACCTGATGGAGGTGTTGGTGCAGTGGAAGTAGGAGATGCACACGGTGTCCATGATGAATGTCAACCTACAGAAAAGTTAGTTCGCGCCAATGCCTGTTGATCCTGCACTTCATGTTCAACTTTACAAGCAAGGTGGAATAACGAGTGATATTAGTATACTCCTTATACTCTAGAATGGTATGAATCTCTCTATTTAATCCACCCATAAAACATGCAAGCATAGCTTCATTCTCCTCAACAATACCACACCTAATCATGCCATTTTGTAATTCCTAATAATATTCTTCTACCAAATTTTTTTCTTGTCTTAAACGCTGCAATTTTTGAAGCAATTCACGGTTATAATATGGTGGAACCCAATGAGTACGCACATCAGTTTTCAAAGTAGCCCAAGTAGGTGGAATAGGATATAATCTACAATGTTCAGACCACCATACACATGCAAAACTAGTGAAAGCATAAACAACAGCAGCAACTCGTCTCTCCTCGGGATATTGTAAACATGTAAAACGTTGTTCAGTTTCTAACTCGCATGTAAGAAATATAGCAGGCATATATCTACCCTCAAATGGTGGAATATTTAATTTCATTTTAGGGATATGGTCATTATCTCGTACCTGAGGTGGTGGTGCAGGCCTACCATTGCGAATATATACCTGAGGTCGAGCTGCTGGTGGTGGTGCTGTTTGCTGCACGTAGTTCTGATTTTATCAACCTCATCCTCGTAATAGTCCTCAACCTCTGCAGTAGCAGCAGGAGCTACAAAAGCATCAACAATAGTAGCGGCGGCACCAGAACTTTGTCCTGGCTCAAGAGGAATATGCTATGTTCGCCCTACTGTATCGCGGCGTGAGGCTAGTGGTGGGAGACGTTTGAGTAATTCATTGAACTTGGCGTCCAACTTGGTGTCAATTGTCTTCTCAATGTCATCCATCTTCTCCATTGCCTTTCCAAAGCTGGCCATCACGTCTTCCACCTGTTGACCCGACATTTGATGAAACTTATCGTGTAGCTCCTTGTTCATCATGGTCTCCCAATCAATCTCGTCGGCTTGTGGTCCTGCCATAGTTAGCAGCAATAGAAACAGACAAGAATATGATCCTACAGACTACTGGAAAATAGTGGTGGTGGGGTGTCAAAAATCCTTCAAGCGAATCTCAAATTCTTACCAGTTCTTACCCAGTAGCAGGTGGTGATCGGCAACCGTTGTAGTCAAAACTCGCAAAGCTTGGATAGAGCGATTATCAGGGAGAGTCAAACGCACGATATAGATGTATGTGGAGTTAGGAAGGCTTATAATATGGTAGCAAAAAGGGTTAGCAATAATGAATTCAGAGATGCAAGGTTGAATAAATGCTCAACGATGGTACCGTGTTGGTCCTAGGCTAGATCGTGCTAGAGACGCGAGCCTAGAACACTAACAAAATCATGGCGCTGCACGTAAACAATGGAGGAGCACGCTCTGAATTTTCCCCCTTTTTTCACTTTTTTGGCATTTTTTCCTCTTTTTTTTCTCCGCAACAATTTTTTTCCGAAAAAGTCTACAAATGGTCTAAAAACTGCCTAGCCAAAATTTTCCACTGGAACTTTTTTTTTGAAACTGGAACTATTTTTCTACTGCGGGTAGCTTGAAAGTTCGGGAGTCCTCCTCTCTCACGACTCGGAGTATGGCGTGATCGTGAAATCCAAAACAGAGTAACAAAATACCGGACTCGGACTAGGACTGGTGGCAGAGATGAATATGATGGAACTCGGACTTGTGGCAGATATATGTTGTAGGTGGACTCGGATTGGTGTGATGGCGGTAGATATGTGGTGGCGTATATGGACTCGGATTGGCGGTGAATATGTGGTGGTGGTATATGGCAGTGACGATGAAGTTGGTGCGATGGTGGTATATGGCAACAGCAATGATGATGACGCGGTGGTGATATATGGCAGCGGCGATGTGACAACCTATGAACATAAGTCGAAACTCTAAAGGACAAGACGCTAAGACCAACAACTTGACACGACGATGCAACCGCAAATTCAACAAAGCAAATACAGAAAAGATTATGCAAAGGCTCAGATTTGTTCAGATAGGATGAACTAACCCTATTTTTTCTGTGGACTATAGGTATGAAGAAACAAACTTGATCTAAACTACGAAAAACTGTAAAATCTCACCGAGCAACCTAAAAATCTGATACCACTTGATAGAGGCAAAGGTGTCCCGTCTTCCGATGAGATGGTGATTATCATTTTGGAGGAGTAGACTTTGATGATCCGACGACGTACGTGCGAGGACGTCGCGCCTTAGCAATCGCTAAACCAACTCTGAGAGGTTATTGACCATGCCGGAGCACGATCAACCTGATCACGAGGGTCTATTTCCTGCGAGCAAACGAAGTACAAGCAAGAAACTGGGATTACAATCTGGATATTGCGAATATAAGATGAAAGCTTTATTGATCATGATAGGGTTCTGTGACATCTTGGTCTTGTCGTTGAACACATACAAAGTATGCGAAGTTGCAGCTATGGCGAACTCCTAATCTAAACAAAAACCCAAAGTCTAAACGGTGCCCTAAGGGCTGTATATATGGAGGAAGAGGGGGGAATTTCATGGCCCTTGGTGGAGGGGTCCGAAACCAACCCTATCTCATATTTCCCCACACATACGGACTCTAAAAATAGCCTATACTTATGTATTTCGAAATTACATGGGCCTGGCCCAATAAAAAGATGACGCAGAATGTAGAATAGCCTCTGGACGAAATTTATGAAGTGGCATCTTGTATATTTCGTCCAAGGCTTCATGCACTCATTATGGTGGCTTCAAAGTCCTGAAATCAACACTTGTAACTCCATTCTTGTTCCCCTTGCGCATGCCATCATCTCCATGCTTGGTCTTGCTCCGGTGTTCATCCCTCTTATCCATGCCAGGCCCTTCATTTGTAAGCAAAACAAATGTATCCAATTTAGGCAGCATCATATTCTCATGAACATTAGAATCATTACCAAGAAACGAGAGTACCTGATAATTTAATTGGCGTGCGCGAGCTCTAGTAATTGGTCCAGTATATGTAGCAGTAGGGGCTGCGGGTGTAACAATGGTATTGATGTCCTCATCAACATATAAAGAGTATGCTGAATGAAGTTGTTGAGAGTTGACAAACATAGTTTTTGTCATCGTTGCAATTAATAGGAAGTAATAAAGAAAGAGAGGTTTTCACATATAAATATACTATATTGGACATCTTTTATGATTGTGAGCACTCATTAAAATATGACATGCCAAAATTTGATGTTGGGCAAGGAAGACAACGTAATGGGTTATGTTGTCTTATATCCAAAATAAATTATATTGTCATGGATCATCCAACATGTTGAGCTTGCCTATGTCCCTCATGCTAGCCAAATTATTTGCACCAAGTAGAGATACTACTTGTGCTTCCAAACATCCCTAAACCCAGTTTTGCCATGAGAGTCCACCATATCTACCTATGGATTGAGTAAGATCCTTCAAGTAAGTTGTCATTGATGCAAGAAATAAAAATTGCTCCCTAAATATGTATGATCTATTAGTGTGGAGAAAATAAGCTTTATACGAGGTTGTGATATGGAAGAAATAAAAGCAACATACTGCATAATAAAGGTCCCTATCACAAGTGGCAATACAAAGTGCTGTTCTTTTGCTTCCCTCTGCATCCAACCATAAAAGCACGTGACAACCTCTGCTTCCCTCTACGAAGGGCCTATCTTTTATTTTTGTCTTCTACCTTATACAAGAGTCTTGGTGATCTTCACCTTTATTTTTTACACTTTATCCTTTGGCAAGCACTATGTGTTGGAAAGATCCTGATATATATATCCAATTGGATGTAGGTTTTCATAAAGTATTATTGTTGACATTACCCTTGAGGTAAAAGGTTGGGAGGCAAAACTATAAGACCCTATCTTTCTCTGTGTCCGACTGAAACTTCATACCCATAAGTATCGCGTGAGTGTTAGCAATTGTAAAAGACTAAATGATAGTTGAGTATGTGGACTTGCTGAAAAGCTCTTATATTGACTCTTCCCGATGTTATGATAAATTGCAATTGCTTCAATGACTGAGATTATAGTTTGCTAGTTTTCAATGAAATTTCTGATTCATACTTTACATTATGAATAGATTGTTACATTAGCATAAGAAATCGTATGGCAATATATGTTGTTGTTCTAAGAATGATCACGATGCCCTCATGTCCGTATTTTATTTTATCGACACCTCTATCTCTAAACATGTGGACATATTTTTTCGATATCGGCTTTCGCTTGAGGACAAGCAAGGTCTAAGCTTGGGGGAGTTGATACGTCCATTTTGCATCATGCTTTCATATCAATATTTATTGCAATATGGGCTATTACTACACATTGTCACAATACTTATGCCTTTTCTCTCTTATTTTACAAGGTTTACATGAAGATGGAGAATGCCGGCAGCTGAAATTCTGGGCAGGAAAAGGAGCAAATATTAGAGACCTATTCTGCACAACTCCAAAAGTCCTGAAACTCCACGAAAGTCAGTTTTGGAATATATTAAAAATATTGGGCGAACAAAGCACCAGAGGGGGGCCACCCACTATCCACGAGGGTGGAGGGCGCGCCTATCGGTGTACAAAAGTAGGGGCTCTCCTTTTGACCCCTTTACTTGTGCACGGGCAGTCGGAGCCACGTGCCATGGCCGCACATAGCGGGGCAAAGGAGGGAAGCCGGAAGGAAGCCGGAGGCTCGAGACAAACAAGGCAACACCAAGGACCAGGGCCACCGAGATCGGATGGACGAAGAAGGTTTCCCCGGCAAGACCCTTGCCGGGGCAGCCTCAGCAGCCCCAGCAAGCCCCTTGCTGGGGCAGCTCACCCACACCAGCGGAGCGAGCCACCCTTGAGCCCACGATCTCCAACGCCAACGTCCACGTTGGACCAGGGCTCGGGAGGCACCTCCATGGTGGCATGCAGATCTTTGTGAAGACAAAGAATACTCGAGATCAGATGGGGATTGAGAGGCGACAATCCTCACCGAGATCCTCACCAAAGAAACCAACAAGACCCCCGGCAAGACCCTTGCCGGGGATGCCAGCGCGCCACGGCAAGACCCTTGCCGGGCCACCCGGCAAGACCCTTACCAGAGGCGACAACAGGACTGCTGCCAGGCCCGCACCAACCAAATCCTCACCGCCGTTCACATGCAGCTCCCAGCCCAACCAGTTGGGCAGGCACCTGCGTGGCAACATACGGCTTCCAGGCCAACTCAGCACACGCCTGCGTGGCGGCATGCAGATCTTCGTGGAGGCTCCACCACCTCACCTGCTTGCCTGCCTACATGGCACTGCATGCATTGCTGGCCAGGGCGCGTGTCGAAGCGAGGAAGAGCGGCAACGGATGGGACAGGCCTCGTACCCATCCCCGATAAAGTGAAGGGACACCTAAGCCACGCATTAAATGCGTCTTGTCCTGTAATAATGAGCGATAAGCTCGCAACACTGTAGGCTTTCCACGTCCTGTGTGCCACCGTGGCAGCCCCTTTCGCCTATAAAAGGAGGCCCATGGTGTACGGGAAAAGGATTCGGCTCTTTCGAACCACACAACACCCGTAGCTAGTTCGAGAGCTCAAGAACACTGAATATATCCACCAAGCAGGACTAGGGTTTTACGCATCCTCGCGGCCCAAACCTGGGTAAACGATCCTTGTGCCAATTACTAATCCTACTCTTCTCACAACCCCGCGCCCCACAACCGTAGTAGGGATTCTTGTGATCCCATAGGTGTCATTTCCCACCAACATCTTTGGCGTGCCAGGTAGGGGGCGCAATTGTCAGGATCTAGTCTTGTAGTTGACCTAGAAGTTGTTCATCGCCATGGCTCCCAAGAAGAAGACGACCACAGCGATCGGTTTGTCCGGAACCGGACTACCAGTGCCGGTGTGGACCAGTAGCGGGCCAGTCGTGGAGAGAACCCGTGGCGCGGCCCGCGAACATCCACATCACTCTGGCAGTCCAGGCCTGGTGAGCGGTGTCGTTCGCACGCCAGGCGACGAGCCACCAGTCACGGGCTCCAGAGACGGAGTCGGCCCCCCACAGGTGGCGCGGGGCCCTCCAGGGGCACCGTCATCCAGCCAGACGGCGGCGCGGCGACCTCCAAGATGCCAACACCGGCGCCCACGGCGCGCTCTTCTCAGGTCGTGCGTGATGAGCAGCGCCGCCCTGCTGGCGACCCTGGGCGCCGTCCTGGGAAGAGTCCCATGCGCCCTTCACATGATGAGGAGGGCCAGCATGCGCGCTGAGGTGCTGACGGAGGTGGCGAGCGGCTGCGGGGCCATGATGGGGCTCCTTCTAACGCGGTTAGAAGTCGAGGCGCATCGCGGTCCACATAGGTTTCGCCGCCGCCCACGCCAGCAGAAGCCCTAGCACACGCGCAACTGCTCCTTGATTTTCCTCCCACCGCGGAGAAGCTTGACGAATTGAGGGCCACCGTCCGGAGCCTCGTCGGCATAGCCAACAATGATGAGTTGCGGCTGGCAGGACCCGTAGGCCGTCGCTCCGTCGGGCCACCGCATGCTAGCGGAGGCCGGGCCGGAGGCGATGCGGCCACGGTGCACTCCCCTCCTCCATCCCGGCCACCGCGGGTGTCAGTCCATCGCGACGACACTGGTGATGATATCTCCATAGCATCATCCGACCCGCGAACCCACCGCGACCAACGCTAGGTTCTTTGGGAGCGAGTTCATGAAGACGCTCGAACCACCATCGAGCGCCGGCGTGACGCATGCCACCAGTTGGATAGGCGGGCAGGACCCACCACGGACCACCCAGCACCAGGAGGCTACGGTGGCCTACCTTACGAGGTGGGTTATCCGGCCTTCACCAGTGAGCTGCGGCAGTTCCAGTGGCCCTCCCACCACACGTTTAAGCCCGACGTTTGCGAGAAGTACAACGGCAAGACTCACCCGTTGGAGTTCCTCAGCATCTACACCATCGTGATGCAAGCTGCTGGGGCCCGCAATGATAAGGTGCTTGCCAATAACTTCCCATTAGCACTCAAGCCCAATGTTATGTCATGGTTGATGCACTTTCCGGTGGACTCCATTTCTTCTTGGGCGGATCTGTGTCATGAGTTTGTTGGCGCCTTTACGGGAGGCCACCAAGCTCATGGCCAGGCGAGTGATTTGCATATCATCCCCCAGAAGGAAGGAGAAAACTTGCGCAAGTACATCCAAAGGTTCAGCTGGGTGCAGTACAACATCCCCGACGTTCATCCTCCTGCCGTGATCAGTGCATTCCATCAGAATGTGCGCAATCGTAAGATGCATGAAGAGCTGGCAATGAACAAGGTCAGGGATGTGGCCGAGCTTTATGTTCTGGCCGACCGGTGCGCTCTTGCTGAAGAGGGAAGGAAGTACCCCGGCGAAGACACCGGCGCGGAAACCGACTCCACGGACGATACCGCCACCCTGACAAAGAAGGCCGACGCCATAACAGGAAGCGCAAGGGCAAGACCGTGCTTGCCGTCGAGGGGTCCGACGATACCGGTGCCCCCAAGAAACCCAAGGCGAGTGACCCCGGCAAGGAGGTTGCCGGGTGTGCCGCTTGCCGGGCCTTGGCGGCTGCCGATAAGCCAGGGGGCTCTGACAAGCAATATTGCAAGATCCGCCGCACCAAGGGCCACGATCTCCAAAACTGCCGGCAAGTGGAGTTGCTTGCTGTGAAGTAGAAAGCCGAGTACGACCGACGGGACAAGGAGAAGGTCCAAGAGGGTGCGGAGGGATCCGGCAAGAAGCGCGGTGGCCTGGGAGGCCGCCACGGCAAAGATAATCAGCAGGAGAGGCCCGCTCGGGGCCGCGACAAGAAGCAGGAAGATGATGATCATGACGAGGATGATGAGTCTGGCGACCACGAGTTCCAGAAAGCCACAGAAGCCATGTGCGTTGATGGTGGCGCCTCCCTGCACACATCCCACCACCAGCTCAAGCAGTGGGCGCGTGAGATCGCAGCGGTGGAGCCGTCACTCGACGCACGGAAGCCGCTGAGGTGGTCCAGCACGCCCATCATCTTCGACACCGATGACCATCCTGACCGCACCAGTACGGTCGGGTGCTTGCCGTTGTTGGTCTCACCAACCATCCGCAACCTCAAGGTGACGAAGATGCTGGTTCATGGCGGGGCCGGTCTGAACTTGATCTCGCTTGTTGTGATCAAGAGGTTGCAGATCCCTGATGGAGACCTGGAGGAGACGGGCACGTTCCGAGGGGTCAACCCGGGGAGGAGCCAGCCAAAGGGAAAGGTTACGCTGCCCATGACGTTCGGAGGCGAGCTGAACCATAGGACGGAGAGGATTGTCTTCGATGGAGCCGAGATCCCCTTGCCCTACAACGGGATCCTCGGCCGCCCGGCACTCGCCAAGTTTATGGCGGCTTCACATGACGCCAACAACATGCTGAAGATGCCCAGGCCAATGAACATCATCCCCGTCCCCTCCGACAAGAAAGATGTGTTGATTTACGTCGACCAACTCTACCAGGAAGCAGTTGTAGCAGCTGCCGCCAAGGCACCTGCTCCTGCCGACGGAGCCCTGGAAGGAAAGAAGATCGGCGAGACCCCTCGCACCCACTCCCACAAGCGCACCTCTTCAGGGTGTTGCGCTCCCGTTGAGGATGTGCCAAAGAGCTCACCGGCAAGAGCAAGAAGTCTAGAGCTGCACCACCAGAGACCAAGAAGGTGCCCGTCAAGGAGGACTGCACGGGGGGAGCTTTTACCATAAGCTCCACCCTCGACAACGAATAGGAAAGCAAGCTCGTCACTTTCCTGCAGGCAAATGTTGATGTGTTTGCATGGCAAGCCTCCGACATCCCCGGCGTTCCCAGGGAAGTGATTGAGCACCATCTTGCTGTCTGTCCTCATGCACGACCCATCAAGCAGAAGGTCAGGAAGCAGGCTATGGAAAGGCAGGAGTTCATCACAGAGGAGATCAGAAAACTAGAGGTGGCAGGTTTGGTAAGGGGAGCGCTACATCCGACGTGGTTGGCCAACCTGGTAGTGGTGCGTAAGGCAAATGGGAAGTGGAGGATGTGTATTGATTACACAGACATCAATAAAGCTTGTCCAAAGGATCCCTTCCCGCTGCCGCGCATCGACTAGATTGTCGACTCCACAGCTGGGTGTGACCTCTTATCATTCCTCGACGCCTACTCGGGGTACCACCAGATCTTCATGACGAAAGAAGACGAGGAGAAGACATCATTCATCACCCCATGTGGTACGTATTGCTTTTTACGGATGCCTTTCGGGTTGAAGAGTGCTGGCTCAACCTTTGCAAGAGCGGTCCAAATTAGTTTTGAGCCCCAGCTACATAGAAATATGGAAGCTTATATGGATGACATAGTGGTCAAAACCAAGGACAAAGCAACACTTGTGCAAGATCTGGAGGAAACATTTGCAAACCTGCGCAAGATCAACCTCAAATTGAACCCTGAGAAGTGTGTCTTCGGTGTTCCTTCCGGCAAGCTTCTCGGGTTCTTTGTGTCCCAACGCGGGATTGAAGCAAACCCAGACAAGATCAAGGCCGTCGAGCAGATTGAGGCACCCAAATGGATCAAGGACGTGTGTCGGCTCACTGGCTATGTTGCCCCCATTAGCCGATTCATCTCTAAGTTCGTGGAGCGTGCCCTTCCTTTCTTCAAGATCCTGAAGAAAGCGGGGCCAGTGGAGTGGACCCCAGAGGCTGAGGCAGCGCTGCAAGATTTAAAGAAGTACCTCTCCTCTACCCCAGTGCTGGTTGCGCCCTAACCACAAGAATCGTTGCTGCTGTATCTAGTGGCAACAAATCAGGTGGTGAGCGCCGCAGTAGTGGCGCAGAGAGAGGTCGACGAAGAGGCAGCGGTAGCGGCAGAGTCAACAGGTGGCAAGCCGGAACCCTCCCCGGCAGGGCTTAGTCCCGGCAAGACTGAATCCCCGGCAGAGGCTGACGCCAGTGCGACAAGGCCCACGTGACCGGGTGAAGTGACGCAGAAGAAGAAAATGGTGCAGCACCCAATTTACTTCGTCAGCTCCCTCTTGCAGGGGGCTAGGTCAAGGTACTCAGGCGTGCAAAAGCAACTCTTTGGCCTCCTTATGGCCTCAAGGAAGCTGCGCCATTACTTCCAAGCGCACGAAATCACTGTGGTCACCCGCCTCCCATTGCAACGGATACTGCATAACCCAGATGCAATGGGGAGGATCGTGGAATGGGCCCTGGAGCTGTCAAGTTTCGGTTTAAAGTTTGAAAGTACCTCAACGATTCAGAGCAGAGTCTTAGCAGAGTTTGTTGCAGAATGGACCTCGACGCCCAACGAAGAGGAACATGAGGCCACTCTCCCCGGCAAGGAAACGAGCCGCAACTGGATCATCTACTTTGATGGGGCTTTCTCGCTGCAAGGCGACGGTGCCGGTGTGCTACTTGTCGCGCCTACCGGAGAGCACCTCAAGTATGTCATCCAAATGAACTTTCCCCGGGAGATGTCAACCAACAACACCGCCGAGTACGAGGGTTTGCTTGCCCGTCTTAGGATCATGGCGGACCTCGGAGTCAAAAAGCTCGTCGTCAGGGGAGACTCGCAACTCGTCGTTAGGCAAATCAACAAAGATTACCAAAGCCCACTGATGGAGGCTTACGTGGATGAAGTGAGGAAACTAGAAGTGCGCTTTGACGACATACAAGCAGAGCATGTCCCTCGGATGGAGAACAACATCGCTGACTACTTGTCAAAGTGCGGTGCCCTCAAGCTACCTGTGGAACCAGGTAATTTTGTGCTTCAGTTAACTCAACCATCCGTCGAACCATCAATCGGGCAGAGCAATCAGAAGAAGCTAGACCTCAGCAAGTACTTCCCCACCGAGCTTCCTGGAGCCGCTGGCAGAAATGTTGCTGTGGATGCCAATCCTGCCGCGGGGCAACCAACTCCGGCAGGGCCTCAGGCCGCAGCCATAGAGACGGCCGCTCCCGTGGCAGAAAAGATGCCTTTGATCCTTGTCGTCGAGCCATAGGCTCCGGCATGGGCGCAACACACCGTCCGATTCCTCCAAAAGGGAGAGCTTCCTGTTGAGCAGGAAGAGGCTGAAAGAGTAGCCCACCGGTCCGCTCTGTACCAATTCGTTGACAACGCATTGTACAGAAGAAGACCGAATGGGGTGAAATTGAAGTGCATCTCCCGGGAGGAAGGACTAGAGCTATTGGCAGAGATACATGGAGGCATATGTGGCTCCCACGTAGGGTCGAGGGCCCTTGCCGGCAAGGCTTTCTGGCAAGAGTTCTTCTGGCCCACCGCCCTCCAGGATGCGACGGCACTAGTAACCAAGTGTGATGCGTGCCAGTTCCATTCAAAGAAGCTTCATCAACAAGCTCAAGCCCTTCAAACCATCCCTCTCTCCTGGCCCTTCTCGGTCTGGGGGCTCAACATATTGGTCCCTTTCCCTCGTGCCGTCGGGGGCTTTGAGTACTTGTACGTCGCAATCGATAAGTTCACAAAGTGGCTAGAAGTGGAAGCAGTGAGGAAGGTGACAGCGCAGTCAGCCATCAAGTTCTTCAAGGGACTAGCTTACCATTTTGGGGTACCCAACAGGATCATCACCGACAACGGCACACAGTTCAGAAGCCATGCCTTCATGCAATATATTGAGGACCTCGGTAGCAAGGTCTGTTTTGCTTCCGTGGCACATCCATGGAGCAACGGCCAAGCGGAGAGAGCAAATGATGAAGTTCTACGAGGCTCGAGAACAAAGACTTTTGAGAGGATGCGCAAGAGTGGAAGGCGCTGAATTGACGAGTTGCCAGCGGTTCTTTGGTCGATCAGAATGACGCCAAATCGAGCCACCGGCCAGACACCCTTTGCCCTGGTTTACGGGGCAGAAGTAGTTCTCCCCACGGAAGTCATATACGGGTCACCTCAAGTGCTCGCTTATGATGATCTTGAGCAAGAGCGATTGCGGCAAGACGACGCAACGCTCCGTGAGGAAGATTGTCTCCAGGCGGCTGTGAGAGCAGCATGCTACCAGCAAGCCTTGCGCCGCTACCATAGCCGCAAGGTTCATGCCCGAAGCTTTGAGGAAGGTGACGTTGTTCTTTGACACATTCAGTCGGCCAAGAATTCCAACAAGTTGACGCCAAAGTGGGAAGGCCCTTATCGGGTAACACAAGTCACCAGGCCCAGTGCAGTCCGCCTAGAGATCGAAGATGCCATTCCAGTGAGCAACTCCTGGAAAATCGAGCATCTTTGCAAGTTTTACCCATAAGGCGCAGCTGCCGGGCTTCCCGGCTAGCCACCTTTTGTACAAGCCTTGCCGGCAAGGCATGTAACCCTTTGTACAAAGCCAGGCGCAGACCCTGAGCATAAATAAACGAAGTGCTGGTGCCCTAAGTTATAGCATGCATGCTAGGTAAAGTCTCCTCCTCGGTTAGGGTTGATAGTGCTTAGCGGTGGCTGACCCCTAGCTTAGAGGTTGGGTGCGCGTATCTCTGTTCTTCTCTATCCTCTTTGGTTCGCAGGGCACATGAACGCTTCTGCTAGGCTGTTTGGAAGAAAGGAACGGGCCGGCGTCCCATTCCCGACAGGCCAAAGTTGCCGGGGGCTGCAAGTACAAGGATCCATCCATGACAAGCCAAGGTTGCCGAGGGCTGTAGATCCAAATAAGTCTTTTGTCCTCTATTATGCGTTTCGTTATGGACTGGGCTATGTGGAACCTCGTTTTATTTCTAGACTACCATGCTCCCCTTTCTCCGAACCCAAGGATTATCTCCTGGGTCCGAGTTTGGTCGTAGTCGCAGCAGAAAGAAATGGAACGAGGAGCCTAAGCCCACCTCATGCCTACCTCCGCCAAGAGCGTGAGAAAGGTCGAGCAAGGTGGGGGGACGGCAAGGCCTGTTGCCAGACGAAAGACGTTTACTCTTAAATGATAACAAGTATTCGCTCCTTGTCGCGGGGTTCGCCCATGAACGAAAGACCCGGCAAACATCCCCTTTTCATTAAAAACAACCCATACAGGTACAGTCCATGCGAAATGAAAAACATGAGCAAGGGGATTACAAGTTCTAACAAAGGACCAAAGGCTTACAAGACTAAAAAGAGATAATGTTCCTGTAATCCCTTTCTTATCCCTCTCCTCAGGAGGCAGGCCAAGGAAGCGAGAAAGGGCAAAAGAAGCGCCTAGGCGAGCTACGAGCAGGAGAGAGCATCAAGAGGACATCTCGGTGGCCGTCCGAAGGCTGGCTGGGGATGAAAGCACCGGGGGAAGAGCTCAAAGACGAGGCAGCAGGACGTCAATACGCGACGAAGGCGTCGGTGCCCGCGTACTCCGACTTGACGGCCTTGCCGTCCACCCTCTTCCTCTTCCTCCGCCTCCCAACGTCAGCCGCCCAAGGAGACGACCCCGAGAAGTTCAAGGAACCGGTGACAAGGATGATGGGGTCGCCGGTGCCGCCCGGAGCGGCGCCCGACGCTTAGTCGGACCCGTCATCCTGCCGCCCGCTACCCCATCGTCGCTACCGCTGTCCTTCTCGCCACTCTTGCTCGAGGAGGAATATCCGTCGTCATAAGAGCTCTCCACGCAGCACCTCACGCGGTTCCCAACGTGCCCGAAGATCTTGACGGAGAGGAGGCCACTCTCCATTAATTTCAAATGGAGAGTGAGCCCCTCCGTCAAGCTGTGGATGCGGGCAAAAGTTTTCCACCCTTGGCGAAGGTACATGACGTGAGGGGCGGGGAACTCGACGTTGGCCCATATGCCACCGTTCCCACAACCCCTCATATGCAGCCGCAATGCCAGTGGCGGATCCAGCTCCATCTCCTGCGCAAATGGAGTCGTAAGGCGAAGGCGACGGTGCGGCGACGATGCGGCGACTGGCGCAGCCTGATGAAGAACTCGTAAGGGTTGCCCCCGACGTGGCCCTCCACCAAGGGAGGGGCCGCTGGCAGAGGCAAAGCCATTCTACCGCCCCGTCCTCCTCTCCCTCGACCGCCGCGACAGCCTCGGCCTCGCCCCTCCCCCTCCCTTTAACGGCCGGCTTCGCCGCTACAAGCTCTTGGGGAGGAGCGATGCGTTGCCTCGAGACCCTCGCCGCCACTGATGAAGCGTCGCCATGCCCCGTCGCCATGACAGAGGAAGGAGAAAGCAAGAATGGGGAGAAGCAGATGACGAAAGATTGAGAGGCGCCGTTCCTCCCGCTCCCCTCTTTATAAAGGGACGGGGGCGAGGCTCGGCCGCCCCTCTCAGCCAATCAAGCCCGTTGAAGTGACAGCGGGAGGGGCCGTCGACCGCCCTCCCCGCTCAATTGAAGGCGCGTGGGAATCAGCCCACGCGCGTGACTTCCCGTATCCTGCACGCCTGTCATTCGCTCTGCATCATGCATGCGGCGAACGTGGCGCGAGGGGCGGGCGTGATGGGATGCGTGGAGCGACGGTTCCCGAGTAAGGGCAGTAAATGAGCAGTGGCCCTGCGGTCTCGAAGAGACACGTAAGCCGCCTCTTTACTATCCACCACAAGATGACGCCAGCATCCTTCGGTCACGTACGCGCGCGCGACCCCCACGTCGCGCATTCAACACAAGTCGTGGGGAAGCGCGACAGACGGAACAGTTACCATGGTAAAATCCACCCCGCCTGCTCGCGCATCGTTCTGTTCCTGGCCCAACAATGTGTCACGCTTATGTGTGGCCCAGGCCTGGGGGCTCCTGTCGGTGTACAAAAGTAGGGGCTCTCCTTTTGACCCCTTTACTTGTGCACGGGCAGTCAGAGCCATGCGCCATGGCCGCACATAGCGGGACAAAGGAGGGAAGCCGGAGGCTCGAGACAAACAAGGCAACACCTAGGACCAAGGCCACAGAGATCGGATGGACGAAGCAGGTTTCCTCGGCAAGACCCTTGCCGGGACAGCCTCAGGAGCCCCGGTAAGCCCCTTGCCGGGGCAGCTCGCCCACACCAGCGGAGCGAGCCACCCTCGAGCCGACGGTCTCCAACGCCAACGCCCACGTTGGACCAGGGCTCGGGAGGTTATAACCCGCAAGTATACGGGATAGTTGTAGCCTCTTTCAATAAGTAAGAGTGTCGAACCAAATGAGGGGCTAAAGGTAGAACAAATACTCTCTCAAGTCCTATGGGCACTGATACGACTCTACGCACGCTTGACGTTCGCTTTACGTAGAACAAGTATGAAACTAGAAGTACTTTGTAGGTGGTGTTGGATAAGTTTGCAAGATAATAAAGAGCACGTAAATAAAAGCTAGGAGCTGTTTAGATAAAGATGCAATAAAGTAAATATAATGAGTGTGGAGAAGTGGTGGTAGGAGTTGTGAAATTGTCCCTAAGCAATTTACTATGTTACTAGACCGGTAATCACTATTGCAATTCTATTTGAGGGAGAGGCATAAGCTAACATACTTTCTCTACTTGGATCATATGTACTTATGATTGGAACTCTAGCAGGCATCCGCAACTACTAAAGATTCATTAAGGTAAAACCCAACCATAGCATTAAAGTATCAAGTCCCCTTTATCCGATACGCAAACAACCTACTTACTCGGGTCTGTGCTTGTGTCACTCACGCCACCCACCATAAGCAAATCATAAACATATTGCAAACCCTACAGCGGGAATCCCTCACGCTTGCGCGACACGGAGGGCACAATAGGACAACAACAATAATAAAACATGCAACTCAAACCAATCATAGCAATTCATCAACCACCAATAGGACAATGAAAATCTACTCAGACATCATAGGATGGCAACACATCATTGGAAAATAATATGAAGCATAAAGCACCATGTTCAAGTAGAGGGTACAACGGGTTGCGGGAGAGTGGACCGCTGTAGATAGAGGGGGGAAGGTGATGGAGGCGTTGGTGAAGATGGCGGAGGTGTTGGTGAAGATCGCGGTGATGATGATGGCCCCCGGCGGCGTTCCGGTGCCACCGGAAGCAAGGGTGAGAGAGCCCCCTTTTTCTTCTTCTTCCTTGACCTTCTCCCTAGATGGGAGAAGGGTTTCCCCTCTGGTCCTTGGCTCCCATGGCGTGGGAGGGGCGAGAGCCCCTCCGAGATTGGATCTATCTCTCTGTTTCTGCATTCTGGAATTCTGCCCTGGCACCGTTTCTTTTATATCTGGAGATCTGTAACTCTGATTGGATTGAAATCTTCGCCTAGATCGTTTTATAAAAATTAGCTTTCTTGCGGCCAAAGAAGGGCATCATCCACCTTAGAAGTGGCCCACGAGGGTGGGGGGCACGCCCACTTTAAGTAGGCGTGGGCCCCTATCTCGTGGCCACCTCGGGCATCGTATCGCGTTGATTCTTCCTCCCAAAAATCACAACTATACCAAAATAATTCTCCGTCCGTTTTTATCCCGTTTGGACTCTGTTTGATATGGGGTTTCTGCAAAACATAAAACATGCAACAGACATGAACTGGCACTGGGCACTGGATCAATATGTTAGTCCCAAAAAATAGTATAAAAAGTTGCCAAAAGTATATGAAAGTTGTAGAATATTGGCATGGAACAATCAAAAATTATAGATATGACGGAGACGTATCAGCATCCCTAAGCTTAATTCCTGCTCGTCCTCGAGTAGGTAAATGATAAAAAAGATAATTTTTGATGTGGAATGCTACCTAGCATAATCTTGATCATATGTCTAATCATGGCATGAATATTAAGACACGAGTGATTCAAAGCAATAGTCTATCATTTGACATAAAAAACAATAATACTTCGAGCGTACTAATAAATCAATCATGTCTTTTCAAAACAACAAGGCCAAAGCAAGCTTATCCCTACAAAATCATATAGTTTGGCCATGCTTCATTTTCGTCACACAAAATGCTCCCATCATGCACAACCCCGATGAGAAGCCGAGCAATTCGTTCATACTTTTTAACGCGCTTCAGCTTTTTCAACCCTCACGCAATACATGGGTGCAAGCCATGGATATAGCACTATAGGTGGAATAGAATATGATGATGGGGGTTATGTGGAGAAGACAAAAAGGGAGAAAGTCTCACATCGACGCAGCTAGTCAACGGGCTATGACATGCCCATCAATTGATGTCAATGTGAGGAGTAGGGATTGCCATGCAACGGATGCACTAAGAGCTATAAGTGTATGAAAGCTCAAACTGAAAACTAAGTGGGTGTGCATCCAACTTGCTTGCTCATGAATACCTAGGGCATTTGAGGAAGCCCATCCTTGGAATATACAAGCCAAGTTCTATAATGAAAATTCCCACTAGTATATGAAAGTGACAACATAAGAGACTCTCTATATGAAGAACATGGTGCTACTTTGAAGCACAAGTGTGGAAAAAGGATAGTAACATTGCCCCTTTTCTTTTTCTTTTTTTCTTTTTTTCTTTTTTTAGGTGGGCTTCTTTGGCCCCCTTTTTTATTTAGGCTTCTTTGGCCTTTCCTTTTTTTTTCTTTTTTTATTTTTTTCATGGGGCAATGCTCTATAATGATGATCATCACACTTTTATTTACTTACAACTCAAAATTACAACGATACTAGAACAAAGATATGACTCTATATGAATGCTTCCGGCGGTGTACGGGGATGTGCAATGATCTAGCATAGCAATGACATCAAAAAATGGACAAGCCATGAAAACATCATGCTAGCTATCTTACGATCATGCAAAGCACTATGACAATGAATGCTCAAGTCATGTATATGATGATGATGGAAGTTGCATGGCAATATACCTCGGAATGGCTATGGAAATGCCATAACAGGTAGGTATGGTGGCTGTTTTGAGGAAGATATAATGAGGTTTATGTATGATAGAGCGTATCATATCACAGGGTTTGGATGCACCGGCGAAGTTTGCACCAACTCTCGAGGTGAGAAAGGCAATGCACGGTACCGAAGAGGCTAGCAATGATGGAAAGGTAAAAGTGCGTATAATCCATGGACTCACATTAGTCATAAAGAACTCATATACTTATTGCAAAAGTTTATTAGCCCTCAAAGCAAAGTACTACTACGCATGCCCCTAGGGGGACAGATTGGTAGGAAAAGACCATCGCTCGTCCCCAACCGCCACTCATAAGGAAGACAATCAAAGAAACACCCCATGCTTCAAATTTGTCACACAACGGTTACCATACGTGCATGCTACGGGACTTGCAAACCTCAACACAAGTGTCTCTACAATCCACAACCACCCACTAGCATGACTCTAATATCACCGCCTATATATTGCAAAACTATTGCAAGGAATCAAACATATCATATTCAGCGATCTACAAGTTTATGTAGGATTTTATGACTAACCATGTGAATGACCAATTGCTGTCATCTCTCTAAATAGATATAAGTGAAGCAAGAGAGTTTAATTCTTTCTACAAAAGATATGCCCACGCTCTAACAAATATAAGTGAAGCAAAAAAGCATTCTACAAATGGCGGTTTTCTATGTGAAGAGAAACAGGCAATCCAAACTTCAAATGATATAAGTGAAGCACGTGAAGCATTCTATAAAGACATACTCAAAAGATCTAAGTGAAGTGCAAGGAGCATTCTATAAATCAACCAAGGACTATCTCATACCAGCATGGTGCATAAAAGAAAAGTGAAAACTAAATGCAAAAGACGCTCCAAGATTTGCACATATCGCATGAACAAAATGAATATGAAAATATACCGATACTTGTTGAAGAAAGAGGGGATGCCTTCCGGGGCATCCCCAAGGTTAGACGCTTGAGTTTCCTTGAATATTTACTTGGGGTGCCTCGGGCATCCCCAAGCTTGATCTCTTGCCTCTCTTCCTTTTCCTCATATCGAGACATCCTCGATTAGACACTTCATCCACACAAAACTTCTACAGAAAACTCGGTAAGATCCGTTAGTATAATAAAGAAAATCACCACTCTAAGTACTATTGAAAACCAGTTCATATTTTTTTTGCATTGTGTCTGCTGTAATATAACTTTTCCATGGCTTAATCCACTAATATAAATTGATAGATTCATCAAAACAAGCAAACCATGCATCAAAAACAGAATCTGTCAAAAAAAGAATAGTCTGTAGAAATATGAACATTCACCATACTTTTGGTACCACAACAATTCTACCAAAATTAGGAAAAATAAAAAATTTGTACATCAAGACAGTGCGAAAAGAGTCCGAACCGTTTGACGTTCCAGTTAAAAATGTAAAATCGCACACTACAACCAAAGTTTTTGTCCTACACCGTACAAACCAACAAGCATTGTAAACATCCTAAAGGCAAACCTTTGCACATTATTTTTATAATAAAATGGAATTATACAAGGGGATAATTATTTTTGATGAGAAGTTTCGGTAACTAAGATTCACAAAGTTTTCGTGAGCATGAACTAAGTTCAAGGAGCTCTCCCACTTCAATAATGCTTGTCGTTCTTACTTTCACTTTCCTTTTTGAAAAGTTTTAAGGTTCCCCTCTTTTTTGTTTTTAAACTATATAAAAGCACTCAACAGAAATAAATGACTCTCTAAAACTTCCGGGTTGTCTCCCTGGTAGCGCTTTCTTTAAATCCATTAAGCTAGGCATATAGTGCTCAAGTAATGAATCCACCCGGATCCCAAGGTATATCAAAGCCAATTTTAATCAACAATGATTTGTAATTTAGTAGTGACCACAAAGTAACATATATCAAGCAAAAACGAAGTCTAACTCTCTTCCTATGCATCGTCATGTCATAAAAGAACAATTCATGCACACATAGTAAAGGCCAATGCATAGTATAAGTAGTTTCTTGCAATTCTATCGTGTTGGAAACATAAAGAGGCGGAGATGTAGTTCCTCTCTCATAATAATTGCAAGTAGGAGCAGCAAGCACATGCATATTATATCTATCAAAATCATCATGTGCAATGGTAAAAGGCAACCCATCAATATAATCCTTAATAAGCACAAACTTCTCCGATATAGTGTAGTTTTGAGAATTCAAGAAGATAATAGGACTATCATGCGTGGGTGCAATAGCAACAGTTTCATGTTTAACATAAGAAACTATAGCAAGTTCATCTCCATAAGCATAATTCATATTGGCATCTTGGCCACAAGCATAGCAAGCATCATCAAAAGGGGATATTTCAAGAAAATCAACGGGATCATAGCAATCATCAAAGCAATCATCCTTCGGTAAGCACGAAGGGGAATTAAACAATGTATGAATTGAAGAGTTACTCTCATTAGAACGTGGGAATGGGTGATCAATCTGCTCTTCCTCCTTTTGTTCTTCGCTCTCCTCATCATATTTTTCATCAAGTGAGCTCATAGTTTCATCAATTTCTTCTTCCATAGCTTCCTGCAAAATATTATTCTCTTCTTGGATAGCGGAGACCTTCTCAATAAATGCATTAAGATTGTAATTGTATTCATAATTTCCATAGCAATATCTAACTATAGCAAGATTATCAGGCCTATAAACACCATCATCATCAAAAGCTTCATACTTTTCAAACAAAGTTTCAATTTCGTAAGCAGCCTTAGAAGCAATAAATTCTTCAATTTGTTAAACATCATAGTAATCATATATACCATTAGCATAAGAAGCTAAGGTTTCACTATCATTAAATTTGCATGAAAAGGGAAGGTGTGGAGCCTTCATCCTAGAGCAACAAGTAATATCATATCTCAAGCATAGATCCTGAGCATACCAACGCAACATATTAATTTGATCCCATAATAGTTTCCCTTTTTGTGTAAAGCGATAATCCCTAAAGTATTCACATTGATCCAACGTGTCTCCCATTATAAAGTTGAATGGGGTTTTCTCAGGATTATCAAAGTAGTACATAATATCTTTCACATAATGAGAATCGAGGGTTTTAGGAGTTACCCCATCTCCATGAGTAGTAAGTACACCTAGTTTTTTTGGTATTTCGTGTTCCATATCCATAACTAAAGATAGAGAACAACTTAGAACAGCAAATAAAAATTACTTAGTGATAAAGCAAACAAGTACACACGAGAATATTCACCCCACGCTATGACTCCCCGGCAACGGCGCCAGAAAAAGGTCTTGATAACCCGCAAGTATACGGGATAGTTGTAGCCTCTTTCGATAAGTAAGAGTGTCGAACCCAACGAGGGGCTAAAGGTAGAACAAATACTCTCTCAAGTCCTATCGGCCACTGATACGACTCTACGCACGCTTGACGTTCGCTTTCCCTAGAACAAGTATGAAACTAGAAGTACTTTGTAGGTGGTGTTGGATAAGTTTGCAAGAGAATAAAGAGCACGTAAATAAAAGCTAGGGGCTGTTTAGATAAAGATGCAATAAAGTAAATATAGCGAGTGTGTAAAAGTGGTGGTAGGAGTCCCTAAGCAATTGACTACGTTAGTAGATCGGTAATCACTATTGTAATTCTATTTGAGGGAGAGGCATAAGCTAACATACTTTCTCTACTTGGATCATATGTACTTATGATTGGAACTCTAGCAAGCATCCGCAACTACTAATGATTCATTAAGGTAAAACCCAACCATAACATTAAAGTATCAAGTCCCCTTTATCCCATACGCAAACAACCTACTTACTCGGGTCTATGCTTCTGTCACTCACGCCACCCACCATAAGCAAATCATAAACATATTGCAAACCCTACAAGAGGAATCCCTCACGCTTGCGCGACACGGAGGGCACAATAGGACAGCACAAATAATAAAACATGCAACTCAAACCAATCATAGCAATTCATCAACCGCCAATAGGACAACGAAAATCTACTCAGACATCATAGGATGGCAACTCATCATTGGAAAATAATATGAAGCATAAAGCACCATGTTCAAGTAGAGGGTACAGCGGGTTGCGGGAGAGTGGACCACTATAGATAGAGGAGGGAAGGTGATGGAGGTGTTGGTGAAGATGGCGGAGGTGTTGGTGAAGATCGCGGTGATGATGATGGCCCCCGGCGGCGTTCACTACTGGAATCATCTACTTTGCCATCTTCCAGCTCTTTGCCGTCAGCTAGCAGACGGCAAAGAAGCTCTTTGCCATCAGCTACCCGAAAGCAGATGGCAAAGAACTGGCTGATGGCAAAGAAAGCCTTTGCCATCAGCCCGTTCTTTGCCGTCCGCTAGCAGACGGCAAAGAGGGAGGGGGGGCCCACTGAGGAGCTGGTTAAAAAATACTTAACGGCCCCCCTCTTTGCCATCCGCTAGCGGATGGCAAAGAGCGCATTAGCAGACGGCAAAGGTGGCGGACGGCAAAGATTAAACATATCTAACGGCGCGCCCCCCACCCCGCCCCTCTCTCTCTATTTCTCTCCCCTGCTCCCACACGCGCGCCGCCGCCCCCACCACTCGCCGCCGCCCGGTCGCACCACCGCCCCGCCGCCCCACCGGCCCCCCGCCCCGTCGCCCCACCGCCCCCCGCCCCGTCGCCCCCGCCGCCCTGCCGTCTCGGCGCCGCCGCGCCACGGGCCCCCGGCGCCCCGGCCCCCCCGCGTCCCACCGCCCCGGGCCCAGCGCCGACGCCCCGCCCCCCCTCCTCCACCGCCCCCCGCCTCGTCGCCACTGCCGCCAGGCGCCATCGCCCCACCGCCCCCCCGCCCCTTCGCCCCCGCCACCCTGCCGTCTCGGCGCCGCCGCGCCCCGGCCCCCCGGCCCCCCGGCCCCCCCGCGCCCCACCGCCCTGGGCCCGGCTCCGCCGCCCCAGGCCGCCCCGCCCCCTCCTCCACCGTCCCAGGTGAGCTCTACCTCTCCTCTGTTTTTCCTTTTTTTCTATTTTTTTAGTTTAAGTTTATGTTTAGTTTAGATTTAGTTTTAGTTTTAGTTTTAGGTTTAGTTTTAGGTTTAGGTTTAGTTTTAGTTTAGTTTTAGGTTTAGATTTAGTTTTTTCCTTTTTTCCTGTTTTTTTAGTTTTAGGTTTATGTTTAGATTAGATTTAGGTTTAGTTTTAGGTTTAGTTCAGTTTTAGGAAAGAAAAAGAAGAAGAAGAAAAAAATAGGAGAGGAGGAGAAGAAGAAGAGGAAAAAGGAAAGGAAGAAGAAGAAGAGGAGGAGGAGAAGAAAAAAGAAGAAGAAGAAGAAGAAGAAGAAGAAGAAGAAGAAGAAAAAAGAGGAGAGGAGGAGAAGAAGAAGAGGAAAAAGGAAAGGAAGAGGAAGAAGAAGAAGAATAAGAAGAATAAGAAGAAGAAGAAGGAAAAAAAGGAAGAAAAGGAAGAAAAGGAAGAAGAAGAAAAGGAAAAAAGAGGGAAAAACCCCGACCCGACACGGCACCCCGACCCCGACCCGGCACCCCGACACGACACCCCGTCCCCGAGACCCCGACCCCGACACCCCGACCCTGACCCAGACACCGACACCCCGACCCCGAGCCTGACCCGACACCCCAACCCCGACACCGACAAGGCACCCCGACCCCGACCCGGCACCCCGACCCGACACCCCGACCCCGACACCGACACCCCGACCCGAGCCTGACCCGACACCCCGACCCCGACACCAACACGGCACCCCGACCCCGACCCGGCACCCCGACCCCGAGCTTGACCCGACACCCCGACCTCGACACCGACACGGCACCCCGACCCCGACACCAACACGACACCCCGACCCCGACCCTGCACCCCGACCCGACACCCCAACCCCGAGACCCCGACCCCGACCCCGACACCGACACCCCGACCCCGAGCCTGACCCGACACCCCGACCCCGACACCGACACGGCTCCCCGACCCCGACCCGGCACCCCGACCCGAGACCCCGACCCCGAGACCCCGACCCCGACCCCGACATGGCACCCCGACACTGACACGACACCCCGACCCCCGACACCTCCCAAAAAGGTGTTCTTTGGCCTTCCAGAGGCCGACGGGGTCATATATTTGTGAATTATTAGTTAGGTCATATATTTTTCGATTTTGTTATGAAAAACATCATATATAATTGTGTTGATCGGGTAGTTTTAAATGTGCAGTTGTTTATGTTGTACTTGATGATGATACACTTAAGTGATATACATATTATTATTCATGTCGGTACTTTTTTTCATGTTGTACTAATTTCGTTTATTCTTTGCCATGGAAGGTGTTGAAAGATGGTGGGTGCTGGTCGGGAGCGCGCCGAGGCCCCTTCTTCGTCGGTGCGTAGTGTGAGGTCTTCCTTTCCACACGCACCTCTCCGCCGAGCGTTGCTGGACAGTATGGCGACACCGCCGGGCCCTTCTTCGTCGACCGCGGTGCCCAGCAGGGGACGAGGTAAGAAGAAGAGAGGAGGTGGAGCACGTGGTCGCGGGAGAGGAGGTAGGTTGACTCTTACGGCGCCTGCCTTGCCGCCGCCCCCAGCTGTTTCACCCGAGCACGTGACTGCTAGGGTGGACTCGTCTGAGGAGGAGGCTACATGGACTCCGGTCCACGAGCCTCCGGTCCACGGGTCTTCGGCCCACGAGCCTCGGGTCGACGGGCCTTCGTCCCATGAGAGTTGGGCCCACGAGACCCCGAAGGAGCACACGTCTGGATGGGGTACTTGGTCGGGTCAGCCTGAGGAGCCGAGTGGCCATGCTGATGATGGCGGGGAGCCAAGTGGCCATCCTGATGATGGCGGGGAGCCGACTGATTTTGAGGAGGAGGGGGAGGAGGGGGGCAACATCTACTAGCGTGGTGCTACACGGCTCCCGTCCATGCTGGCGACCCACGAGCAGAGGTGGTTGATTTTCCCTGATGGGGAGAGGTAAGTGCATTTAATATTTTTGTACCTTCTGTATTCACGTTTCTTCAAATAACTAATGCGTTGGCCTTATCATGCTGCAGGGGTTGGGACCACCATGAAAGTGTCCGCCGGCCCAACTCTGTCCTTGGAGTTCTGATTCGGCAAAACTTTCCATGGTTTGTCACGTTGCCTGGTGAGGGTCGGCTTCCAGAGGTTGGATTGAGTTGGGAGCACTACTTGGCTGCCCCGGCCCCGTCGGGTGATATTATCGACGGTGTCTTGTGCAAGATGAGGGCAGACGTGGTGATCAGAAAGTTCTGGGTAATTTCTCCTTTACACAATTAAAAATCTTCAACTAGCTAGTTATTAATTGTACTAATCAATATTGTCTCATTTGATTGCAGACATTCTATAGGTGTGAGGAGGGATATGAGGAGGAGGCGGCAGATGTTATCCACAAGGAGTGCAAGCGCCTACTTCAGAACTTACGGCATGAGGCTCGGGTGCAGGCTATTCGAGACTACTACGCCGACCGTGGTATCAAGAAGTCCAAGCAGGAGTGCCGCGATAAGTTCTTGAGTAAGGAGCAGTACATGAAGGTAATTCTTAAGGCCTTGTACTTAATTCCTTCATTTAGTAATTCATAGCCGTAGCGCTGAAGTTTCTATTTGCTAACTTAGGCCCCTCAGAGATGGTGTGCGGATCGGATGGATTGTTGGGAGGTGTTGGTAAATGCGTGGTGCTCAAAAGAATGGCGGGCCACCCACAACGAGGCCAAGGACAAACGTGCCCAAATGGAAGGTGTGCCACACCACCAAGGTAGCTCCAACTTATTTCAGTACGGGCGGAACTGGGTATGTGGTTTGCTTCATGATTCATGCAATTCATTCATCATGCTAGCTTTAGCCCTTTAATTACTAATTTACTTTGTTTCTCTCTTTCAGGCACGCTACAATAAGGCGGATAAGGTGCCAGAGGTGTACGACCTGTATGCCATGGCCCACACTGGCTCTTACAAGAAAGTCAAGGCATTCTCTGCGTCTGACCTCGATGATCCAAAGAACTTCACCAACATCTCCGCCCACGACAAGCTCGTGCAATATAGAGATCAGGGGAAGGCGAGGAAAGGGGAGGACATTAACCTGAGCCAGGGTCCCATTGATACAGAGTTGCTGATGATATCTGGTGGCGGGAGGTCCCATGGCTCCATAGCCATGGGAGATGGACTTATCTGTTGTCCTAGCACTCTCTCGGAGATCAAGGCGCGCCAGTCGAGCTCCGCTCCTGAGATAAGGTCTCGTGAATGGCCAGTCCAACTCGCCATCAAGGTTAGTTATACGTACTCAGCTAGCTTTCTCCATTACATTGTATGCGCTTTCATCAATGATTACAAATGGTCATGTGAGTGGTGTTGCAGGCTGCTATACAGAGTGAGAGAGATAGAACGGAGAAACTTCTGGCGGAGGCGGCGGAGAGGCAGCGGGAGTTGGAGGAGAGGACGACAAAGATGTTGGAGGAGGAGAGGGCACAGAATGACATGCAGGCAAGGGCCATGTATGAGCTCCTTGTGGTAAGTTTCTTCTGCAGATTACTTGCTAGTCTTAACATTTGAGTCTCATTACTAACTAGTATGACTCTGTTGTGAAAACCAAATGTGCAGTCTATGTGCGAGAAGTCCGGTCAGACCGCTCCGCCGATGCTAGTGATTTCTCCTGGGAGCACGGTGAGTTTAATTTGAATGGACATTACTTGCTAGTCTTAACATTTGAGTGTCATAATGCTAACGAGACATTGGAAATGATCTTTGGTGCAGCTTAACTCTAGAAACGCATCGCACGATCCTTCTCCAGCTACCGGCACGAGCCAGCCCGCTCCTACACCTCCCTGGTCACGGTAAGTTTCTCTAGACTTAGACTTAGCTTTATTTCCTCCAATATGCTTACCATAATGACCTAGAGTTAGCTTCTTTTCCTTCAAAATGACTTAATAAGCTTACTTATGTAAAAAATTGCATGATTAGCTTAGTTAGCTCATAAACGATCCATTTTACCTAAGTTAGCTCTAAAATGACTCATTTTACCTTAGTTAGCTTACAAGTGATCCAATTTATCCAAGTTAGCTCTAAAATGACCCATTTTACGTAGATTAGCTCCTAAATGATCCATTTTACCTACGTTAGCTTTAAAATGACCCATTTCACCTACGTTAGCTCCTAAATGACCCATTTCACCTAGGTTAGCTCATAAACGACCCATTTCACCTAGGTTAGCTCATAAACGACCCATTTCACCTATGTTAGCTCATAAATGCGGCATTTCACCTTAGTTAGCTCATAAACGACCCATTTCAACTAAGTTAGCTCCAAAATGATCCATTTCACCTAGGTTAGCTCATAAATAATGCATTTGACCTAGGTTAGCTCATAAACGACCCATTTCACCAAGGTCAGCTCATAAACGACCCATTTCACCTAAGTTAGCTCATAAACGACCCATTTCACCTAGGTTGGCTCATAAACGACCCATTTCACCTAGGTTAGCTCATAAACGACCCATTTCACCTATGTTAGCTCATAAACGACCCATTTCACCTAGGTTAGCTCATAAACGACCTATTTCACCTAGGTTAGCTCATAAATGATCCATTTCACCTAACTTAGCTCATAAACGATCCATTTCACCTAACTTAGCTCATAAACGATCCATTTCAACTAATTTAGCTCATAAATGATCCAGTTCACCTAAGTTAGCTAATAAATGGCATATGCTTCTTGTTCTAGTCTTCTTCTTCTTCTGCTATTCTTTTTCTAACTTTCTTATTTGTCATTTTGCAGGTTTCATTCACTTCACGGAAGCCAGCATCATATGATGGATTGCTTGTTTTTTCCTTTGATGCACTTCTTGTATTCTGCTCGCTTGCTATGATGAAACTTTGCATATTGTAATATGTATGGATTGATGGGACTATTTGCAACCTACTATGTATGTATGGATGGATATATATGTGCTAGATATTTATGTGATGGATATATATGTGATGTGATATATATATATATATATATATATATATATATATATATATATGTTGTGATATTTATGTGATGGATATATATGTGTTGTGTGCTGTGATAATTGTTGGATATAAGAAAAACAAAATTCAAAAGAGGCAGTGCAGGCTCTTTGCCGTCCGCCACTGACGGCAAAGAGCCCTTTGCCGTCCGCCACTGTAGGCAAAGGGGACACGTGGCACCCACCTGTGCTTCCTGGCACCTGTGCCATTTGGGCAAACCACCGTGGGCGTTGACGCACTGCTGACGTCAACTGGCGGACGACAAAGGGGTGGTCAAATTTGCCGTCCGCTGGCGGATGGCAAAGGGCGCCATTAGCCACCTAACGGACTAACGCTGGCGGACGTCAAGTATTTTGCCGTCCGTCCCCTTTGCCGTCCGCCGCTGTAGGCAAAGGACTCTTTGCCGTCCGCAATGAGAAGCAGACGGCAAAGGACCTGTTTGCCGACCCTGTCTTTGCCGTCACTCTTTGCCGTCCGCCGCTGACGGCAAAGCTCTTTGCCGTCCGCGGTCCGTGCCTTTGCCATCCGCCATGGCGGATGGCAAAATACTGGATTCTTGTAGTGGTTCCGGCGCCACCAGAAGCAAGGGGGAGAGAGCCCCCTTCTTCTTCTTCGTTGACCTTCTCCCTAGATGGGATAAGGGTTTACCCTCTAGTGCTTGGCTCCCATGGCGTGGGAGGGGCGAGAGCCCCTCCGAGATTGGATCTATCTCTTTGTTTCTGCGTTCTGGAATTCTGCCCTGGCACCGTTTCTTTTATATCTGGAGATCTGTAACTCCGATTGGATTGAAATCTTCGCCCAGATTGTTTTACAAAAATTAGCTTTCTTGCGGCCAAAGAAGGGCATCAACCGCCTTACGAGTGGCCCACGAGGGTGGGGGGCACGCCCACTTTAAGTGGGCGTGAGCCCCTATCTCATGGCCACCTCGGGCATCATATCGCGTTGATTCTTCCTCCCAAAAATCACAAATATTCCAAAATAATTCTCCGTCCGTTTTTATCCCGTTTGGACTCCGTTTGATATGGGGTTTGTGCGAAACATAAAACATGCAACAGACAAGAACTTGCACTGGGCACTGGATCAATAAGTTAGTCCCAAAAAATAGTATAAAAAGTTGCCAAAATTATATGAAAGTTGTAGAATATTGGCATGGAACAATAAAAAATTATAGATATGACGGAGACGTATCAGGAGGCACCTCCATGGTGGCATGCAGATCTTTGTGAAGACAAAGAATACTCGAGATCAGATGGGGATTGAGAGGTGACAATCCTCACCGAGATCCTCGCCAAAGAAACCAACAAGATTCTAGGCAAGACCCTTGCCGGGGACGCCAGCGTGCCACAGCAAGACCCTTGCCGGGCCACCTGACAAGAACCTTGCCAGAGGCGATAGCAGGGCCGCTGCGAGGCCCGCACCAACCAAATCCCCGTCGCCATCACATGCAGCTGCCAGCCCAACCAGTTGGGCAGGCACCTGCATGGCAACATGCGGCTTCCAGGCCAACTCAGCACATGCCTGATGGCGGCATGCAGATCTTCGTGGAGGCTCCACCACCGCGCCACCTCAGCTATTGGCCAGGGCACGTGTCGAAGCGAGGAAGAGCGGCGATGGATGTGACGGGCCTCGCCCCGTCCCTGATAAAGTGAAGGGACGCCTAAGCCACACATTAAATGTGTCGTGTCCTATAATAATGAGCGATAAGCTTGCAGCACTGTATGCTTTCCACCTCCTGTGTGCCACTGTGGCAGCCCCTTTCGCCTATAAAAGGAGGCCCATGGCGTACAGGAAAAGGATTCGGCTCTTTCGAACCACACAACACCCGTAGCTAGTTCGAGAGGTCAAGAACACTGAATATATCCACCAAGAAGGACTAGGGTTTTACGCATCCTCACGGCCCGAACCTGGGTAAACGATCGTTATGCCAATTACTAATCCTGCTCTTCTCACAACCCCGCGCCCCGCAACCGTAGTAGGGATTCTTGTGATCCCGTAGGTGTCGTTTGCCACCGACAGGGCCCTACCCCATGGGCGCGCCCCCTGCATCGTGGGCCTCCTGGCAGCCCCCCGATGCCCATCTTATGCTATATGGTGTCTTTTGCCCTGGAAAAAATCATAAGGAAGCTTTTGGGACGAAGCGCTGCCGTGTCGAGGCGGAACCTTGGTGGAACCAATCTAGGGCTCCGGCGGAGCTGTTATGCCGGGGAAACATCCCTCCGGGAGGGGGAAATTGTCGCCATTGTCATCACCATCGATCCTCTCATCGATAGGGGGTCAATCTCCATCAACATCTTCACCAGCACCATCTCCTCTCAAACCCTAGTTCATCTCTTGTCTTCGATCTTTGTCTCAAAACCTCAGATTGGTACCTGTGGGTTGCTAGTAGTGTTGATTACTCCTTGTAGTTGATGCTAGTTGGTTTATTCGGTGGAAGATCAAATGTTCAAATCCTTTATGCATATTAATACCCCTCTGATTATGTACACAAATATGATTTGTGAGTAGTTATGTTTTTTCCTGAGGACATGGGAGAAGTCTTGTTCTAAGTAGTCATGTGAATTTGGTATTCGTTCGATATTTTGATGAGATGTATGTTGTCTCTCCTCTAGTGGTGTTATGTGAACGTCGACTACATGACACTTCACCATTGTTTTGGCCTAGGGGGAGGCATTGGGTAGTAATAAGTAGATGATGGGTTGCTAGAGTGACAGAAGCTTAAACCCTAGTTCATGCGTTGCTTCGTAAGGGGCTGATTTGGATCCATATGTTTCATGCTATGGTTAGGTTTACCTTAATTCTTCTTTCATAGTTGCGGATGCTTGCGAGAGGGCTTAATCATAAGTGGGATGCTTGTCCATGGAAGGGCAGTACCCAAGCACCGGTCCACCCACATATCAAATTATCAAAGTACCGAACGCGAATCATATGAGCATGATGAAAACTAGCTTGACAATAATTCCCATGTGTCCTCAGGAGCACTTTGCTTTATATAAGAGTTTGTCCAGGCTTGTCCTTTGCTACAAAAAGGATTGGGCCACCTTGCTGCACCTTGTTACTTTTGTCACTTATTACCCATTATGAACTATTTTATCACAAAATTATTTGTTACCGATAACTCCAGTGCTTGCAGAGAATACCTTACTGAAAACCGCTTGTCATTTCCTTCATCTCCTCGCTGGGTTCCACAGTCTTACTTATCGAAAGTACTACGATAGATCCCCTATACTTGTGGGTCATCAAGAGCTGACGACAAAGAAAGAGTGGACAACAAAGAGGGTGTTTCCCATCAGCCAGCTCTTTGCTGTCTGCTAGTAGATGACATAGAAGCTTTGCCGCGAGCTAGGAGACGGCAAAGAGGGAGGGTGACCCACTAGCGAGGGCCACCTAACAGCCACTTTCTTTGTCGTCCGCGAGCAGACGACAAAGAGAATAGCCAACCTAACGGTCGTTTCCCCCTGGCCCCACCCCACTAGCTACGCTCCTTGCCGTCTGCTAGCAGACGACAAAGAAATTAAGCCTAACTAAAAAACGGTTGGACCCGCACCCCATCCCTCTCTCCCTCTCCCCTCTCTCTCTCCCTCACCTCACCCGCACCGCCCCCGTGCCCGCTGTCCCCGTGCACACCGGCCCCGCCGCCGACCCCCACCAACCCAGCCGCCGCCGACCACCACCACCCCGACGCCCCCGACCGCCCCGCGCCCCGGCGCCCGTCGTTGCTCCGCCCCCTGCTGCCCGTCGCCGCTCCGCCCCCCGACGCCGCGCCGCTCAGGCCGCCTGCCGCCCCGACACCCCGCCGCCCGTCGCCTCTTCGCCCCCCGCCGCCTGGTGCCGCTCTGCCCCCTGGTGAGGTTTCTTTCCTTTTTTCTGTATTATTTTGTTGCTGTTTTTTAATTTAGGTTAATTAGTTAGTTAGTTAATTTTTTAGGTTAATTAGTTAGTTGTTTTACCCTATACTGTACATAGGTTAATTAGTTAGTTAGTTATTTTTAGGTTAATTACTTAGTTAGTTATTTTTAGGTTAATTACTTAGTTAGTTTTTTTAGGTTAATTACTTAGTTAGATAAGCCCAAAAACAAGAAAAGAAAAGAAAGAAAGAAGACCTAAAAGGACTAGGAGGAAAAAACATAGAAAAAAGAAGAAGAAGAAAAAAGAAAACATAAAAAGAGGAAAAGAAGAACTAAAGTTTGCTGATTGTAGCTATTGAGGGCAATGTTTGCTTTTCTTCGTTTTTAAGGGATGATGATACTGATTGTAGCTATAATGGGGTAGGAGTGGTGATCTACCTAGCCACTATCATTATCCGGCCACATTCTCACGGTGTCGACGTGGTTCCTACTAAAGCTAGTGTAGGATTCAAGTAGTTGATCCCGTTTACCTTCATTATGAAGGACCATTGTTCGGGTGCATCCAAGTGTTAAAAGCAACCCAAATGTTGTTAAGCAAACGTACGAGACCAAATGTCCACGGACACGTCTACCGTATCCAGATGCAGCGATAGAGGAGTAATTAAGTCATCAAACCATAGACATCAAATAAGGGCCGGTTCTTTTAGCGCTTATAGCTAGCTGCGGAAATAAGCTGCCCCTCCCCAACTGATTTCAGAAACCCAACATAAATATTTTAGACAAGAGGAAGAAGGAAAATAAGGAAAATGAAGAAGAAAAGGAAGACAAGAGGAAGAAGGAAAAGATGGAAGAAGAAGAAAAAGAATTAGAATTGGAGATGAAAAAAATAAGTAGAAGATGAAAAAAAGAAGTAGGGGAAAAGGAGTCAAGGGCCTAGGGGTCGAGGATCGAGGTGTCGAGGGGTCAAGGGAAAAAGGGGTCGAGGATTTGCCATCCCGACCACGACACCACGACCCCCTGACGCCGACACAGCACCCCGACCCCGACACGACACCCCGACACCATGACCCCAACATGGCACCCCGACCCCGACACGACACCCCCGACCTCGACACAGCACCCCGACACGACACCACCTACACCCCGACCCCCAACACGACACCTCAAGACCCCGACATGGCACCCCTGACCCCGGCACCCCAACCCCGCCTTGACACCCTGACACCGCGACCCCGACACAGCACCCTGACCCCGACACGGCACCCCGACCCCGACACAGCACCCAGACACAACACCAATGATACCCCGACACGACACCCCGAGACCCCGACACAGCACCCAGACACAACACCAATGACACCCCGACACGACACCCCGAGACCCCGACACAACACCCACGACCCCGACATACCACCCCGACCCTGAAAAGAGACCCCGACACCCCGAGACCCCAACACGGCACCCCCGACCCGACACAGCACACCGACCCCAACACGACACCCCTGACACCCCGACCCCCGACACCTCCCAAAAAAGGTGGTGTTCGGCCTTCTAGAGGCCGACGGGGTCATATATTTGTGAATCATGAGTTAGGTCAGGTATTCAATTATTATTATGTATATATATATATATATATATATATATATATATATATATATATATAAATAGTAGCACTATTCTAATCCCAGGATTAGAATAGTTATTTGGATCACAGCAGCCTCTATAAGGGCCCGACAGGGCCCTCCTGAACTTCCCGAACTGCCGTTCCGGCCCGAGAAGATCCCAGCCGATCCCGAGGCCTCCCCGACAGAATCCACCTGATCCCAATCCCGAGCGGCCCCAGCCCACCTCCTTCCCTCGATCCCCCGACCTCCCCCCGTGGTGGCCGCCGATCACCGGATCCGCCCCTCCCCCCGTCTACAGATCCTGGCCTGCCGGATCCGCCGCCTCCCCTTCTTCACCAGCTCCTGGCCGGCCGAGTCCGCCGCCTCCCCTCTGTCTCCAGCTCGTTGCCGGCCACCGGCGCGGGCGAGCGAGCGATGGCGGACGCCGGCGCGAGGGAGCCCGCGTCGCCTGGACGCGGCGAAACCGCCATGGACTTCAGGAAGCCGCATCCTCGTCACATCACCACCGCTCGAAGACTTGGCAGACCAGATGATGGGACCGGCGGCGAGCGGCGCGACCAACGGAGCAACTCCTCCGTGGAGGCGGCATCTGCTGCGCCCTCAAATTCAGCCGCAACAGTACATGAACTTCCTCCCCAATTTTGCCTTCTTCTTCAATATTGCATTCTCTGACCTTCTGGCTTCGTACAGATGAACTTCGCGCCCTCTGCAAGACAAGGATTGCCATGGGATTCCTCTCATACATCCACAACAAATTGTTCCCAGGGTGGCCTATCAGCTGCTCGAAAAAGGTTGGCCGAACTTATAGCTAGGGTATGGTTGAACTTCTTCCTTCCTTCGGTTTGTTATTTACTTACAACCATGAGAAGTTCTGGTAGTGTATAAGCCTCAGTCCAGGCTACAAATGCTTTTTTAAAATCTCCTGCTTACAACCATGAGAAGTTCTGGTAGTGCATGAGCCTCAGTCCAGGCTACAAAAGCTTTTTTGAAATCTCCTGCTTACAAGCATGAGAAGTTCTAGTAGTGCATGAGCCTCAGTCCAGGTTACAAACACTATAAAATCTGCCTGCATTCACATTAGCATTTTGCATTCAAAAAAAATAAAAATAAAAATAGAACATGCATGTGATGAGACTTGAAGGTCAGGTTGGTATGCACTAGCAGTCCAACCATTCAAAAAACTCGTGAAGTTCCTAACTGTAGACAATATTTCCCCTTTGCATGACAAGAAGTTCAGGTTGTGTAGAGTGCTCAGTTCAGGTACATATAAGTAATCTAATATTGCATAATTAAAAACGCTCGCTGTGAAGTTTGTTCTTTGAATGGTGGTCAGTTCAGGTACGAAGGCATTGGTAGATGCTCACTTCAGTGCTTACTGTGATGTCTCTCACCACTTTTATATGAGAAGTTCAGGCTGTCAACAAAGCTAAGTTCAGTTATGAAGGTATATCCAGATATAATCCGTGTGCTAATAGACATTTTTCCTTTTATGTCAGCAAGACGAGAGACGCATCAAGAAGCTTAGAACTTCCAAGCAGCAAGTTCACAATGCAAAGCCTGTACGCGTTGCACCACCCTCTCAATGGGTCACGCCTCAAACGAACCAACAACATTACCAACCTGCTCCAGAGCAACAATGGACGACACCCGAAACACACGGATACTACCGAGAAGCTGGGTCACAGCCCTATCCACACAAGTTTGCGCCTCCACCTGATTGGGTGACGCCAGAAATCCCCCGCGGATTCTTTATATCCACCAGCAGACTACCAAGCACGCCAATGGAAGAGGGGGTTAGCTCAAGTCCTGCGTGTAACTCTGGAAGTTATCCTGGTGTGCATCATCAATGCCAAAGCGAAGCAACTAAACCGGATCCCAGGACAAATCCAACAGCAACACACACACGGAGGAGAGTGATCTACACACTACCACCGTTTGATCATGCTGCTGCTACAAGTCATAATTGTACGGGGCATAAGGTAGATGGATTGCTTCAGAAAACAAAAGAGCAAACCAAGAACAGGATCGCAATACCTCCACAACCACCTCAAGCAAAAAGGACGCAAACAAGAGAGAGGCCATCTTCAGCCCTCCTTCCTCCTCGTGATCCACTGCAGCATCCTGCTATGATTACTCTGCCATGCCCCATTCCAGAGGGACAACAGCCAACACCGGCAGAGTTGCGATCATACACGCATCTTGTATTATCTGCAAATTTTCTGCTCCCTCCAGGATAACAAGTTCATAAACTGCATTCTAAGGTGCTGATTGGATTTTTTTTCTTTTTTTGCAGACACCAGATCTACCGGATTATCTAATACCAAGACTAAAGATGCGATTCAAAGATGTAGAGAAAGCAAGGGAATTTTATAATAGATACGCCAGACACGCTGGTTTTGGAATCAGGAAAATGGGTGGAAATGACAACCACAAGTATATTGTTTGCGCCTTCCAAGGGATACACACATCTTCAGTTTCAGAGGCCAACAGGAAGCGAAACAAAACATCACAAAGGACGGGCTACAACGCAAAAATGAGGGTGAAGGTGCAAGAGGGGCACATGCGTGGCAGTGGACATTGAGTACAATCATAATCACCAGCTCATGCAAACCGATGACATGCTGGTGTTTTTGCACTCACACAAGAATTATGACCCCACTATCTTGGAGTACGTAAAGCTCTTGCAGTACCATGATGTCAAGCACACAACAATCATGTCAATGCTATCTGAAAATGAAGATGGAAGCTACTTCCTAAGCATGACCGGACGAGACCTGCTAAACCAGTAAGTACTCAAACACCAACATACTGCAATGTAAAAAGTAGCATCCTAGCTCACAATCCTTTGCTAGCAAAAAAATGAACAAATGCATGTTTGCATGTGATTTGCAGGAAAGCCATGAATGCAAGGAAAGATGATTTAGATGATGTATTGAAACTTGTTTCATTCTTCAAAGACATGAAGGCGATAAATGATGAGTTTTTCTATGACATCCAAGTGGACAAGGACAAGACAATTAAAAACATTTTCTGGTCCAATGCAAGCTGCCGAGGAGCCTATCAAGACTTCGGCGATTGCATAACATTTGACACGACTTACAAGACCAACAGATTTCACATGCCCCTGGGAGTGTTTGTTGGAACAAACCATCACTTGCAGTCAACGATATTTGCTGTCGCCCTGATAAGAGACGAAGATGCAAAGTCATTCAAGTGGCTGTTCGATACATTTCTATGATGCATGAACAACAAGCACCCAACTTGCATTCTAACAGGTGAGTTCAAATAAAAAACTCCTCAAGTTTCATCATCTTTTTAGTGCATGGGTCTATTTTGGGTATATTTGGTTTTATCTGAAAATAATATACAACAAGCAGTTCAACCACTTTTAGCACATAAGTCCAACTAACAGTTGAAGAAAGCAAAATTATCTGTCACATGTTTAGAAAAAACTGGTCATGAATGTGAAGTTCAAGTGCAGGAATCATAGAAGTTCAATGACAGATATATGTAAAGAAAAAAACATGTAACATGTTTAGAAAAAATATAGTTATTTATGTAAAGTTCAAGCACTGCCACCACAGAAGTTCAACAACAATGCTTTAAGAAAAAATTTGATTGCGACACTACTAGTTTGTCCTACTACTAACTGTGAAGTTCAATCACTGATACCTCAGAAGTTCAGCAACACTGCTGTAAAGAAAAAATATATGTGACATTCTTAGATACCATTCTGCTGCATGTGAAGTTTAAGTACTTGTACAACATAAGTTCACCATCAGTACAAAAGAAGAATCAAGTTTCATTTTTTTAATTCATGCAGACCAATGCCCATCGATGGCGAAAGCTATACCACAATCATTTCCAAACACCGTCCAAGAGCTATGTCATTGCCACATCATGAAGAAGTACAGGGAATACCTCGCATTGCTGTACAAAAAATATAAAACATTCAAAGAGGAGTTCACAGCTATATTAAACTGGCCGCTGATGCCAACGGAGTTTGAAGATGCCTGGGCTAAACTCATGCACAAGTACAACCTGGAGAACGACCAGATGATGATGCAGCTCTGGAGTGATAGGAAGATGTGGATTTTAGCATATTACAAGAACATTTTCTATGCTAGAATGACTTCCACACAACAAATCTAGAGCATGAACCATGTGCTAAAGAAAGGGTTTGTCAAGGGGACACAAAACCTACACAAGTTTGCTAGGCGGGTCAATGCTTGCATACAAACTCGGATGCAGAAGGAGAACGAGCAAACAATGACCAGCATGGTATGATGACAAGTACAAAACACCCCCATCATGTTCTGTTTTACATTCAACATGTGCCCTTTGAATTTTTAAAAAATGAAAACCCATGACTCTGCTTTGACTAATATCTCACTTTTTGACATGTGCAGACCAATCCTGTGACAAAAATAACTTACGGCTACAAGGAAGACATGTCGATCAAGTACACGAGAGCCGTGTACACCGAGATGAGAAATAGGATGAGAAAGGCAACGCTATTCCGCGCAAAGCGTACAGCAGAACCAACTAAGTACCTTGTGTACTACCACAACAAGCCTGACAATGATGATGAAGAAAGATTTTCCTGGTCAAAGCATGAATTCCAGGTTGTAGCTGACCCAGAGAATGAAATATACGAGTGTGAATGCAAGCTCTGGACACACACAGGTGAGCGAAAAAAACAACCTCATTAAATAGCTAGACTGGTAGTATCATATCAAAATTTATGAAACTCATTGCTGGCTCTCAAACTATGCATTCTGCATTTATCACAAAAATGCAGGCCTGTTCTGCCTTCACATCATGAACATACTTGACTACCTCAAGCCTGAAAATTTTCCAAACAAGTATATCCTCAAACGGTACACAAAGACTGCAAGATCACAACCAACTTTTGATACAAGGGACTACAACACAACGGCATCGGATGGCAGCTCAAGGCTATCGAAGCAAGACATATTGCTGCAGCTGAATTTGATGGTGAACAAGAAAGCGATGAGATGTGACCAGCAATATGACAGAGCATACTATGTTCTCAAGAGGCTTGTGGAAGATCTTGATGCAATACATTCAGCAAATCAAGCGGATGCTAACAAAAGGATGGCTGAAGAGGACGCTGCAATTGAAGATGACCTTCATTATTATGCAGCTGAAATGCTCAACGCCGCCGCTGAAGCCAGCCAATACAAGCAGGGTGATGGCCAGTCAATGGAGCAGCAACAGCAAGAGATGATGAAATTGCCGTTGTATTCTGAAACAAAGGGTAGGAAGAAAATTACTGCAGCAAAGAAAAGTGACAAGAGAGCTCAAATAAAGGCACCACCTGCAGGAAGAGTCGTCATGCATGACGAGAACGGAGTGCCACTTGGACACAAGAAATGCAGTGTGTGCAACCAGGTTGCAGGACACAACAAGCTGACCTATCCAACACTCTTGGAAGGAAACAATGCTGAGGAGGTCAAGCAACCAAAATCTCAGAAACAGCAGGCCAAAGTTATGGAAAAAAAGAAGGGACCACACCCATGGAAAGCAAGCAGCAGGCTTTGTAGCATATGCAAGGAGTATGAACCACATACTGCAAGAACATGCCCGAAGCGCGCAGATGCTGAAAAGACAAGCAAAATACCCGAGAAGAAACAGAAAACAAGACCTAGAGCTAACAACAAGAAGGTGGTGGAAGATGAAGAGGAAGATGAAGATGAAGACAACGACGGAGAAGAGGAAGACGAAGATGAAGAGGAAGTGGAATACGACGACGAAGAGGAAGAGGAAGACGACGATGAAGAGGAAGAGGACGATGAAGAGGAAGAGGTACATGTCAAGCAAAAACCTCTACCGCCAAAGCCTAGGAGGAGCGCAAGGCTCATGAACAATTAGAATAGGTCAATTAACACAATTAGAACATATGTCATCATCCCCTGGTAATAAACACTGTGAAGTTCAAGTAATATTACTGCAGAAGTCCTGGTATGTTATGGCAGGAAGTGATGTGCTGGTGATGTACCGCATGAAAGTGCAAGCAGTGTTAAATTGAAAAACATACATTGTGAAGTTCATGTAATATTACTGCAGAAGTCCTGGTATGTTATGGCAGGAAGTGATGTGCTGGTGATGTACTGAATGAAAGTGCAAGCAGTGTTAAATTGAAAAACATACACTGTGAAGTTCAAGTAATATTACTGCAGAAGTCCTGGTATGCTATGCCAGGAATATATCTGCTGGTGATGTATTGCATGAAAGTGCAAACAAAAAACAAACATGAAAAACATACACTGTGAAGTTCAAGTAATATTACTGCAGAAGTCCTCGTATGCTATGCCAGGAATAGATGTGCTGGTGATGTATTGCATGAAAGTGCAAGCAAAAACAAACATGAAAAACATACATTGTGAAGTTCAAGTAATATTACTGCAGAAGTCCTGGTATGTTATGACAGGAATAGATTGGCTGGTGATGTATTGCTTGAAAGTGCAAGCAAGAACAAACATGAAAAACATACAGAATGAAAAATGAGAGGAAGTGCTCGTGTTGTATTCCATGAAAGAGCAACCAGAAGAAGTTCTGTAAAATCGATGTAGGAAAAGAATATGCTTAAAAAAATAAAGTTTCGCCGCATAAACTAAGGTTATCAAGCCTAGCCTAGGACAACGTGGTCAAATGTCAAGTCCTGTTTGGATACGTGCAGAAGTTCATGTTGGTTGTGTACATATTGGTTGGGTTGGGTTGAAAATACAGATTCTACGCAAAAGCGTACATATTGGTTGCGTTGAAAATTACCAATACATTACACAACACAGAATATCCTCTCCATCTGAAAACAGCAACCCAGCCACATCTCAAAGCAGAAGTTCAAGTCTACAATCATATGCTGGGGGCCCAATAATAAACAACACCAAAAAAATCAAGCAGATCAACCAAACCCGAGGCAGAAGTTTAGGTACATCTGTTGGGGCAAAAACAATCAACACATGGATACTGAAAAAACGACATAGTACATTGAAATTCACAAAGCCAAATCATTCTTCACACCAAATGCATTTGTTCACAACATCATAAGTAGTAGTTCTTCACCTATAGTATATACACAAATCACTAAAAACATTCTTACACCCAAATCTTTACGAAATTGTTCCAATCATTGCCAAACCTAAAAATCTGTACAAAATCAAATCTACAAATGAAACTAATGCTTCGAATTCACGGGCCAAAGGACTGGATCTCTTTAGGGAGATCTGAACGCATGACTTCATTCTTCTTGCTAAAAATCAGAGTGTGCATGAACTCAGCCTTCCAGTCATCTGCAGCAGCCTGCAAATAAAAAAGAAAGGTGAAAACGATGGTTTAGTAACGCATATCTAAAACCACAGCAGGAGCGTCACAGCAAAAACACACAAGAAAAATCAAAGGATGATGAGACAAGAACAAAGACAGAACATACTTCAACATCACCAAAATCTTCAACAATCTCGTCGTCGTCATACGAAGAGCTGAACTTCATGGCAAAGAAACCACAATCATTACTTTTCTGCTTCGGAACATCGATGAAAGTCGGCCTCTTTGCAATAGTCACCCAGTTAGGCTGCTTGCTTGCCTTGTACGCAGCCTTGCCGTACACCTCCTCGAGCAACCCAACAAATCTCTTTATCTGCCGGAAATAACAAAATTAGATGAAGTCTAAAACATGTTAACCAAAATAGTTAAGTTCAGGTACATAAAAAAGCGACACTTGCATAAGATCCACCTAAACAAACTAGCAGAAGTTCAACTTCTAAATGATAGTCAGTTCAAGCAGTATTACCAAAACAGAGACAACAACATATTTTGTCAACACAAGGCATAATAATCTCCGTGTCAAACAAACTAGCAGAAGTTCAACTTCTAAATGATAGTCAGTTCAAGCAGTATTACCAAAACAGAGACAACAACATATTTTGTCAACACAGGGCATAATAATCTCCGTGTCAAACAAGAGAATGTGAAAGGAGGTTCAGGCTAAGAATCACTCACGATATTTTGGCAGTCCCCGTGGAAACTCGTTCGCGACGTTTCCATATCATCGTAAGAAAGTGAATCAAGGATGTCAATGCTCCCACGATATCTATTCACCACATACACACTGTAGTGCGCCATTGTGCCAATTGGCTTGAATAGAATCAATAAAACCTGCCAAGAATGAAAGGACCGGTGAACACAAACTATAAAGCATATGTACTCAAGAAACGGCATGAACAAAAACTTATTGAAAACCTCAGCAAAAGGATGCACATGAAATTAAGAAAAAAGCAAGGATTTATGAAAAACTAACCAGCTTTGCGTTAAAAAGGACTTCTTCCTTGCGAACAAACCTTGGGAGGAGTTTAGCCGATTTTTTTGCATCGAACTTTGGAACTGTTGCGGCGTAGAAATCATACTCCAGGCAGTACTGTGCATTCACCAAGACACAATTAAAACACCTCACAGATGCCGCTACAACAAAGCTAAGGAAAAAAAGGAGATAGGAGTGCAAAGAACTAAAACCTGTATGAAGTAGGGACTAAGTACAACCCTGTCAGGATTAGAGAATATCTCAGAGGTCTTCGGGTTATCCTTCCACAAAGTTATGAGATAATCCATTATGTCTCCTTCCATCTGCTGCCCATCACCGAAAAGCCTATAAAGGAAATCTTTTGTGAGGTCAATCACATTCCCAGGGATGTTAAACATGCAGTAGCTTGTCCTGCAGAAATACAAAAGGATGGTAAAAAAATATTAGAAGTTCAGATACAACAAAAAACAGAAGTACAGTCACCATAACTCAAAAAGGCAAAGAGGAGACATAAAACAGGAGTTCATATACTACAACAACGGCAGTTCAGACAATACAACAACAGAAGTTTAGACACTACAGCTCCAAGGCAATGGAACGACGGAAAGATGGTAACTCACCCAGAATACTTCTCCAGACCGTCTTTACTTAGCACATACTGTTTCACCTTCCGGGCCTCGGATAGATGAGGGTAACTGTATTTTTTCAGGGGAGCGACAGGAGAACGCCACTTCAAAGGCAATCTTGATGCTCGCTTGGAGGTAGTTATGTTCCCAGACTCAACTGCCGGTTTCCTCCTAGTCATCACAGCATTCTTCCCACCTCTACCAGCAACAGTTCGAGCAGCACGTTTAGCATTCTTCGGGCAAGCAATCTTCTCAAAATCATCATCGGATGAAATCACTTCTGCTTCGGCTGCTTCCACTGCATCAGCCTTCCTGTAGCATGGGGTTTTTGGAGTACCATGAATATCGCCAGCCTGCTCCCCCAACTTGGGAGGAATGAGGGTCCGAGGTCTATCATCTTCTATCGGTGCTGTACTCATCTGTTCCTCCCTAGGCTGGTATTCATGTGACCCGAGGAATGAGTAGTAGTAATCGGTCAACTCCAACGGATCCACTGTCAAGGAAAAAGAGAAGAGAAAACATCACCATTAAAAAACAACTGAAGTTCAGGACCACCACAATGTGCAGTCCAACTAATAAAAGATGACATAATTACTACTCAAGTTCACCTAAAAAAATTAGTTGCAGTAAAAAACTAAATGAAGTTCAGGCACAACAAGAGGCACAGTTCAAGATAAACCGATGAACTCGAAATCGTTCACCTACAGCTAAAAAAAACCGAAGAAAGGCATCATCTCTGAAAGTACAATTAGAAATGGAAGGACATAAATTAAGCAATGGAAGGACATATATTAAGCAATGGAAGTTCATGTACAAAGAAAATGCTCCTCTCCTTCCGAAACAAGCAGCCCAGCGAGATCTCAAGCAGAAGTCCAAGGTTGAGAGAAAACAAATATGAAGTTCAGGTAGAATAAAAGATGCAGTGCAGGTAAGCAGCCCAACTTCCAAAATACTTACATGTGTAGTAGACAAACAGAGATTGGAAGTCTGTCTCAAACAGGTTAGAAGAAACAATTGACTACAGCCACGTCTTCCTGTTATCAGCGATATTCTCGTGGGAATAATTTGCAAGCACCCCGTCATGATACGAATTAACATTCGTAAGCATGAAGAATCCGCAGTCAATACTGCCATCAAACGTAGTAAAAAGAATAGTGTTAGAACAGAAAAAGAAAGCCAATGAATTAAACACGTCGCAGCTTAAGTACAACTATAGTTAAACAAATGTGATAAAAGAGAAAAGTGGAAATCATACTTGTTTTGCTGCTGGGGGACATCAATCCAATCTAGAGGGAAATTGTCGATGCTAACTGGACTGAAGGGTGTCTCCCAGTCGTTGCTGGCATCCTTCCAAAGCCTCTTGATGTTGTCGGTCATCCGCCGAAACAGGAGTACCGCACATTCATCTTTTGGTCCATAGTAGGAATCAAGAAGCTGGAACCTTGAATTCTTCAGGTCAAGGAATACCGACACCCAATGACCGACACCACCCATGGAAGCAGGAACCTCAGGAGGGTCAAAAGTAGGGAAAACAACCTGAACAATCATAAACACACGAATCGTTAAAAAAATGAGAATTAATATTAGAACTGCACAAAAGAAAAAAAAACATATATTAACACAGTGGATCGCACGACAAAACTAATACAGAGGCAAAGAACAAGATATTGCATACCGAATCATGTGCATCCATGCTATCTGGACCACTCACCATGAAGTACTTCCTCACACGGGAATCAAATTGACCTCTGAAAATCTTGTCCTATAATAATGTAGGAAACACCAACATATGAAAAAAATACAAAAAAGAGACAAACAAGTTTTAACTAAAAAGATGGCAAGGAAAAAACGGAAAATAAATCACTTTATGGTTGACTTACACAAACCCAATACGGCAGGATGAGTTTGTCTGATCCCTGGTACTTCGCACATAGACAGTAGAGTGTGCACATTTCATCTGCTACATCCGAAAGGATAAAACCACAGCATCATAGACATCACAACACGTGCATTACAAACATACACCCACATAAAAAAACAGGCTCACTTAACATTCTTTACAACCCACACGACAAGTAACAAAATAAGAAGTTCAACTTAGACCACGCAGGCAGTTCACAGGGGATATCATGGACTAAAACCAAACAAGAAAGATGGGAGGGGATGGGGAAAGAAGAGAGAAGCATGCTCCTCTCTTCATGGATCCTTGCCTAGACCAGTTGCAGCACTGGAATGATCAACCTCCTCTCCATAGCTATCTCTTTCGGTATCTTCATCGTCGTCTTCAGTTTGGTTGTGCCTGTGCCTATGCCTGTGCCTGTGCAGCATCAACATCAACTGATGGATCTGCTGCAGGAGACTTCTCCAGGCGTGCAGCAGTACTACCACCAGTTTGTACAGCAGACTCAACATGTTCTTTCTGCAAAGTAATGTCTCCAGTTATCTTGCCCTGCTCAACATCAGAAACCTCAGTGCCAACGGACGACTGAGGTTCAGTCAAGAACACACCGTCGGAGCAGCCCGTGCCTGAGACGGACATGTCCGCAGCCTTCTCTGGAGCAACACTAACATCATCATTCTTCTGCTCCAAAAAAGAAACAAAAAGTCATTACAAAGGGCTGACTGAACCTCATGCACAGGGGCAGCAAGTCCGTCTCAGGGGCAACAAGACAAATGGACAAGAAAAGGTGGTACCTTATCTTCACTGCCATGAACCTCATCAACTAATACATCACTAGAGGGGCAAGGATCGTGCACAGGGGCAGCTTTATGCACATGATCATCTTCATGCACAGGTAAAACATCCTCCCTACCCCCAGCACCATCATCAACAGCCTAGAAAAAATGATCATGCAGAAAACAAATACCTAATAAGCAAAAAGTTCATGTTACATAATCAAAGAAGGTCAGGTATCACAACTGGCACATAATGGAAGGCCAAATACAGTAAACATAGCAGACCAGATATCAAACTACCATTAAGATGCAAAAAGAAGACAAAAAGGGAAAGTCATCAAAAGTCATAGAAGTTCAAGTGCAGAAGCACTTGAAGTTCATGTCTTATAAACAGAGAAGGTCACCTAGGAACACACTACTACCAAAAAAGAAAAAAGAAAACAAATACCTAATCAGCAGAAGTTCACGTTACATAATCAGAGAAGGTCAGCTATAACAACTGATACATCATGGAAGTCCAAATACAGTAAACATAGCAGATAACATACCAAACTACCATTTGATACAAAAAGTAACAAAAAAGGGCCAGTCATCAAAAATCATAGAAGTTCAAGTGCTGAAGCACTTGAAGTTCAGGTCCTATAGACAGAGAAGGTCACCCTGTAACTGCATAACAGTAATAACTCAAAGCTAACAATGAACACTAGTGCAAAAGGAAATATTAAAAGCCAACATAAACAAACCTCTTCGGTACACTCCACATTGCCTCCTTCACGACCCAAATGAACGGGATCCTGCCTCTGAATCTCTCTCACAACAACACTTGCCTCATCTTCAAAAGGCTTGCATCGGGCGTCCTGCATTTCCTTGAACAACACAAAACTAGCCCGGAGGTGGGAAGTGGTCTCACGAAGCTCGGCAAGATATTTAGCTTCAATCAACAATATCTCCTTCGAAGACTCAGAATCAAAATCGTGGCCGGGAGGAAGAATACCGTCCACGCGACTAAGGCGCTCAACAGTTGTCGGAACACGGGCCATCTCTCCACAAACAGTTTCCAGAAGTCCATCAATCCTAGAAAGGGAAATATTCGCAGCATCGGACAAACTATCGGAAGAAACACCACCTGCAGCACTCACATGGGCAGAAGAACCTCCTGGATCTACAGGGGGGGCACCAGTGTTAACATCCCGTGAGAATTCCAATCTCGGAGAACTTCCACTACCTAGGCTGGCGGCACGAGGCATAGTAAGAACAGGGCGTTCGATGACCATAAAGAACACAACCTCAGCCTGTGTCTTCCACTGCATATATGAAAACAAAAATCAACACGTCACAGAACAAATGAAAAGAACATCGAAGCAGAAATACAGAAGACAGTAGCAGAAGTTCCAGTTAGTACCACAAGCTGGTACTGGAAAAAGAGACAATGACAAGGAAAAAAAGGCAGAACAATCAAATACACAAAACTACACCAAGAAATCCAATAATGCCTACACACGCACTACATTTTAGAAGTCCAACTATGTCTACATAGGCAGTACAACCATGTATGAACACTAGTTTCAAGAATGTTGGAAATTTAAAAAGCAGAAGTTCAACCATGCATACCAAGGCTGTAATCAAACATGTATCTCAGAAGTCCAACTATGTCTACATAGGCAGTACAACCATGTATGAACACTAGTTTCAAGAATGTTGGAAATTTAAAAAGCAGAAGTTCAACCATGCATACCAAGGTAGTAATCAAACATGTATCTCAGAAGTCCAACTATGTCTACATAGGCAGTACAACCATGTATAAACACTAGTTTCAAGAATGTTGGAAATTTAAAAAGCAGAAGTTCAACCATGCATACCAAGGCAGTAATCAAACATGTATCTTAGAAGTCCAACTATGTCTACATAGGCAGTACAACCATGTATGAACACTTGTTTCAAGAATGTTGGAAATTTAAAAAGCAGAAGTTCAACCATGCATACCAAGGCAGTAATCAAACATGTATCTCAGAAGTCCAACTATGTCGACATAGGCAGTACAACCATGTATGAACACTAGTTAACATGCTTTCAAGAATGTTGGAAATTTAAAAAGCAGAAGTTCAACCATGCATGTGTAACAACAAAGTTTAGATTATTTCATATGAATATATCCAGAAGTTCACATATGTACATAAAGGCAGTAATGCCATATAAGCCAAGCAGTTCGACTAATTTACCATCATCTATATGAACCAGAAGGTCATCTATGTACATAGCAGAAGTTCAACCATGCACACAAAAAGGCACTACTAAATACACAGAAAAGAAGAAACACTCACAGGTAGTCTCCCAAACACCCAGTTGGCTGGGTCGTCATCACCTTTCCTGACCAAGTCAGCCGCAGCGAGCTCAAGAAGCTTGGCCTGATCCATGTAATTGATGCGAGGCGTCCTCAAGTCAACATTAGGCATCTTGCCAATGATAAGGCAGTCTAGGTACATAAGAAACGGCGCGATGGCATAGCCTGTGACAGCTTTTCCTCTGCTAGTACCTTGCTGATACCTAATAACAGCACTTCGAAGGTCATCAACAACCAACTGGCAGTAGTCCATATCTGCCATATCCTCAAACACAAGATTCTCAGCCATTGCTGCCTCCCTGGACACTCGTGTAGACGTTCCAGGGATAACCACCTTCATGAAAACAATCAGGTAAAACACCTGCAGAGCAAGATCATCCTTCGTCTCATCCTTCACAAGATCCGCGAGGATATTCCGGAGATCCTTTGTCTTGATGTCGTCACTCCTAGCGTACCCAAGCTTGCCCTTCAACCTCATAACAGCGTCATCAAACCCATCATTCGAAGGCCTAGGAGGGGTATGATTACCTTGAGGGAATCCAAACAGATGGTGAATAGCATCACTTGTAATACGCAGAACCTTGTTCGCCTCACCCATATCCAGAACCATGGTTGCAGGGTCAATCCTCATGTAGATGTTGCCCATCAAAGGGCAAGAAATGTTGGAATCAACCTTCAGATCAAACACACACCCGCAACCAGCCTTGATAACCCTCATCTTGTGCCTAAGCTGTAGCATTTTCGCACACGTCTTCACCTCTCCAAGTGAGCAGCGAACTGTCTTGTTAAAACGTTTCACCTCACCTCCTCCTTGGCCACCTCTTCGGGCGCTTTGCATCCTCTCTTCCTCCTCTCAGGCCGCTCCACAAGCTGATACTGAAAAAATGAGATACACAATGAGATACACAAGCTACACCAAAATTCCACTAGTGCTTGCAAAATTACACACTCAGTACATTTCAGAAGTCCACATATGTCCAAATAGGCAGTACAACCATGTATGACCAGAAGTTAACATGCTAAAAAACGTTGGAAATTTACACAGCAGAAGTTCAACAATGTACAACAAGGCTGTAATAAAAAATAAATACCAGAAGTCCAACTATGTCACATGGGCAGTACATCCATGTATGACCAGAAGTTAACATGCTTTCAAATTCTTGAAAATATACAAAGCAGAAGTTCAACCATGTATGCAAAAGCAGTAATCAAACATATATCTCAGAAGTCCAACTATGTCAACATAGGCAGTACAACAATGTATGAACACTAGTTAACATGCTTTCAAAAATGTTGGAAATTTAAAAAAGCAGAAGTTCAACCATATACACTAAGGCAGTAATCAAACATGTATACCGAAACAATTAAGCTAATTTGTTCATGTATATACCTAGAAGTCCAACTATGTACACAAAGGCAGTAATACCGTAAAAGCAAAGCACATCGGCTAATTTATTCGTCTATATGGAGATGGAGCAGAAGGTCACCTATGTACGCCAAGGCAGTGCTAAAAACAAAATAAAAACTACAGCAATAGCGGCAAATGCTCTAAAAAACCGTAAACATGGGACATTAATACCTGATTAGCAGCAGCAGCATCGTCAACGTCGTCCTCATCATCAACATTGAAATCAGCATCATCCTTGTCTTCTGGGTTAACACGAGAACGCTTCTTCGCACCCTTGTTGACCTTTGCAGGTGGAACCTTGCGCTTCACGCCGCATTTCTTCCCCTTACCAGATGCACCAGCACCAAGCAGAGAAGGTGTAGGCGCGGCAGTGGCAAGCACACGAGGACTACGGCGTGGCATACCACCAAGGCCTAAGCCTTCATCTTCAACAACTTGTGCAGGCCTTGAAACACGTGGGCTCTTCCGAGGAGTAACTGCACCAACTACTAGCTTCCTCGCAGCAGTCTTCTTGATTTTCTTCTTAACAGGGACAACAGTGCCATCACTACCACACGACACGTCTTCCTCAACAGTGAGCTCAGCCGCACGAACAGATCCAGGAACATCAGAACCTTTCTCAAGGCGGGCCACCCTCTTCTTGTCAAAATCTTCTTGCTTCTTCCTCTTACGTAGGTCCTCTAGGAGAAGCTGAAGAGGCACATCCTCGGGTTGTGTGACAGGTTCAGTGCCATCAACAGACTAAGACTGCGTCTCTGACATCTGAAGAGAGCACAAAGGATCCTGAATGGAATCACAACCTTTGACTGACGGAGCCCCCTCCTCAGCAGCAGCAGGGGTTTCTGATAAACCCAAATCAGATAAAACATCGTTGATGGTGTTCAAAGCTTCCTCCTCTGTGGACACATCTGCAAAGAACACAAAAAATCGAAGCAAAAAATGAAAAAAGTAAGGAACAATAACAAAAACAAACAACATGAACAAGCTAAAAAACATGGCTCGAAACTTTAAAATTAAAAGAAAAGGGGTTTCACATACTAGGTGAAGCAAGAGCTGCAGAAGCAAGATCCTCAAGGCTTGAAAAATTCTCAAGGCTCGTAGCAACCTCGGCAATCAAAGTCAAAGGAATAATGGGTGATTTAGCCGCATCAGATATTGGAGCATCAATATTAACCTCTGAAGCTCCATCTTTATCGCAGGAATTTTTTCCAGAACTATTCAACTAATCACCAACTACAAAAAATGCAAGTAAAAAGGGCAGCTGAGTTCTAATGCACAATCCTACACCAAAGGGACTTCTACTTTTACTTCAATGTCCAATACCCTGAAGTTCAACAATAACTAACAAAGCAGTAAACATAACAAAACAATCTAAAAATTACATACTAAATATAAAAAACACTACACCAGAGGTGCTACTACATACAAGATTAATCTCCTTAAGTTCAACAATATAAAACAAAGTAGTAAAACAAAAGGTGCATAAACAGAACTTCAACCAAATTTCATCACAATCAAAGACAACAATAAAAGAACAGAGATATGCACTTTAAATATGAAATGGCACACACATAAACTATGTGTAACAATACATACACACAAAACTTGTTAGAAGTTCACACTACTAAGACCGGCAGTCCAACATAAATACCAAATGAAGAAATGGGCAGACACATATAACAATACTACTATTTATAAAAAAAAGATACAACTGCATTAAGATACCCGGAGATGATTTTGAAGCCATGACAACACAACCACCTCGATGAATGCCCAAACACTAGAACAACCTGTAAGCAAAGAAGATTAATTCCATATAGTTAGCAAGTACAAAAACATACAACAAAATGCAAAAAAGGAAACTAAATCAAACACTAGAACCACCTACAAACAACAAGAACCAACTACAAACAACTAGAACCAACAAGTATGAAATAAACAGTAGCACATATAGGCAACCACAACAAAAAACGTATCCAGAAACTAACTACAATGTCCCAAACATAATATAGACCTCCAAATCCACAACACTAATGCCATTAGATACAACAGATCTAGCATCAACAACCACACCGCAACCTCTCTGACATGCACCTGACTCCTAAAAATCAACAAAGGAGGAAATGAAAAACCACACACAAGCATATCACAAACAAATCTGGCCGCAGGGGGGTGCATTCCAACCACCACACGCCCAAGAACCCTACCTAATGTCCCACCAAACCATCAGAAAAGGGGGGTGGGAGGCGGACGCGAGAGCAAATAGAGCAATCACGGCAGGCCTCCATAGATCTGGCGAAAAGTGAATACAGGCATTAGGGGGAGGGGGCGGGGTGCAGCGTTTCTACCTCTCCAAGCAGGATTCCGCAGTGGTTCTTCACTCCCCACAACGCCACGCGCAAGCAGTTGCCGCCCTCGCTTCTGAGCAGAGGAGCATGAGCTGGGCAAGGGAGAGCGCGGGGCGGGGGGAGTAATAGGAGTGGGGGAGTGCGCCGGTTACTCCACTCGCGAGCGCATGGGACAGGGGCGGAGAAATCGTGGGGAGTAGCAGTTGAAGGAGGCAGCGGAGCGACGGAGAGGGAAGAGAGAGCGAGCGACAGAGGGAGAGGAAATTTTTGACAGGTGGTGGCGAGGGAGATGGCCAGTTAATGCATGTCTGTCGTGGGACTTGAAGCCACACAAAATTTACAGTTTTACCCCCCCAAGAGCTAAAATAGTAAATACATGTCTAGATAAAATAAATGCACCATTTGAATGCATCTACAATGATGAGATAAGATCACAAAAACAGCAAAGCTGATATCCTCAAAACCAAAAAAATAGATGGCAAAATAAACTACTAAAGGAAGAAGCATACATACATAAATATACCCCTAAAAAACAAGAGAAAAGAAGTTCAAAAAATAAAGAACAGAAGTACAAGTACTATAATAAAAGAAGTAAATCAATAAGAATAAAATAACCATAAAGAAACAAAAAGAAGTAGTTCGGGGCTTTGGCAAAACCTCAAAATTACCATTATAAAAACAATTAGCATACAGAAGTTTGGGATAGTTACTAACTGAAGACCAAACAAATACTATAAGTACGAAAACATACTAGAAAAATATAAGAAATATACATACATCCGTAGGAAAATTACATGGTTGCTCATGGGTCTATCAAAAAAATCCAAAAGCAATGCAAAAGTACGAAAAATAACATAAAACTAGAAAAGAAATACAAAGGGGCTTGCTTCCCATTATATTGCAAAGAATGAAAACAGAAGTTCAGGTATGGACAGTACAGAAGTCCAACTTGTACAACAACCGTTAGATGATCTGGAAAAAAAGTGCATGCATACTTGGACTAATCAAATGATTGCCCACGAGACAAACTTTAAAACTAACATCTCAGGAAACTAAAATTATAAAAAACGAAAATAAGAAAATATATAGCACCATGCACCTTCGCCTTGCAACATATTGAATGCAATTTGGAAACACAGAAGTTCAACCATTAATTAGAAAGAAGTCCAACATCTTCTGAAGATAGTGATTATCGAAAACAACAAACATCAACTGAAGTCCAGCATATACCTAGAGCGCAGAAGTTCAGGTGCGGAAGTTCTAGCAGTCCAGCTTGTACAAACAGAAGGAAAATTGATTGAAACCACAACCCCGATTAATTTTGGTTCCCAGATTTAATCACTTGGGTCAATTACAACACGTAAACGGCCATTTCGAACGTCTTCCTACTACAGAAAAAAAACATCCAAAAAAACAGCCATAAAATCAGTGCGCTCCACACAACGAAGCACGATAGGAGGCAGAAATTGTGATCCGCAAATTAGGAATGAATGAGGCAGCCAAAACGAATTAACAAAAACGGGAAGGATTCAACAGCCATTTCAAACATCAACATGCTCCAGATAAAATAAGAAAATGATCCCCGTTATATTGTCCCTCGAACAAAAAACCACGGCGGGAGGCAGAAGATCGAATCGCCGGATTATGATTTGTATGAGGCCGAATAATCAAATTAACACATGGATAGCATTCTTTCTCACTCATGCACGCAAAATCCACACCGAATTTGAACAAAAAACTTACAAATCTAAAAAACCGGCCGAAACGAAACCCGCAGACGAAGAACATATGTGGCGGAACACCAAATCGAATTCGTTCGAAAATAACAACAAATCACGAAGTAAACTCGTACCTAAACACAATTTCATCCTGTTACAGATCCTAGAACATCCAGTACATGTAAAACAACTGCGACAGATCGTTGTTCAACACCGCCCGAGAGCACATCCGCCAAACAGCTAGATTCCTAATCAAAAACAAGCATTTAGATTCTAAAAACCGTGTAAACATTACACTTACATCGCCAACAATAGGAATGATCAGAAAAACTCGCGGTAGAAGGCACGGTTGCGAATATAGCACAAAGGTCGGGTTCATGCAGAGGGAAGTTCAGGCGCGTTACTCAGGCAGTTCAGGTTGTGATCAGAATATTATTCTGATCCCGTGATCAGAATAGTGTTTATGTATATATGTATATATACATATATATATATATATATATATATATATATTAGTAATTTTTTCATGTTATTAGGTATTCAATTTTTTATTATGTTCATGATGATGATACACACTTAAATTTTTTATTATGTTTATGTTGTATTAATTTCGTTTACTCTTTGTCACTACAGGTGTTGACAGATGGTGGGCACTGTCGAGAGTGCTCCGAGCCTCCTTCCTCGGCGCGTGCTAGGAGGTGTGCTATTATTCCACCCCAGCACCTTCGGAAAGCGCTGGTAGACAACATGTAGACACCGGCGGGCGCTTCTTCTTCGGCCGGGAGAGGTCAGGGTTAGACGAAGAGGGGTGCATCTAGAGGTGGACGTGGCGCCGGGAGAGGTAGGAAGGCTGCTGCGCCTTCTTCCCCGCCACCACCAGCTGATTCTCTGGACCATTGGAGTGATCCGTCTCAGGTGGACCCGTCTGACTTGGACCCATCTCAGACTCCGGTCCACGAGCCTCGGGTCGCCAAGCCTACATCCGACGAGACTCGGGTCCTAGAGTCCTCATCCGGGGAGCTCGGGTCCCAGAGTATTCGTCCCACGTGACTCCAGAGACTAGTGGCCATGCTGATGGTGGAGAGGACACCTTGTCTGACGATAGCTATAGCGTGGTGGTACAAAGCTCCCATCCATGCCGGTGACCTGCGACCAGAGGTAGTTGATTGAGCCTAACGGGGAGAAGTAAGTGCATTTATTCTTTTTAACCTTTTGCCTTCATGTTTCTTCAAATTAGTATCTAATGTGTTGGCCTTGTCATACTGCAGGGGTTGGATACACGCCTCTGGTGTCCGCAGGCCCAACTAGGTCCTTGGTGTGATTTGCCGGCACCACTTCCGAGGGTGGGTCACGTTGCCCGATGATGGTGAGGTTCCACAGCTAGCACTGAGATGGTCGATGGTCGTGTGTGAGACGGTGGCCGACATTGTGAGACGATGGTTTTGGGTAATTTCTCCTTTACAGAATTAAAAATCAATAGTACCTAGTGATTGTACTAATCAGTGTTGTCTTGTTTGATTGCAGACCTTCTACAAGTGTCTTCAAGAACACGAGGCGGAGGCGGCTATGGTTCTCAAAGCCGAGTGCAAGCGCCTACTTCAGAACTTATGGTACGAGGCTCGGGTGCAGGTTGTTCGAGACTACTACACCTCGACTAACATCATGAGGGAGAAGAAGAAGTGCCACGGCAAGTATCTGAGTAAGGAGAAGTACATGAAGGTAATTACCTATTCTTAAGGCCTTGTACTTAGTTTCCTTGATTTGATTCATATGCGTAGTGCTGAAATTTCTCTTTGTCTAACTTAGGTGCCCTCGAGATGGTGTGCAGATAGGATGGACTGTTGGGAGAGGTTGGTGGATGAGTGGTGCTCTCCCCAATGCCTAGCCGTCCACAACAAGGCCAGGGACAAGCGTGCCCAGATGCAAGGTGTGCCACACCATCAAGGGAGCTCCAACCTGTTTAAGTACGGGGATCACTAGGTATGTGGTTTGAGCCCTTAACGATTCATGCAATTTCATTGTTCATGCTAGCTTGAGCCCTTAACTCTTATTTTGTTCCTCTCTTTTAGTCGCGACACCACAAGAAGGAGGTGCCACCGCTATACGATCTCTATGCCATGGCCCATACTGCCCCGTACAAGAAGGCCACGGCATTCTCGGAGGATGACCTCGATCATCTAGAGAGCTTCACCAACATCTCCTCCCACGACAAGCTCATGAGGTACATAGACCTTGGGAAGGCGATGAAAGGGGAGGACTTCAACCCGAGCCAAAGTCCTTTTGATCCTGAGCTCGTGATGCTGTCTGGTGAAGGGAGGAAATATGGCTCAGTAGCCATTGGGGATGGACTAATACATTGTCCTAGAAGTCTCCCGGAGATCAAGAAGCGCCAAGCGAGGTCTCTTCTCGAGATGAGGCGTCGAGAGCTCGCCATCGAGGCTAGGGCCCAGGAGCTTCTAGCGGAGGCAACCAGGCCGGCGGCATAGAGGGAGAGGGAGTTGGAGGAGAGGACAGCTAGTATGTTGGAGGCAGAGAGGAACCGGAATGACGCGGGTCGCCGAGCCCTATACGAGCTCCTCATGCATATTACCCAGTTCATGCATGTAATGTTTGTTTCATTACTAACTAATATGATTGACTTGTGAAAACAAAATGTGCAGCCCGTGTGCGAGAAAAATGGCCAGACCCCTCCGCCGATGCCCCAGATTGGTAGCGGACACGGTAAGTTTCATTTGAATGGTCATTAGTTACTAGTATTCACATTTCAGTTGCATCATGCTAACTAGACATTGCGAATGATCTTTGGTGCATCACGCCTCCCGACAAGCATCGATCGATGCTTCTCCGTATCGCACTGGCGCAAACCCGACCGGTCCTTCTCCGTCTGCCACTAGCGCAAACCCGACCATTCCTTCACCTCCGTGATGATGGTAAGCTTTCCCAAGTGTTTTGCTTAACAAATGCATACTTAGCTTAATAAATGACCTACTTAGCTCCAAAATGACCTATACTTAGCTTATTTTCCTCAAAAATGACATAATAACCTTACTTAGCTCCATAATGACATATTCTACCTAGGATAGCTATAAAATGACCTATAATTAGCATTTTTTTCCTCCAAAATGACTTGATATGCTTAGTTATCTAGAAAATGGCATAACTACCTAGGATAGCTCAATAATGATCTACAACTAGCTTAGCTAGTACATTTATGACATAATTAGCTCACTTAGGTAAAAAATGGCATAACTACCTAGGATAGCTGAATAATGATCTATAATTAGCTTAGCTAGTTCATTTATGACATAATTAGCTGACTTAGGTAAAAAATGGCATAATAACCTTGGTTTAGCTCCCAAATGACCTATACTTAGCTTATTTTCCTCGAAAATGACATAATAACCTTACTTAGCTCCGAACTGACATACTTTACCTAGGATAGCTATAAAATGACCTATACTTAGCATTTTTTACTCCTGACTTAATATGCTTAGTTAGCTAAAAAATATCATAACTACCTAGGTTAGCTCCAAAATGGCCTACACCTACCATTTTGTCCTCCAAAATGAATAAATATGCTTAGTTAGATCAAAAATGGCATAACTACGTAGGTTAGCTCCAAAATGACCTATTTACCTAGCTTAGCTCTACACGCTTAGAATTTCTACCTAGCTTAGCTAAAAAATGGCATTTTACTTACCTTATTAGAAGAAGAAGAAGATAAACAAGAGGAGAGGAGAAAAAGAAAGAGAAGATAAATTCTTCTTCTTCTTCTTCTTCTTCTTCTTCTTCTTCTTCTAGCTAGTCTTCTTCTTCTTCTTCTTCTAACTTTCATCTTTCCTAATTTGCAGTTTTGCTTTAGATGAGGAAGCTTGCATTGATGGAGTGTACTCTTCTACTTGTGCTTCCTTTCTGTTTATGGAAACTTGTTGGAAACTTGTTTTGGATATGTATGTATATATGGATATGTTGTTGGAAACCATTGTATGTTGGATATGTTCTTGGAAACTTGTATGTTGGATATGTTCTTGGAAACCATTTTATGTTGGATATGTTCTTGGAAACTTATTGTTGGTATGCTTGCTGAAATTATTTTGAAATGTGTGTGTGTGTGTATGTGTGTGTGTGTGTCTGTGTGTGTGTGTGTGTGTGTGTGAATCTCTGTTAAACTGAATGAATTTAAGAAAAAACAGAAAAACAGGGGCTATACAGGCACTTTGCCGTATGCTGCTAGACAACAAAGTGCTTTGCCGTCTGCCAGCGGACGGCAAAGCTGCCACGTGCAACTACCTGTGCAACTTGGGTTGCACTGGGCTGGCCTATTTGGCAGCTTTGCCGTCAGCAGGCAGACGACAAAGACCTTTGCATCTTTGTCGTCCGCTGGGAGACGACAAAGATGCAAAGGCCTTTGCCGTCTGCCAGCTGATGACAAAGCACGCCGTTAACCCCTTAACAGACCTAAGCTGCCATGTGTGTCATCCAGGCTCTTTGCCATCTGCCAACAGACGACAAAGGCCTTTGCATCTTTTCCGTCAGCCAGCAGACGGCAAAGAGGCCTTTGCCGTAGCTTATTCAGCCGGACCTGTTGCCGTCTGCTAGCTGACGGCAAAGGTCTTTGCCGTCCGCCAGGCATGCCTTTGCCTTCGGCCATGGCTAACGGTAAAGATCCTGATTCCAGTAGTGAGCTACCTTGCTAGGGTGCTTGACCCACCTCCCACTCCATGTCGCTGGGAGCGATACACGTACATATACTTTGGTCATACATGCATGTCGCCATGACCTACCATAAGACGGACCAATGAATCTATCGCTTAGTCACGACAGCTGTTGTTGTCGATAAAAAATGGATAGAATGTGTGTGTGTGTGTGTGTGTCTATCAAAAGACCCCCTATGCCCTGCACGCGGCCCAAAAATATGTATGGGTGGTGTGTGATGTGTTCAAGTCATCACAAAAAACTGCACAGGGTGACATAGTCGATCAGAAGACCCCCTATACCCTGCATGCGGCCTGATATGTCTCCATCGTACCTATAATTTTTGATTGTTTCATGCCAATATTCTACAACTTTCATATACTTTTGGCAATTTTTTATATTATTTTTGGGACTAACATATTGATTCATCGCCCAGTGCCAGTTTCTGTTTTTTTGCATGTTTGTTGTTTCAAAGAATATCCATACCAAACAAAGTCCAAACGTGATAAAAACTTACGGACATTTTTTTGGAATATATGTGATTTTTAGGAATTGGAATCAACACGAGACGATGCCTGAGGGGCCCACAAGCCCTTGAGGCGTGCCCCAGGTGGTAAGTTATGTGGAGCATCCTACGGTCATCCCCATGGACACTACTTCGACTACTCAAGCTCCAAGTGGACCCATCACAAGAGCTCGAGCACGTGCTATTCAATCCGAGGTTAACTCTCTCCTTGTTGAACTTCCCTTTGACCCACTTGAGACATGGCTACTACCTCAAATGGAGATGCTTTGTGTGCTTAGGTACCAAGAAAGCAACCAAGGAGAAGTTACGATGCAAGATGAACATCAAGAGCATGGAGAGGGATTTTCCCAGCGCAGAGATAGAGGTACTACCGACCAACTACCAGTCAACTACCGGTCCAGCGGTACTACCGGTCAACTACCGCTCAACTACCGGTCAACCTTCTGTAATCAAAATGGTACAAGGCCGGTATCGCCCCGGTTTATACCGGTAACTGCCAAAAGACCGGTACTACCGCCCCAACCACCGGTACTACCGCTAATCCCCTCCGAGAACACCTCCAGGAAGCAGCACCTGAGCTCCTAGCGGTACAAGCACCCACAAGACCGGTACTACCGGCATGCCTGCGCGTAGTGAGAGGGATTTCACCCCATGTACCTCCCACTTACCCTTGGACTATATATACTTGTCTCCTAGCTTTGTTTTATGGTTAGCATTGTGATAGCTCATATTTTGACATAGAGCCTTGCTCATCCATCTGGATCTACTCCATCGCGAGGGACCGACGCCTCTTCAGAGAAGATCCTTGTTGGATTCAAGTCCTCCTTTCGGAGAAGACCCTTTTCAAGACCTCCTCTCAGAGAAGAACCGATTACCCTATGTATCATCCTTTGTTGGATTTGGATCTTGTACCCTTTTTGTGTTTCGATGATCTAGCACATGTGTGACTTTATTCTTATTGGTTGAGTGTTCTCTCATATTTTTCCCTCATTCCCTCCTCGTATCCTTCATAGGGATCCGCTCAAAACGTGAAAGATTGGCCTCTAGGGTTCTACCCTACATCATCTTGGTATCATGAGCCACGTTGATCACGTTTTTGGAGCCCCTACCCCGTGTTGTCTAGCTTGATTTGTTGTTTTCATCCTAAATTCGAAAATCCCCACCAAAAATAACCCCAATTTTTTTGTGATTTGTTGGTGTGATGAAGTTTTGTTGGATTCGATCCATGGATTTCGTGTGTAGCAGGTAGATCTAGCTTCCCCATAAGTTTCCCGACCCTTCTCGTGTTCTTCGTAGGTATCCGCTCCAAACGTGAAAGATCGGCCTCTAGGGTTCCCCACCCTCCATCCACTAAATCCCTCTAATTTTGCCCCCGAAATCATCCATTTCGCCCACAAAATCGCCCGATCTAGTTTTCCCGACCCCAGGGGTACTTCTGCCCTCCAAAACCGGTACTACCACTGAGCTCCAAGACCGGTACTACCGCCCCACAAAGCGGTACTACCGCCCTTCCCAGTTTCAGCTACGACTGTTTGACGGTTTTCCCCATAACTTCCACATCCGGAGTCCGATTTTCGCGTTCTTTAGCTCGTTGAGAAGCTATTGACATCCCACATCCACCTAGATAGGTTCCAACATCAATAGACAACATAAAATTTTCCGAACTTTGGCATATTTGCCTAGGGCTTTCACCACATCATCCGCTATTCCACCACCGCATTCCGCTACCACCATTTGTTTTGGTCTTTGAGAATTTTAGTTGTGGTTCCCGTGTCGTATTGTGTTTCGGCTATATAGGTATGGTACGACATCAACATCACCACCGCTCATCTTCGCAAAGGACTCGTCATCGCAAAGGATGGTAACCTCGACGACATATTTGTAATTTCCATGCCATTTGCATTGATAACCACATAGCCTTACTTTGCGTTGCTTACCCATCGAGACTAGCCTTTGAGTATTGCCGGCAACGTGACTTGTGCACATTAGTGATCATACTCCATAGCATACATACCATATCATAGTGGTGCATATCTTGGTATCATCCTTTGTGTCACAAAGTTGTCATCGCATACACAATTGCTATCTTGGTTTGTGAAGTTATGCATGAGAAAAGAGCTCAAAAGAGAAAGAGCCAAACAAGATTTTAAGCAAGAAGGAAAGATAAGAAAAGAGCTTATAAGCAAGAACCATAGTATCATACTACATTAAGATTGTCATATCCGATCATCTTGGATCATACCACCGGTATACCATACATATAGCATACTTGGGATAGGAGTCGTTGCATTTTTGCTTAGTAGGTTCTGCACAAGTTTCGTATCCGCCTATTGTGCAATCGTGCTAGCGTCTCTCTAGTGTTGTGCAACAAGAGCATTTTCGTGGTTTCCACATTTTGGCTCATTCCTTGGTTGCACGACCCCACTTATCTATTTGTGTCTGTGTTTCCGTGTACCTTATCTTGCTATTGGTCTACTTGTTGCATTTGCAAATTTGTGAATCTTTTCCAACATTATTGAGGCTCACTAACAATTTCATAAAATTTTGTGCCACCATCCTAACCGAGCTCCACCATAAGCTTTTACTTGTGTAGGTGTGAGAACCGACAAGAATTGGTACCAATTGTGTTATTTCCTTGTTACGCAATTGAGTTATCATTGATCCATCTTCAACATCGGTCAAGGTACATTTGGTATAAGTTCTTCTCTTTCTCCCACTCACATATTTTTGTTTTGGAATGATGGATAGGCCAAGTTCTTCTACAAACCCACTCTTCATCGAGCAAGATGATGACATGACATCCTATGTCACCAAGAGCCACCTCTTCGGTGCATAAAAAACTTTGCAGCAAGAACAACAAGCAGTGAGCGACCGCATTGACAATCTCGCCACCGACTTGCGACGCTCCAAGCAACGAACAAGAGACTACTTCAAAAACAAGCTCGATGCTCACAAACAAGAGAACGACGCAATAATGGATGAGATCTGTGCTTTGTTGGTGAACCGACATACTTCCACTTCTTCCTACTCAAGACGGAGCCGCTCGATTCGACACACCGACGACACCTTCTCCGGCTGAAGTACACCGACATTGAACACTCTACTTCGAGCCGTGCGTCAAGACCGTCAAGCATCTCGCAACCCTCTACACGGCAATCATCCACAAGAGCAAGTCGACGAGCAAGCACATCGAACTCGTCAACACCAAGTTCCTCTTGCATAAGCTCAAGAACGTCACCGTCAATGTCACCAAGAAGAAGAGCGAGCGCGACAACATCAAGACGAACAAGATGCCGAAGCTCAATGTCTTCAACAACAACAACGTGAAGAACAAGCTCTTGAGGCGCAACGTGCCCTTCAAGAATCAAGTCAAGCGCTTGCCAAATGCAACCGAGATAGGCACAATCAAGAGGAAGCACTTCGCGAAGAAATTCAAGAGCGGAATTACCAACCAAGAGTGCAACATCAAGTTCCTCAAGCTCCTCCACAAGCTCGACTAGCTCCTCAACAACCTCAAGTTCAACAAGAGCAAGATGACTTTGGAGAACCTCCACACCAAGAGCAACATGAGGTTGATTAGCCTCCACGTCAAGGGCGTCATCATCACCCTCGACCCCAACACAATGAAGAGCAACACTACGGCAAGCTAAAGTTCACCATGCCCAAGTTCAATGGAAGCAATGATCCCGAAGAGTACCTATCATGGGCATTGAAGCTCTGTCGGCGTTCTGGGAACGGGGGTCCCCAGACTTGCCTGCCTGCAGCCCACAACATGGCTCCACCAGTGGCCCAGTATGCCCCGTCTTCGTCAACCAACACAAAAGACCCTCGCGAGGCATACGGCACAAGGCCTCCTCAGGAGCGGGCTCACCAGGCAGGCTCGCGAGGGAGGCGGAGAGATCAAGGCACGGGGTACCTCGTGAGGTTCCCATGATGCAAGCCATGACGACCAAGGCCAGACGGGCGCCAGGTGGGTGCCAGCGCGCAGTGTCATTCTTTCCCCTATGGTGCTAAGGGGGCAAGCGTAGGCGCGTAGTATCAAGGCATCAGGCAAAGGTTTCCATATAGGTGCAACAAGACCAAGACCAGCAGGACGGCGGAACGGAGGTCATTGATACGTCTCCAATGTATCTATAATTTTTTATTGTTCCATGCTATTATATTACCCCTTTTGGATGTATATGGGCTTTATTTCACACATTTATATCATTTTTGGGACTAACCTACTAACCGGAGGCCCAGCCCGTATTGCTGTTTTTTTGCCTATTTCAGTATTTTGAAGAAAACAAATATCAAACAGAGTCCAAACGGAATGAAACCTTCAGGAGCGTGATTTTTGGAACGAACGTGATCCAGAGGACTTGGAGTGCAAGTCAAGAAGCAGCCGAGGCCTCCACGAGATAGGAGGGTGCGCCCCCCAATAGGGCGCGCCCCCTGTCTCGTGGGCCCCTCGGGCGTCCACCGACGTACTTTGTCACGCCCAATATGCGACCCTATCCAAAAGGAACTCGAAGGTCCCACTAAGGATAGACCCGCATATTGAAACACTTTGCAAGGTGGATATCATTACATCAACATTACATAATAGATGGGGATACATACAAATGGCATACAATGCCACACGAATACAACATCATCTTACTTAAGTGCACCATCCAACTACGGATGAAACACAAACAGAAACTCAAACGACATCCACCCTGCTAGCCTAGGCTGCCGACATGGAACATATCCCCTGATCGAAGAAGAAGCAGAAGAAGAACTCCAAAACAATTAACATCACTCTCGCGTCAAGATCATCGCATAACCTGTACCTGCAACTGTTGTTGTAGTAATCTGTGAGCCACGAGGACTCAGCAATCCCATTACCATGGGTATCAACACTAGCAAAGCTTAAAGGGAAAGGAAGGGGGTAAAGTGGTGAGGTTGCAGCAGCGGCTAAGCAAGATATGGTGGCTAACATACGCAAATAAGAGCGAGAAGAGAGCAAGCGGAACGGCCGTGAAGCTAGCAATGATCAAGAGGTGATCCTGAACTCCTACTTACGTCAAACATAACCCAAAACCGTGTTCACTTCCCGGACTCCGCCGAAAAGAGACCATCACGGCTACACACGCGGTTGATGCATTTTAATTCGGATCAGGTGTCAAGTTATCTACAACCGGACATTAACAAATTCCCATCTGCCACATAACCACGGGCACGGCTCTCGAAAGTTTATACCCTGCAGGGGTGTCCCAACTTAGCCCATGATAAGCTCTCGCGATGAACGAAGGATATTCCTTCTCCCAGGAAGACCCGATCAGTCTCGGAATCCCGGTTTACAAGACATTTCGACAATGGTAAAACAAGACCAGCAAAGCCGCCCGATGCGCCGACAATCCCGATAGGAGCTGCACATATCTCGTTCTCAGGGCAACACCGGATAGGTCAGCCTATGAGTAAAACCAGACCTCGAGTTGCCCCGAGGTGGCCCCGCAGTCTGCCCGGTTCAGACCAGCACTTAGACAAGCACTGGCCCGGGGGGGCTAAAATAAAGATGACCCTCGGGTTGGCCGACCCAAGGGAAAGGTATAGGTAGTGGTGAGGCAAATGGTAAAACCAAGGTTGGGCCTTGCTGGACAAGTTTTATTCAAAGCGAACTATCAAGGGGGTCCCATAAATCACCCGACCGCGTTAGGAACACAAAATCCGGGAACATAACACCGGTATGACGGAAACTAGGGCGGCAAGAGTGGAACAAAACACCAGGCATAAGGCCGAGCCTTCCACCCTTTACCAAGTATATAGATGCATTAATTAAATAAGAGATATTGTGATATCCCAACATAAACCTGTCCACCATGGAGCAATCTTCAACTTCACCTGCAACTAACAACGCTATAAGAGGGGATGAGCAAAGCGGTAACATAGCCAAACAACGGTTTGCAAGGAAGGGTGTCAAAGGTTAGAGGTTCATGGCAATTTGGGAGGCTTGAAGAGCAAGTGATAGGTAACGCAGCAAAGCGATAGAATGAAGCAACTAGCATAGCAATGATAGTAGTGAGATCCAGGGTAGCGGTCATCTTGCCTGAAATCCCGCAAGGAAGATGAACGAGTCCATGAAGTAGACGAACCAACGTAGTCGAATGAATCCTCACAATCGCAACATTACCGGAACTAAGAAGCAACACCGGAAAGAAACAAACAACATGGTAAATGCACAAGCATAAACATGGCATGATGCACAAACAAGTATGATGCATGATCGGTTTAATGAGGCATGGCATGGCAAAGTGCAACAAACAACACTACAAATTAAGTGGAGCCCAATATGCAACAAGTTGCATATTGACGGAACACCACATCAATTATTTAGTTCTCTCTTGTTGATGCACCCAACAATATTAAATGTTGTTAAACATGGCAAGGGGTGAAGCATAAGAAAACTACCTATCTAGGCTAGTTTAAATGAGGCCGAAACAACAAACAACAATTCCGGAAAATCCCCATGTGCATATTTTAGATTGGGTACTGTTCTGCCCTAAAACATATTTTATTATTGTTAAAAAGGAAAATAAAGTGCACCATATTAAACTAGGCATTTTTCCACCCCATTTACATATAAAGTTTATTTAAAACCAAGCTACGGTTATTTAGTTATGAAATAAATCATTTTAACATGGAATTTGAGCAAAATTAAGCAAACAACATGTTAAACATATTTAACATGGATGAAAGCAGCAGATTATGAAAGTGCATGAAAAACTGAGCAAGTTACATATATGACATGTTTAAATCCGATGCACGGTTATTTAGTTGTGAGTGATTTAAAATCATGGCATTTTCTGTAATTATTAATGCACTGGTTTAAATCGCAAAATCGTCCAGGGAAAAACATGAGATGGGCCGAATCTGATAGCCCAACGGAAGGGAAAGGAGGTGCTGGGGGGTTTCTCACCATGGGCTTGGCCCATCTGCAGAGGAGGCCAGCTTGGGATGCTGGGCCTCGCGCGACGGAGGGGAGCAGCTGGGCCTGGGCGCGGTCAACGCACGCAGGCGATGCGCGGTCGTGGCTCGAGGCGGGGTGTCGACCTCCTGCTCAAAGCGGAAGCAGAAGCAGAGGAGGAGGCGGCCGGACTTGGCGCGGCGGCTCGACGCAGGGGACTTGGCGCGGCGATGGGGATCCGGCAGATCTAGTCGAGGACGTGGCCGGAGGCGGGCGGGGAGCTGAGGCCATGGCGGTGGCGTCCTGGTTCAGAGAGAGAGATGTGAGAGGAGGGAGCAGAAGGGAGAGATGGAGGGCAGGGGCACCACAACCTGGTGGTGCTCGCCGGAAGAGATGTAGATGACGGGGACGCCGGGGATCCGGTTCAGGGCGGCGGGGTCCCGTTCCTCGCCTGATCGAAGCAGATGCAGCGGGGAGACGCGAGGTGAGGCCGCCGCCTTGGCGCAGAGGAGGCACGCGGCTGTATCTGTAGGGAATCGGCGGGTCGGCGAGGAGGAGGGAGATGGCAACTCGATCTGCTCGCGGACGAGCTCCGGCTCGGGATGCTCCTGCGAGGCCGCAACGTCGGGGAAGAGGAGGCGGGACGGCCTGGTTGTTGCCGCTGCTTGCCGGCGGCATGCTGGAGAGGAGCTCCGGCGAGGTGGTGCAGGGGACCGGGGCGCAGGTGAGGGAGCGGCTTGGTGGTGGAGCTGCTGGTCTCAGGCGCGGTCGAGGTGGCTGGGGAACGAACAGGGAGGGAGGAGCTGGAGAGTGATGGTTGGCTGGTGGCTGAAATCGAGGAGAAGGGGATCCCGAGGAAGATGCGGGAGAGTGGCGGCGCTTCAATGGGACGGATAGGACAGCCCCCCTAGGTTTTAGGGTTATATAGCAAGTGGATTTTTCTGGGTAGGGGTATTCGGTCCCTCCGATTAAATCGGACGTTTCCGGATAAATAGGCTAAGGAGACCAAACAAAGAAAACGGATATATTTTATAGATGTTTGGGGATGATCCGGATCCATCGGTAACGACAGACCGGTTCGGGTTCGGGTAAGTTTCGGACACGCACACGAGGGTGCTGCGAGCTGGCAAGAAAGGTTAGGTGGTCACGGTCAAGAGGGAAGCGAAAACTCGATTGGCCTCGGAACGATCAACGAAAGCAAGGGGGGACGCGGCAACTAAGAACGAGTGCAAGCTTTATGAAAACATGCAGATGCAATGCGCATGATGCTATGAGATGAGATGCATGACATGAACAAAATGGAAAACAAAAGACAAAACCCAACCACGAAGGAAATATCATATCGCATCTCCGGAAAAGGCAAGAGTTGGAGTTACGAATATGGAAAGTTGTATCCGGGGCGTTACAACACTCCACCACTACGAGAGGATCTCGTCCCAAGATCTAGGACAGCACCGGAGAGAAACGGAAGAGGAAGAGGTAAAACAAAGTTGCTTCTTTGACAAAAGAGTGAAACCATGAACCTTGAGAGGTTGAGCAATTTAAAAGAAAGAGTACAACAAAGATGAATGGGATTGCAAACAATCCGGTAGAAAAGAGGAACAAGGAACATTACGAGAACTTGAAGGTTGCAAAGACATGAATCAAGAGTTTAATGGATAAGATAGAATTCGAAACCACTCCGGTTAAAACAAGATGAGAGAGGAAGAATTCGGGCAGCACTCCGGTTGAACATGAAAGGAATAGAACATGAACTTGACAAGATGAGAGGATACTTGATGAAATCAACAACACACTACCTCCGGAACTATTGAAAGAATGGCACAAGGGGTAAGGAAGATTTTAGACAGCACTCAGGTTGAAAAGAGAGGCAAAACTTGATAAGATGAAAGAACTTGAATGAGAACACAACACTGGTTAAATGGATGAGCAAGAAAATAACTTGATCTTGACAAAACGAGGTGATGGGTGAATAGAGCAACATCACAATTCCTCCGGAATGAAAGAATAGAAGCTAGATTGTTGGGACAAAGGGACGGAGAAGAAAATGACAACTTTTGCCACAAATGATCTTGGAAAGCACCCTTCCAAGAAGGTTTGAACGGAGTTGTTGCAAAATCAACAACTGAAGCACAAGCTTGTTGTGGGCTTATGGCAAACATCTCAAAATTATGAGGTGATAACTGGCCACTAACGGGAACAATTGCTTGCTTGAGATCAATGAAGAGATGAAAACTGCTTTCGCCGAGAGGATAGGAGAAAAGTTGGATCATTGATAAGCACCACAATAGCAACATTCCCAATGGAAGGATTTAGGTGAAATATATCCCAAGATATCTACAACAAAGAGTTTGATGGATTTAAAATACCTCATTCATGACAACATATGAATCATGAAGCACGAAAGGGAATTGTCAAGAATGACATATCACCATCTCAAAAGATAAGGCAGGAAGAATTTCACTTTGGAATGCAAGATGAAGAATACTTGAGCTCCTCAAAACAAAACATGTGTTGAGCACCATGTTTATTTTAGAGTATAACTTGGCGGGTCATAACTTCAAGAGAAATCTTGAAGAACAATTGAAGAATGAAAAGAATCCTTGACGGATCACCATGTTGAGCCTCCATGAAGAACTCCGGTAATAAAAGGATGATAGAAAGAAAGAGAAGTTGAAAACACAAGGTGAAGCCTTGCGATGATTTAGATGGAGCTACAAAATGAGTAAACTTTGAACTTCGGACAAGAAAGATGAATAACTTGGAACCGAGAATTGATATCATGAACGAACTCCGAAGAAGGAATTAATCACTTGGATGAAACAAGAATAAGAATTATGTTATGCGTATCCTTCACCAATTTAAATTGATGACAAGCAACGGGTTTGGCATACCACTTATTCTTCTTGAGGGATTAAGGATAGAGATAGCGCAAACTTGAGAAGGTATTGATGGAACCACCGGTGGGATTTGGAAACAACGAATATTTGATATGATAACGAAGGAAGTGAATTCTTGAACGAACCACCATAAGAACTGAAAATGAAAGTAGCAAAGGCAAAATTCACCGGAAAGAATTTGAAAACGACTGAAGATACTTGAAGGGATTTAGATACATGAGAACGAAGAGATCATGAACTGATTAGAGGTTATTTGAACGATGCACCGGAAGAATTCGAGAACGAGAGCTGAACGCTAAGAATTAATAATTCTGAGATGATTGGCTCCGGAGAATGAAACTGAAAAGACTCCTGAATTACTCCGGATGGTGAAACGAATTCTCACAATCAAAAACAATTATGAGAGGATGGCATCAAACTTGAACTATGCATCTTTGGAAGAAAGGGTAAGGATTTAAGAGGAACTCTTCTTCGGTCTTCAAAATCCGAGAAATGACGACAAGAAACACCACCATGGATTGTTGAGATACTCCGGGAGAATGAAAAACAAAGAGGTTGAGCCAACAATGAAAATGATTCGAAATTGATCTTGGAAAACATCTGACTGATGAAATTCATTCTTACATCAAACTTCGAAAAGAATTTGGGAATGGCTCCGGGAAAATTATTAGAGTCAGGTAAGATCCTGGGAAAAGACCTGTGGGTTAGGGCCCACTCAAAAGAGAACATCGTTGAACGATTTTGAATAAAGATTGCACCGATTGAATTAAATGACTTGAATGAGATAATAATCTCCAAATAGCTTGAACAGATTAAGAATGGAAAGCATGAATCTTCTGAGATATCTTGATCACTCCAGGACAAATCGATAGGAAGAAGTGAATGATTAAGAGGTGCATCAGCATGAGAAAGAATTTGACACGAGGAAAGGAATACGATCAACACTGAAAGCTTGAATTGGATTCACCGGAGAAGAAAAAATAACGAAGGATGATGAACTTGAAGCTCGTGAGCATCTTCACGAGGGATCACCGGATCAGAATATTGATTGAAAAGAGTGAAGTGACTTCACATGAATAAATGGATACTTGATTAAAATAAATGAGTCCTTGAAGAAAAGGGTGGGAGGGTGGGGAAAAACAAAGACAACTTGGGATGAACGAAACAAACACCGTTGAGAAAACTTAGAATTGATCTTGCGGATGGGGAGAATGATGGGATCATCTCGAAGAGAAGCAAACCAGTTGGAAAGAATTAACATGACAACCTCAATGATCAAAAAGGATTAGTATTCACATAGCAATATGAGAACACCATTTAGGAAAGGTATGGATTCAACATTTGACTTCGAAGCAACTCGAATACCACAAATAAAACAAAACAAAGAATTTGGCTTGCAGAATAAGCCGGAACAAATACATATGATAGAGATTTACCCAATATCATATCATGCATCTGTCGGAAAGATATTCTAGGATCTACTTGAATTCCCACCTATAAACTCCCGAAACTTTCTAGTTATGCAATCTGGTGTTGGGCATACAGGGGAAGCAATATATATCACCCAAACTAACAATCCCTACATCAGCTGTATCCATCCGTCAAAACATAACCAAGAAAACTCCGGAAATCGTGTACCTCAACCTTCGAAAAGCATCCGTTATACGAGTTATGGCAATACTCCCGAACTCCCTAGTACTGGGTGGCGTCGAGGTTATCTCACCAACAACTGCATAAAAGAGATTTTCGATGTCGGCAAAACTCAGGTATTCCAGAACTGCAACGATAAAATTATGACGACAACACCTCGGAGCTCAACTCCCCGGGACACTGCCACAACCCGTAAATGTCAGGAGGCACCAAGAACAATGTTCTCGTCATAAGAATATCGGAACGATCCCAAGATACCCGTGTGATCCTAAATTTTTTTTAGTGAAATTTGAGGAGAGGAAAGACAAAACATCTACGTCAGGAGTCCTCACCAGAGCGACAAAGGGGGCTGAGGAGTAAAAAGAATCCTACTCTCCGATATATATAATCCTAAGACTCAAAATAGTTTTCTTCTAGACTCAACAACGGCCAACAATCAAGGGGGCTCCTATGGTCGGTCAAGGCTCTGATACCAACTTGTCACGCCCAATATGCGACCCTATCCAAAAGGAACTCGAAGGTCTCACTAAGGATAGACCCGCATATTAAACGCTTTGCAAGGTGGATATCATTACATCAACATTACATAATAGATGGGGATACATAGAAAAGGCATACAATGCCACACGAATACAACATCATCTTACTTAAGAGCACCATCCGACTACGGATGAAACACAAACAGAAACTCAAACGACATCCACCCTGCTAGCCAGGCTACCGACCTGGAACCTATCCCCTGATCAAAGAAGAAGCAGAAGAAGAACTCCAAAACAAGTAACATCGCTCTCGCGTCAAGATCATCGCATAACCTGTACCTGCAACTGTTGTTGTAGTAATCTGTGAGCCACGAGGACTCAGCAATCCCATTACCATGGGTATCAAGACTAGCAAAGCTTAAAGGGAAAGGAAGGGGGTAAAGTGGTGAGGTTGCAGCAGCGGCTAAGCAAGATATGGTGGCTAACATATGCAAATAAGAGCGAGAAGAGAGCAAGCGGAACGGTCGTGAAGCTAGCAATGATCAAGAGGTGATCCTGAACTCCTACTTCCGTCAAACATAACCCAAAACCGTGTTCACTTCCCGGACTCCACCGAAAAGAGACCATCACGGCTACACACGCGGTTGATGCATTTTAATTCGGATCAGGTGTCAAGTTATCTACAACCGGACATTAACAAATTCCCATCTACCACATAACCGCGGGCACGTCTCTCGAAAGTTTATACCCTGCAGGGGTGTCCCAACTTAGCCCATGATAAGCTCTCGCGATCAACGAAGGATATTCCTTCTCCCAGGAAGACCCGATCAGTCTCGGAATCCCGGTTTACAAGACATTTCGACAATGGTAAAACAAGACTAGCAAAGCCGCTCGATGCGCCGACAATCCCGATAGGAGCTGCACATATCTCGTTCTCAGGGCAACACCGGATAGGTCAGCCTATGAGTAAAACCAGACCTCGAGTTGCCCCGAGGTGGCCCCGCAGTCTGCCCGGTTCAGACCAGCACTTAGACAAGCACTGGCCCGGGGGGGCTAAAATAAAGATGACCCTCGGGTTGGCCGACCCAAGGGAAAGGTATAGGTGGTGGTGAGGCAAATGGTAAAAGCAAGGCTGGGCCTTGCTGGACAAGTTTTATTTAAAGCGAACTGTCAAGGGGGTCCCATAAATCACCCGACCGCGTTAGGAACGCAAAATCCGGGAACATAACACCGGTATGACGGAAACTAGGGCGGCAAGAGTGGAACAAAACACCAGGCATAAGGCCGAGCCTTCCACCCTTTACCAAGTATATAGATGCATTAATTAAATAAGAGATATTATGATATCCCAACATAACCCTGTCCACCATGGAGCAATCTTCAACTTCACCTGCAACTAACAATGCTATCAGAGGGGCTGAGCAAAGCGGTAACATAGCCAAACAACGGTTTGCTAGGAAGGGTGTCAAAGGTTAGAGGTTCATGGCAATTTGGGAGGCTTGAAGAGCAAGTGATAGGTAACGCAGCAAAGCGATAGAACGAAGCAACTAGCACAGCAATGATAGTAGTGAGATCCAGGGTAGCAGTCATCTTGCCTGAAATCCCGCAAGGAAGAAGAATGAGTCCATGAAGTAGACGAACCAACGTAGTCGAATGAATCCTCACAATCGCAACATTACCGGAACTAAGAAGCAACACCGAAAAGAAACAAACAACATGGTAAACGCACAAGCATAAACATGGCATGATGCACAAACAAGTATGACGCATGATCGGTTTAATGAGGCATGGCATGGCATGGCAAAGTGCAACAAACAACACTACAAATTAAGTGGAGCTCAATATGCAACAAGTTGCATATTGACGGAACACCACATCAATTATTTAGTTCTCTCTTGTTTATGCACCCAACAATATTAAATGTTGTTAAACATGGCAAGGGGTGAAGCATAAGAAAACTATCTATCTAGGCAAGTTTAAATGAGGCCGGAACAACAAACAACAATTCCGGAAAATCCCCATGTGCATATTTTAGATTCGGTACTGTTCTACCCTAAAACATATTTTATTATTGTTAAACAAAAAATAAAGTGCACCATGTTAAACTAGGCATTTTTCCACCCCATTTACATATAAAGTTTATTTAAAACCAAGCTACAGTTATTTAGTTATGAAATAAATCATTTTAACATGGAATTTGAGCAAAATTAAGCAAACAACATGTTAAACATATTTAACATGGATGAAAGCAGCAGATTATGAAAGTGCATGAAAAACTGAGCATGCTACATATATGACATGTTTCAATCCGATGCACGGTTATTTAGTTGTGAGTGATTTAAAATCATGGCATTTTCTGTAATTATTAATGCACTGGTTTAAATCGCAAAATCGTCCAGGGAAAAAACATGAGATGGGCCGAATCTGATAGCCCAACGGAAGGGAAAGGAGGCGCTGGGGGTTTTCTCACCTTGGGCTTGGCCCATCTGTAGAGGAGGCCAGCTTGGGATGCTGGGCCTCGCGCGACGGAGGGGAGCAGCTGGGCCTGGGCGCGGTCAACGCACGCAGGCGACGCGCGGTCGTGGCTCGAGGTGGGGTGTCGACCTCCTGCTCAAAGCGGAAGCAGAAGCAGAGGAGGAGGCGGCCGGACTTGGCGCGGCGGCTCGACGCAGCGGACTTGGCGCGGCGATGGGGATCCGGTGGATCTAGTCGAGGACGTGGCCGGAGGAGGGCGGGGAGCTGAGGCCATGGCGGCGGTGTCCTGGTTCAGAGAGAGAGATGTGAGAGGAGGGAGCAGAAGGGAGAGATGGAGGGCAGCGGCACCACAACCTGGTGGTGCTCGCCAGAATATATGCCGACGACGGGGACGCCAGGGATCCGTTTCAGGGCGGCGGGGTCCCGTTCTTCGCCGGATCTAAGCGGATGCAGCGGGGAGACGCGAGGTGAGGCCGTGGCCTTGGCGCAGAGGAGGCACGCGGCTGTATCTGTAGGGAATCGGCGGGTCGGCGAGGAGGAGGGAGATGGCAACTCGATCTGCTCGCGGACAAGCTCTGGCTCGAGATGCTCCTGCGAGGCCGCAACGTCGGGGAAGAGGAGGCGGGACGGCTTGGTTGCTGCTGCTGCTTGCGGGCGGCATGCTGGAGAGGAGCTCCGGCGAGGTCGTGCAGGGGATCGGGGCGCAGGCGAGGGAGCGGCTTGGTGGTGGAGCTGCTGGTCTCAGGCGCGGTCGAGGTGGCTGGGGATCGAACAGGGAGGGAGGAGCTGGAGAGCGATGGTTGGCTGGTGGCTGAAGTCGAGGAGAAGGGGATCCCGAGGAGGATGCGGGAGAGTGGCGGCGCTGCGATGGGACGGATAGGACAGCCCCCCTAGGTTTTAGGGTTATATAGCAAGTGGATTTTTCTGGGTAGGGGTATTCGGTCCCTCCGATTAAATCAGACGTTTCCGGATAAATAGGCTAAGGAGACCAAACAAAGAAAATGGAGATATTTTATAGATGTTTGGGGATGATCCGGATCCATCGGTAACGACAGACCGGTTCGGGTTCGGGTAAGTTTCGGACACGCACACGAGGGTGCTGCGAGCTGGCAAGAAAGGTTAGGTGGTCACGGTCAAGAGGGAAGCGAAAACTCGGTTGTCCTCGGAATGATCAACGAAAGCAAGGGGGGACGCGGCAACTAAGAACGAGTGCAAGCTTTATGAAAACATGCAGATGCAATGCGCATGATGCTATGAGATGAGATGCATGACATGAACAAAATGCAAAACAAAAGACAAAACCCAACCACGAAGGAAATATCATATCGCATCTCCGGAAAAGGCAAGAGTTGGAGTTATGAATATGGAAAGTTGTATCCGGGGCGTTACAACACTCCACCTCTATGAGAGGATCTCGTCCCGAGATCTAGGACAGCACCGGAGAGAAACGGAAGAGGAAGAGGTAAAACAAATTTGCTTCTTTGACAAAAGAGTGAAACCATGAACCTTGAGAGGTTGAGCAATTTAAAAGAAAGAGTACAACAGAGATGAACGGGATTGCAAACAATCCGGTAGAAAAGAGGAACAAGGAACATTACGAGAACTTGAAGGTTGCAGAGACATGAATCAAGAGTTTAATGGATAAGATAGAATTCGAAACCACTCCGGTTAAAACAAGATGAGAGAGGAAGAATTCGGGCAGCACTCCGGTTGAACATGAAAGGAATAGAACTTGAACTTGACATGATGAGAGGATACTTGATGAAATGAACAACACACTACCTCCGGAACTATTGAAAGAATGGCACAAGGGGTAAGAAAGATTTCAGACAGCACTCAGGTTGAAAAGAGAGGCAAAACTTGATAAGATGAAAGAACTTGAATGAGAACACAACACTTCGGTTAAATGGATGAGCAAGAAAATAACTTGATCTTGACAAAACGAGGTGATGGGTGAATAGAGCAACATCACAATGCCTCCGGAACGAAAGAATAGAAGCTAGATTGTTGGAACAAAGGGACAGAGAAGAAAATGACAACTTTTGCCACAAATGATCTTGGAAAGCACCCTTCCAAGAAGGTTTGAACGGAGTTGTTGCAAAATCAACAACGAAAATCACAAGCTTGTTGTATCTTTACTTTTTGCTTCCAATCTACTTCTATTTGCATCTTTACTTTTTGCATCTATATTATAAAATACAGAAAATATATTTATCTTATCCTACTATCTTTATTAGATCTCACTTTCGCAAGTGGCCGTGAAGGGATTGACAACCCCTTCATTGCATTGGTTGCGAGTTCTTTGTTTGTTTGTGTAGGTGCGTGGGACTTTTGAGGAGCCTCCTACTGGATTGATACCTTGGTTCTCAAAAACTGAGGGAAATACTTACACTACTATTGCTGCATCACCCTTTCCTCGTCAAGGAAAACCAATGCAAGCTCTAGACGTAGCAAGAAGGATTTCTGGCGCCGTTGCCGGGGAGGTCTTCGCTCAACTCAAGACATACCAAGTACCCATCACAAACTCATCTCCCTCACATTTACATTATTTGCCATTTTCCTCTCGTTTTCCTCTCCCCCACTTCACCCTTGCCGTTTTATTCGCCCTCTCTTTCCCAATCTCCTCCTCTCTTTCGCTTGCCTGTTGTTTGCTCGTCGTTATGTCTAGTTCCTTGTCCGCTCCTATGTCTCCCGAGTTTGAAGTTCTTCACTTCAAGCAAAGGCAAGGAGAACACTTAAAAGATGCTTGGCATAGGATGATGGAATCTTGTCGCAAGTGCACCCTAGAGGTGAACTTTAGAATTCTTCTTCGCAATTTTTATGTTGGGTTAAATATAACGCATAGACAACTCTTGGATTGCATTGCCAAGGGAAATTTTATCGAAATTGATCCTAGTATTGCTCATGAAATTATAGAGGGAATAGTGGGAACACTACCTCAAAAGGGAGGATCACATCCTACCCAATAAGAAACACAAGTGTTTGGAAAGATTTGCAAAGTAACAATTTTTTTACAAAAGTCTCTTGAGCCTCTTAAAAGTGTTAGCGGAAATCTTCACCGCATGAATATGTTGATTACTCTTTGCAATAAGCGGTTGGATTCTTTAGATCTAAAAATTTCCGAGTATGAAGGGAAACATAAAGAACCTCCCGGATTCGAGCATGACTCCGCTAAAAACTGAAAATTAAGGATTGCACTTCTTAGATTTATCTTCGCTTTTATGCCTAGCTAGGGGCGTTAAACGATAGCGCTAGTTGGGAGGCAAACCAATTTTCTTTATGTTTTTTGTTTTTGCTCCTGTTTAGTAATAAATCTTGCATTTAACTTCTGTTTAGATGTCTTTTTATCTTTTAATTAGTGTTTGTGCCAAGTAGAACGTATAGGATAACCTATGATGATAGTTGATTTGATTCTGCTAAAAAACAGAAACTTTGCGCGCACGAATTTAGTTTTGTTAAATCACAGAAACGTGCTTTTGCGTTGATTCTTTTTGCTGCTGATCTAAAAGCAAATTTTCCAGGATTTCCTATTTTTTTAGGATTTTTAGAGTTCCAGAAGTTTGCGTTAGTTATAGATTGCTACAGACTGTTCTATTTTTGATAGATTCTGTTTTTCGTGTGTTGTTTGCTTATTTCGATGCATCTATGGCTAGTAAAATAGTTCATAAACCATAAAGAAGTTGGAGTACAGTAGGTTTAACACCAAAATAAATAAATAATGAGTTCATTATAGTATCTTATGTGGTGGTTTTCTTTTCTTTCACTAGCGGAGCTTATAGGATTTCCTGTTGAATTTTGTGTTGTGAAGTTGTCAAGTTTTGGGTAAAGCTTTTATGGACTGGAATAAGGAGTGGCAAGAGCCTAAGATTGGGGATGCCCAAGGAACCCCAAGATATTCAAGGATAGCCAAAATCCTAAGCTTGGGGATGCCCCAGGAAGGCATCCCCTCTTTCGTCTTCGTTCATTGGTAACTTTACTTGGAGCTATATTTTTATTCGCCACATGATATGTGTTTTGCTTGGAGCGTCGTGTATTATATTAGTCTTTGCTTTTTAGTTTACCACAGTCATCCTTGCTGTACACACCTTTTGAGAGAAGCCTATTTGATTAGAATTTGCTAGAATACTCTATGTGCTTCACTTATATCTTTTGAGCTTGATAGTTTTTGCTCTAGTGCTTCACTTATATCTTTTAGAGCACGGTGGTGACTTAATTTTGAAGAAATTGCTAGTCTCTCACTCTTCACTTATATCTTTTTGAGATTCTTTTAGAACAGCATGGTATTTGCTATGGTTATAAAATTGGTCCTAGAATGGTAGGCATCCAAGTTGGGTATAATAAAAACTATCATAGGAAGTGAATTGGATGCTATGATCAATTTGATACTTGATAATTGTTTTGAGATATGGAGGTAGTGATATTAAAGTCATGCTAGTTGGGTGATTATGAATTTAAAGAATGCTTGTGTCGAAGTTAGCAAGTCCCGTAGCATGCACGTATGGTTAAAGTTGTGTAACAAATTTGAAACATGAAGTGTACCTGGCTTGTGCATCCTTGTGAGTGGCGGTCGGGGACGAGCGATGGTCTTTTCCTACCAATCTATCCCCCTAGGACCATGCGCATAGTACTTGATTTTTGATGACTTCTAAATTTTTGCAATAAGTATATGAGTTCTTTTGACTAATGTTGAGTCCATGGATTATACACACTTTTACCTTTCCGCCTTTGCTAGCCTCTTTGGTACCGTGCATTGCCCTTTCTCACCTTGAGAGTTGGCGCAAACTTCGCCGGTGCATCCAAACCCCGTGATATGATACACTCTATCACACATAAACCTCCTTATATCTTCCTCAAAATAGCCACCATAGCTACCTATTATGGCATTTCCATAGCCATTCCGAGATATATTGCCATGCAACTTTCCACCGTTCCGTTTATCATCATCATGACATACTTTACTTTTGTCATATTGCCATCGCATGATCATGTAGTTGACATCGTATTTGTGGCAAAGCCACCATGCATTATTTTTCATACATGTCACTCTTGATTCATTCCACCATCCCGGTACACCGCCGGAGACATTCATATAGAGTCCTATCTTGTTCTAGTTTCGAGTTGTAATTCATATGTTGTAATCAATGGAAGTGTGATGATCATCATTATTAGAGCATTGCCCAAAAAGAAAAAAAGGAAGGCCAAAAAAAAGAAAGGCCCAAAAGAAAAGAAAAAAAAAGAAAAGGAAAATAAATAAAAAGGGCAATGTTACTATCTCTTTTACCACACTTGTGCTTCAAAGTAGCACCTTGTTCTTCATGTAGTGAGTCTCATATATTGTGCTTCCAAGTAGCACCTTGTTTTTCATATAGTGTGTCTCATAAGTTGTCTTTTTCATACTAGTGGGAATTTTTCAATATAGAACTTGGCTTGTATATTCCTACGATGGGCTTCCTCAAATGCCCTAGGTCTTCGTGAGCAAGCAAGTTGGATGCACACCCACTAGTTTTCCTTTGTTGAGCATTCATTTATAGCTCAAGTCCATCTGTTGCATGGAAATCCCTACTCCTCATGTTGACATCAATTGATGGGCATCTCCATAGCCCGTTGATTGTCCTCGTCAATGTGAGACTTTCTCCTTTTTTGTCTTCTCCACACAATCCCCATCATCATATTCTATTCGAACCATAGTGCTATATCTATGGCTCACGTTCATGTATTGCGTGAAGGTTGAAAAAGTTTGAGATTACTTAAATATGAAACAATTGCTTGGCTTGTCATCGGTGGTATAGAAGTTGGGAACATCTTTGTGTGACGAAAATGAAGCATAGCCTAACTATATGATTTTGTAGGGATGAACTTTCTTTTGCCATGTTATTTTGAGAAGACATGATTACTTTGATTAGTATGCTTGAAGTGTTACTATTTGTTTTATCAATATGAACTTTTATTTTGAATCATTTGGATCTTAACATTCATGCCACAATAAAGAAAATTGCATTATGAATTATGATAGGTAGCATTCGACATCAAAAATTTCTTTTTTATCATTCACCTACTCGAGGACGAGCAGGAATTAAGCTTGGGGATGCTTGATACGTCTCCAACGTATCTACAATTTTTGATTGTTCCATGCTATTATATTACCCCTTTTGGATGTTTATGGGCTTTATTTTACACATTTATATCATTTTTGGGACTAACCTACTATCGGTGTACTAAAGTAGGGGTACCTTAGTATCCCGAACTTGTGCACGGCCAGTCGCAGCACCCTGCGGCAAGGCTTGCTGGGTGACCGCCAAGGCCCTCCGTTGGTTCCTTTGGATCCATTCAAGAACAAAGTGTTTAAGCCGGGAAGATCAAGGCCCCGGCAAGAGGAGCTTGCCGGGAAGGCCAACCAAGGCATTTCAAGGAACTTGCCGCGATGCACCGTGCGTCCCAGCAAGACCCGGCGAGCGACAAGCTTCCGGGCGAGACAAGACAACGGACGCGGCAAGGCGCTTGCCGCGGCAAAACTACCACTTCGCACTCGCGCTCCAGTGCATCCGCCAACGTGTCGCCTTGAGGCTTTTCCAGGCGCACGTGGCAAGAAGCTGTGCAGCTAGCGGTGCGAGGTGGCGAGCGGAGATGATGAGAAGGCCATCGTGGCAAGCGGTGGCACCCCTAACGGTCACTTTTCTGCACTGTTTGGGCGACGCGGACGGGCATTTAATGCCTTTGTCCCCTGCCGTCAGAGTTAGGTAGGATACACTGTACAAGTAGGTGTACCAACCACTCTTTTTACATTTTTGCCCCCACCTACATTGCCACCTGTCGGTGACCCCTTTAGCGTATAAAAGGAGGCCCATATGCAATGTAGAAGGGGTTGGACGCATTCGCAACCAGAGAACACTCACGCTCTCGAGCAAGAACATAATACAACCACAAAGCAGCAGTAGGAGTATTATCTCTCCGGAGAGCTCCGAAGCTGGGTAAAAACGGCTCGCGTCCCTCGCCTCGATCCGCTCTTCGTGCGATCTCCGCTCCCCGCCGGACCGAAAAGGGGCCCTGCCCCATAGGTGTTCGTTCCCACGACATCTTTGGCGCGCCAGGTAGGGGGCGTCGAGGTTGTGTGAACCTGATCCGGCGTTCACGCGGGCTACATCGTCATCTTCATCAACATGCCACCGAAGAAGAAGGCTTCGGAGGTGGCTGCTCCGTCCACGTCGATTCCATCGCCACCGGAGCAAACGGGTGGTGGAGTTGACGTCGGCGGAGGAACGGGCGCCGACGAGGGAGCTAACGCTGCTGCAAGGTCCAAGGACAAGGCTGCGCAAACCTCGGCGTCCGTGCATGCACCGCGCCCGTCTCAGGAGGCACGGGACCGACAGCGTCATGATACTCGCGGTACCATACGCTCGTTGGATCAAGGCCAAGCTGGTGGATCTCGGGATGCTCAAGGCCAGCATGCACGTCAACATGCTGGCACGAGCGCGGCACGGTCGCCTGGACGAGATGCTGCTCCTTCTAACACTGTTAGAAGTGCGAGCATATCTCGCTCCTCGCATCGTTCACCGCCGCCACCGAAGACTCCAGAAGAAGCGTTGGCCCGAGCCCAACTGCTCCTAGATTACCCTCCAGCGCCAGACAAGATCGACGATTGGAGGGCCACCATTCAGAGCCTCATCGGCTTCGCCAACGGAGACACTCCCCGGCAACCGAGCACATCAAAGCCGCGGCAAGACGCCCAGGCGCAAGCCGGTGGCGACAAGACCGGTGGGGGTGCAACCACCGTGCACTCCCCACCCCGAAGGCCAAGATCGCGGACTCGCCGGGTCAACCTCGACAGTGACTCCACCGCATCGTCTGACCCTCGAGCTCGTCGCGACCAGCGCCAAGTTCTTCAAGAACGGCAACAAGAAGATGCTCGTACCCGCATCGAGCGTCGAAGAGAAGCACGGCGTCAGTCAGACCAGCGCGCTGGGCCCACTGTCGACATGCATGCGCCAGGGGAACCAGGCTACTTGCCGTACGCGGTAGGTTGCCCTGCGTTCACTCGTGAGCTGCGGCAAGTCCAGTGGCCCAGCACAAAGAACTTCAAGCCAGATGTACCAGAGAAGTACGACGGCAAGTTGCATCCGTCGGAGTTCCTCAGCATCTACACCATCGCGGTGCAAGCTGCCGGGGGGCGCGACGACAAGATCCTTGCCAACTACTTCCCGCTGGTGCTCAAGCCCAATGTCAGATCCTGGCTCATGCACTTGCCGGACAACTCCATATCCTCGTGGGCGGATCTTGCCATCAGTTTGTCGGCGCCTTCACAGGCGGCCACAAGCCTCATGGCCAAGAGAGCGACCTTCATCTGCTTGCCCAAAAGGAGGGAGAGCCCCTGCGCAAGTATATTCAGAGATTCAGCCAAGTATAGCGCAACATCCCAGACGTCCACCCTGCCGCGGTCATCAGCGCGTTCCATCAGAACGTGCGTAATCGCAAGATGCGGGAGGAGATGGCGATGTGCAAGATTAGAGACGTCAGTGAGCTATATGCCCTGGCCGACAAGTGTGCACGTGCTGAGGAGGGGAGGAAACTCCCCGGAGAGAACGCAGGAGCAGGAGGATCTGACAGTGAGGATGCCGCCCCGGCAAAGAGAAACCGGCGGCGGAACAACAGGAAAAGGAAAGGGAAAGATGTGCTAGTCGTCGAGCAGTCCGGCAACGGAGGTGGCGCCAAAAAAGCCAAAGTTGGTAACTTCGGCGAGGCTGTGGCTGCCACCGACAAGCAGGGCGGCTCCAACAAGAAGTACTGCAAGATCCACCGTACCAAGGGCCACGACCTCCAGAGTTGCAAGAAAGTCGAACAGCTTGTCGAGCAGCAGAAAGCTGAGTATGAGCGACGCGACAAGGAAAAGGCCCAGGAAGGTGCTGGGGGATACGGCAAGAAGCGTCCCGGCCGGGGAGGACGCCGCGGCAAGGCCAAGCAGCGGCAAGGAGACAGACCTCCCCGCGGCCGTGACAAGGACAAGGACGAAGACGATGATGAAGAGATGGATGATGATGAGGCCGACGAGCAGGAGTTTCAGAAAGCCACAGAGGTTCTGTGCGTTGACGGCGGTGCTTCTCTGCATACTTCGCACCGCCAGCTCAAATAGTGGGTGCGGGAGCTTAATGCAGCAGAACCACCAGTTGAGTCACGCAAGCCTCTGAAGTGGTCCAGCACGCCTATCATCTTTGATATTGAGGACCACCTTGATTGCATAACTGCGGTCGGGTGCTTGCCGATGTTGGTTTCACCAACTATCCGCAACCTCAAAGTCACAAAGATGCTAGTTGACGGCGGGGCCGGCTTGAACCTGATCTCCTCCGCGGTACTCCAGAAACTCCAGATCCCTGATAGCGAGCTCGAAGAAACCGGAACATTCCAAGGAATCAATCCGGGAAGGAGCAAGCCGAAGGGGAAGATCACGTTGTCGGTAACATTCGGCAGCGAGCTGAACTTCAGAACTGAGAGGGTCACTTTTGACGTCGCTGATTTCCCATTGCCCTACAATGGGATACTTGGCCGTCCGGCAAGTCCGGCAAGAGGTCTGATGCCCACTCCGGCAAGCGCACCTCTTCGGAGTGCTGCGCTACCATCGAGGACGCACCATCAAGCTCCACCGGCAAGTGTAAGAAGGCGAAGGCAGCTCAACCAGAGACCAAGAAGGTGCCTGCCAAGGAGGACGGCACTAGTGGTACTTTCACCATCAGTGCCACGCTCGACCCTAAATAGGAAAGCGCGCTCGTTGCTTTCCTGCGGGCGAATGTCGATGTGTTTGCGTGGCAACCGTCTGACATCCCCGGTGTTCCCAGGAAAGTAATTGAGCACCATCTTGCCGTCTGTCCTCACGCGCGGCCTATCAAGCAGAAAGTCAGGAAACAAGCAGTGGAGTGCCAAGAATTCATAGAAGAAGAGATCAAGAAGTTGGAAGCAGCAGGCCTTGTCAGAGGAGTGCTCCATCCTACGTGGTTGGCCAATCCTGTAGTCGTGCGCAAGGCGAACGGGAAGTGGATGCTTTGTATTGACTTTACTGACGTTAATAAAGCTTGTCCCAAAGATCCATTTCCCTTACTGCGTATTGACTAGATTGTTGACTCCACGGCCGGATGTGATCTACTTTCATTTCTTGACGCATATTCAGGATACCATCAGATCTTCATGGCAGAAGAAGATGAGGAGAAGACCGCATTCATCACTCCATGTGGCACATACTGTTTTGTACAGATGCCTTTTGGGTTAAAGAATGCTGGTTCAACATTTGCAAGAGTAGTGCACGAAGCTTTTGAGCCACAGTTACACAGAAATGTGGAACCTACATGGATGACATAGTGGTCAAGAGCAAAGACAAGGCAACCCTGGTTCAGGATTTGGATGAAACTTTTGGAAATCTACGCAAGATCAACCTCAAGCTTAATCCCGAGAAGTGCGTGTTCGGAGTCCCTTCCGGCAAGCTTCTCGGGTTCTTCGTGTCTCAGCGGGGAATTGAAGCCAATCCCGACAAGATCAAAGCCATTGAGCAGATTGAAGCACCAAAGCGCGTCAAGGATGTACGAAGGCTTGCCGGTTGCGTGGCTACTCTCAGCAGGTTTATCTCCAAGTCTGCTGAGCGCGCCCTGCCATTTTTCAAAATATTGAAAAAGGCAGGTCCAATGAAATGGACTCCGGAAGCGGAGGCTGCACTGCAGGACTTGAAGAGATATCTGTCCTCCACTCAAATACTTGTCGCACCTAAGCCACAAGAGAAGTTGCTGCTGTATATAGCGGCAACCAATCAAGTGGTTAGTGCTGCGTTAGTGGGGGAGAGGGAGGCGGATGAGGAGCCGGCAACCACGGCAGATACATCCAACGACAAGCAGGGCGCTTCCCCGACAAGCTCTGGTCCCGACAAGGAAGGATCTGCGCAGACGCAGGAGGAGAAACAGAAGAAAATGGTGCAGCGTCCAGTTTACTTTGTCAGTTCCCTTCTGCAGGGGGTTAGATCAAGGTACTCTGGTGTGCAGAAGTTGCTTTTCGGCCTTCTCATGGCCTCGAGAAAGCTGCGCCATTACTTCCACGCACATGAGATTACAGTTGTCACTCGCTTTCCGCTGAAGAGGATACTGCAGAATCCAGAAGCAACAGGCAGGATTGTCGAGTGGGCACTGGAACTGTCAAGCTTTGGCCTCAAGTTTGAGAGCACTTCAACTATCCAGAGCCGAGCGTTGGCAGAATTCATAGCAGAGTGGACGCCAACACCAGATGAAGAAATTCCAGAAACGAGCATCCCCGTCAAGGAGGCAAGCAAAGAGTGGCTCATGTACTTTGATGGTGCCTTCTCGCTGCAAGGCGCCGGTGCTGGCGTGCTGCTTGTCGCGCCCACCAGAGAGCACCTCAAGTACGTAGTCCAGATGCACTTTCCCAAGGAGCAAGCAACGAACAATACTGCAGAGTATGAAGGTTTGCTTGCCGGTCTCAGGATCGCAGGAGACCTTGGGATCAAGAAGCTCATTGTTAGGGGTGACTCGCAGCTTGTCGTCCGCCAAGTAAACAAGAACTATCAGAGTCCGTTGATGGAAGCTTACGTCGATGAAGTGAGAAAGTTAGAAGAGCACTTTGATGGCCTGCAGATGGAACATGTTCCAAGAGCTCAGAATGACATTGCTGATGGCCTGTCAAAGTGAGCTGCGCTAAAGTTACCGGTGGAACCAGGGATCTTTGTGCTCAAGCTGACAGAGTAAAAAGAGAAAGTTGATTTCTGGTGACTACTTTCCGGCAGAGCTCCCTGAAGCCGCCGCCAAGAAGGTCCCCAAGATCAACACCAAGGGTGCTGAGGAGCAGTCTTCTCCGGCAAGCCCTAGGGTTTGTTCCATTGAAGCAGATGCTCCCGACAAGTTTTGCTCCGGCAAGCTTGCCCGGGAACATCAAGCTCCGGCTGAACCGCAGGTTCTTGCCGTAGAAGCAGATGTTCCCGCAGCATCATATGTGCCTTTAGTCTTTGTTGTCGAGCCACAAGCTCCAGCATGGGCACAGCAGATTGTCCATTTCCTTCAGACAGGAGAACTTCTCGAAGAGCAAGAAGAAGCGGAAAAAGTAGCCCGGCAGTCGAGTATGTATCAGTTTGTCGACAGCACACTGTACAGAAGAAGACTCAACAGTGTGAAATTGAAGTGTATTCCCCGGGAAGAAGGACAAGAGCTGTTGGCAGAGATACATGGAGGCATATGTGGTCACCACATTGGTGGAAGAGCACTTGCTGGCAAGGCGTTCCAGCAAGGCTTCTTTTGGCTGACAGCCCTCCAGGATGCAACTGCACAAGTAACCAAGTGTGAAGCGTGCCAGTTCCACTCCAAGCAGATACACCAGCCAGCTCAAGCTCTCCAGACGATCCCTTTATCCTGGCCATTTTTGGTCTGGGGGCTCGATATTCTCGGCCCCTTCCCCCGAGCCGTCGGGGGCTTTGAGTACTTGTACGTTGCTATCGACAAGTTCACAAAGTGGCCGGAAGTGGAAGCAGTGAGGAAGGTGACAGCACACTCAGCAGTCAAGTTCTTCAGGTCGATTGTTTGCCATTTCGGAGACCCTAACAGGATCATCACCGACAACGGCACACAGTTCACGAGCCGCACCTTCATGCAGTACGTCCAGATCTTGGCGCCAAGGTCTGCTTCGCTTCTGTTGCTCACCCGAGAAGCAACGGTCAAGCGGAGAGGGCGAATGCTGAAGTGCTGCGTGGGCTCAAGACCAGGACTTTCGACAGGCTGCACAAGTGCGGAAAGAACTGGATCGAGGAGCTGCCGGTGGTTCTTTGGTCGATCAGGACAACGCCAAATCGAGCCACTGGCCAGACACCTTTTGCTCTAGTCTATGGAGCGGAGGCAGTTCTCCCCACGGAACTCGTATACGGATCGCCTCGAGTGCTCTCTTATGATGAGCTCGAGCAAGAGCAGCTGCGACAAGATGAGGCACTGCTCCTTGAGGAAGACCGTCTTCAGGCTGCTGTACGAGCTGCTCGCTACCAGCAAGCTTTGCGCCGCTATCATAGCCGCAAAGTTAATGCGAGAAGCCTCGAGGAAGGCGACCTTGTTCTTCGGCGCATTCAATCCGCCAAGAATTCCAACAAGTTGACGCTGAAGTGGGAATGCCCTTACCGGGTGAAATGAGTCACTAGGCCCGGTGCTGTCCGCCTAGAGACCGAAGATGGCTTTCCGGTGAGCAACTCCTCGAACATCGAGCATCTTCGCAAGTTTTACCCGTAAGGCGCGGTTGCCGGAACCTGTTCCGGCAACCACCTTTTGTACAAGCCTTGCCGCTGTCGCATGTAACCCTTTGTACAAAGCCAGGCGCAGACCCCGTGCATAAATAAAGCTCATGTGCCCTGCATATCTTGTCGGTTTCATGCTTTTTATTTGTTGCATGTACTATCTGACACTTTGTGCAGCACCCACCCCCGGTAAGCAATAACGAGCCATAAGGCTCCATGTCTTTATTTTCTCTTCTTTCTTTTTCTCAAAGGAAGGGAAAGGTTCCCTCGCGCACAAGTTTGCCGGGGGGGGGGGGAGGAGAAGATAATGGTGTGGACCAGGCGTCGTTCAAGCAAATATCGCCTTACCGGGAAGCAAGCGACATAAAAGCTAAGTGCCAAAGTTTGAGCAATCAGTTTTAAAATTTTTAAAAGTTATCTTCGTTGAACGACCGTGCTTTGTATGGAAAACCTGTGCGCGGAGGAACCGACTCGTAGCTAGTTGCGCCCTTATTTTGTTTCGAGTCCGCTCAACAACTTAAGTGTGCTGTGACTAGTTGCGACAAGGTTTCTTGCCGGTGGCGGCACCATGTTCCGCACTCAGCGCTCGCGGCAAGGGTGCCTGCGCCGGCAAGTTTCCTAAAAGCGTAGGGCAAAAAACATACAAAGGAAGGAATCAAGTAAAGGAAGTAACATAGCAGTTGATACCCAAGATAAAGTTATATTACAAGATAACTTGTCGCGGCTCTAATGGATCGTTTTCGTAACATGGCCAGCAGCGGCAAGAAAAGAAGATAGCAAGCGGCCTAATCTACACGACCGCCATCGACCCTCCTGACCTCGTTCACCTTGTCCACAATGGGTGCGACGAGGGCCTTGAGCGTGTCCAGATCAGCATCCGCCGGCAGCTTATTGAGGACGTTGGTGAGGTTGAGGCCTGGGTTGCGGAAGGCCACCTTCACCAACACCTTCTCCAGGACTCTGGCGCAGATCGTGCACGACTCGTCAGCCAGCTGCTTTGGGATCTATTCCCGGAGTCGCTGGAGGGCCGTCGCCACGCCCTTGAAGAACAGAGTGAGCTTGGTGCTGGGCTGGAGGTTCTCGTCGGAGGAGTACCCGAGATCCTCCACCCCCAGCTGCACCAGCTCCTCGTCGATGACTACAGCGATGTTCACGAGGCCCTCTGTCCAGAGCTCCACCGTCTCCCTGAAGGTGTTCTGAGTTTTGGCGGCCCTCGTCAGCAGCGCTTCGTTGCCCTTGATTTCCTCCTTCAAGGCCACCTCCCGCTCCTTGGCATCATCCAGCGTCTGGGTCAGCGTGGCCAGCTTCAGCTCAAGATCAGCGTTGGAGTCCTTGGCGGCACTTAGCTCCTTGCCCTTCTCGGCGAGTTGGCCTTGCAGCTCACCATGAGCAAGGGCATCCTTCTCGCGCTCACATTGGAGCGCGGCAAGCTCTTCATCCTTCCTCTTCAGATCAGCCTCCAACTGCGCCACCTTCGTCTCCAACTCCTTCTTGGTGGCCTCGGCGGCTGCGGCCGCATCCTGCGCTTCCTTGAGGGCCCCGCCAAGTGATTGCTCGCACGCGGCAAGCTCCTCCTCATGGCTATCGAGGTTGACCATCCGCTACGTCAGCTCACCCTCCCGCGCAAACAGCTCCTCGCCGGCAAGCCGCTGCTGTTCTTCGGCTTCAGCCTTCTCGAGGAGGAAGGCTTTCCGCGCCTCAACGAGCTACGCCCGCTCCTCCGCAATGGACTGGAGAGCTTCTTGATTGCGCTCCCGGAGCTCCTCCGCGCGCTTCTCGATATCTTGGCTTGTCGGGCGCGGTAGAGCGACACCAACTTCCGGAGCAGCTGCTCCTCCTCAGACTAGCCGCTGCTGCTGCTTGGCGCGTCAACTAGCGTGAGCCCGGCAGAGGCGAGCACCTCCCCGTGAAAGTTCTCTCCTTCAACCGGCGCCCTGGAACTTGAAGCCCAGGGAAGCTTGATGAAGACACCGTCGCCGGCCTTCAAGTAGGCGCCGGGCTGGGGCTCTTCGGAGCCTGGCGCTGCATCAGTGGCGGAGGGATCGGCGGTCGGCGTAGCGCCTTGCGCTCCTGCAGCCTCAGCGTCGTCAGTGCGATCACCGGATCCCTCGCCAGCCCCTGCGCCAGCTGCCTTGGAGGCCTCCTCGCCGGCAGGATCATCGGCGCCGGCCTCTTCTTCGGTGGCGGCAGCATCGTTAGTGTCGCCGCGCGCGTTCTCCTCGCCGGTGGCCTCGGTCTCCATTGCCTATGTGGAAGGTGGATCTGAAGGCCGGAGGAGGAAGAAAAGTCAAGCAAATATCCAAAAAAGAAAATCGGAAGAAAAACCCAAGGGAAGTTTCAAGCAAGAAGGATTACCTGTGCTGGGATCTACAGTCATGGGCTCCGCCAACGAGGGATCACTAGTGTGGCCCCTTGCCAGAGACTCCTCCCTCGCCGGAGACTCCTCCCTTACCGGGGACTTCTCCCTTGCCGGAGAACGCTCCCTTGCCGGGGAATCCTCCCTTGGTGGTGTGGTTGAAGCAGACGACACGTCGGAGGCGGTTTCCGAGCCCTCCTGGTGAAGCTGTTCTGCTCCTACACAAACAAACCAACAGTCAGCTGCCAGCAAAGGAAAGAACACCCATGCGCGCCAAACAGCAAGAAGTAAAAACTGTATACTTAATCTGGGGGCTGCGATGGGGGCTGCTTCGGGGAGTAGTTGCCGGGTCCGGCAAGGTGGTCTCGGGTACACCCCCTGCCGTCGTGGTGGGCTCGTCCTCGATGATAACCACCGGAACCTTGGCCCTCTTCGCTGCTCTCTGGGACAGGGTCCTAAAAAAGAACAAAGTTCAGAGTAAAGCAGATCAAATACAAGATAAAAATAGCAAGGATTGAAGAAATATAAGTATAACCAAGAGTCTTACTCTTCTTCCTCCTCGCTGGAGCTGAGTGCGGAGAGGTCGAAGTCCGGCCCTCTTTCGGTACGACGAGGCAGAGGAGTAGGCTCCCTCGACCGCTTGGTGGGGGCAGCGGCAGGACCAGAAGCAGCGGTTCGGGACGATCCAGCTCCAGTTGCCGCTGCGGTGCGAGGCGCTCCCGCGGCAACATTGCTTGTCGCGGCGGAGCGCGTCGCGCGGCGCGTTGGCTGCTGACCCGCCTGCCGCCCTGCCACGTCCCCGGTCTTTGCGGAGGCGCCTTCTTGGTGGAGCTGGGGGCTGCACTGGGGGCTGCGCTGGGGGCTCCGTTTGCTGCAAGCCACCTGGAGACGGCAGGCCACTCGCACCTTCGGTGGGCTCGCCCGACTCGGCGTCAGGCGCGGCAAGCTCTTCTTCACCGTCGAGCCATTCTCGCTCGGCAAGGCTTGCCGCCTCTGCTGCCTCTGCCTCCTCCACGGTGAACCCGAACTCGCCCGCGGCAGCGGCTGCCGCCGCCTCTTCCGCCCTGGTGGCGATGCGCTGCATCTCCTCATCGGTGGTGTCGCGGGTGAGGAGCTTCTGCTCGTCGGCGTGGACCGCCACCTCCACCAGGCCGTCGAAGAACTGCTGCACGACGTCGTCCGCAGGCGCCTGCCAAGTGGGGACGATCCCATGGGAGTCGCACTGCGGCATCATTACGCGGATGCAATCCAGTGAGGAGTTGTTGCACAGCGGAACGACACCTGCCGGCAACCTGAACCACTCGGGATGCTGAGGATCGTGCTTGAACAGCTCCTTGAGCATCGCGTCCAATTCCAGCACAGTGAAATGGAAGTTGAGTCCCGGACGCAGCCTCATGATGTCCGCCGGACCCCCAAATTCTCAGGCGGGTCTCTTCCTCTCTTGCAGAGGGGCGATCCGGCGGCGAAGAAAGTCTGCGCCAACAGCGCCAACAGTGAGCCCGGCAAGCCTAAGACGCAAGATCCGGGTGGTGGCGATCTTCAGCTTGTCGTCGTTCGCGGCCAAGGCGCTCCAATCGCCGCCGTGCACTACTGGGGCTTGGCGCAGGGTGGTGAATGGCTGCGGGTTCTCCTCGACGATCCAGCACCACTCTGCTCTCCACTCCTCCCATTTGCTGCGGAGCTCCCCCTCCAGATACGTCTCCTTCTTGCCGGCCCTCGAGATCCAGGCGATTCCACCCGACAAGGGCTCTCCTCTCTCGACCCGGGGCATGAAGTAGTGGCGGAAGAGGGCTACGTTCGGGTGGACTCTGGCAAAGTTTTCGCATAGATGTGCGAAAACCGCCATGGTCAAGACAGCATTGGGGGTGAAGTCAAGGAGACGAAACCCGTAGGTATTCATGATGTCGCAAAAGAATTCGGAGAAGGGCGGGCATAGCCCGCAGTAGAAGAACAGAACGAAGAAAGGGTATCCGTTTGGAGCCCGTTTCGAAGCGGCGGCGGAGAGTACCTTCGTGCGCGGATGCGCCCGCGTCTCCGTCGACCAGAAGAGGTAGTACCACTCCCTCAGCTTCGCCGCGGCGAGCTCGAAGGGGAAGGTGGCCCACTCCTTCTGCAGCGCCTCAAGCCGCAGCGCCTCGGCCGACTTCACACCCTTCCTGCTCTTCGGAGCCATGGCGGAGGTGGCGGAGAGAGACCAACGGCGTTGGTGGCGACGGCGGTAATGGGGGGCGGAGCGCTGCTCTCTTTCGGATCTGGAAGCGGAGGGGAGCGGCGGAGATTTCCAAGATTGCAACAGCAAATGGAGAAGGTGGGGGAACTACCCTGTTTCCCCTGCTTATAAAGAGGAGGAGGCGAACGTTACGTTATCTCCGAATAAAGAATCACCCACGATCTCTCCCACGACGACGCATTCGACGCGTGCCGTTACGGGAGGGCGCGGCGTATACGGAGCGAGATTCGGCGTACCCCAGGCCGCGGGTGCCCGTGCCCTGTTTTGGGCCTGGCCCAACAGCGCTCGGCACCGTGTGTGGCCCAGGCCCGGGTTCTCCTGTCGGTGTACTAAAGTAGGGGTACCTTAGTATCCCGAACTTGTGCACGGGCAGTCGCAGCACCCTGCGACAAGGCTTGCTGGGTGACCGCCAAGGCCCTCCGTTGGTTCCTTTGGAGCCATTCAAGACCAAAGTGTTTAAGCCGGGAAGATCAAGGCCCCGGCAAGAGGAGCTTGCCGGGAAGGCCAACCAAGGCATTTCAAGGAACTTGTCGCGACGCACCGTGCGTTCCGGCAAGACCCGGCGAGCGACAAGCTTCCGGGCGAGACAAGACAATGGACGCGGCAAGGCACTTGCCGCGGCAAAACTACCACTTCGCACCCGCGCTCCAGTGCATCCGCCAACGTGTCGCCTTGAGGCTTTTCCAGGCGCACGTGGCAAGAAGCTGTGCAGCTAGCGGTGCGAGGTGGCGAGCGGAGATGACGAGAAGGCCATCGTGGCAAGCGGTGGCGCCCCTAACGGTCACTTTTCTGCACTGTTTGGGTGACGCGGACGGGCATTTAATGCCTTTGTCCCCTGCCGTCAGAGTTAGGTAGGATACACTGTACAAGTAGGTGTACCAACCACTCTTTTTACATTTTTTCCCCCACCTACGTTGCCCCCTGTCGGTGACCCCTTTAGCGTATAAAAGGAGGCCCATGCGCAACGTAGAAGGGGTTGGACGCATTCGCAACCAGAGAACACTCACGCTCTCGAGCAAGAACATAATACAACCACAAAGCAGCAGTAGGAGTATTATCTCTCCGGAGAGCTCCGAAGCTGGGTAAAATCGGCTCGCGTGCCTCGCCTCGATCTGCTCTTCGTGCGATCTCCGCTCCCCGCCGGACCGAAAAGGGGCCCTGCCCCATAGGTGTTCGTTCCCACGACACCTACTAACCGGAGGCCCAGCCCGTATAGCTGTTTTTTTGCCTATTTCAGTATTTTGAAGAAAAGGAATATCAAACGGAGTCCAAACAGAATGAAACCTTCGGGAGCGTGATTTTTGGAACGAACGTGATCCACAGGACTTGGAGTGCAAGTTAAGAAGCAGCCGATGCCTCCACGAGATAGGAGGGCGCCCCCCCTATAGGGCGCACCCCCTATCTCGTGGGCCCCTCGGGCGTCCACTGACGTACTTCTTCCTCCTATATAAGCCTACGTACCCCGAAAACATCCAGGGAGCCAACGAAACACAATTTCCACCGCCGTAACCTTCTGTATCCATGAGATCCCATCTTGGAGCCTTCGCCGGTGATCTGTCGGAGGGGGAGTCGACCACGGAGCTCTTCTACATCAACATACTTTCCCCTCTGATGAGTTGTGAGTAGTTTACCACGGACCTACGGGTCCATAGTTATTAGCTAGATGGCTTGTTCTCTCTTTTTGGATCTCAATACAACGTTCTCCCCCTCTCTTGTGGTGATCTATTCGATGTAAACTCTTTTTGCGGTGTGTTTGTCGAGATCCGATGAATTGTGGGTTTATGATCAAGTTTATCTATAAGTAATATTTGAATCTTCTCTGAATTCTTTTATGTATGATTGAGTTATCTCTGCAAGTCTCTTCGGATTATTAGTTTGGTTTGGCCTACTAGATTGATCTTTCTTGCCATGGGAGAAGTGCTTAGCTTTGGGTTCAGTCTTGCGGTGTCCTTACCCAGTGACAGAAAGGGTTGCAAGGCACGTATTGTATTGTTGCCATCGAGGATAACAAGATGGGGTTTATATCATATTGCTTGAGTTTATCCCTCTACATCATGTTATCTTGCTTAATGTGTTACTCTGTTCTTATGAACTTAATACTCTAGATGCAGGAAGGAGTCGGTCGATGTGTGGAGTAATAGTAGTAGATGCAGGCAGGAGTCAGTATACTTGTCACAGACGTGATGCCTATATACATGATCATGCCTAGATAATCTCATAACTATTCGATTTTCTATCAATTGCTCGACAGTAATTTGTTCACCCACCGTAATACTTATGCTATCTTGAGAGAAGCCACTAGTGAAACATATGGCCCCCCGGGTCTATCTCTTATCATATTTGCTTCCAATCTACTTTTATTTGCATCTTTACTTTTTGCATCTATATTATAAAATATCAAAAATATATTTATCTTATCATATTATCTTTATTAGATCTCACTTTCGCAAGTGGCCGTGAAGGGATTGACAACCCCTTTATTGTGTTGGTTGCGAGTTCTTTGTTTGTTTGTGTAGGAGCGTGGGACTTTTGAGGAGCCTCCTACTGGATTGATACCTTGGTTCTCAAAAACTGAGGGAAATACTTACGCTACTATTGCTGCATCACCCTTTCCTCTTCAAGGAAAACCAACGCAAGCTCAAGACGTATCAGTCATCGTGGAGCCCAAGACGGAGTCACCACCAGCGCCTTTGACAGGCGAAGACCACCTTTAGTCAGGATAGCTTGTACTAGCTGTCCCCTTTCAAATTGGTCGTTGTTGGATCCCTTCCTGCTCAATATTTGGGGAGGGGACCAGAGCCTCTATAAATACGACTAGCCACCACAGTAGGAGGGCATGACATTGAGACCATCCTCACCCGCACAATTTCACCAAGCACAAGAACACCTCTCCTCAGGAGGCTGTTCTTCCCTTGTACTGTTCATCATCAGCCCAAGAGGCAATCCACCACCACCACACAGGAATAGGGTATTACACCACAATGGTGGCCCGAACCTGTATAAATCTTGTGTCTCTTGTGTTGTGAGTTCATCGAGCTAAGCTTAGGGATCGTGGCGAGGTTGAGAGTGAGATTCGGTAGGGGGAAATCTTCGTGTGCACCCCAGTGTTTGAACCTCAAGGGTTTTGCTGGAACCCTAAATCCAACATTTGGCGTGCCAGGTAGGGGTGCACCAAATTCTTCCTTTCGCTGATCCGCGTCCCATTGCGTCGTCGCATCCATGTCTGTCACCCGCCGAGCCCGCGCTGAGCGCCGAGCCACTCTCGCCGCACGCATGGCCCAGACGGCTCCTGTCGGTGGACCTCCCCATCATTCTCCATCGCCTGCCGCTAACGCCGCCACCGGCCCGGCGGGGAACGAGCAGCAAGCATCCTCACTGCACCCCTCGGTGTAGCGGGACTGCCGCACCGCCACTTCGTCGCTGACCCCAGCCGGCTCGTCGTCCCACGCTCGTCGCGCCCCCACGGACGCACATGCCGCGCTGCTTATGGCACGCGAGCTCCTGCGTTACCGCCCCGTCGACGACCTCTATGAGGAATGGCTCGCTCGCATCACCGAGCTCGTCAGTGCCGCAGGGGGCTCTCCTGCGCTGTCCCTCTTGTTGCCTCGCCCTCCGCCAGGTACGTGCGACGTGGCTCATGGAGCGCCTCCACCACCTCTGCCCCAAGATGGCGCCCAAGCGCCAAGGCACGCGACCCCTGGGCGTGACTGATGAGGACATCAATACCATTGTTACACCCACAGCTTCTGCTGCTATACATACTGGACCAATTACTAGAGCTCGCGCACGCCAATTAAATTACCAGGTACTTCCGTTTCTTGGTAATGATTCTAATGTTCATGAGAATATGATGCTGCCTAAATTGGATACATTTGTTTTGCTTACAAATGAAGGGCCTAGCTTGGAGAAGGATGAACATTGGAGCAAGAACAAGCACGGAGATGATGGCATGAGCAAGGGGAACAAGAACAGAGCTACAAGTGATGATTTCAGCACGTTGAAGCCACCATAATGAGTGCATGAAGCCTTGGACGAAATATACAAGATGCTACTTCATAACTTTCATCCAGAGGCTATTCTAGGTGCTGCGTCACCTTATTATTGGGCCAGGCCCATGTATTTTCGAAATACTTGCGTATAGGTTGTGTTTAGAGTCTGTATGTGTGGGGAAACAAGATATAGGGTTGGTTTCAGACCCCTTCCCCAAGGGCCACGAAATCGCCCCCCCCCCTCTTCCTCCATATATATACAACCCTTAGGGCGTCGTTTAGACTTTGGGTTTTCTTTAGATTAAAGTTTGCCATAGCTACAACTTCACGTACTTAGTTTGTGTTCAACGACCAGACCAAGATGTCATAGAACCCCATCTTGATCAATAAAGCTTTCATCATATATTCGCAATATCCAGATTGCAATCTCAGTTTCTTGGTTGTTTTCATTTGCTCGCAAGAAACAAACCCTCGTGGTCAGGTTGATCATGCTCCGGCATGGTCAATAACCCCTCGAAAGTTGGTTTAGCGATTGCTAAGGCGCGACGTCATGCACGTTCATAGTCGGCTCATCAAGGTCGACTCCCACAGATAACGATAGCCACCATCCCATCGAAAGACGGGACACCTTTGCCTCTATCAAGTGGTATGAGATTTTCAGGTTGCTCGGTGAGATTTTACAGTTTTTCGTAGTTTAGATCGAGTCTGTTCTTCATACCTATAGTCCACTAAAAAGCCACACAAAATATTAGGGTTAGTTCATCATATCCGAACCAGTCTAAGCCTTTGCATAGTCTTTTCAGTATTTTGCTTTGTTGATTTTGTGGTTGCATCGTCGTGTCAAGTTGCTGATCTTAGCATCTAGTCCTTTAGAGTTTCGAGTTCTATCATAGTTTGTCACGCCGCCGCCGCACCATCCTACCACCGCTGCCATATACCACCACCGCTGCCGTATACCATCACCGCTACCATATACCATCACCGCTGCCATATACCACCATATGCCACCACCACTGCCATATCCTACCACCGCTGCCATATACCACCATATATCCACCACCAATCCGAGTTCTTTTCATATTAGGTTTGTTTTTGAGATCCATCTATTTTCCGATTCGTGTTTCCTTGCCTGAGTAGGTTTCTGGAAACCACCCTCCGTTTAGGCCCAAAATTTTCCAAAAATGCACTCGACAATTTTTTTTCCGGCTATCCTATTTTTAGGTGTTTCCAAGCGTATTGAGACAGTCACCGTTATAGAAAGTTTTTTTTGAGCCGTTTCCAGTTTTTGGGTCCAGGCGGTCGAAAAAAAATTGGTCGCAAAAAATTTCGTGTCTATCCTGTTATCTTGACTTGGGAAGAGTTTTGAGACACTCGCCATTATAGTGATTTTTCGGCAACAATAAAAAAGAGGAGCGCAAAAAAAACGGCAAAAAAATTATGAGTGTGCTCTTCCCTTGTTTCCATGCAGCACCGTGATTTTGTTAGTGTTCTAGGCTCGCGTTTCTAGCATGGTCTAGCCTACGATCAGCACAGTACCATCGTTGAGCGTTTATTCAACTTTGCATCTTTGAATTGATTATTGCTGACCCCTTTTTGCTACCATATTATAAGCCATCCCAGCCTCACATACATATACATTGTGCGTTTGACTCTCCCTGCTAATCGCTCTACCCAAGCTTTGAGAGTTTTGACTACAATGGTTGCCAATCACCACCTGCTGCTGGGTAAGAACTGGTAAGAATTTGATATTCGCTTGACGGATTTGTGACACCCCACCACCACCATTTTCCAGTAGTCTGTAGGATCATATTCTTGTCTGTTGTTATTGCTGCTAACTATGGCAGGACCACAAGCCGACGAGAATGACTGGGAGAACATGACGAACAAGGAGCTTCATGATAAGTTTCATCAAATGTTGGGTCAAGAGGTGGAAAACATGATGGCCAGCTTTGGAAAGGCATTGGAGAGGATGGATGACATTGAGAAGACAATTGACACCAAGTTGGACGCCAAGTTTGATGAATTACTCAAACGTCTCCCACAACCAGTTCTACGCCGCGATACAGTAGGGCGAGCACAACGTGTTCCTATTGAGCCAGGACAAAATTCTGGTGCCGCTGCTACTGCTGTTGGTGCTTCTGTAGCTCCTCCTGCTACTGCAGAGGTGGAGGACTATTACGAGGATGAGGTTGATCAAAATCAGAACTACATGTAGCCACCAGCACCACCACCAGCTGGTCGACCTCAAGTATATATTCGCAACGGTAGGCCTGCACCACCACCTCAGGTACGAGATCATGACCAAGTTCCTAAACCGAAATTGAATATTCCATCGTTTGAGGGTAGATACATTCCTGATGTATATCTTACTTGGGAGTTAGAAACTGAACAACATTTTACATGTTTACAATATCCCGAGGAGAGACGGGTTGCTGCTGCTGTTTGTGCTTTCACTAGTTTTGCATGTGTATGGTGGTCTGAACATTGTAGATTATATCCTATTCCAGCTACTTGGGCTGCTTTGAAAACTGCTATGCGTACTCGTTGGGTTCCACCATATTATCAACGTGAATTACTTCAAAAACTACAGCGTTTGAGACAAGGGAAAAATTCTATAGAAGAATATTATCAGGAATTACAAACTGGCATGATTAGATGTGGTATTGTTGAGGAGAATGAAGCTATGCTTGCACGTTTTATGGGTGGTTTAAATAGAGAGATTCAGACCATTCTAGAGTATAAAGAGTATACTAATATCACTCGTTTATTCCATCTTGCTTGTAAAGCTGAACGTGAAGTGCAGGATCGACGAGCATTGGCGCGAACTAACTTTTCTGCAGGTCGACCTTCATCATGGACACCGCGTGCATCTTCTACTACCACTGCACCAGCACCTCCATCAGGCACAACCACCACTATTTGCCAAGAACGCACCTGCCGGGCCAGCACAAAGTTCTTCTTCTTCTATGGCATCAACAGGGCACACAAGTGATATTATCTGTCGTCGTTGTAAGGGAAGAGGACATTATGCGCGAGAATGCAAATCTCAGCATGTGATGATTGCTACTGATGATGGTGGGTATGAGTCTGCTAGTAACTATGATGAGGAGACTCTGGCCCTTATTACAAGTGAAGAACATGGTGGAGATGATTCTGATCATGAGACGCAATACATGGATCCTGAAGATGCTGATAGGTATGAATATTTAGTTGCTCAACGTGTTTTGAGTGTGAAGGTTACACAAGCTGAGCAAAATCAGAGGCATAATTTGTTCCATACAAACGGAGTTGTGAAGGAACGTTCTGTGCGCGTCATCATACACAGAGGGAGCTGCAACAACTTGGCTAGCATGGAGATGGTGGAGAAGCTATCTCTCACCACAAGACCACATCCACATCCTTACTACATCCAATGGTTCAACAACAATGGCAAGGTTAAGGTAACACGTACTGTTCGTGTGCATTTCAGTATCTCTACATATGCTGATTATGTTGATTGTGATGTGGTACCTATGCAAGCATGTTCCTTATTACTTGGTCGACCATGGCAATTTGATAAAAATTCTGTATGCCATGGTAGAAACAATCGGTATACTCTTGTTCATAAGGATAAAAATATTACTTTGCTTCCTATGACTCCTGATTCCATTCTGAAAGATGATATTAATAGATCTAATAAAGCAAAAGAGGACAATAATAAGAGTGAAAATCAGATTGTGGCAAAAGAATTTGAGCAACAAATGAAGCCTAATAATAAACCATCTAGTGTTGCTTCCGAGATTAAATTAAAAAGTGCATGTTTATTTGCCACCAAATTTGACATTGATGAGCTAGATTTCAGCAAATCTGCTTGCTATGCTTTTGTGTGCAAAGAGGCATTATTTTCATTCGAGGACGTGCCTTCCTCTTTGCCTCCTGCTATCACTAACATTTTGCATGAGTTCGTTGACGTCTTTCCACAAGACGTGCCACCGGGATTACCGCCTATTCGAGGGATTGAGCATCAGATTGACTTAATTCCCGGTGCTTCACTGCCAAACCGTGCGCCATACCATACCAATCCAGAGGAGACGAAGGAGATTATGCGTCAAGTACAGGAGCTTCTCAACAAAGATTATATACGTGAATCCCTTAGTCCTTGTGTTGTTCCTATTATTCTAGCACCGAAAAAGGATGGTACATAGCGTATGTGTATAACTATTGATTGTAGAGGCATTAATAATATAACTATTCGTTATCGTCATCCTATTCCTAGGCTAGATGATATGCTTGATGAATTGAGTGGCTCTAGAATATTCTCCAAAGTTGATTTGCGTAGTGGATACCATCAAATTCGTATGAAATTGGGGGATGAATGGAAGACAACATTTAAAACTAAGTTTGTATTATATGAGTGGTTAGTCATGCCTTTTGGGTTTACTAATGCACCTAGTACTTTCATGAGACTAATGAACGAAGTTTTACGTGCTTTCATTGGATGGTTTGTGGTAGTTTACTTTGATGACATATTGATTTATAGCAGATCTTTGAAGGAACATTTGGAACATTTACGTGCTGTTTTTATTGCTCTACGTGATGCACGTTTGTTTGGTAACCTTGGGAAGTGCACCTTTTCCACCGACCAAGTGTATTTTCTTGGCTATGTTGTTACTCCACAGGGAATTGAAGTTGATAAAGCCAAGATTGAAGCTATTGAGAGTTGGCCACAACCCAAAACGGTCACACAAGTGAGGAGTTTTCTTGGCCTTGCTGGATTCTATAGGCGTTTTGCGAGAGATTTTAGCACCATTGCTGCACCTCTCAATGAGCTTACAAAGAAGGATGTGCCTTTTGTTTGCGGTACCGCACAGGAAGAAGCCTTCACGGTGTTGAAAGATAAGTTCACACATGCTCCTTTACTCCAACTTCCTGATTTTAATAAGACATTTGAGCTTGAATGTGATGCTAGTGGAATTGGATATGGAGGTGTGTTATTACAAGATGGCAAACCTGTTGCATACTTTTCTGAAAAATTGAGTGGGCCTAGTCTGAATTATTCTACTTATGATAAAGAATTATATGCTCTTGTTCGGACTTTAGAAACATGGCAGCATTATTTATGGCCCAAAGAATTTGTTATACATTCTGATCATGAATCTTCAAAACATATTAGAAGTCAAGCTAAACTGAATCGTAGACATGCTAAATGGGTTGAATTCATTGAGACTTTCCCTTATGTCATTAAACACAAGAAGGGTAAAGAAAATGTTATTGCTGATGCATTGTCTCGTCGCTATACTATGCTTTCACAACTTGACTTCAAAATATTTGGTTTGGAGACCATCAAAGATCAATATGTGCATGATGTTGATTTTAAAGATGTATTGCAGAATTGTAAAGAAGGAAGAACATGGAACAAGTTCGTCGTTAATGATGGATTTGTGTTCCGTGCTAACAAGCTATGCATTCCAGCTAGCCCCGTTCATCTTTTGTTGTTGCAGGAGGCGCATGGAGGAGGATTAATGGGACACTTTGGTGTGAAGAAGACAGAGGACGTACTTGCTACACATTTCTTTTGGCCAAAGATGAGACGGGATGTGAGCGCTTTGTTGCTCGCTGCACTACATGTCAAAAAGCTAAGTCATGACTCAATCCTCATGGTTTATATATGCCTTTGCCTGGACCTAGTGTTCCTTGGGAGGATATATCTATGGACTTTGTTTTAGGTTTACCTCAAACAAAGAAGGGGAGGGATAGCATATTTTTTGTCATGGATAGATTCTCGAAAATGGCACACTTTATAGCATGTCATAAAAGCGATGATGCTGTTAATGTTGCTGATTTGTTCTTTCATGAAATTATTCGCTTGCATGGTGTGCCAAATACTATTGTTTCAGATCGTGATACTAAATTTCTTAGCCACTTTTGGAGATGTTTATGGGCTAAGTTGGGGACTAAACTGCTTTTTAGTACTACTTGTCACCCCAAACTGATGGACAAACTGAAGTAGTCAATAGAACATTGTCTACTATGCTTAGGGATATTTTGAAGAATAATAAGAAAATGTGGAAAGAATGCTTGCCTCATATTGAATTTGCTTATAATCGTTCATTGCATTCTACTACTAAGATGTGCCCTTTTGAAAACACGATGCCAGATGACGATGATGATGACGATGCCCCCCTGAGGACGAAAGATCCACTTGCGGCAGGAGGTCCCTCGCGAGCCAAACCCAGTCTCCTGAGGGGGCCTCTGGCCAAGGTTTCGATGAAGAGAAGGTCGTCGCTGATCCCTCGGGGTGACGTTGCTACCCCTACGCTGCCTGGAGCCGCCTCCAGCCCATCGGCCGCTCCTTCTTCTGCTCCTGGTGCTCTTGCGGCTGCGCCCCAGGCCGTGATGCTCTCAGGCTTCAAGCTCTGCAAGAGGAAGGTGGCCTACAACGCGGTAGACCAGTAAGTGCCCATGCTCCATCTTGTTCTTGATTATGTTGTTGGTCCTTGATGTTCACCATCGATTGGCTAGGATGCCGCCTGCAGTGAAGAAGAGGAAGGAGGACGTGGTGACGTCGTCTGGGGCCGATCCATCTGCCGCGGACGCTCCTTGTTCTGTGGGGAGGGGAGGCGACTGCGATCGCACCTCCCCTGCCCGGTCATCCTCGCGAGGCCCAGGAGGGCATCCTCGTGAAGAGTCAGCACCCATGGCCCTGCTGGCTCCGGAGGTGTTGTTACTCGACGTTGCTTCTGAGGTAACCAAGGCTCAGGAGCCCCCAGTCTCCCAAGCCATGGCTACGCTGCTGCCTCCTCCTTCTGCTGCGCCGCTGGTTCCCGGTCCTTCTGCCTTCCCCGATGTCTTGGAACGTGCCCTTTCCGAGATGGCTCAGCTGCGAGAAGACCTCCAGGGCACCGACTCCCATCTGGTAGCCGGGCATCTGGAGCTGGTTTCCGGCTGGCTTCACTCTGACACCTCTGTTCGAGCGGCCCTAAGGCGGGTCACGGCGGCCTCTGAGGAGGAGAAGCAGACCGCCACCCAAGCCACAACCACTCGCGGGGTGGCGCTGAAGGATGCTGCGGCCGCCCAGGACCGCTGCAAGGCACTGGAGGCCGAGCTGAAGGATTTGCGTGACAAGCACGCCGAAGAAGCTTGTGACCGCTGGGCGGAGGAGGAGAGGATAAGGCTCGGGAGGACGCCATCAGGGATCACGACGCCAAGCTAGCACGGTTGTCGGAGGCGCAGAACACCGAGCGCGGCCGGCTAGAAACGTTGGAGCAGAAGGTGAGGGCGGAGAAGGCCGAGCTTGACGCCAAGGCGAAGGTCCTGGCCGAGGACCGCGTGGCCTTCGCACTCCTCGAGGAGAGGTCTTGCATGGCGCTGAAGGCACTCTATGAGAAGGGCCTGGAAAAGCCGCTGGCTACCGACGAGGACGGCCCCGCCCAGCTGCTTCCTTACTTGGTCGGTGCGCTTGAGGAAGTCATGAGCGGCGTCGGCCTCATGGCAGAGGAAGAAGCTCGCGTCCTTTCTTCCGCGGAACTGACGCGCGTCTTCAGGCGCCTCCACATCTGTGACCCTGACGCCAATCTTGATGAGCTGCTCGAGCATGTGGACGGCGAGTGCTACATTGATGTTGCTGAAGTCGTGAAGGGCCAGGTGGAGGCCTTGCTCAGGAAGTTCCGCGCCTTCGGTCCCGCGCCCATGGCAGGTGGTGCTGCTGATCCTGTGGCCTCGGGTGGTGGTACAGGTGAAGGGAATACCACCACGGGAGTGGAGTCCCTGGCGGGCGACGGCGGTGTCCAAGGATGATTTACTTGCGGCTTCTTTCCTGCTTAATTCCTGCAATGTGCACCATGCCTCGTGGAGGTGTTTAAACTTGCGTCTGGTATTGGGATGATTTACTTGCGGCTTCTTTCCTGCTTAATTCCTGCAATGTGCACCATGCCTCGTGGAGGTGTTTAAACATGCGTCTGGTATTGTGAAGACAATTATGGTTTGTAATATTTGCTTCGAGATTTTGGAGTTTTCTTCCTATTTGCTTTATGTTCTACGTCGGCAGGGCCCGGCCCCGCGCATACCTCAGCCGCCATTGGCCCCGACCGGATCACCAGGACGGGACCAAGGAGTGAGGGGCTACGCTCCTGAGTCGCGATGCTCGGGAGTCCCCCTTGACGCGCAAATGGCTTATTGGAAGGGAACGTAGGGGTAGATCTAGCGTTCTACGTCGGCAGAGCCCGGCCCCGCGCATACCTCAACCTATGTTAGCCCCGACCGGATCACCAGGACGGGACCAAGGAGTGAGGGGCTACATGACCAGTTAGGCTCCTGAGTCGTGATGCTCAGGAGTCCCCCTTGACGTTCAAACGACCTTCATACCTTAGCTCCGCTCGGGGAGGGGTGTGCGACGACCAGGTCCGGAGGAACTGGTTGGGTGGCGTACGCTCGGGCATGACCCGGGCACAGCCCCCGTGCCCAGCCCCCTCGCACGACGCTCCAGAGGAGAGGTGTTGCGATGAGGCCAGACACTAAACTCTGGGGCTCCTTGAGGTTGATACGGCCATGAGGCTGCCCTCGGTTGTTTATCACCAGTGCGGAGCATAGCGCTTCCATATGTGTACGGGCATAGCCGCTCCTCGGCAGTGTCGTCAGCCAGCGCAGAGCATGGTACTTCCACTGGTGCGTGGGAGGGGGCTCCCTGCTGCGGAGAGCCCCCGGGGTGTGTACAGCCCCGCCCTGACACGTGGCTTGCACGGCAGGGATAGAGTATGTGTATCTGGGCACTCGTGAGCCAGCACGGGACTCACGAGGCCCTACCTCAAGGCGGGTTGCGCCTGGTCTTGGGTCTTTGACAGCTTTGTGTTCCTGTGAGACGGTTAGGTATAAATCCTCTGCGTCCTTAGGTCCCAGCCCTCAAGCGAGCTTAGCCGCTGCTGGTATGCCATGTCACGATGCCGTGGTCAAGGCCAGGGGGTGAGGGATGGAGAGCCAGTAAGAGCTCCTGAGTCGCGATGCTCAGGAGCCCCCCTTTTAACGCGCAAGCGAATTGCATGAGAGCAGGAGGGACCCGCGGTAGGTGTTAGTCGAGCAGGTGATAATCATGGGCAGATTAGGCATGACAGGCAAATCAGCTTAGGTAAATGCAGAATGGATACATGCCACTGGGTCAGACCCAAGCGGCTTGGGGATGATGTAGCCCGAGGGGCGCCCCCAGCAAGGTAAGCTAAAGACATAAAAAGAGATACATGCCGCAGGGACGGACCCACGCGGCCTGGGAATGATGCAGCCCTGAGGGTGCTCCTAGCTGAAATTAACTTGGGAGATGTCACCTGGTTCCGTTGTATAGGGGGTGTTCGGGCAGCTGAAGATGCGCGGTGAAGGGGCTGACCCTCACGAGCCACCGGAGCCCTGAGCCTCGGGAGGCTCTAGGGGTCCAGGTGGTTCCTTGAGGACCGTCTCCATCTCTACTAGGACCACGTGGTGCCTGACCTCCTGAGCCGGAAGAATGCTCTGCAGGTGACGCTGGTAGGTGGCAGTCGCATTCGGCAGGCCGAAAGGCATGCGAACGTAGCTGTGCGACGGACCCTCGCAGCGTCCCGCGCGCGAAGGTTAGAAGCGCTCCGGAGACGCGGCTCGGTTGAGCCCTGGGACGTCGATGCAGATGCGCAGCCCACCATCCTCGCCTGGATGGAGAGCCGCACCGGGAAAGCGGCGGTCGCTGCGCACGGCCCTCACTTCATGAAGCTCTTGAGTAGCCTTGGCAATGAACTCCTGAACGTTGGGATTTCCACGCCCTGAGTATTCCTGAGGGAAACGTGCCACGAAGCACGCCTCCAAGTGATGCTCGAGCGCCTCCCTCGTGATGTTGGCGAGGTCTGAGGCCCTCCAGAAGAGAGCCCCCGAGCCCTGCCCGAGGAGGGTGTCGGGCACGCCTTCCTATGCGATGGAAGGAGGCGCCCTAAGCACGGGCGCTGATCCTGACGCGGCACCACCCAAGGTGCCGACCTCCTGAGGCCCTGTGCGGAGCGGTTGCTTCTTCTTCTCGGCGATAGCCTTAGGAGGGTTCTCTCCCCTGCTGTCCGGGTCGTCGATTGCTGCGGCTTGGAAGGCACGCTCAAGGGAGCACATCGCATCCTCTCTTCGCAGGGGACTGTGATGATTCCGCCGCTTCCTGGCATCTTGAGGATGTTGTAGCCGTGGTGGGTCCCTGCCATGAACTTGGCCAGGGCTGGATACCCGAGGATGGCGTTGTACGGCAGGTGGATGTGGGCGACATCGAAGTCGATGAGCTCGGTGCGGTAGTTGTCGTGCTGTCCGAAGGTGACAGGGAGGCGGACCTGCTCTATCGGGGTGGTGGAATCGTCGGTAACTCCTGAGAAGGGTTTGGTAGGCTGAAGTTGATCATATGGCACTTGAAAGTTGTCGAACATCTCAACGGACAAGACGTTAAGCCCTGCGCCGCCATCGACAAGGGTCCTGGTGACTTGCACGTTGCTGATGACTAGTGAGCAGAGCATCAGGAGAACGCCAGCAGTAGCCGCGCACTTGAGTTGATCTGCCGAGCTGAAGGTGATGGCACACTTGGACCACCTGAGCGGGCGCATGGCCTCGAGCCTGGGGAGGGTTGCATTCACCTCGCGAGCAAAAGCTTGAAGATACGCTAAGAGGCTGGGGCCTGAGCTCCGCCCAAGATGCAAGCCCCCAACCCCCTCATCCTAATGATGGTCGTTATTCCTTCTTGGCGGCGGCGACGGTGGAGGAAGGCCCACGTTACCTTGGGGGTGGTCCTCGCGAGGCTAATCCCTCCAGGTGCCCTCGCGAGGTTGGTCCCTCTAGGCACCCTCGCGAGGCTGGTCCTACCAGTGATCCTAACGAGGTCGGTCATGCCACTCCTGGCGAGGGCCACGGTCGTCCCATCGTCCTCCGCCACATCATCCTCCTCGGCCGTAGCCCCGGTCGTTGCGCTCGAGGCATCGACCGAAGCGTCCTTCTCGAATGTCCCTGAGCTCCTGGTAGTCGTTGGTGTTGTGGGTGTGGAGGTTGTGGTAGGCGCAGAACGTTCGGCTGCCCTTGGACGTCTCCGGCTGGTCCCTACCGTGCTTTGTGTCTGTTTCCTCCGCAAGCATGACCACTCCCTTGCGCTTCATGTCCTTAGCCTTGGTCTTCTTTTCTTCGGGTCGGCAGCTGGGAGCTCGAGGAGGGAGAGGCGCCTTCCTCAGCTCTCGCGCACTTGGTCGCCAAGTTGAACAGCCCCAGGGATGTGCACAACTCCTCGTGGATGGGGAGCTCCTCCTTCATCTTGACGTCTCGGAGGCCATCAGAGAACGCTGAGATGATGGCCTCGTCCGTCACCTTGGGGATCTTGAGGCGGACGCTGTTGAAGTGCTAGATGTATTTCTGCAGGGTCTCCCCAGGCTGTTGCTTGATGCGGCGCAGGTCACCTGTGGCTGGGGGTGGTCGCAAGTGCTCTGGAAGTTGGGGATGAAGCGTTGCGCATCTCGTCCGAGGAGGAGATCGAGTCGGGAGCCAGGTTCAGGAGCCACGAGCGGGCACCGTCCTTGAGTGACATGGGAAACCAATTCGCCATGACTTCCTCGTCGCAGTTGGCTACCTCGATGCTCAGCTTGTAGAGCTGCAAGAACTCCACGGGGCCAGGGGTGCCGTCATAGCGAGGAGGCAGGTCCGGCTTGAACTTGCCCAGCCAGGCGACGCTACGCAGCTCAGGGGTGAAGGCGCGACAACCTGTCGTGGTCACCGGGGCCCTTTCCTGACGTGGAGCTTGGTCTTGACGGTACCCGCACACCTCTGCCACAGGCAGAACACGGTCTTGTCGCGCCGGTACAGGGAGCACGGGGACGCCTTCTTGAGGCCGGGGGATTTCTTGACAACTTCCTTCTTGTCGTGCGAGCGTTGGACGCGGTGGGTCACTGATAGAGGCAAAGGTGTCCCATCTTTTGATGAGATGGCGACTATCGTTTTTTGTGGGAGTCGACCTTGACGATCCGACTATGAACATGCGTGACGTCGCGCCTTAGCAATCGCTAAACCAACTTCTGAGGGGTTATTGACCATGCCGGAGCACGATCAACCTGACCACGAGGGTCTGTTTCCTGCGAGCAAACGAAGAACAAGCAAGAAACTGAGATTGCAATCTGGATATTGCGAATATAAGATGAAAGCTTTATTGATCAAGATGGGGTTCTGTGACGTCTTGGTCTGGTCGTTGAACACAAATGAAGTACACAAAGTTGCAGCTATGGCGAACTTTAATCTAAACAAAACCCAAAGTCTAAACGACGCCCTAAGGGTTGTATATATATGGAGGAAGAGGGGGGGGGGATTTTGTGGCCCTTGGGGAAGGGGTCCGAACCAACCCTATCTCTTGTTTCCCCACACATGCGGACTCTAAAAACAACCTATACTCAATTATTTCGAAAATACATGGGTCTGGCCCAATAATAAGGTGACGCAGCACCTAGAATAGCCTCTGGACGAAAGTTATAAAGTAGCATCTTGTATATTTCGTCCAAGGCTTCATGCACTCATTATGGTGGCTTCAACGTCCTGAAATCATCACTTGTAACTCCATTCTTGTTCCCCTTGCGCATGCCATCATCTCCATGCTTATTCTTGCTCCAATGTTCATCCTTCTCCAAGCTAGGCCTTCATTTGTAAGCAAAACAAATGTATCCAATTTAGGCAGCATCATATTCTCATGAACATTAGAATCATTACCAAGAAACGAAAGTACCTGGTAATTTAATTGGCGTGCGCGAGCTCTAGTAATTGGTCAAGTATGTATAGCAGCAGGGGCTGTGGGTGTAACAATGGTATTGATGTCCTCATCATCCTCCCCTTCTTGAAATGAAGTCGTCCTCGACGGAAGCTCATCTTCCTCACCCAAATAAGGCTTCAAATCTGCAATGTTAAAAGTGGGACTAACCCCAAAATCTGCAGGCAGCTCAAGTTTATATGCATTATCATTTATTTTCTCTAAAACCTTGAAAGGACCATCAGTACGTGGCATTAGCTTTGATTTGCGCAAATTAGGATATCTATCCTTACGCAAATGTAACCAAACAAGATCTCCAGGTGCAAACACAACATGTTTTCTACCCTTATCTCCAGCAAGTTTATATTTAGCATTCATACGCTTAATGTTTTCCTTAGTTAACTCATGCATTTAATGCTGGTATGAGATAGTCCTTGGTTGATTTATAGAATGATCTTTGCACTTCACTTATATCTTTTGAGTACGGATTTATAGAATGCTTCGTGTGCTTCACTTAAATCATTTGAAGTTTGGATTGCCTGTTTCTCTACACATAGAAAACCGCCATTTGTAGAATGTTCTTTTGCTTCACTTATATTTATTAGAGCGTGGGCATATCTTTTGTAGAAAGAATTAAACTCTCATGCTTCACTTATATCTATTTAGAGAGTGAACATGAATTGGTCATTCACATGGTTAGTCATAAAATCCTACATAAAACTTGTAGGTCACTGAACATGATATCTTTGATTCCTCGCAATAGTTTTGCGATTTAAAGATGGTGATATTAGAGTCATGCTAGTGAGTAATTGTGGATTGGTAGAAATACTTGTGTTAAGGTTTGTGATTCCCAAAGCATGCACGTATGATGAACCATTATGTGATGAAGTCGGAGCATGATTTATTTTTTGACTGTCTTCCTTATGAGTGGCGGTCAGGGACGAGCAATGGTCTTTTCCTACCAATCTATCCCCCTAGGGGCTTGCGTATTAGTACTTTGCTTTGATGGCTAATAATTTTTAGCAATAAGTATGTGAGTTCTTTATGACATCATTGCGAGCCTCTTCGGTACCATGCATTGCCCTTTCTCACCTCGAGAGTCCGTGCAAACTTCGCTGGTGCATCCAAACCCCGTGATATGATATGCTCTATCACACATAAGCCTCCTTATATCTTCCTATGCTAGTTGATTCTTGCTCCCATGAAGAACATATGCTTTTACATATTGCAATAATATCAAGTTTCCTCTTTATGTGTTGAAAATCTTAAAATTGCACTTGTTTTCCCTTCATATGCTAGTTGATTCTTGCTCCCATGAATTGTTTGCTCACAAAATCACTATGCACAGGAAGTGGGTTAGGCTTAAATGTGCTAGTCACGTGCTTCATGATGCTCTCTTTATGTTTCAATTCTTATCTTTTATGTGAGTATCATTGACATCATCATGCCTAGCTAGAAAGGCATTAAAGAAAAGCGCTTGTTGGGAGACAACCCAATACTTATACCTACTGTTTTTGTGTGTTCACATGATTAAGCTACTATAGTAACCATGTTCTATAGTTTTTGTTTCAATAAAGTGCCAAGTAAGACCTTTGGGATGATCTATGGTGATAGTTGATTTGATCTTGCTAAAAAACAGAAACTTTTGTACCCAGTAAAATAATTTTAGGAATTCATAGAAATATGCTTTTAATCTGATTAGTTTTGCAGAAGATTTATATACAAATTTCCTAGGTTATCCTAATTTTTCAGAATTTTTTGAGTTGCAGAAGTATGGAAAGTTTCCAGATTACTACAGGCTGTTCTGTTTTTGACAGATTCTGTTTTCATTGTGTTGTTTGCTTATTTTGATGAATCTATGAGTAGTATCGGAGGGTGTGACCATGGAGAAGTTGATATACAGTAGATATAACACCAATATAAATTTAGAATGAGTTCACAATAGTATTTAAGTGGTGATTTGCTTTATTATACTAATGGAGCTTACGAGTTTTTTGTTGTGAAGTTTTCAAGTATTGGGTAAATTTTTTGATGGACTACGGAATAAGGAGTGGCAAGAGCCTAAGCTTGGGGATGCCCAAGGCACCCCAAGGTAATATTCAAGGAAAACCAAGCATCTAAGCTTGGGGATGCCCGGATGGCATCCCCTCTTTTGTCTTCAATCCATCGGTAAATTTACTTGGAGCTATATTTTTATTCACCACATGATATGTGTTTTGCTTGGAGTGTCATTTTATTTTATTTAGATTTGCTTTCTATTATTTAGAATAAGTTTTGTATCTTTTATTTAAATATAAGTGTCAAGGATAGCCTTCACCATGCACATTTTACAATATATGAGTTGCTGTTTCAAAACAGAAAGTTTATCGCTATTGCAATAATTCCCTAGAAAAGTCAGAATGTGATAAAATCCTGAAATTTTGACACATATGCAATAATAATTCTCTACAGTGTGGTAAATTTTTAGAATTTTTTGAGTTAAATAAGTATGGATCCTACCTCATCCTTTACAGACTGTTCTGTTTAGATAGATTGCTGTTATGATTGCATTGTTTGCATATCTTTGCTTGTTTAATGATTCTATTCGAGGATGGGAGTATTAAATATGTAGAGGCATTTAGTATGCAATGTCAAAGTATAATTTTAGTGATTTTCTATAGTAGAGAAACGAGTTCTTGTTGAGTTTTATGTGGATGAAGTTTTAAGAATTAGGGAAACTATGATATGAGACGAATTAAGGAGACACAAAAGCTAAAGCTTGGGGATGCCCAAGGCATCCCAAGTTCATATTTCTAGAAGTCTCAAGCATCTAAGTTTGGGAATGCCCCAGTTGGCATCCCACCTTTCTTCTTCAATAAGTACCGGTCAGTTTTGGTTGAGCCTAAGTTTTTGCTTTTTCACATGATATGTGCTATCCTTGCAATGTCATTTTATTTTGTTTTGCTTGCTATTTGAAAAAAATACATTAGATCTGAAATTTTTAAATGAGAGAGAGTCTTCACATAGCTACATAATTATTCATTTATGCATTGATCTTCATTTATATCTTTATAGAGTGGTTTGTCATTTACTCTCGTGCTTCACGTATATCCTATGAGTAAATGGTTGAATGAATTGAATATCATAAATCTGAAATTATATATGTTTCATATGCTTATCCCATGGGGAGTAATGACTTCACATATAATAAGTATAGGTGGTAAATTTATTGAAAGTTAGCAAACATAGTATTGGTCACTTGAACAATTCATGAAAGAATATTGAAGGAAGAGAGATTTCACATATAAGTATACTATCTTGGACATCTTCTATGATTGTGAGCCCCATTAGTTATTTTCGAACTTGAGCATATTAGTTGAAGTTGAACAAGGAAGACAACATAATGAGTTATGCTTGCGGAAATGCCTAACGGCGGATGGGTGCATCAGCTCCCTTTATAAAAAAACATTTTTCCACATTGCAAATTTTTTTGAAAAAACTTAGACACACACAAATACACGAATAACACATACAAGAAAATTTTCATGACAATATACTTTCATACATGGCGTAGACAAAAAAACAAATTTCATAACAATATACCCTTATTATGGGGCCAGGATTTTGTTTTTTGTGCTGCTTGCAAATCAAAATATATTTGAATGAAAATTCACAGATCCATCATGAATATGTTTAAGTTTCCACATTATTTTTTTCGGATTTTTTTGAAACTTGGAAATATGATTTTTTAATCATTTCATAAAAGGGAGCCAATGCCCCCACCCACCATTATGTCTCTTTCGTTATGCTTGGGTATATTTCTATAGAAGTTATATTGTTATGGATCCTCCAACATGTGGTGCTTGCTATTTAGAATCTTTTGCTAGCCAAAATTTCTGTACTAAGAGGGAATACTGCTTTTGCATCCAAAATCCTTGAACCAAGTTTCTTCCATGAGTGCCCACCATATCTACCTATATGCGGTATTTACTTGCCGTTTCAAGTAAATTTGCATGTGCCAAACTCTAAACCTTCAAATAATAATCTATTTTATATGCCCGAATTGCTCATGTAGCGACTAGGGGCTGTTAGTATCTTTCATGCTAGGTGGGTTATTCTCACGATGAGTGTTGATTCACTTGTCATCCACGAGAAATTGGCTGGTAATCGGGATGCTAGTTCCATGCTCGAAATAAAATCAAAATATAATCAACAAACAAAGCTCCCCTAGGACTGTTGTTGGTATGGACGGTACCCGTTGTTTCGGATCAGCCGTGGAGTGCGATTGTTGGTGGAGGGGGAGTAAAAACTTTACCATTTTGTTTAGGAACCGCCTATAATGTGTCTAGCATGGAAGATAGTGAAAACTCTCGGTCTTTACGTTGACAATGAAAGCATACTTCTCAAAATTATTTTCATCTCTGTTTTAAAAGCTTCGAGTTCTGGCACCTCTACAAATCCCTGCTTCCCTCTGCGAAGGGCCTATCTTTTACTTCTTTGCAAGAGTTAGTAGTATTCCTTCTCATTCCAACCTACTGTTTAGTTGGCAAGCATCATGTGCTGGGGAAAGATCCAAGCATATATGGCCATTCAAATATATTTGATCATGACTTATTATTGTTGACAATTATCTATATGATAAATAAGTTGGGAGGCGAAACATTAAGCCCTTATCTTTCTCTGTGTTCAATGGATGCTATTTGTTCTAAAATATGCTTTGAGAGGTAGCAATCATGGAGGGCTATATGATAGTGGAGTATGTGGGATTTGATAAATAAAAGCTATTACATGGACCCTTCCTAAAAATAAGATGAATTGCAATTGTTGGATGATTGAGAACCTAGTTTGTTGGTTTTCAAGAAAGTTTAGGATCTATGCTTTAACATGTGAATAGCTTGCTACTTGATCATGAGAAGTTTTATGAGATGAGTTACTGTTTATGATATATAATGATGCTAGAAAAAGTGATTGAAGTTATCATTGATCAAACTTGTGCACTTGCTAGCATTCACACTTCGTAAATTATTTCTTTTATCATTGACCTACTCGAGGACGAGCAGGAATTAAGCTTGGGGATGTTGATACATCTCAAACGTATCTATAATTTATGAAGTATTCATGCCATGTTTACAACAATTTTATATGATTTTGGTATGATTTGATTAGAACTAACCCATACTGACGCTATTTTCAGCAGAACTACCGTAGCATCGTTTTTTGTGCAAAAATAAAAGTTCTCGAAATGCGATGAAAATTGATGGTGATTTTTATGGACCAAAAGAGACCCCCGAGGCACCAGAGTTGGGCTAGAAGAGTCCCGAGGTGACGGAAAGGGTGGAGGGCACGCCCCCTAGCTTGCCGCTGCCTCGTGGACCCCCTTGATGTGAATCCGATGCCAAAAATTCCTATGAATCCCGAAACCCCCAGAAAGATATCTTGATTGGGAGTTCCGCCACCGCAAGCTTCTATAGCCACGAAAAACCAATCGGGAGCCCGTTCCGGCACCCTGCCGGAGGGGGAAACCATCATTGGTGGCCATCTTCATCATCCCGGTGGTCTCCATGACGAGGAGGGAGTAGTTCACCCTCGGGGTTTAGGGTATGTACCAGTAGCTATATGTTTGATCACTCTCTCTCTCTCTCTCTCTCTCTCTCTCTCTCTCTCTCTCCCTCTCTATCTCGTGTCCTTGATTTGGCACGATCTTGATGTATTGCGAGCTTTGTTACAATAGTTGGATCATATGGTGTTTCTCCCTCTCTACCTTGTGATGAATTGAGTCTTTTCCTTTGAGGTTTTCTTATGTCGTACTGAATCTTTGGATGTGAGAGCACTTGATGTATGTCTTGCGATGGGATATCCATGGTGACAATGGAGATGTTCTGTTGATCCACTTGATGTATGTTTTGGCAATCAACTTTTGGATTCCCATGGTGACATTGGGGTAATCTATGCATAGGGGTTGGTGCACGTTTTCATATTCCTCTCTCGGGTAGAAATCTCGGGATGCTCTTTAAAGTTCTTTGTGTTGCATTGAATATTATGAATCTGAAGTTGTTTGATGCATATCATATAATTGACCCACGGATACTTGTGGTGACATTGGAGTATCTAGGTGACATTAGGGTTGATTGATGTGTGTCATATGGTGTTATATTACTACAAATCTGGGGCTGTTTGTGACACTTATAGGAATAGCTCAATGGATTGATCAGAAAGAATAACTTTGAGGTGGTTTCATACCCTACAAGCAATTTCATCTTATGTTCTCCGTGATAGGAACTTTGGAGTGACTCTTTTTTGCACGTTGAGGGATTGCTATATGATCTAATTATGTTATAATTGTTGAGAGAACTTGCACTAGTGAAAGTATGAACCCTAGGCCTTGTTTTCAAGCATTGCAATACCGTTTTAGCCCACTTTTGTTACTTGCTACCTTGCTGTTTTTATAATTCAGATTACAAAAACCTATTTCTACTATCCATATTACGCTTGTATCACCATCTCTTCGCCGAACTAGTGCACCTATACAATTTACCATTGTATTGCGTGTGTTGGGGACACAAGAGACTCTTTGATATTTGGTTGCAGGGTTGTTTGAGAGAGACCATCTTCATCCTACACCTCCCACGGATTGATAAACCTTAGGTCATCCACTGAGGGAAATTTGCTACTGTCCTACAAAACTCTGCGCTTGGAGGCCCAACACGAGTCTACAAGACGAAGGTTGCGTAGTAGAAATCATGGGCACCTGGCAGCCCCCCTCTGGTAACTCTTTTCTCCAGTATTATTTATTTATTCCAACATAATTCTCTGACATAGCTTTTTCAGGTCCAGAATTCTAGCCGTCGACATTCTCCCTCTTTGTGTAAACCTTGCATATTATGTAATAAAATGCATTATAATTACTCCATAAAGCATTATTATGCATAAAACATTATAAATAATAGTAGGAAAACATGATGCAAAACAAACGTATCAAGAATGTCGTTATTGTTGGCCAAGGACTTCAGCACCGCCAGCTCATCGCGATCGCCGACGCGGCGAGTGCGCTTTTGAGAGTCCTCGCGTGCCAGTGAAAGATCGTTCGAGGGCTCTGTGACGTGCTAGGACATCGCCGGTGCGGCTGCCGCGTGGCGTGACCTCTCTAGTGCTTCCGCAGCCCTGGTCTTTGCTCCCTGGTTATATGTTAGCCCGAAACTCCACCTACCGGCCATGGCAAAAACCTATTTTTTTGGTGATGAGGAGAGGGATTGTGAAGTAATTTTCAAGTGGGTAGTTTTTATAGCCCAATGCTAAGTGGGAACATGTTTAGCTTTGATTGTTGTGAACGGATTTGCAATTACTTATTGCGTGGTAATCTGGAATGTGATGAGAAACAAGCTAAAAATTTATTGATGGTTCTGGGCTCGAAGCCCAAAATAGTTCCCCGATGGCGTACATGGGCCTGCATTCTCGGACGTGTATGTATCTGCCCACTATCATACACGGTCCGAGATATCACCATCGTGTCTGATGGATGGGCTGTCGCGTCTCCCACATGGCGCCAGAAGGTTGACCAGAATTGCAATATGTAGGTTGGTTGCACGCCGTTCAGGCAGCCATGGCGCGCTCTGCTCACGTCCGTCCGCGCGTTTTGCTCGCCATTGAGGCGGCCGCGGTGCATTCCGCTCTGGCGTCCCTGTGCCCTCTGCTTGCCATTGAGGCCAATTTACAATTGCAATGGTTAATAATTGTCTTACATATTCAGGATAATTTAAAATGGCACATGTGGCAACGCCCAAAACACACGCGAGCTACATATGCTTAGTGACTTAAAATGTCGATATGCGACATTTCCATAAAATTATAATAAAATATAGGATGAAAGTTTGAGCCAATGGCCTTCCGACGACGGTCTTCTCAGACTCCATGATCAGCATAGCACCCTTGCGGCCGCTCATTCCGAGTGTCCTGACCCGCGGCCCCGTTACCCGTCTCTGCCTACTAAGCTGCTAGCGCTGGGAGGCTCTTGGGGATGTTGGGCCTCTTCCAGAAGAGCTTGACAGTGTGCAATTGTGCGCATGAAATCTCCACGGAACCGCTCCATTTCCATGTCTCTGCCCTGGTAGCAAATTTCGTCCATCACCTTCATCGTCAAGATACCACGTTGGCGACGTTCTACTTCATCGGGGACGTCAACTCCAGAAAGGATGCGCTCGAGCCTGGCCTCCACATCGTCAGAATCAAGGTTGACACGGCCGCCGCCGGTAATGATGAAGCCACCACTACAAAAAAAACCACTTCCGTGATGATACATGTTTGTCATAGTAGATCACATTTTTTGTCATGCATGTACATCCATGATGATTTTATGAAAGAGTCAAGATAGTCATACCTATGCTGTCGTAGAAGTGTTCCATGACAATACCAAAATTATCATCACGGAAGAGTCCACTTCCATGACGATAAATGGCACGTCATGGAAGTGTTTTCGTCAAGGGTAACCGACACGTGGCATCCACCGAAACGGGTCGCCGTTAAGCTATCGGGTTCCGATTTGGATCCTATAAGCGGTTAATAGCCCGGATCAATGGGGATTTTCCACGTGTAAAATTCTCATTCGCTGGAGGATCCATGTGTCATCTCATCGTTGGGACATATGTCATCCCTACAATGGATGGAAGACGTCTGTGATATGTCGACATGTGGCACGGCCCAAAAGTGGCCCACTTTAGGTAAAAAGGTCGGCCCAGCTAAAGGCCCACCATATTTCTTCAGACACTAGTGGGCCGGCCCATTAACAACCTGCCATGTTTTCGGTCAAATTAAGGCTCATATCAGATCTGGCCCATTAACAGCCTGTCGTGTTTTGGGCTAAATTACGGCCCATATCAGATCTGGCCTATTAACAGACCACTGTTCTTTTGGGCCCATTCTAAGTCAGGTTTGTATTTCAGCCTGTTAAATGCCCGTTTACCAGTTTGGCCCATTAGCGGCAGTTTGTGCATCTTGGCCGTTGTCGGCCCGGTTTCACTTTAGGCCATTTTACGGGCCGTGCTGAAACTAGGCTATTTCTTGTCTGAAGTGACTTTAGGCCTCTTAACGGCCAGTACTCTTCGTGGATAAATTTCAGCCCAACGTGCCTATTGGCATGTTAATGGCCCGTGTAGTTGGGCCTAATTACAGTGCGCATTGAATCCGGCCTGCTTACATCCCATTTGTTAATGGCCCGTGACACAGTTGGGCCTACGACCCGCATTGATATTGGCGTACTTAAAGCCCATAATTTTATTGGGCCAAATAGGTCCAGAGATACATTTTGGCATGTTAACGACTCGTTCGCTATTTGGGACAAACATGGGCCAAAGACAGTTTCATCCTCTGTTGGCCCGTGAATTTTTTGGCTCAATGCTATCCTAATCTAGTTTTTAGCCTGTTAAAAGCCCATGGTATTCTCTGGCCCAGCTAGCCCAAACTTTGCTCAACCTGCTAAAGGGAGAAAACTACTATACGTTTAGACTTATTAATGGTCCAAGATGATTATAGGCCGACATTATGGGCCGACCAGAAGACCGACAACATTTTGATCCGTTGAAGCTTCCATCCTAAATTACAACATATTGATACATCCATTTTGCATCATGCTTTTATATCGATTTTTGTTGCATTATGGGCTGTTATTACACGTTATGTCACAATACTTATGGCTATTCTCTCTTATTTTACAAGGTTTAACATGAAGAGGGAGAATGCCGGCAGCTGGGATTCTAGGCTGGAAAAGGAGCAAATATTGGAAACCTATTATGCATAGCTCCAAAAGTCCTGAAACTCCACGAAAGTCATTTTTGGAATTAATAAGAATTATTGAGCGAAAGAAGTACCAAAGGGGGGCCACACCCTGGCCACGAGGGTGGGGGCGCGCCCCCTGCCTCGTGGGCCCCCTGGCAGCCCTCCGGTGGCCATCTTCTACTATATGAAGTCTTTTACCCTGGAAAAAATCATCAGCAAGCTTACGGGACGAAACGCCGCCGCCACGAGGTGGAACATTCGCGGAACCAATCTAGGGCTCCGGTGGAGCTCTTTTGCCGGGGAAACTTCCCTCCGGGAGGGGGAAATCATCACCATCGTCATCACCAATGATCCTCTCATCGGGAGGGTTCAATCTCCATCAACATCTTCACCAACACCTTCTCCTCTCAAACCCTAGTTCATCTCTTGTATCCAATCTCTGTACCAAAACCTCATATTGGTACCTGTGGGTTGCTAGTAGTGTTGATTACTCCTTGTAGTTGATGCTAATTGGTTTATCCGGTGGAAGATCATATGTTCAGATCCTTAATGCATATTAATACCCCTCTGATTATGAACATGAATATGCTTTGTGAGTAGTTACGTTTGTTCCTGAGGACATGGGTGAAGTCTTGCTATTAGTAGTCATGTGAATTTGGTATTCGTTCGATATTTTGATGAAATGTATGTTGTCTCTCCTCTAGTGGTGTTATGTGAACGTTGACTACATGACACTTCACCATTATTTGGGCCTAGAGGAAGGCATAGTGAAGTAATAAGTAGATGATGGGTTGCTAGAGTGACAGAAGCTTAAACCCTAGTTTATGTGTTGCTTCGTAAGGGGCTAATTTGGATCCATATGTTTCATGCTATGGTTAGGTTTACCTTAATACTTCTTTTGTAGTTGCGGATGCTTGCAATAGGGGTTAACCATAAGTGGGATGCTTGTGCAAGAAAGGGCAGTACCCAAGCACCGGTCCACCCACATATCAAACTATCAAAGTAACGAACGCGAATCATATGAGCGTGATCAAAACTAGCTTGATGATAATTCCCATGTGTCCTCCGAAGCGCTTTTCTCATTATAAGAACTTGTCCAGGCTTGTCGTTTGCTACAAAAAGGATTGGGCCACCTTGCTGCACCTTATTTACTTTCATTGCTTGTTACCCGTTACAAATTATCTTATCACGAAACTATCTGTTACCTACAATTTCAGTGCTTGCAGAGAATACCTTACTGAAAACCGCTTGTCATTTCCTTCTGCTCCTCGTTGGGTTTGACACTCGTACTTATCGAAAGGACTACGATAGATCCCCTACACTTGTGGGTCATCAAGACTCTTTTCTGGCGCCGTTGCCGGGGAGTGAAGCGCCTTTGGTGGGTGGAACTTGGTAAGGAAACATTTATATAGTGTAATGAAATTTACTGTCACTTGTTACTATCGAAACTAATCCTTTGAGGGGCTTGTTCGGGGCATCTTCGCCCCGACCAGTAGAGCAAAGAGTTGCTCCTCAACCTACTGAACCTACTGAAAATGTTTACTTTGATATTCATTCAGGTATGATAGAGAAACTGCTAGCTAATCCCTTTGAAGGAGATGGAACATTGCATCCCGATTTACACCTTATCTATGTGGATGAAGTTTGTGGATTATTTAAGCTTGCAGGTATGCCCGATGATGTTGTTAAGAGGAAGGTCTTCCCTTTATCTTTGAAGGGAGATGCATTGACATGGTATAGGCTATGTGATGATACGAGATCTTGGGACTATAAAAGATTGAAATTGGAATTTCACCAGAAGTTCTATCCTATGCATCTTGTTCATCGTGATCGTAATTATATATATAATTTTTGGCTTTGCGAAGGAGAAAGTATCGCTCAAGCTTGGGGGAGGCTTAAGTAAATTTTATATTCATGCCCCAATGATGAGATCTCAAGAGAAATGATTATTAAAAAATTTATGCTCGGCTTTCGCTCAATGATCGCAGCATGCTCGATACTTCTTGTGTTGGTTCTTATATGCTGAAGACTATTGAGTTCAAGTGGGACTTATTGGAAAGAATTAAACACAACTCTGAAGATTGGGGTTCCGACGATGGTAAGGAGTCAGGTATGACGCCTAAGTTTGATTGTGTAAAATCTTTTATGGATACCTTTGCTTTTCGAGGATTTAGCACTAAATATGGACTTGACTCTGAGATAGTAGCTTCTTTCTGTGAATCTTTTGCTACTCACATTGATCTCCCTAAGGAGAAGTGGTTTAAATATAATCCTCCCATTGAAGTAAAAGTAGTTGCACCTATTTCAGTTGAAGAAAAGATTATCACTTATAATGATCCTATTGTTCCTACTACTTATGTTGAGAAACAACCTTTCCCTGTTAGAATAAAGGATCATGCTAAAGCTCCAACTGTGGTTCGTAAAAGTAATACTAGAACATACACACCACCTGAGCAAATTAAAGTTGTACCTAGTATTGCTATGGTTAAAGATCTCTTGGCTTATAATATTGATGGGCATGTTATTTACTTCTGTGAGGAAGCTGCTAACATTGCTAAACTCGATGCTAAGATACATAGACCTGTTGTAGGCATTCCTGTTATTTCTATTAAAATAGGAGATCATTGTTATCATGGCTTATGTGATATGGGTGCTAGTGCCAGTGCAATACCTATTTCCTTATATAATGAAATTATGCATGATATCGCACCCACTGAGTTAGAAGATATTGATGTTACAATTAAGCTTGCCAATAGAGATACTATTTCAGCAATTGGGATTGTTAGAGATGTTGAAGTCTTGTGTGGGAAAGTTAAATATCCTGCTGATTTTCTTGTTCCTGGTTCCCCACAAGATAGCTTTTGTCCCATTATGTTTGGTAGACCCTTCTTGAATACTGTCAATGCTAGGATTGATTGCGAAAAGGATGTTGTTACTATTGGTCTGGGGAATACAACACATGAGTTTAATTTTGCTAAATTTCATAGACAACCCCATGAAAAGAATTGCCTAGTAAGGATGAAATTATTAGTCTTGCTTCTATTGCCGTGCCTCCTACTGATCCTTTAGAACAATATTTGCTAGACCATGAAAATTATATGTTTATGAATGAAAGAAGGGAGATAGATGAATTATTCCTTAAACAGGGTCCTATTTTGAAACACAACTTGCGTTTTGAAATCCTAGGGGATCCTGCCCCACCTAAGGGTGATCCCGTGTTTGAGCTTAAATCATTACCTGATACTCTTAAATATGCTTATCTTGATGAAAAGAAGATATATCCTGTTATTATCAGTGCTAACCTTTCAGAGCAAGAAGAGGAAAGATTATTGAAAACTCTGAAGAAGCACCGTGCTGCTATTGGATATACTCTTGATGATCTTAAGGGCATCAGTCCCACTCTATGCCACACAAGATAAAATTGGAACAAGATGCCAAACCAATTAGAGACCCATTGAGGGAGTCCTGGACTAGGGGGTGTCCGGACAGCCGGACTATCATCGTCCGCCGGACTCCAAGACTACGAAGATACAAGATTGAAGACTCCGTCCCGTGTCCGGATGGGACTTTCCTTGGCGTGGAAGGCAAGCTTGGCGATACGGATATGTAGATCTCCTACCATTGTAACCGACTCTGTGTAACCCTAGCCTCCTCCGGTGTCTATATAAACCGGAGGGCTGTAGTCCGTAGGACAACATACATTACAACAATCATACCATAGGCTAGCTTTAGGGTTTAGCCTCCTTGATCTCGTGGTAGATCCACTCTTGTACTACCCATATCATCAATATTAATCAAGCAGGACGTAGGGTTTTACCTCCATCGAGAGGGCCCGAACCTGGGTAAAACTTCGTGTCCCTTGCCTCCTGTTACCATCCGCCTAGACGCACAGTTCGGGACCCCCTACCCAAGATCCGCCGGTTTTGACACCGACATTGGTGCTTTCATTGAGAGTTCCTCTGTGTCGTCCCCAATAGGAAGGATGCCTCCACCCGTCTTCAAAGACGGTATTTTCGCCAAAGCGGCCTTGGCCGCCGGCCAAACTATCCGGCTAGGCGGTTTTCTTATAACCGCCTGTCCAGCCACGGCTTCGACAATGACTTCCCAAGTCGTCGAAAGCAATCTCCGCGTCAGCTCGGAATTCGCCGAGCGGCTGGATCCAATAGAACTCTCGTTTGTCAACGAGCTCTTGGATCGCATCGCCACCCTGGGAGTCGCTACAGACTACAATCAGATTGGGCTTAAAACCGATCTGAGAGAGATTAACTCTCCCCAGGCCAGCCACCGCGTCGCAATGGTTGAGGAGCAATGCGACGACTTTTCGCCTATATTGAAAACTAGTCACGTCCGGATTCTCAAACCCTCCATGCCGGATTTCCACGGAGGGACGGACTTCGATCGAGCATTGAACTTAAAATCATGCATCGTTCCGGACCCGCTGGATCATGTCCAGCAATCCAAGCTTCCGAATTCGGAAACTCCTCAGCCTTTAAGCCTCAAGATGGGTAGGGATCTGGATTTTATTCCACCCACCTGCCCAGACATATGCGATCTATCTCTAATACGGCAAGAGACCGCTGAAACAGTGCATCACTACTGGGCCAGATTCCTCCTGGTTATGGACAGGATAAAGGACTGCCGAGAGGAGAACGCAATCTCAATCTTTTGCAATAATTGCATGGACAAGGGAATATTGAACGCCATCGGTCGTCGTAAAATTATACGCTTCACCAATTTGGCGTCCATAGTACGAAAGTACTGTGCGATGGAGAGTTTCCGGAAAACCAAAAACCAGTTTTGGGACAATCCGACCCCGAATACAACCCCAGTCCGCAACAAAAGGGTGCATCACACTCAGGCCCCAGATACAAAAACCAAAAAGCACAAACCCCATAAAGGGCATGGAACCGTACTGGAGGGATGGCTCAATGGACCCTGTAAGCTTCATAGTACAGAGGGAGCCGTCCCAAGACATAGCCTTCGAGCATGTTGGATACTACGGCAGGTGGCCAAAAGTGGCGAGGAGCTTCTAGCCCCAGAAAACCACTCCAACAATACCAGTATGGTATCAACAGTCTTCGAGACCTTCGCATCAAATAATATGCGAAAACGAACAATCCGCGGCCTCGCCGAAGTCTACCAAGTAGCAACAGCAAATCCATGGTGCGACACAGCCATCACCTTCAACGCCAGCGACGAATCTAAATTCCGAATAGCCCGAGCACCAGCCGCACTGGTGCTTATTCCCATAGTGGACGGCTTTCGACTTACAAAGGTCCTCATGGATGGCGGCAGCGGACTAAACCTCATCTACGAGGAAACTGTTCAAAAAATGGAAATCGACTAGAGCCGTATTGCGCGAAGCAGCACAACCTTCAGAGGAATAATCCCTAGCCGGGAAGCGCGCTGCACCAAAAAAATCACACTCGATGTGGTGTTCGGCTCGCCGGACAATTACAGATCCGAAGAAGTCACGTTCCAGGTGGCCCCGTTCAACAGCGGATATCACGCTATATTAGGATGGGAGGCATTCACAATTTTTCAAGCCGTACCCCATTACGGGTATATGAAGCTAAAAATGCCTGGGCCCGACGGAATAATCACTCTTGCTAGTGATCCGGACATAGCGCTCCGCGCCAAAAACAAGACGGCCGCACTAGCCCTGGAGGCACTATCCGAAGCCCTAGCGGCAGAAGAACTCACCGCGCTACGCTCTACGGTGAACAGGGAAGATGTGATACTCGATAAAAGATCCAAGTCCACCTCCTTCAAACCAGCAGATGAAATAATAAAATTCCAGGTCCATCCAACGGACCCAACAAAGATGGCCTCCATTGGGGCAAAATTGAACCCCGAAGTAGACGCCGCACTGCGCGAACTCCTTCGGGAAAATTGGGACATTTTCACCTGGCATCCTTCGGATATGCCCGGAATCCCACGCAGGTTGGCAGAACACAGCCTAAACATCCTAAAAGGACTTAAGCCAGTCAAACAGGCTCTTCGGCGATTTTCCAAACCCAAAAGACAGGCAATGGGAGAAGAGCTAGCCAAACTATTGGAAGCCGGATTCATCAGAGATATCAAACATCCGGATTGGCTAGCAAATCTAGTAATGGTACCAAAGAAGGACAAATCCTGGCGCCTATGCGTTGATTATAAAGACCTTAATAAGGCTTGCCCAAAGGACCCCTTCCCCCTCCCCCGCATCGATCAAATTATCGATGCTACCGCAGGACACGATTCATTGTGCTTCCTCGACACATACTCTGGCTACCATCAAATCAAGATGGCGGAAGCAGACAAAGCCGCAACGGCATTCATCACTCCATACGGACCATTCTGCTTCAACACGATGCCCTTCGGACTTAAGAATGCCGGTGCAACATATCAGCGCATGATTCAAACATGTTTGGCTACCCAGATCAGCAAAACAGTCGAAGCATACGTAGACGACGTAGTCGTCAAAACAAAACACGTCGAAACTCTAGTAGACAATTTGAGGCTCACATTCGACAAACCCAGAGCATATGACATCAAGCTGAATCCGGAAAAATGTGTTTTCGGCGTACCAGCCGGAAAGCTGCTGGGCTTCATTGTATCCGGTAGAGGAATTGAAGCAAACCCGACAAAAATCCGAGCTCTGTCACAGTTGGATATCCCAAAAGACCTCAAGCAGATACAAAAATTAACAGGATGCGTGGCAGCTTTAAGCCGCTTTATCTCCCGTCTAGGAGAAAAGGCATTACCTCTCTATCGCCGCTTTATCTTCGAGTGGACGGATGCTGCCACTACCGGACTCGAAGAAATAAAGGCCATATTGGCAACATATCCGGTCCTGGCTGCGCCCAATCTGGGCAAACCAATTTTGTTATACATCGCAGCAACGCATCAAGTTGTAAGCACGGTACTCGTCGTCGAACGAGAGACAGAAGGGCATAAATTCCCTCTCCAAAAACCAGTGTATTATGTTTCCACTGTGTTAACCCCCTGCAAGTCCCGTTACCCACACTATTAGAAGATAGCGTATGCGGTGTTCATGGCATCCCGGAAGCTCCGACACTACTTTCAAGAGTGTTCGATAACAGTGGCCTCTGAAGTACCACTCAATGACATCATAAATAACCGTGACGCAACGGGCAGGATTGCAAAATGGGCCATTGAGCTCTTACCATTCGATATAACTTACAAACCTCGGCGAGCTATAAAGTCACAGGTTTTGGCTGACTTTGTCGCTGAATGGACCGAGTCCGAACTCCCTAAAGAGTATGGCGCATACTCCAATTGGATTATGCATTTCGACGGCTCTAAAATGTTGGCCGGACTGGGGTCTGGCGTCGTATTGACATCCCCAACCGGGGACACAGTCCAGTATGTACTTCAAATAATTTACACGGACTCCAACAACGCAGCCGAATACGAGGCCCTGTTACATGGTCTCCGGATGGCAGTCTCCTTGGGCATTCAACGCCTAGAGGTGCGCGAGGATTCAAACCTTGCAATATCCCAAATAAATGGAGACTTTGATGCCAAGGATCCGAAAATGGCAGCATATTGCAACGCTGTTGTCGGTGTCAAAACCGGCGGATCTCGGGTAGGGGGTCCCGAACTGTGCGTCTAGGCGGATGGTAACAGGAGACGAGGGACACGATGTTTTTACCCAGGTTCGGGCCCTCTCGATGGAGGTAAAACCCTACGTCCTGCTTGATTAATATTGATGATATGGGTAGTACAAGAGTAGATCTACCACGAGATCAAGGAGGCTAAACCCTAGAAGCTAGCCTATGGTATGATTGTATGTTGTCCTATGGACTAAAGCCCTCCGGTTTATATAGATACCGGAGAGGGCTAGGGTTACACAGAGTCGGTTACAATGGTAGGAGATCTACATATCCGTATTGCCAAGCTTGCCTTCCACGCCAAGGAAAGTCCCATCCGGACACGGGGCGGAGTCTTCAATCTTGTATCTTCGTAGTCTTGATAGTCTGGCGGACATTGATAGTCCGGCTGTCCGAACACCCCCTAGTCCAGGACTCCCTCAGCTGTCCTAAAAATGTCAGCTCGGTTTGAAGGACTTGAATTCCATCACATAGCCCGAGCTAATAGCCAAGCGGCCGACGTACTGGCACGCATCGGTGCGGAACCTGATGATGTCCCTCCAAATATCTTCCTGGAACGGCTCTTCAAGCCATCCGTACTATGGGAAGAGGAGCCCGGAAGTGACAAACCGGAAAAAACCGCGCCAACCGGCAATTCAGCCGATGACATAACACCTTCAGCCCACGACATAATGGCAGTAATTGCCCCATGGACAGAACCATTCCTAGCCTACTTGCTTAGGCAGGAACTTCCCGAAGACCAAAACGAGGCCCGCTGCATAGTCCGCTGATCGAAAGCCTACAAGGTCCATGAGGGAGAACTTTATAAGAAAAGCACAACCGGAGTCCTTCAAAGGTGTATCTCCGAAGAGGAAGGGCGAAACCTCCAGGCTGAAATTCATGCCAGATTAGGCGGACACCACGCAGCAGCCCGGGCCCTTGTAGGAAAGGCATTCCATACAGGATTTTATTGGCCGACGGCCCGGGCAGATGCCCAGGACTTAGTCCAGAGATGCGTTGGTTGTCAGCTCTTTGCTAATCAGAGCCATATGCCGCCCACCGCCCTCAAAACTATACCCATTACCTGGCCGTTCGCGGTCTGGGGGCTTGATATGGTTGGACCCCTTAAAGGGGGAACCCACAAGCAAAGGTACCTATTGGTCATGGTGGATAAATTCACCAAATGGATAGAGGCCAAACCGGTCAAAACGGCAGAATCCGGACCAGTGATAGACTTTATATCCGGGGTAGTACACCGTTACGGAGTCCCCCACAGCATCATCACCGACAACGGCACGAACTTCACAGCCGACGAGGTTAAGTCATGGTGCAAAAATATGGGCATCAAGCTCGACTACGCTTCAGTCTATCACCCTCAAACCAACGGTCAAGTGGAACGAGCAAATGGTCTAATAATGAGCGGCATTAAACCCAGACTAGTACGGTCACTTACTAAATCTGACACGCACTGGGTTCATCTTGAATACTGTGTTCCTCGGCTTCTACGCCAAATAATGGCCCTCTTCCACGCGTCGCACGAATGCGAAAAGCCAGGGTGTTTTTTGCATTTCACCCCCCAATTGTGCGAGTTGACCGCCTATAAAAGAGGCAAGAATCCAGATCCAAACCACAACATCTTCCTCCCGCGAATACTCCATCGAAGCGCCTTTTGATCTAGAAATCCATTCCATCATGGATCGTCACCATGGCTCTTCTTCGCGCGCTCCCAGCCCACCGCCGGGGAGTTGGAGGAGGTGCTCTGTTTCGCACAACGAGCTCGAGAAGCTCCAAACAGGGGGATTCCTCCCTCCAGCCATTATGATCCCAGTCCGGGCCGGACTGGTTACTTATCAAGGTGGGAGACAGGCGGAGGACACTCCAAGCCCCAATAAGGGGGAGCGAGTATGTTTTGTCCCTTATCTGACAAGGGGATTCGGATTTCCAATACATCCGTTCCTCCGCGGGCTCCTGAAGTTCTACGGACTCCAGCTCCACCACCTCACACCCGCCTCTGTCCTGCATATCGCGGGCTACGTAGCTCTCTGCGAGCTGTTCCTGGGCATTGAGCCCCATTTCGCATTGTGGAAGAGGCTGTTTTGCCTCGTACCCCGTTCTTACTAGGGGTCCATATATCAAGTGGACGACGCCGAAGTATGGCGCATCGCCGGGACCGGATACCTATCCGGCACTCCCAAGAAGGCGTCCGAAGACTGGCCCTCGGAATGGTTTTATATAGAAGACGCTCCTCTGCCAGACCCAGTCCGGATCGGCCTCCCGGAGTTTAGTGCTGCTCCCTTGAAGAAACGCCTCAGCTGGCGCCCGCGGAGCCCCCGATTGGAGGAAGACAAGAGCGTCCATTACTTGATGGGCCGGATAAGATTAATGGCTCATTCCGGCTTGACCATGATTGGAGTCATGGCGACATGCATCAAGCGAGGGGTACAACCACTGCAATACAGAGGCCACCCCATGTGGGATTTCAACGGGGAAGACGATGCTACGCGGCATGGCCGCAAAGGGCTGGATTCGACCGAGGATCTGGTGGAGATCCTATCCAGCCTGTACAAGGTGGAGAAGGAGGATTTCCTTCAGACGAACCCTTTGAATGGGTTTTCCATGATCAACCCCAGAGGATGGGTAAGTGAACACCTTGAAGGGCCCAACCCATGCTTTCGAAGTTTAAGCTTCTTACATTATGTCTTCGGCGCACGGTCTACGCCGGATTGTGGAGAACATGGTAAGTCCTACTCCGCAACCCGAGGACCCAGAAGGATCCCTGGGTCCGGCCTCCGAAGAGGACCCGGATATCGAGGTGGAGCTGATCGACGGGGTGTATCACTAGTTCAGCATAGACAATGCTTTGGTTGCCATCACGGCGGACTACCCTGGACTAAGTCCGGCTTCCCAGGTGACCGCGACCGAAGTCCGGACACCATTACCCCATCCTTGCCCATTTCCGACCTTCACGAACGATGGTGTTTTGCAGGAAGCGCCTTTACGGCAGGAAGCCGAGCCCGCGGCGGCCGACCAACAGAGGTCAGTCCGAACCAGCAGGCGGAAAAGGAGCGCAGTGCGGACGGAAACGTCGCCGCAAAGGTATAGCTCGTATTTGAATTCTTAGAGCAACGTTCCGAGGAAACGTCTAAGTGCCCATGTTTTTGTAGGAGAAAAAGCGCTCGCCGGACTGCGAGCGCAGGAATTGCCAATCCGACCGACACCGGCCGGGCCCCAGCGCCCGGCCTGGAGGGGGAGGCAAGCGCAGGACGCGAGCCGGATCCTTCTCCAACGGAGGATACCGACAGACTGTCCGCCACCAAGTCTGAGGTGGAGAGCGCCATGAACCATAGGTGCCGCTGGACAGTATTTCAAGAAGTGTGCTTTTCCCCTGAGGCATTGGACGCCTTTAACGCAGGGGACGCGCATCTTCGTGCCGCTCAAAATGGTTTTACCAGAGCCACGGAGCAGTATGTGAAAGACATACGGGTAAGGGAATTTTAATGGTTGTATATACCAGTAGCCCCCGAGACTTAAATTAGTTATGCTAACTGATTTAAGGATCATTATAAATTTCAGGCACTTAACGAGAAGAACGCCAAGCTGTCTCGGGAGCTGCAAGATTGCAAGGCCCAACTAGAGGCCGCACTTGCTGCCGCAGGAGGAGACGGAAAGACCCCTCCTGGTAACACATTTTTTATTAATAAACATAAGCGCTGTGCGGCGTGCACGCGAGTCTAATAATGAATTTGCAGGTACCGCCGGACAAGATCCGGACAGGCAAGCATTGCTACGCCAGCTAAAGGCCGGCGAGAGTGTGCTGAATAGAGTTCAGCAGGAAAGGAACAAGCTCCAAGATGCCAACGCCAAGCTCAGAGAAGAGCTGAAAGGCGTACAGGCCGAGCTGTCCGGCTCCGTTAAGGAGAATCAGCGGCTTCGTCGCAGCATTTATAGTAAGTGCTTGAGCGAACTCTTTTGAAAAGAAGAGTCCGGCGAGGAAGCGTTTTGACATGATATGTCTTGTAGGTATACTCACGGGTCGTCCTGCAGAGGAGATGCCCATATCAATGGGTGATCAACTTCCCGAACTGGTGCAGCTACTCGAACGAGTTCAGCAGGCAATGAGCGGCGTCGTTCAGGCTTTATGGCCAGCCCTCACCCTACCCGAAGGCCTCGGGGAGCTTGCGGATATGCTGCAGGGAGTGCGGCAGCGCTTCCGTTTGTGGAAGATTTCGGCTTGCCGTCAAGGTGCGAGGGAGGCTTGGGCCATGGTGAAGATGCGGTACAAGAAGGCAGATCCCAACCACATGGCCGAAGTTGGACTGGTGGGGCCCGATGGGAAGGAGATCCCTGTGAGTTTAGTGTATAGCCAAGTAGAGTTGGCTGCTAAATTTTCCCAACAGGACTGTAAACTAGATAGCCTGTTAGACGGGATTGAGGAGGAATACAATCAATAAATTTGACAATGTATATTATCCTTTAAAGTGACATGTGAAATGCCTTCTAGCCGGATTGTAGATCGTTTGTCTTTGCCGACCTTTTCGCTTCGACCTCAGGACCCTAGAGTCCGGAGTGTGTCCGAATACCTTTTTGGTTAAGAAACAACCGTGGTATGCATGGAGACCAGGCGTAGGGGTCATTAGTGCTTTATCAGACAAGTGCCCAACTAGTTATGTTATATTACATGGTTAGTAAGAAACATCTTCCAGGGAGAATAGTTCCGTTAAGGGTTCCTTTCGCTGGGAGGCATGCCATAAAGTGCATGTCCGGACTGCGAAGAAAGCAGTAAAACATCTGGGGGCAAATAGATAAATAGGTAAAAAGTCATCTTTTAAATCACCGACCGAATATTCCCTTAAGAACGCTAGCTTTCGGCTTCACCCAGTCTGAGGTACACATCCGGCTGACCCGGCAGTAACAATTGCAGAGGTGCTCCCTTTACCTCCTAGCCGAACAATCGGGAACGTAGGGGTAAGCACAGGAGCCAGGCAACCCAGCTTGGCCAAAACTTAAGTCATATTGATGCATATAATGGTGAATAAAAGGTACATGTGGAAGCTTGACACATGTGATGGGTATAAAACCCGTATAATTAAGCTTCTATAAAAGAAGCCCCCAGGAATAATGAGTGCGGATAGCACATCATGCGTGTAATTGAGCTTCTGTAAAAGAAGCCCCCAGGAATAATGAGTGTGGATGGCACATCATGCGTATGCAAAGAATGCAAAAATAGGCCCGAAAGGGCTTTTAAGTGAGAAGGATAAAAAGAGAAACAAAAGACAGCCGAAGTGTAAAAGTGTGGATGGGGGAAGGGGACGAACTCTTAGTCCGGCGCTAGGCATAGAATCGTCAGAGGCGGGTTGCGTTCCATGGGTTCGGCTCGAGTCGGTGATCCGACGCATTTTGTAGACGGTACGCTCTGCTGGTCAGTACTTGATCGATGATGAAGGGACCCTCCCATTTGGGCTTGAGCTTGTCCTTTTTCTTGTCCGGCAGGCGTAGAACTAGTTCGTCAATGTTGTAAGTCTTGGCCCGTACTTCTCTGCTTTGATATCTTCGGGCCTGCTGCTGATAGAATGCGGAACGAGCCTTCGCGACGTCACATTCTTCCTCCAATGTGTCCAAGCTATCCTGTCGATCAAGCTCGGCTTCTCTTTCCTCATACATGCGCACTCGAGGTGAGTCATGAATAATGTCACAGGGCAAGACTGCCTCTGCGCCGTATACCATAAAAAATGGTGTGAATCCGGTAGTACGGTTAGGCGTTGTCCGCAGCCCCCAGAGTACGGAGTCGAGCTCCTCGACCCATTGTGTGTCGGATTTGGTAAGTGACCTCACTAGTCTGTGTTTAATGCCGCTCATTATTAGACCATTTGCTCTTTCCACTTGACCATTGGTTTGAGGGTGATAGACTGCCGCATAGTCGAGCTTGATGCCCATATTTTTGCACCATGACTTAACCTTGTCGTCTGTGAAGTTCATGCCGTTGTCGGTGATGATGGTGTGGGGGACTCCGTAACGGTGTACCACCCCTGATATAAAGTCTATCACTGGTCCGGACTCTGCCGTTTTGACCGGTTTGGCCTCTATCCATTTGGTGAATTTATCCACCATGACCAATAGGTACTTTTTCTTGTGGATTCCTCCTTTAAGGGGTCCAACCATGTCAAGCCCCCAGACCGTGAACGGCCAGGTAATGGGTATGGTTTTGAGGGCGGTGGGTGGCATATGGCTCTGATTAGCAAAGAGCTGACAACCAACGCATCGCTGGACCAAGTCCTGTGCATCTGCCCGAGCCGTCGGCCAATAAAATCCTGTACGGAATGCCTTTCCTACAAGGGCCCGTGCTGCCGCGTGGTGTCCGCCTAGTCCGGCATAAATTTCAGCCAGGAGGTTTCGCCCTTCCTCTTTGGAGATACACCTTTGAAGGACTCCGGTGGTACTTTTCTTATAAAGTTCTCCCTCATGGACCTTGTAGGCCTTCGATCGCCGGACTATGCAGCGGGCCTCATTTTGGTCTTCGGGAAGTTCCTGCCTAAGTAAGTAGGCTAGGAAAGGTTCTGTCCACGCGGCAATTACTGCCATTATGACATGGGCGGAGGGTGTTATGTCGTTTGCCGAATCACCAGTTGGCGCGGTTTTCTCCGGTTTGTAGCTACCGGGCTCCTCTTCCCATAGTACGGATGGCTTGAAGAGCCGTTCCAGGAAGATGTTTGGAGGGACAGCATCACGTTTAGCACTGATGCGTGCTAGGATGTCGGCCGCTTGGTTATTATCTCGGGCTATGTGATGGAATTCGAGTCCTTCAAACCGAGCTGACATTTTTAGGACAGCATTACGATATGCTGCCATTTTCGGATCCTTGGCGTCGAAGTCTCCATTTATTTGGGATATTGCAAGGTTTGAATCCCCGCGCACCTCTAGGCATTGAATGCCCATGGAGACCGCCATCCGGAGACCATGTAACAGGGCCTTGTATTCGGCTGCATTGTTGGAGTCCGTGTACATTATTTGAAGTACATACTGGACTGTATCTCCGGTGGGGGACGTCAGTACGACGCCAGCCCCCAGTCCGGCCAACATTTTGGAGCCGTCAAAATGCATAGTCCAATTGGAGTATGCGCCGTACTCTTTAGGGAGTTCGGCTTCAGTCCATTCGGCGACGAAGTCAGCCAAAACTTGTGACTTTATGGCTCATCGAGGTTTGTAAGTGATGTCGAATGGTAAGAGCTCAATGGCCCATTTTGCTATCCTGCCCATTGCGTCGCGGTTATTTATAATGTCATTGAGTGGTACCTCAGAGGCCACTGTTATCGAGCACTCTTGAAAGTAGTGCCGGAGCTTTCGAGACGCCATGAACACCGCATATGCTATCTTCTGATAGTGCGGGTAACGGGATTTGCAGGGGGTTAACACAGTGGATACATAATACACTGGTTTTCGGAGAGGGAATTTATGCCCTTCTGTCGCTCGTTCGATGACGAGGACTGCGCTTACAACTTGATGTGTTGCTGCGATGTATAACAACATTGGTTCGCCCAGAGTGGGCGCCGCCAGGACCGGATTTGTTGCCAGTATGGCCTTTATTTCTTCGAGTCCGGCAGTGGCAGCATCCGTCCACTCGAAGTGTTCGGTGCGCCTGAGGAGGCGATAGAGGGGCAACGCATTTTCTCCTAAACGGGAGATAAAGCGGCTCAAGGCTACCACGCATCCTGTTAATTTTTGTATTTGCTTGAGGTCTTTTGGAATATCCAACTGTGACAGAGCTCGGATTTTGGCCGGATTTGCTTCACTTCCTCTACCGGATACGATGAAGCCCAGCAGATTTCCGGCTGGTACGCCGAAAACACATTTTTCCGGATTCAGCTTGATGTCATATGCTCTGAGGTTGTCGAATGTGAGCCTCAAATCGTCTACTAAAGTTTCGACGTGTTTTGTTTTGACGACCACGTCGTCTATGTATGCCTCGACTATTTTGCCGATCTGGGTGGCCAGACATGTTTGAATCATGCGCTGATATGTTGCGCCGGCATTTTTGAGTCCGAAGGGCATCGTGTTGAAGCAGAATGGTCCATATGCAGTGATAAATGCCGTTGCGGCTTGGTCTGCTTCCGCCATCTTAATTTGATGATAGCCAGAGTATGCGTCCAGGAAGCACAACGAATCGTGCCCTGCCGTGGCATCGATGATTTGATCGATGCGGGGGAGAGGGAAGGGATCCATTGGGCAAGCTTTATTGAGGTCTTTAAAATCGACACAGAGGCGCCAGGATTTATCCTTCTTTGGTACCATCACCAAATTTGCTAGCCAGTCCGGATGTTTGATATCTCTAATGAATCCGGCTTCCAATAGTTTGGCTAGCTCTTCTCCCATTGCCTGTCGTTTGGGCTCGGAAAATCGTCGAAGAGCCTGTTTGACTGGCTTGAATCCTTTTAGAATGTTGAGGCTGTGTTCAGCCAACCTGCGGGGGATTCCGGGCATGTCTGAAGGGTGCCAGGCGAAGATATCCCAATTTTCCCGAAGGAATTCGCACAGTGCGGCGTCTACTTCAGGGTTCAACTGTGCCCCAATGGAGGCCGTCTTTGTTGGGTCCGTTGGATGGACCTGGAATTTTATTATCTCTTCTGCTGGTTTGAAGGAGGTGGACTTGGATCTTTTATCGAGTATCACGTCGTCCCTGTTCATCGTAGAGCGCAACACGGTGAGTTCCTCTGCCGCTAAGGCTTCGGATAGTGCCTCGAGGGCTAGTGCGGCTGTCTTGTTTTCGGCACGGAGTGCTATGTTCGGATCACTAGCGAGAGTGAATGCCTCTCGTCCTAGTATGGTGTGATGTCCACTGCTGAACGAGGCCACCTGGAACGTGACTTCTTCGGATCTGTAATTGTCCGGAGAGCCGAACACCACATCGAGTGTGATTTTTCCGGTGCAGCGCGCTTCCCGGCTAGGGATTATTCCCCTAAAGGTTGTGCTGCTTCGCTCAATACGGCTCCAATCGATTTCCATTTTTCGCAGAGTTTCCTCGTAGATGAGGTTTAGTCCGCTGCCGCCGTCCATGAGGACTTTTGTCAGTTGAAAGTCGTCCACTATGGGACTAAGTACCAGTGCAGCTGGGGCTCTGGTTGTTCGGAATGTGGGCTCATCGCTGCCATTGAAGGTAATAGCTGTGTCGCTCCATGGATTTGCTGTTGCTACTTGGTAGACTTTGGCGAGTTCGCGGATTGATCGTTTTCGCATATTATTTGATGCGAAAGTCTCGAAGACTGTTGATACCGTGCTAGTATTGTTGGAGTGGTTTCCCGGAGCTAGAAGCTCTTCGCCACAATTGGCCACCTGCCGTAATATCCAACATGCTCGAAGGCTATGTGTTGGGACGGCTCCCTCTGTATTGTGAAGCTTACAGGGTCCATTAAGCCATCCCTCCAGCACGGTTCCGTTTCCCTTATTGGGTTTTTGTTTTTTCGTTTTTGCATCTGGGGCCTGAGTGTAAGGCGCCCTTTTACTGCGGACTGGGTTTGGGGCCGGATTATCCCAAAATTGATTTTTGGTTTTCCAGAAACTCTCCATCGCACAGTACTTTTGTACAATGGATGCCAGATCGGTAAAGCGCGTAATGTTGCGACGATCAATGGCGTTTAGTATTCCCTTGTCCGTGCAGTTATTGCGGAAGATTGATATTGCGTTTTCCTCTCGGCAGTCCTTTATCCTATCCATAACCAGGAGGAATCTGGCCCAGTAGTGATGTACTATTTTTGTAGGCTCTTGCCGTATTAGCGATAGATCGCATATGTCTGGGCGGGTGGGCGGAATAAAATCCGGATCCCTGCCCATCTCGAGGCTCAAAGGCCAAGGGGTTTCCGAATTCGGAAGTGTGTTTTGCTGGGGACAAACCAGCGAGTCCGTGGCGATGCATGATTCTAAGTCCAATGCTCGATCGAAGTCCGTCCCTCCGCGGGAATCCAGCATGGAGGGTCCGGGAATCCGGACATGAATTGTTTTCAACACTGGCAAAGAGTTGCCGTATTGCTCTTCCACCACTGCAATGTGGTGGGTGGCCTGGGGAGAGTTAATCTCTCTCAGATCGGTTTTAAGCCCAATCTGGTTGTAGTCCGTAGCGACTCCCAGGGCGGCGATGCAATCCAAGAGCTCGTTAACAGACGAGAGCTCTATTGGATCTAACTGTTCGGCAGCTTTAGGGCTGACACGAAGATTGCTTTCGACGACTTGAGAAGTCATTGTCGAAGCGGCGGCCGGACAGGCGGTCATGAGAAAACCACCAAGCCGGATAGTTTGGCCGGCGGCCAAGGCCCCTCCGGCGAAAACACCGTCTTTGAAGACGGGCGGAGGCATCCGCTCTATCGGTGACGGTGTCAAAACCGGCGGATCTCGGGTAGGGGGTCCCAAACTGTGTGTCTAAGCGGATGGTAACATGAGACGAGGGACACGATGTTTTTACCCAGGTTCGGGCCCTCTCGATGGAGGTAAAACCCTACATCCTGCTTGATTAATATTGATGATATGGGTAGTACAAGAGTAGATCTACCACGAGATCAAGGAGGCTAAACCCTAGAAGCTAGCCTATGGTATGATTGTATGTTGTCCTACGGACTAAAGCCCTCCGGTTTATATAGATACCGGAGAGGGCTAGGGTTACATAGAGTCGGTTACAATGGTAGGAGATCTACATATCCGTATTGCCAAGCTTGCCTTCCACGCCAAGGAAAGTCCCATCCGGACACGGGGCGGAGTCTTCAATCTTGTATCTTCGTAGTCTTGATAGTCCGGCGGACATTGATAGTCCGGCTGTCCGAACACCCCCTAGTCTAGGACTCCCTCAGCTGTCCTAAAAATGTCAGCTCGGTTTGAAGGACTCGAATTCCATCACATAGCCCGAGATAATAGCCAAGTGGCCGACATACTGGCACGCATCGGTGCGAAACCTGATGATGTCCCTCCAAATATCTTCCTGGAACGGCTCTTCAAGCCATCCGTACTATGGGAAGAGGAGCCCGGAAGTGACAAACCGGAAAAAACCGCGCCAACCGGCAATTCAGGCGATGACATAACACCTTCAGCCCACGACATAATGGCAGTAATTGCCCTGTGGACAGAACCATTCCTAGCCTACTTGCTTAGGCAGGAACTTCCCGAAGACCAAAACGAGGCCCGCTGCATAGTCCGCTGATCGAAAGCCTACAAGGTCCATGAGGGAGAACTTTATAAGAAAAGCACAACCGGAGTCCTTCAAAGGTGTATCTCCGAAGAGGAAGGGCGAAACCTCCAGGCTGAAATTCATGCCAGATTAGGCGGACACCACGCAGCAGCCCGGGCCCTTGTAGGAAAGGCATTCCGTACAGGATTTTATTGGCCGACGGCCCGGGCAGATGCCCAGGACTTAGTCCAGAGATGCGTTGGTTGTCAGCTCTTTGCTAATCAGAGCCATATGCCGCCCACCGCCCTCAAAACTATACCCATTACCTGGCCGTTCGCGGTCTGGGGGCTTGATATGGTTGGACCCCTTAAAGGGGGAACCCACAAGCAAAGGTACCTATTGGTCATGGTGGATAAATTCACCAAATGGATAGAGGCCAAACCGGTCAAAACGGCAGAGTCCGGACCAGTGATAGACTTTATATCCGGGGTAGTACACCGTTTCGGAGTCCCCCACAGCATCATCACCGACAACGGCACGAACTTCACAGCCGACGAGGTTAAGTCATGGTGCAAAAATATGGGCATCAAGCTCGACTACGCTTCAGTCTATCACCCTCAAACCAACGGTCAAGTGGAACGAGCAAATGGTCTAATAATGAGCGGCATTAAACCCAGACTAGTACGATCACTTACTAAATCTGACACGCACTGGGTTGAGGAGCTCGACTCCGTACTCTGGGGGCTGCGGACAACGCCTAACTGCACTACCGGATTCACACCATTTTTTATGGTCTACGGCGCAGAGGCAGTCCTGCCCTGCGACATTATTCATGACACACCTCGAGTGCGCATGTACGAATAAAGAGAGGCCGAGCTGGATCGGCAGGATAGCTTGGACACATTGGAAGAAGAACGCGACGTCGCCAAGGCTCGTTCCGCATTCTATCAGCAGCAGGCTCAAAGATATCAAAGCAGAGAAGTACGGGCCAAGACTTACAACGTTGGTGAACTAGTTCTATGCCTGCCGGACAAGAAAAAGGACAAGCTCAAGCCCAAATGGGAGGGCCCCTTCATTATCGATCAAGTCCTGACCGGCGGAGCGTACCGTCTACGAAATGCATTGGATAACCGACTCGAGCCGAACCCATGGAACGCAGCCCGCCTCCGAAGATTCTATGCCTAGCGCCGGACTAAGAGTTCGTCCCCTTCCTCCGTTCAAATTTTTACACTTTGGCTGTTTCTTGTTTCTCTTTCTTCTCCTAACCTTTTTACTAAAAAGCCCCTAAGGGCCTACCTCCGCATTGTTCGCATACACTTGATGTGCCATCCACACTCATTATACCTGGGGGCTTCTTTTCCAGAAGCTCAATTATAAGGGCTTCATGCCCAGCACATGTGTCAAGCTTCCACATGTAACTTTTACTAACCATTATATGCATCGATATGACTTAAGTTTTGGCCAAGCTGGGTTGCCTGGCTCCTGTGCTTACCCCTACGTTCCCGATTGTTCGGCTAGGAGGTAAAGGGAGCACCTCTCGATTGTTACTGCCGGGTCAGCCGGATGTGTACCTCAGACTAGGTGAAGCCGAAAGCTAGCGTTCTTAAGGGAATATTCGGTCGGTGACTTGAAAGATGATTTTCTACCTATTTATTTATCTGCCCCCAGATGTTTTCCTGCTCTTTTCGCAGTCCGGACATGCACTTTAGGGCATGCCTCCCAGGGAAAGGAACCATTAACGGAACTATTCTCCCTAGAAGATGTCTCTTACTAACCATGTAATATAACATAACTAGTTGGGCACTTGTCTGATAAAGCACTAATGACCCCTACGCCTGGTCTCCATGCATACCCCGGTTGTTTCTTAACCAAGAAGGTATTTGGACACACTCCGGACTCTAGGGTCCCGAGGTCGAAGCGAAAAGGTCGGCAAAGACAAACGATCTACAATCCGGCTAGAAGGCATTTCACATGTCATTTTAAAATACATTGTCAAATTTACTGATTGTATTCCTCCTCAATCCCGTCTAACAGGCTGTCTAACTTACAGTCCCGTTGGGAAAATTTAGCAGCCAACTCTACCTGGCTGTATACTAAACTCACAGGGATCTCCTTCCAATCGGGCCCCACCGGTCCAACTTCGGCCATGTGGTTGGGATCCGCCTTCTTGTAACGCGTCTTCACCATGGCCCAAGCCTCCCTGGCACCTTGACGGCAAGCCGAAATCTTCCACAAACGGAAGCGCTGCCGCACTCCCTGAAGCTTCTCCGCAAGCTCCCCAAGGCCCTCGGGTAGGGAGAGGGCTGGCCATAAAGCCTGAACGACGCCGCTCATTGCCTGCCGAACTCGTTCGAGCAGTTGCAACAGCTCGGGAAGTTGATCACCCGTTGATATGGGCATCTCCTCTACAGGGCGACCTGTGAGTATACCTACAAGACATATCATGTCAATATACTTCCTCGCCGAACTCTTCTTTTCAAAGGAGTCCGCTCAAGCACTTACTATAAATGCCGCGACGAAGCCGCTCATTCTCCTTAACGGAGCCGGACAGCCCGGCGCGAGCGCCTTTTAGCTCTTCTCCGAGCTTGGCGTTGGCATCCTGGAGTTTGTTCCTTTCTTGCTGCACCCTATTCAGCACACTCTCGCCGGCCTTCAGCTGGCGCAGTAATCCTTGCCTGTCCGGATCTTGTCCGACGGCACCTGCAGAGTCATTATTAGACTTGCGCGCACGCCGCACAGTGCTTATATTTATTAATAAAAATGTGTTACGAGGAGGGGTCTCTGAGTTTCCTCCTGCGGCAGCAAGTGCGGCCTCAAGTTGGGCCTTGCATTCTTGCAGCTCCTGAGACAGCTGGGCATTCTTCTCAGTAAGAGCCTGCGTTTCAAATGATCCTTAAATCAGTTAACATAACTACTTTAAGTCTCGGGGGCTACTGGCATATATAACCATTAAATTCCCTTACCCGTATGTCTTTTACATACTGCTCCGTGGCTCGGGTAAAACCGTCTTCAGCAGCACGGAGGTGCGCGTCCCCTGCGTTAAAGGCGTCCAATGCCTCAGGGGAGAAGCACGCTTCACGAAATACTGTCCGGCGGCGCCTGTGGTTCATGGCGCTCTCCACCTCAGACTTGGTGGCGGACAGTCTGTCGGCATCCTTCGTTGGAGGAGTATCCGGCCCGCGCCTTGCGCTTGCCTCCCCCTCCAGGCCGGGCGCTGGAGCCTGGCCGGTATAGGTCGGATCGGCAACCTCTACGCCCGCAGTCCGGCGGGCGCTTTTTCTCCTACCAGGATCATGAGCACTCAGACGCTTCCTAGGAACGTTGCTCTGAAAATTCAAACACGAGCTATACCTTTGCAGCGACGTTTCAGTCCGTGCCGCGCTCCTTTTCCGCCTGCTGGTCCGGACTGACCTTTGTTGGTCAGCCGCCGCAGGCTCGGCTTCCCGCCTTGAAGGCGCTTCCTGTAAAACACCATCATTCGCGAAGGTCAGAAATGGGCAAGGAAGAGATAATGGTGTCCGGACCTCGGTCACAGTCACCTGGGAAGCCGGATACAGTCCGGGGTAGTCCGCCGTAATAGCGACTAAGGCGTTATCCATGCTGAGTTGATGGAACACCCCATCGATCAGCTCCACCTGAATATCCGGGTCCTCTTCCGAGGCCGGATCCAGGGATCTTTCTGGATCTTCTGGTTGCGGAGCGGGGCTTACCATGCCCTCCACAGTCCGGCGTAGGTCCTGCGCCGAAGACATAACGTAAGAAGCCTAAACTTCGAAAGCATGGGTTGAGCCCTTAAAAGTGTTTGCTTACCCAGCCTCTAGGGTTGTTCATGGAAAACCCATTCAAAGGGTTCGTTCGAAGGAAGTCCTCCTTCTCCCCCTTGTACAGGCTGGACAGGATCTGCACCAGATCCTCGGTCGAATCCGGCCCTTCGCGGCCATGACGGGTGGCATCATCTTCCCCATTGAAATCCCACATGGGGTAGCCTCTGTATTGCAATGGCTGTACCCCCCGCATGATGCATGTCGCCATGACTCCAATCATGGTCAACCCGGAATGGGCCAGTAATCTTATTCGGCCCATCAGGTAATGGACGCTCCTGTCCTCCTCCAATCGGGGGCTCCATGGGCGCCAGCTGAGGCGTTTCTTCAGAGGAGCAGCATTAAACTCCGGGAGGCCAATCCGGACTGGGTCCGGCAGCGGAGCGTCTTCTATGTAAAACCACTCCGAAGGCCAGTCTTCGGACGCCTTCTTAGGAGTACCAGACGGGTATCCGGTCCCGGCAATGCGCCATATTTCGGCGCCGCCAACTTGATATATGGATCCCTCGTGAGACCGGGGGACGAGGCAGAACAGCCTCTTCCACAGTGCAAAATGGGGCTCGATGCCCAGGAAAAGCTCGCAAAGAGCTACGTAGCCCGCGATATGCAGGATAGAGGCGGGCGTAAGGTGATGGAGCTGGAGTCCGTAGAAATCCAGGAGCCCGCGGAGAAACGGATGTATTGGGAATCCAAGTCCCCTTATCAGATAGGGGACGAAGCATACCCGCTCCCCTTTGTTGGGACTTGGGGTAGCCTCCGCTTGCTTCCCACCTTGGTAGGTGGCCAGCCCGGCTCGAACCGGGACCATGAAGGCCGGAGGGAGATATCCCCCCGCTTGGAGCTTCTCTAGCTCGTTGTGTGGAACAGAGCACCTCCTCCAATCCCCTGGCGGTGGGCTGGGAGCGCGAGAAGAGGAGCCGCGTTGACGGTCCATGGTGGAATGGAGTTTTAGGTCAAAAGCGCTCCGATGAGTATTCGCGGAAGGAAGATGGTATGGTTTGGATCTGGATTTTTGCCTCTTTTGTAGGCGGATGACTCGCACGACTAGGGGGTGAAACATAAAAGACACCCTGGCTTTTCGCATTCATGCGACGCGTGGAAGAAGGCCGTTATTGGGCGTAGAAGCCAAGAAACACAGTATTTATGATGAAGCCGGACACTGTTCGGCAGGTACATGGAACTTGAAGGGAGAACCCACCTTGCAACGCCGAAGACTATATACGCGCTGGACTTATCGTCATTGAAGCCTGGTTCGGGGCTACTGAGGGAGTCCTGGACTAGGGGGTGTCCGGACAGCCGGACTATCATCGTCCGCCGGACTCCAAGACTACGAAGATACAAGATTGAAGACTCCGTCCCGTGTCCGGATGAGACTTTCCTTGGCGTGGAAGGCAAGCTTGGCGATACGGGTATGTAGATCTCCTACCATTGTAACCGACTCTGTGTAACCCTAGCCTCCTCCAGTGTCTATATAAACTGGAGGGCTGTAGTCCATAGGACAACATACATTACAACAATCATACCATAGGCTAGCTTTAGGGTTTAGCCTCCTTGATCTCGTGGTAGATCCACTCTTGTACTACCCATATCATCAATATTAATCAAGCAGGACGTAGGGTTTTACCTCCATCGAGAGGGCCCGAACCTGGGTAAAACTTCGTGTCCCTTGCCTCCTGTTACCATCCACCTAGACGCATAGTTCGGGACCCCCTACCCGAGATCCGCCGGTTTTGACACCGACACCCATCAACGGCGTTTAAATCCTAAGATGAAAGAAGTGGTAAGAAAGGAAATACTAAAGCTCCTTGAGGCAGGTATAATTTATCCCGTTGATGATAGTTAGTGGGTAAGTCCTGTCCATTGTGTCCCTAAGAAGGGAGGTATTACTGTTGTTCCTAATGATAAAGATGAATTGATCCCGCAAAGAATTATTACAGGTTATAGGTTAGTAATTGATTTCCATAAATTAAATAAAGCTACTAAGAAAGACCATTACCCTTTACCTTTTATTGATCAAATGCTAGAAAGACTATCCAAACATACACATTTCTGCTTTCTAGATGGTTATTCTGGTTTCTCTCAAATACCTGTGTCAGCGGACGATCAAGCAAAGACTACTTTTACTTTCCCTTTTGGTACTTTTGCTTATAGACGTATGCCTTTTGGTTTATGTAATGCACCTGCTACCTTTCAAAGATGCATGATGGCTATATTCTCTGACTTTTGTGAAAAGATTTGTGAGGTATTCATGGATGATTTCTCCGTTTATGGATCCTCTTTTGATGATTGCTTGAGCAACCTTGATCGAGTTTTGCAGAGATGCGAAGACACTAGTCTCGTCTTGAATTGGGAAAAGTGCCACTTTATGGTTAATGAAGGCATTGTCTTGGGGCATAAAATTTCTGAAAGAGGTATTGAAGTTGATAAAGCTAAAGTTGATGCTATTGAAAAGATGCCGTGTCCCAAGGACATTAAAGGTATAAGAAGTTTCCTTGGTCATGCCGGTTTTTATAGGAGGTTCATTAAGGACTTTTCTAAAATCTCTAGGCCTCTGACTAATCTATTACAAAAAGATATTCCCTTTGTCTTCGATGATGATTTTGTAGAAGCATTTGAAATACTTAAGAAATCTTTGATTTCTGCACCTATTGTTCAACCACCTGATTGGAATTTACCCTTTGAAATTATGTGTGATGCTAGCGATTATGTTGTAGGTGCTGTTCTAGGGCAACGAGTTGATAAGAAGTTAAATGTTATTCAATATGCTAGTAAAACTCTAGACGCTACCCAGAGAAATTATGCTACCACTGAAAAATAATTCTTAGCAGTTGTATTTTCTTGTGATAAGTTTAGACCTTATATTGTTGATTCTAAAGTAATTATTCACACTGATCATGCTGCTATTAAATATATGATGGAAAAGAAAGATGCTAAACCTAGACTTATTAGATGGGTTCTCTTGCTCAAAGAATTTGATTTGCATATTATTGATAGAAAGGGAGATGAGAACCCCGTTGCAGACAACTTGTCTAGGTTATAGAATGTTCTTGATGACCCACTACCTATTGATGATAGCTTTCCTGATGAACAATTAGCTGTCATAAATGCTTCTCGTACTGCTCCATGGTATGTTGATTATGCTAATTACATTGTTGCTAAATTTATACCACCTAGTTTCACATACCAGCGAAAGAAAAAGTTCTTTTATGATTTGAGACATTACTTCTGGGATGACCCACACCTTTATAAAGAAGGAGTAGATGGTGTTATTAGACATTGTGTACCTGAGCATGAACAGGAACAGATCCTACGCAAGTGTCACTCCGAGGCATATGGAGGACACCACGCTGGAGATAGAACTGCACATAAGGTATTGCAATCCGGTTTTTATTGGCCTACTCTCTTCAAAGATGCTCGTAAGTTTGTCTTGTCTTGTGATGAATGTCAGAGAATTGGCAATATTAGTAGACGTCAAGAAAGGCCTATGAACTATTCTCTTGTTATTGAACCATTTGATGTTTGGGGCTTTGATTATATGGGACCGCTTCCTGCCTCTAATGGATATACACATATTTTAGTTGTTGTTGATTACGTTACTAAGTGGGTAGAAGCTATTCCAGCTAGTAGTGTTGATCATAACACCTCTATTAAGATGCTTAAAGAAGTTATTTTTCCGAGGTTTGGAGTCCCTAGATACTTAATGACTGATGGTGGTTCACATTTTATTCATGGTGCTTTTCGTAAAATGCTTGCTAAGTACGATGTTAACCATAGAATTGCATATCCATACCACCCACACTCTAGTGGTCAAGTAGAATTGAGTAACAGAGAGCTCAAATTAATTTTGCAAAAGACTGTTAATAGATCTAGAAAGAATTGGTCCAAGAAACTTGATGATGCATTATGGGCTTATAGAACTGCATATAAGAATCCTATGGGTATGTCTCCATATAAAATGGTTTATGGAAAAGCATGTCACTTACCTCTCGAACTAGAGCATAAGGCATATTGGGCCATTAAAGAGCTCAATTATGATTTCAAACTTGCTGGTGAGAAGAGGTCATTTGACATTAGCTCACTTGATGAATGGAGAACCCAAGCATATGAGAATGCCAAGCTGTTTAAAGAGAAAGTTAAAATATGGCATGACAAAAGGATACAAAGGCGTGAGTTTAATGTAGGTGATTATGTGTTGCTATTCAACTCTCGTTTCAAATTTTTTGCAGGAAAACTTCTCTCTAAATGGGAAGGCCCTTACATTATCGAGGAGGTCTATTGTTCCGGTGCCATAAAAATCAACAACTTCGAAGGCACAAATCCGAAGGTGGTGAACGGTCAAAGAATCAAACATTATATCTCAGGTAATCCTATAAATGTTGAAACTAATATTATTGAAACCGTAACCCCGGAGGAATACATAAGAGACACTTTTCAGAATGTTTCAGACACCAAAAAGGAATAGGTATGTGGTACGGTAAGTAAACCGACTCCAAAATAGTTCTAATAGCAATTTTTCTCCGTTTTGGAATATTTAAGAAAATAGGAAAATAAGAAGTAGTCCGGGAATGACACGAGGCGTCCACAATGGTGGAGGGCGCGCCCCCCTCCCTTGTGGGCACCACGTGTGCTCTCCGGACTCCGTTTTCTTGGACGATACTTCTTTTGGTCGGTAAAAATTCATTATATAATCTCCAGAAGATTTTGACCACCATATCACGCAAAAATCTTCTGTCTTTGTTTCGAGCCATTTTTCTGATAGATCTAGAGCATCATGACGGCACCCTCCTCCAACAGTGAAGACAAGGATGCTTGGCTATTGAAGATAGAGCTGAAGAGAGAAGAACCTGAGGAGATCAACAACGATGAAGGGATCAAGAAGGCCATGGAGGATCAAGCTCTGGCGGCAGAAGAAGAAAACATCCCTCAACCTCTTACTAACCTCTTTACCCCAACTGAGATTGAAGCTTTCAAGATGATTGAGTTAGCTCGCATATAAAACAAGTATCTCACACAGGAAAATCTTTTGTTGAAGGATCATATCGTCGCACTTAAGGGCATTATCCGCAAACTGGAAGAGCTTCTACACTCGATGTGCGACTATCCATCATCATCGCCACCTTCTTCACCAGCAAAGGAGACATAATCACATGGGTATGGGCATTCCCCTTGGCAACTACCAAGATTGGGGGAGGTGCCCCGGTATTGTATCACCATCACACTCCTATCTTTACCGTTTTATTTAGTTCGATCCTTTTGGTAATATCTTGATCTAGTAGAATAAAGTTTTGGTATGAATTAGTTTTGAGTTTTGCTTTGTGATCCCTCTATGTAATCGAGTCTGTGAGCTATATATAATAAAGATTAGTGTTGCGTTAAGGACTTTTCTATCTTGCTATGATCTTGAGAAAATAAAGAGAATGAAAAGAAATAAAAGAGTTCATATTGATCTTATGGATCGTAATGACTTCACACATAAAGAGTATGAGGCCTAAAAGTTGTTGAGAGTTGGCAAACATAGCTTTGGTCATTATTGCAATTAATAGGAAGTAATAAAGAAAGAGAGGTTCTCACATATAAATATACTATCTTGGACATCTTTCATGATTGTGAGCACTCATTAAAGTATGACATGTTAAAGAGTTGATGTTGGACAAGGAAGACAACATAATGGGTTATTTTTTCTCACATCTCAGTTAAAGTATATTGTCATGGATCGTCCAACATGTTGAGCTTGCCTTTCCCCCTCATGCTAGCCAAATTCCTTGCACCAAGTAGAGATACTACTTGTGCTTCCAAATATCCATAAACCCAGTTTTTGCCATGAGAGTCCACCATACCTACCTATGGATTGAGTAAGATCCTTGAAGTAAGTTGTCATGTTGCAAGCAATAAAAATTGCTCTCTAAATATGTATGACTTATTAGTGCAGAGAAAATAAGCTTTATACGATCGTGTGATATGGAAGTAATAAAAGCGACGGACTGCATAATAAAGGTTCATATCAAAAGTGGTAATATAAAGTGACGTTCTTTTGCATTAAGATTTCATGCATCCAACCCTAAAAGGACATGACAACCTCTGCTTCCCTCTGCGAAGGGCCTATCATTTACATTATGCAAGAGTCAAGGTGATCTTCACATTTCCTTTCTTTTCATTTATCCTTTGGCAAGCACTTTGCGTTGGAAAGATCCTGATATATTATATATCCAATTGGATGTAAGTTAGCATGAACTATTATTGTTGACATTACCCATGAGGTAAAACACTGGGAGGCAACACTATAAGCCCCTATCTTTCTCTGTGTCCGATTAAAACTCCATAACCATAAGTATTGCGTGAGTGTTAGCAATTGTAGAAGACTATATGATAGTTGAGTATGTGGACTTGCTTAAAAGCTCTATTATTGACTCTTTCTGATGTTATGATAAATTGCAATTGCTTCAATGACTGAGATTATCATTTGTTAGTTCTCAATGAAGTTTCTAAATCATACTTGACATTGTCAATAGATTGTTACTTGAGCATAAGAAATCATATGACAAAATATAATATTTTGCTGTTATAAGAATGATCATGATGCCCTCATGTCCGTATTTTATTTTTATCGACATCTCTATCTCTAAACATGAGGACATATTTTTCGATATCGGCTTCCGCTTGAGGACAAGCGAGGTCTAAGCTTGGGGGAGTTGATACGTCCATTTTGCATCATGCTTTTATATCGATATTTATTGCATTATGGGCTGTTATTACACGTTATGCCACAATACTTATGGCTATTCTCTCTTATTTTACAAGGTTTAACATGAAGAGGAAGAATGCCGGCAGCTGGGATTCTGGGCTGGAAATGGAGCAAATATTGGAAACCTATTATGCACAGCTCCAAAAAGTCCTGAAACTCCACGAAAGTCATTTTTGGAATTAATAAGAATTATTGAGTGAAAGAAGTACTAGAGGGGGACCACACCCTGGCCACGCGGGTGGGGGGTGCGCCCACCCCTACTAGGCGCGCCCCCCTGCCTCGTGGGCCCCCTGGCAGCCCTCCGCTGGCCATCTTATGCTATATGAAGTCTTTTACCCTGGAACGAAACTCCGCTGCCACGAGGCGGAACCTTGGCGGAACCAATCTAGGGCTCCGGCAGAGCTGTTCTGCCGGGGAAACTTCCCTCTGGGAGGGGGAAATCATAACCATCGTCATCACCAACGATCCTCTCGTCGGGAGGGGGTCAATCTCCATCAACATATTCACCAGCACCATCTCCTCTCAAACCCTAGTTCATCTCTTGTATCCAATCTCTGTACCAAAACCTCAGATTGGTACCTGTGGGTTGCTAGTAGTGTTGATTACTCCTTGTAGTTAATGATAATTGGTTTGTCCGGTGCAAGATCATATGTTCAGATCCTTAATGCATATTAATACCCATCTGATTATGAACATGATTATGCATTGTGAGTAGTTACCTTTGTTCCTGAGGACATGGGTCATGTGAATTTGGTATTTGATCGATATTTTGATGAGATGTATGTTGTCTCTCCTCTAGTGGTGTTATGTGAACGTCGACTACATGACACTTCACCATTATTTGGGCCTAGAGGAAGGCATTGGGAAGTAATAAGTAGATGATGGGTTGCTAGAGTGACAGAAGCTTAAACCCTAGTTTATGCGTTGCTTCGTAAGGGGCTGATTTGGATCCATATGTTTCATGCTATGGTTAGGTTTAACTTAATACTTATTTTGTAGTTGCGGATGCTTGCAATAGGGGTTAATCATAAGTGGGATGCTTGTCCAAGAAAGGGCAGTACCCAAGCACTGGTCCACCCACATATCAAATTATCAAAGTAACGAACGCGAATCATATGAGCGTGATGAAAACTAGCTTGATGATAATTCCCATGTGTTGTCGGGAGTGCTTTTCTCATTATAAGAACTTGTCCAGGCTTGTCCTTTGCTACAAAAAGGATTGGGCCACCTTTCTGCACCTTATTTACTTTCATTGCTTGTTACCCGTTACAAATTATCTTATCACAAAACTATCTGTTACCTACAATTTCAGTGCTTGCAAACAATACCTTACTGAAAACCGCTTGTCATTTCCTTCTGCTCCTCGTTGGGTTCGACACTCTTACTTATCGAAAGGACTATGGTAGACCCCCTACACTTGTGGGTCATCTCATACCGACTAAGAATAAACCTAGACTATACAATGAAGAAATTATGGCATATTACATCCACTGGGCATCTAAGTTCGCCACCGGTGATAATAAAGCGCAACGAGACCGCGGATCACATACACTGGACATCAATGTCAAGAATGTCCACTAGTGGGACTAGAGCATCACCTTCACCCATGTTACATTTGTCATTCCACTCATGTGGTGTAGAGAGGTGGGAAAGACCAAATGGTGGACATCTTCATCGTGATGGAACCATGTGGGGGGTGCATCATATTCTCCATGGCCATCGTCTTGTCCACAGGTAGGACGAAGTCGTCGTGTATCAGCGCGTCATCATATATAGGAACTAGCACCAAATGAGAAGACACAATAGAGGTAGAGGTTAAGTCGTTAGAAATCATAGAGGCCTCACATGTCCTATCAACTATCACACTCTCTCTATGTGGTGGCTCACTCACTCCCTCAAAATAGGTGCACTCAATGTCACATATGGTGGAGTCACTCATCTCACTCAAGTGGTGGGGGTTGTGGCTCTTCTCACATTGGAATTGTGGCAACTCATCATATGTGGGGCTAGTGGTGAACTCGCTATCACTCTCAATATGGTGGCACAAGTCACTCAAGTCATCATACGTCACCGTGGTCGAAGGGAAAATCCCATGCTTAACCATCTTGTCATTGTCGCCATGGATGAAGGCCAAATATGGAACATCATCACTCTCCTCCATGACCGAAGGGAAAATCCAATGCTCGATCATCTCGTCATCGTCGCCGTGGATGAAGGACGAAGATGTCACATCATCACTCTCGCCTCCTAAGATGGAAGCATCATCCTTGCTCGCCACCGTGTCGCTCGCCTCGAAAGCTTGTTCCTTGAGGGTCTCCGTAGTCTTACTCATCGCCACACCATCTTGAAAAAGAGTCGAAATAGACTCGGCATCATCAATGCCACAAAGAGGGATGGCATCATCTTGGAGCTCGTCTGGCTTGGACATCTTGGTGGTGCTATCCTCATGCTTGTCGTCTTGGAGCTTGGTCTTCGAGAAGTTTGCTTGGGGTGGAGAAGCCTTGGCCTTCATGACTTCTTGTTCCGCCTTGAAAGCACCAATGTAGTTGTTGTCGAGGGACTTGTAGTTCTCGAGGAAGATAGTCTTGGAGATGTCGTTATTCAATCCCATCATGAAGTAGAACTTCATTGAAATGGGGTCGTTCACGCTGGCTCATCGCAAGGCATTCTTCATCTCCTTGAAGTACTCGTACATGGAATTGGATCCTTGGATGGTGTTCTCCAATTGGCATAGAAGTTGTTCCGTGTAGGTTGGAGGCACGAACTCTCGCCGCAAAGCTCTCTTCGTCTTAGGCCAACTCATGTCGTAGCTCTCTGAAGGTGTGAAGCCACCATGTCGAGGCGTAGTCGTGGAAGTTTCTTGTGGCGCACTTCACTTGATCTTCGGGAGGAACTTGATGTGGATTGAGGTAGTCGTCCATCAAGCGCTCCCACTCGAGATACTCCTCGGGTTCTTGAGTCCCATAGAAAGGAATCTTGTGGTCAGTGTCGAGGTCACAATAGCTCGTGGAAGTCGCAGACTTGAGCTTGGGGAGCTTCTCTTGAGGTGCTTGTGGGCGAAGATGCCGCATGTCTAGTGGTGAAGATGCCTTGAAGTTGATTGGCGAAGATGCCAAGCGAGATGGTGAAGTCATTGAGCGGTTGTTGGTGTTGAGCTCTTGACCTTCACGTCCTTGTCGGTGTTTGTGTCGATGCCGATGTGATCTTGCCAGAGATGGTAGCTCGGAAGCATGTGCACTAGATCGTCTTCTCAATGAGGAAGGCTGCTTGTAGGCCTTGGTGAGGGCTTCGATCTCCTCCATTTGATCATCCATCTTGGTGTTTGCCACCTCTTGACCTTGCGTTGGTTTTCCCTTGAAGAGGAAAGGGTGATGCAGCAAAGTAGCGTAAGTATTTCCCTCAGTTTTGAGAACCAAGGTATCAATCCAGTAGGAGACAATGCACAAGTCACCAAATACCTACACAAACAATCAACAACTTGCACCCAACGCGATAAAGGGGTTGTCAATCCCTTCACGTCACTTGCAAAAGTGAGATCTGATAGAGATTGAGGAACGGTAAAGTAAATATTTTTGATATTTTTGGTTTATATATTGGAAATTAAATGATGCGGAGCATCCCTCGCTCATCCCCATGGACTCTACTACAACTCATCAAGCACCTCGAGGACCAATGACAAGATTCGTGCACGCACCGTTGAAACTGAGGTCAATTCTTTCCTCTTCGGGATTCATTTGGGTTCACATGAGAGTCGGATTCTACCTCAAATGGAAACGTTGTGCATTCTTAGGTACTTTGGTGATGATCGCGAGAAAGCATGGAAGGAACACCAAGTCCACCTAAAGGTTCAAGCACGCACGAGGTCTCTTGGGGAGGGAGAAGAGTGGAGTGGTCTAGACAAGGAACACCAGAGGCCCCTGGACACTCCGGGTGCCCGGCCCCCTAGCAGCCGGCCTGCCCCCTTCCTGGACGCCCTGGGTACTCGGCCTGGTTGGCCCCGGGTGCCCGGCCCCGCCGCTGGGCGCTACAGCCGCTGCCCCGGGTGCCCGGCCCCCACGCTGGGAGCTGCTGCCACCACCCGGGTGCCCGGGCCGCTAGCCCCGGGTGCCTAGGCCGCTAGCCCCGGTTGTCCGGCCCTTCCCCCACCTGGCTGGAGATGCCCTCCCCGGGTGCCCGGGCCGCCACCCCCGGGTGCCCGGCCTTCCCCTGGCAGCTGGCCCAGCCGGCACCGGGTGCCCAGCCCCAACAGCAACAAGGCCAAGGCTTCTCTGACCGGACCGGGTGCCCGGTCCTCCGCACCTCGGGTGCGTGGACCTCTCCGTATGCCTGCATGCATTTTATGTGTTTTGACCCTTGTACCCCTCTCTTGCCTCCATTTCGTCCCTAGCGTATATAAACACCTCCCCTAGATCATTAGAGGGATAGCAAAGTATATGCGATGATTTAGGGAGCTTTGCTCCTTGTACCCACTCCTCTAGGAGATCAAGACCTCCTAGGAGAAGATCCCTAGTGGATATCAAGCCCGCATCTTGGGAAGGATCCCCATCATAAGATCATCAAGACCTCTCTCCTCATAGGATCGGGATGAACTCGTGTCGGTGTCAAAACCAGTGGATCTCGGTTAGGGGGTCCTGAACTGTGCGTCTAAGGCTAATGGTAACAGGAGGCGGGGGACACAATGTTTTACCCAGGTTCGGGCCCTCTCTATGGAGGTAATACCCTACTTCCTGCTTGATTGATCTTGATGATATGAGTATTACAAGAGTTGATCTACCACGAGATTTTAGAGGCTAACCCTGGAAGCTAGCTTATGATTGTGATTGTTTTCGTCCTACGGACTAAACCCTCCGGTTTATATAGACACCGGAGGGGGCTAGGGTTACACAAAGTCGATTACAGAGAAGGAAATCTATATATCCGAATTGCCAAGCTTGCCTTCCATGCAAAGGAGAGTCCCACCCGGACACGGGACGAAGTCTTCAATCTTGTATCTTCATAGTCCAACAGTCTGGCATAAGCATATAGTCCGGCTGTCCGACGACCCCTAATCTAGGACTCCCTCAGTAGCCCCTGAACCAGGCTTCAATGATGATGAGTCCGGCGCGCAGATTGTCTTTGGCATTGCAAGGCAGGTTCCTTCTCCGTATACTCCAAAGAAGATCTTGAACACAAGAATCGTGTTCGGCTCTGCAAAACAAATTCCACATATCACCGTAGAGAGCACAATATTCCACAAGTCTAATCTGCCGACAACTTTTTCATAGCGTGACATCACGCCGCGGCCCGGTCATTATTGGAACCATTTTTCTCAACCTGCTACTGCACATCTTGTGATGCGGTTTCATAGGCACATCTTGTCGAAGCAGAGATCGTGTCCCCTTGTCACGGGATTCTCATCAATACGGGTGTGGGTGACCCAACCGCGCCATTAACACGACGCTTGGGGAATAAGCGAGTTTTCAGGGCAAGTGGGGAGGCGCATAGTTTCTACCGCCTTTATAAAGAGATAGGGATTCCCCCTTTTGACCCACGCGTCAACATGGTCCAGGTCATGCTCCTTCGCCGGATTCTTCCGTGTCAGAGATGGGCTTACAATCTATGGGAGTTTGACCCGGCCGAACACCAGACGTTGCGAGAGCTCTTCGGCACGACGCACGAAGACGTCTGGAAGGTGCTCTTCAAGGCCAACGAGGTCCCACCACCCATAACCAAAGATCGCGGACTCAGCGCGAAACTCCAAGCCCATCCGGTGAGTTTTTATATTTTGCAAGATGTGCCTTTGACCAGCACATCCGCAGAAGGAATCTAAGCCTCCATGCCAATGTAATCAGGACTGGGTAGCGATAGCGGAGCGGATTGACTGCCCGGCTCCGCTACCTAAAGATCAAGCATCGCCTCTCCTAACAAAGATGATGTTTCCGGCGCCCTATGAGGTGCCGGAGAAGAAGGCCAAGAAGAAGGCCGTGGGGACCAGGAAAGGTCTCCGGCGCAAGGTTGCTTCGGACGTGACGTCCGAAGACACCAAAACGCACTCCTCCAACGAAGAGGAGGAGGAGGAAGAAGAAATCCCTCCCCACCCAACCGGGGGAAGAAAGAAGAGGAAGGTCGCCCCACAAGGGGAGGCCGAGGTGTCCAAGAAGGGAAAGGCCTTCCTTCCGGACTACTCCACCGCCGCCACCAACAGCGGCGAGGAGTGGGAGCCCAGGGACAAGCCCTTGTCTAAGTCGTAAGTATCCGGATACTATAATACTTCCGGTATGTTTGCTTTATTGCTTCTTATCATGCCGAACATGCACATGCAGTCCGGCCAAATCCCACATCAAGGTATCCTCCTCTTCGGAGGGGTCTCCGGAACCGTCGGTGATGAACAACAATCCGCTTCTGACAACCTCCTCCCCCAGGCCCGCGGACGACACCGAGGTGTTGTCTCGAAGGATACCGGGCCCAGGGGAGAGAGTTCCGGACACACCCCCCGGCGAAATCCCAGTCCCCGGGCACATGGGGGGAAGACCCCCGTGGACTCCGATAATGGGGGCCGCAGCCAGTTTGGCCCCCAGCCGAATACGGCCCCGGAACCCCAAGTGGTTCCGAACTCAGGCAAGCAGCCTCTCTCTAAGGAGGGCGAGCCACCTGTACCGATGACCTCTGTCCATCCAGAGGCACCGGACAACTTGCTGGAAGCGCTTCGCGGCGCTTCCATTGATGAAGAACACCGTACCATTATGAGTACAGTGATTGAGAAGGTCCGGTCCGCCAAAAGCGGATTGACCAAAGCCTGTGCTAGCCTCCTAACAGGCTTTGAGGTAAGTAATAAAATTGTGAGAGAATATCACGATATAGACAGTAGTCCCTGATGCTGTGTTTGGTGTTTCCAAAGAAAAAGCTGAACAGAGGATCAAATCAAATAACATTCGCAGGAGTCTAACAGAAGTTGTCTATGTGAATAAGCAGGCGTCACTGCTGGCCGCTGTCGCTCATACTGCGGAGGTCTCCGGACTGAAGCAGGACCTAGAGCGGACCGAGGGAGAGCTCGGCCTCGTGAAGAGGTAGATCGAGGAAAGTCAAGGTACGCAATACCCCCTCTGTGTGTTTATAAAGAAAAATGGTTTCTGTGGATAGGAACATCATGAATTTTGGTAGGGGCCACGACCGAAGTGGCATCCCGCAAAAAGGCGATGGCTGAGGCCGAAGACAACGCAGCCAAGGAGCGCATTGAGCATGAGAAGCAAGAGGCCCGGGTCAACGAGGTCCAACAAGAGCACCAGGATTTTGTCCAGAAATATGTGTCCTTGGAGCGCAACTCTAAGACTCAAGAGTCCGAGCTTGCTAAGGCCCTCCAGAGCGCGCAAGACGCCAAAGCCGAATCCCAAAAGGCCCTCCAGGAGATTCATGCGGCCAAGAAGATTGCGGCGAGTAAGGCATTCATTATGCAAAGCAAGCATGTGAAGGAGACTTTCCTTTTACTTACCCGAATTTGGAGCTCTCCAGGAACGTTCGCAGATCTAACGCGCAGCATATCTAATGCCACGGAGTGCTACCGAGCCGAAGAAGGAGCTCGACGGAGAAGTTGTTCTAGTCTCAGTATCTTGGGACAGAACGTCTGATGCCCTTGAGCGACCAGCTGAGGCAACTGGTCGAGCTGCACAAGGCAGCCGAACTGGCCATGAAGGATCTCATAGTCCGGCTGTGGCCTGCCGAACCTATGCCCAACAACTACTTCGGCCTCGTGAAGCGGCTTGTGAGTGCATGCCCGCGGCTTGTAGTCATAAAGCGGCCAGTTTGCATTGAAGGTGCGTGCATGGCCTTCGCCCACGCGAAAGTGCACTGGGCGAAGATGGATGCTAAAAAGCTGATGACCGAGGGGCCACCAAAGGGTAAGGAGCACCGCCGGCCCAAAAATTACTATGACAGTGTCCTGAAGGGCTCCCGCCTTGTGGCGGAGCAATGTGCTAAGGATGTAATCTTTGAGTGAATGCACTCATTTTATCCTGTAATATGAAACAAGTTCATTTGCGCAATATAACGCTTGTTGATTTAAAATTTTACCTCCTGTGCGGCTGCTTACAAATTCTAAGAGTTGGCCAGTCGTCGTCTTCTTCCCCCATGTAACTAGTACAGGGCTGTTCGGGATCAATCTAAACACTCTTTATCCAAATTTTTGGTCCTTTAAGGAGGTGTTTAGCGCAACTAACAACGCAATCGGACTATACATCTTTATCACCCTCACTTAGCCATAGAAGTTCTATAATTTTAAATTTTGGCGTAGACCCTGGTATTCGGAAGGCCGAACTTGGGGCGCTATACACGCCTAAATCGGACAAAGACCATATTCCTCGCATGAAGCGGAAAAAAAATCTTTAAGGATTTGAAACCTCTCGAACAGCGACCAACTCTCGCCACATCATGACAGTCAGTTTTCCGCTTTCTCTACTGTGGTGCTCGTCCGGAAGAACCGGGACACAATTGCAGTAGTTCTCCCTTTACTACCCTAGCCGATATAGCGGAACGTAGGGTAGCAAGCACAGGAGCCGGGCAACCCAACTATTGACCCAAGAAATGATTCGTAGCTGATGCATATAATGCTATAAGTTCGGGGTGCCACACTTTCAAAAGTGTTCGGACTTTCTTGCCATGTTATGGGGTACACTGAAGCCCCTGTCGAACTGAATGTACCAAAATGTACGGGTGCAATTTGTAATAAATAAATAGTCAAGGAAAAAGAAAAAGAAATGAAGTAATAAGCTGATGCTGTACATTATTTTCCATTGTTATTTGAGTGATACGTCAAGGCGTATGTATACAAGTAGTGCGATAAGCAAAATAGGACTATTTGACATGCCCTAACCAAGAGCGAGCTGTGTGTGGGTATGTAAAACAGGTATAGCGATCGTTATCAGAGACCACCTGGGGATTCCCTTGTACGTCAAAGCTCCTTGCTTCCTTGGTGTTTCCGTCTCATGATGAGTCCGATAATCAGGTTTATCGGAAGGGCCTCAAGAAGATAGGGACCTGAAAGAAACAAAAAGATGAAAGTATGCGGATTCCGAGGTGGTTGAACCGCATTGTGAACTGCGGTCTAGCTGTGCCTCCGTCGATGCCCATGGTATTTTGAGTGCTTAATTATGTACGCGCTGCACGAATTCCACCGTTTGAATGGGGTAAGGACGGAGGCCGAACTGCTAGGCAAGCTTTGGACGGGCCGGACAATCCTGTTGCAGATTACTCCGGGCTCGCTTGACGGTGTCCGGAGGCTTTATAGCCGAATTGAAGGTCTGCCTAAGGAGGCCGCTCTGTACTTCTGCTGCAAGGGCCACAGTGTGCTCCTCCGTACGGAGAGAGCGCTCTGTATTTCCATTGACTGTTATAACACCACGAGGTCCGGGCATCTTGAGCTTGAGGTAGGCGTAGTGTGGCACCGCATTGAATCGAGCAAATGCGGATCGTCCTAGGAGTGCATGATAACCACTGCGAAATGGGACGATATCAAAGATTAACTCCTCGCTTTGGAAGTTGTCCGGGGATCTGAAGACCACTTCCAGTGTGATTGAGCCTGTACAACAGGCCTCTACACCTGGTATGTCACCTTTGAAGGTGGTTTTGGTGGGTTTGATTCTTGAGGGATCGATACCCATTTTGCGCACTGTATCCTGATAGAGCAGGTTCATGCTGCTGCCACCGTCCATGAGGACTCGTGTGAGGTGGAATCCGTCAATGATGGGGTCAAGGATAAGGGCGGCTGAGCCGCCATGACGGATACTAGTCGGATGCTCCCTGTGATCAAAGGTGATCGGACAGGAAGACCATGGGTTGAACTTTGGGGCGACTGGCTCCATCACGTAGACATCCCTTAGTGCACGCTTCCGTTCTCGCTTTGGAATATGGGTGGCGTATATCATATTTAGCGTTTTCACTTGAGGAGGAAATTTCTTCTGTCCTCCTGTGTTCGGTGGCCGGGGCTCCTTGTCATCTTCACTATGCGGCCGTTTTCCTTGTTTTCGGCATTCAACTTGCCGGCCTGTTTAAATACCCAACGTTCTCTGTTGGTGTGGTTGGCTGGTTTAACGGGGGTGCCGTGGATTTGACATGAGCCATCGAGTATGCGGTCCAAACTGGACGGGTCCGGATTGTTTCTTTTAAATGGCTTTTTCCGTTGACCGGACTTTAGCCACTGAATCCGGCATTGACAGCCGTGTCTTCGGCATTATCCCCATTATTGTGACGCTTGTGTCTGTTGCGCCGGGGCTTGCCGTTGCTATCTCTGGCGTCTGAAGTGCCAGGATTTCTTGATGTGCTGTTACTGCGAGCCAACTAGCTGTCGTCGCCCGCACAAAAGCGGGTCATGAGCGTCGTAAGGGCTGCCATGGATTTCGGCTTCTCTTGGCCAAGGTGTCGGGCAAGCCACTCGTCACGGATGTTATGCTTAAAGGCCGCTAGGGCTTTGTCATCCGGACAGTCGATGATTTGGTTCTTTTTAGTGAAGAACCGAGTCCAGAATTTCCTGGCCGACTCTCCGGGTTGTTGGGTTATGTGACTTAAGTCCTCAGCGTCCGGTGGTCGCACATAAGTGCCCTGGAAGTTGTCGAGGAATGCGTCTTCCAGGTTCTCCCAACTGCCAATGGAGTTTGCAGGCAGACTAGTCAGCCAATGTCGAGCTGGTCCCTTGAGCTTTAGTGGGAGGTACTTGATGGCATGTAGATCATCGCCGCGGGCCATGTGAATGTGGAGAAGGAAATCTTCGATCCATACCGCAGGGTCTGTTGTCCCATCGTATGGTTCGATGTTCACGGGTTCAAACCCTTCTAGGAATTCGTGCTCCATTACTTCGTCAGTGAAGCATAGGGGGTGTGCGGCGCCTCTATGCTGGGCTACATCACGACGTAGTTCAGATGAGTCTGGTCTGCTGTATTCGGCCTGGCCGGATTAGTATTTAGTATATCTGGCATGGCGGTCGTCGTCACGTGTTGGGGCGCGCCCCGTGATCTGTAGATCGATCTTGACTGTCCTGCTTTGTTTTCCAATTTTTCTCGCAGGTCCTGCGTGTAGACCCGGGGCTTCGTGTTTTTACTTGTTTGGCGACGGGGTGCGGGCTGGTGTTTGGGCTGATATGCCGCTTTGTCTCAGCCACGAGGTGGCCGGTCAGCCGCATCCTGCGCTGGTAGTATGGGCTCTAGTGCCTCATCCTCGAATTGAGGTAACAACCTGCGCCTCGGGTAACTTTTGGTTGGGCGCTCGAGTCCGTATTCCTCGGCTGCCAGGACCTCGGTCCATCTGTCAGTAAGCAGATCTTGATCGGCTTGAAGCTGATGCTATTTTTTCTTCAGGATCTTTGCAGTGGTTATAAGCCGGCGCTTGAAGCGCTCCTGCTCGACGCGATCCTCAGGCATGATAAATTCTTTGTCGCCGAGGCTCACCTCGTCTTCGGAGAGAGGCATATAGTTGTCGTCCTCCAAGTCTTCATGTATTGCCTGTTCATCACGGCTAACTTGACCGTCCTCCCGACTGGCCTGCTTGAGGCTTGGCTGAGCGGGATTGTTTTCGTCTTCTGCATCCTCCGGAGTGCTATTGTCTCTTGTGCCGGTATCGCTGTTTTTGCTATGGCAGGATTTAGAGCGGCGCCGCTAACGTCGGCGTTTTGGTTGCTTCTCAAGAGGATCACCCTCAGTTGCATCCTTTTGACCCTCGCCATTGTCTTCTTTGGGTGTGTCCACCATATATATATATATATATATATATATATATATATATATATATATATCATATGATGAGGTGGCAGTCTAGCGCCCTGTGGGTAGTGGTTCCTGTTCTTCTCCGGCATCGTCGTCCATACTGTCGATGTCTTTGGAGTCGAAATCAAGCATGTTGGTTAATTCATCGACAGTGGCTATTAAGTGGGTGGTGGGTGGGTAACGAATTCCTTCGTCGTCCGCTTCCCACTCAAGCCGAACATAGTTCGGCCAAGAGTCTCCTGACAGGGAGAGAGATTTTAATGAGTTTAGCATGTCGCCCAAGGGTGAGTGCTGAAAGATATCCGTGGAGCTAAACTCCATGATCAGTGCCCAGTTAGACACGATGGCCATGGATGCACGCAGTTCAGAGCCTTCGGCCGGAGACGAGTTCGAGGGTCCGATGACACAGACCTCCTTAGAAACGAAATCTGTGTTCGGCTCTATCGCCGTTGAGTGTGCGGCCTCCGTGGCGGGGTCCATCCACCCGTCCTCGTATGGCATGATCTGCTTCAGATTTAGAGCCGGGGCAGCTGCAGGTGTGATCTCCTGAACACCGTCCGATGAAAGATCCAAGTCATGCTCATCATGACTGTGGGACACACCTATCATGGGCTTGAATCCGTCGAAGATCAAGTCTCCCCGGATGTCGGTGGTGTAATTCAGGCTTCCAAACCTGACCTGATGGCCAGGGGCATAGCTATCGATCAGCTCCAGCTAGCCAAGCGAATTGGCCCGTAGTGCGAAGCCGCCGAATATGAAGATCTATCCGAGGAGGAAAACCTCACCCTAGACCTCGTTGTTGTGGACGATTGAAGGAGACATCAAGCCTTATGATAATGACACAGTGGAACTCTCAATGAAAGCACCAATGTCGGTGTCAAAACCGATGGATCTCGGGTAGGGGGTCCCGAACTGTGCGTCGAAGGCTAATGGTAACAGGAGGCGGGGGACACAATGTTTACCCAGGTTCAGGCCCTCTCTATGGAGGTAATACCCTACTTCCTGCTTCATTGATCTTGATGATATGAGTATTACAAGAGTTGATCTACCAGAGATCGTAGAGGCTAACCCTAGAAGCTAGCCTATGGTGATTGCTTTCATCCTACGGACTGAACCCTCTGGTTTATATAGACACCGGAGGGGGATAGGGTTACACAGAGTCGGTTACAGAGAAGGAAATCTATATATCCGAATTGCCAAGCTTGCCTTCCATGCAAAGGAGAGCCCCACCCAGACACGGGATGAAGTCTTCAATCTTGTATCTTCATAGTCCAACAGTCCGGCATAAGCATATAGTCCGGCTGTCCGAGGACCCCCTAATCCAGGACTCCCTCAACTAGTACCTTGTATCTTTCCTTTGTTGTTCTTGGATCATTGTGATCTCTTGTGTATTCTTGGATCTAGCATATGTGTGATTGGATCTAGTCAATTTGAGTGTTTTCCCTCCCTTGTGTTCTTCGTGTTCTTCGTGTTCTTGGGGATTTCCCCTCCAATTCTTGAAATATCTCCACATAGGGTTCCACCCTACAACATCTTAGTATCATGAGCCATGGTTTCTCACGAAATTGGAGCCCCCTTCTTGTTCTCTAGCCTGATTTTTTTGTGCTCTTCCCCAATTTCGAAAATTCCCCACCAAAAATAGCCCCAATTTTTTTGTGATTTGTTGGTTTGATGAAGTTTTGTTGGACTTGGTCCATGGATTTGCTTGGTTTCAGGTGGATCTAGCATTCCCCCCATCCATCTGCACCTTTCCCTCCACAAAATCTACCAATTTCTCCCATTTTCCCACGAATTTCCGCCCAAATCTGTGACCCCCGGGCACCCGGACCTCTAACCGCGGGCACCCGGACCCCCCGTGCATCACCGCTGACCATCCCAGGTGCCCGCACCCCTTACCCCTGGGCATCCGGACCTCTAACCCCGGGCACCCGGACCCCCCGTGCATCACCGCTGACCATCCCAGGTGCCCGCACCCCTTACCCCCGGGCACCCGGACCCCGGGCCATCTTCTTCGCCCAACCTCGCTGACCACCCCGGGTGCTCGCACCTTCCACCCCCGGGCACCCGCACCTCCCAGAATCAGCTCACCGACAAAAACCATTTCGGCCATAACTTTTGCTCCCGGAGTCCGATTTTGACGTTCTTTAGCTCATTGAGTAGCTATTGACATCCCCCATCCATCTACATAGGTTCCAACAACATTTGACTCCATAATGTTTTGGAATTTTGGCATCTTTGCATAGGCCATCCACCATATCATCCGCCATACCACCATCGCTTTTTGCAACTTAACCCATTTTGCTCCATTTAGCATTTGTGGTTACTTGAGGGGTGACTTGAGTCTCCTAAGGTGTTTCGTCTACTTAGGGACAGTTGCTTCGTCATCAACCACCACCACAACTTCCACATTGCTAACTCCAGAACCACAACGCATTCTGCTACCACCATTTGACATTTTTCCTTTAAGATTTTGAGTTTGCGGTTTTTCCATTTCGTAGGGTGTTTAGGCTATCTAGAATGGTTCGACATCATCAACACCGCCTCTCACCTTTGACAAGGATTCGACATCGACCACTTCACCATTTCGACACCGTAAGCAAGAACGGTAACCTCTATATCATCTTGGTATCGTGGTATCCCTTCATTGTACATTCTTGCCATTACATTGTTAACCCCCTAGCCCATTTTGCGTCACTTGCCTATCAAGACTAGCCATTTGAGTATTGCCGGCAACGTTACTTGTGCACATTAGTGATCTGTACCTTCCATTGCGTACATACTATATCACATTGGTATCATCTTGGTATCATCATATCACCCCTTGTGTCACAAGATTGTTCCCGCATATACACAATTGCTATCTTGGTTTGTGCATTTCGCATAAGTGGCCATATAAAAAATCTTTTAAGCAAAAGGAAAAGAGAGAAAAGAGCTTGTAAGCAAGAGCCATAGCATCATACCACATTGCACATAAGATTGTCATATCGGATCATCTTGGATTATATTGAGAAGAACACCGGGAACATCATACACATAGCATACTTGGGATAGAAGGCTCATACATTTTGCATCTTATAGGTTGTGCACAAGTGTCGTATCCTCCTATTGAGCAATCGTGCTAGCGTCTCTCTTGAGTTGTGCAACACGAGCATTTTCCGTGGATTCCATATTTTGTGCTCATTCCTTGGTTGCACGACCCCATTTATCTATCCGTGTGTGTGTTTCCATGTGCCACATATTGCTATTGGTCTACTTGTTTCACTTGCGAATTTGTGAATCTTTTCCAACATTATTGACTCTTGCTAACATTTTGCATCAAATTTTTGTGCCACTATCCTCACCGAGCTCCACCATAAGCCTTACTTGTTGTAGCGACCAGACCTCAAACAGTCTAATCACTGCGCATCAGTGTCATCCCTGCATCGGTAATGCTGACACACACAATACTTGAAGGATTTATAACAGAGTAGCAATCACACACTTATTACATCGAATGTCTCAAAAGAGAACTTATTACAATAAATATGGCGTAAGGCCTTCTAAATACGATCACAACGGAAGGCTTGGAAGATAAAGTGAGTCCATCAACTCCAACGGCATCACTGAGTGAAAGATCACGACCTAAGGCACCTTACTCATCGTCTGAAAAGTCTGCAACATGAACGTTGCAGCCCGAAATGGGTCAACACATGGAATATGCTGGCAATGTAAGACATAGAGTAATGAACAGAATAATGCTATCACTACATGCATATATGGCTGGTGGAAAGCTCTATGGATACAGTTTTGCATAAAGCCAATTTTTCCCTACAAAAAAGAAAATAAGTTTTATTTAACTATCATGGTGGTTGTTAAACATTGAGAAGGTTCACCCAACTCAATCCCAATTAAGAATCATCATTAACCCAATCAAATTATATTAAGAGTGATGAGATCCACATGATAATCCAAGAACTAGATACTCAGGACATCCATAACCGGGGACACGGCTAACCATGATTAGTTTATACAGTCTGCAGAGGTTTGCACACTTTTCCCCACAAGACTCGAATACATCCATGGTCCGAGAAACGAGACACAGTCTTTCTGAAACAATAACTCTTTACTCCGGGCGGATAGTTACACCTACTTTCCCCTACATCTGCTAGCCCACCATTGAAATAGGTCTTGCAACGTACTCAACTATGCTAGAGCCCATAATAGCTTGTGGCTGCACACAGAAGTTTCTAGCATGAATAATCTTATGATCCCTTTGAGCCTGCGTGGCAGTCCATAGGAGAATCACACGGTACCCAGGGATTTCCAAAGAATACAGGCAACACTGGGTTCCCCAGGTGCCTCAGTCCACCCAGATGTGTATTAAAGTAGCCAGCTTAATTCAGCCATTAAATAACAATACTCACATCTGTCATGGATACACTCACCCAATCCAAGTGTACAAGCATAACATAGCAATATAAACAACATAGAACTAACTCCCAAATGTTTGATATTAAACAGGACAATAGGTACTACCTGACCTACTTCCCAAAACCCACATATTAATCAGATCCTAACCATGTAATTGTTTGAGGATTGATCTAATGCAATAAAACTGGGTAGTAAAGAGGTATGATCAAAGTGTTACTTGCCTTGCTGATGATCCGTGAAACCTAGAGACTCGTAGTAGCACGCTTCGCACTACGGGTACTCTATCGCAAACAAACAAACATACAATAAGCACTCAATTATAAGCATGGGTAAAACTCAAATACGAGGTCTAACCAGAAAGTTAAACTTAAGAACTGCGGTTTGCAAAAAGAATCAAATCAAGCGAAGCAATGAAACTCAAACCGCGAAAGAAACAAGCTTCGTTTACTAATCTGGACTTAAGTCAAATTTTATAGTAGCAAAAAGTTGTTTGAGTTGGTGAAACGGAAATAGGGTTTCGAGACGAAACTCTAGGCGTTTGAATCGCCTGATTCCGATAAACGAGCGAAAAGATAAACTAAAACGAAAATCAGGGCAGAAATCGCAATCGAAAATAATCACGGAAAACCCTGGAAAAAGAAAAACTGACGAACAGGCTAACGAACGAACGTTCGCTGTCTGTGGCTAAACGGTGAAAATCGTTCTTTAAGACGAAAGAACGAACGGGCGTTCGCTAAATAACTAAACCAAAAAAACCAATATACAAAAAAAGAAACCGGGGTTTCTAAAAAAACCGACGAAAACCCCAGCGGTGGCGGCTACCTCCGGCGGGTCTGGCGAGGCTCCGACGGGGCGGCGGGGCGGCGGTGGTCGGTGATGGCTGCGTCGGTGGTGAGGGGCGGCGACGGCGGCGGCAGCGGAAACCGGCGGCGGCCGCGGCGCGCGCGGATCGAGGCGGTGGCTAGGGTTAGGGTTTGGGCGGCGGCGCGGGCTGGGGTGGGCTGGGGTGGCTTATAAGAGGGCCGGCTGGGGGAGTCCTGGCAGGTTACGGCTCGGTATCGGTTCGTTTTTTTAAATAATTTCGCACAGAAAAACAAATAAAAGAAATACTAAACGGACTCCAAATATTCTGAAATAAATTTTTCCCGTCCTCTAAAAATATAGCGAACAAAGAGAACATTTATCTGGGCCTAAAATGCAATTCTGAAAAACGCTTATTTTTCCTAATTCAAATAAAATAGCGATAAAACTCTGAAATAAAATATTATTTGATTTTAATATTAAATCTTCGATATTTCTTTATTTTGGGAAGTCATTTTATTCCCTCTCTTTTATTTTTATAAAAGAAATATTAGAAGAGAAAATAATTAAAATCAAACGATCCTATTTTCAAAATTTGAGAAAAACTCAAATATGAAATTAACGAAATCCCCAACTCTCTCTATGGGTCCTTGAGTTGCGTAGAATTTCTAGGATCAAACCAAAATGCATTAAAATATTATATGCAATGATGATCTAATGTGTAACATTCCAAATTGAAAATTTGGGATGTTACAAACCTAGCTCCCTTAAGATGAATCTCGCCCTCGAGATTCGGGTTGGCTAGAAAATAGGTGAGGGTGATCCTTTCGTAGGTCTTCCTCTCGCTCCCAGGTGGCTTCATCTTTGGTATGGTGGCTCCACTGAATTTTGCAGAACTTGATAACCTTGCTGCATGTGACTCGGCTGGCAAACTCGAGAATCTTCACCGGTTTCTCCTTGTAGGTCAAATCACTATCCAACTGAATTGCTTCCAGTGGCATTGTATCTCTCAGAGGAATATCAGCCATCTCCGTGTGGCACTTCTTTAGCTGGGAAACGTGGAACAGATAGTGTACTCCTGACAATCCTTCGGGCAATTCCAGCTTGTAAGCAACTTCTCCCATACATTCCAAAACTTTGTATGGTCCCACAAAACGTGGTGCTAACGTTTCCTTAACTCCAAAACACTTAACTCCTCAAAGTGGGGACACTCAAAGATAAAATCTGTCTCCGACTTCGTAAACTGTCTCCTTGCGTTTAGAATCTGCAAAGCTCTTCGGCCTGGACTGGGCTACCTTGAGTCTGTCGCAAATCAGCTTAACCTTCTCTTTGGACTCTTTAATCAAATCTGGTCCAAACAATTGACGGTCTCCAACTTCATCCCACAACAACTGTGTCCTACTCCTTCTTCCGTACAAAGCTTTGAAAGGGGCCATCTTCAAACTGGATTGATAAATGTCGTTGTAAGAGAACTCTGGATATGGCAAATTGTCGTACCAACTAGATCCATAATCTAGCGCACAAGCTCTCAACATGTCCTTCAGAATCTGATTGACTCTCTCAGTTTGTCCATCTATCTGTGGATGAAAGGCTGTACTGAACTCTAGCCTGGTACCCAAAGTTTCGTGCAACTGATTCCAGAAATTTGAGGTAAACTGGGTTCCTCTATCTGATACATGTTGGGGAACGTAGTAATTTCAAAAATTTCCTACGCACACACAAGATCATGGTGATGCATAACAACGAGAGGGGAGAGTGTTGTCCACGTACCCTCGTAGACCGAAAGCGGAAGCATTAGCACAACGCGGTTGATGTAGTCGTACGTCTTCACGGCCCGACCGATCAAGCACCGAAAGCACGGCACCTCCGAGTTCTTGCACATGTTCAGCTCGATGACGTCCCTCGAACTCCGATCCAGCCGAGTGTCGAGGGAGAGTTCCGTCAGCAGGACGGCGTGGTGACGATGATGATGTTCTACCGTCGCAGGGCTTCGCGTAAGCACCGCTACAATATTATCGAGGAGGACTATGGTAGAGGGGGGCACCGCACACGGCTAAGAGATCAATGATCAATTGTTGTGTCTATGGGGTGCCCCCTCCCCCGTATATAAAGGAGTGGAGGAGGGGGCCGGCCAAGGGGGGTGGCGCGCCCTAGGGGGGAGTCCAATTCCCACTGGGAGTAGGACTCCCCCCTTTCCTATTAGGAGAGGGAGAGGGAAGGAAGAGGAAGGAGGGAGGAAGGAAGGGGGGGGGGGGCGGCCCCCCTCCCAATTCGGATTGGGCTTGGGGGGGGGGGCGCCCCCTCCCTTGCTCCTTTCCCCTCCTTTCCACTAAGGCCCATTAAGGCCCATATACCTCCCGGGGGGTTCCGATAACCTCCTAGAGCTCCGGTATTGTCCCAATCTCACCCGGAACCTTTCCGACGTCCAAATATAGTCGTCCAATATATCGATCTTCATGTCTCGACCATTTCGAGACTCCTCGGCATGTCCGTGATCACATCCGGGACTCCGAACAACCTTAGGTACATCAAAACACATAAACTCATAATATAACTGCCATCTAACTTTAAGCATGCGGACCCTACGGGTTCGAGAACTATGTAGACATGATTGAGACACGTCTCCGGTCAATAACCAATAGCGGAACCTTGATGCTCATATTGGCTCCCACATATTCTACGAAGATCTTTATCGGTCAAACCGCATAACAACATACGTTGTTCCCTTTGTCATCGGTATGTTACTTGCCCGAGATTCGATCGTCGGTATCTCAATACCTAGTTCAATCTCGTTACCGCCAAGTCTCTTTACTCGTTACATAATGCATCATCCCGTAACTAATTCATTAGCTACATTGCTGTCACGCCCAATATGCGATACTATCCTAAAGAGACTCGAAGGTCTCACCAAGGATAGAACCGCGACCGACCATAGGAGCCCCCTTGATTGATCGTGTAGTTTGGCCGCTGTTGAGTCTAAATAAAACTGTTTTGGGAGTTTAGTTATATCGGAGAGTAGGAATTCTTTTTACTCCTCAGCCTCTTCGTCGCATTGGTGAGGAATCTTCACGTAGGTGTTTTGAGCTACTCCTCTTCCCTTTCAAACTTTCTTTAGGATCACGGAGTTGGTTTTTTGATCGTTGTTCCTCAGCTCTTTTTATCCGGTGCATTTCTCGTCAAGTTGATTCGAACCTCTCCATTTTTGCAAGTTCAATCCTCAGTTGTTTTATTTTTTCCAACCCGCCCACCCCTTTTCATCTTGGAGTCGGAGTCCGTAATCGAGTATCCATCCTACTCGTGCGAAGTCTTTGTTTTCTTACCTCAATGATTTCAACCAGTGTTTTCTATTCAAGATATTCGTCAGTTCCCCTTCCAAGTTGCTTTTGTTTTTCCGGCCCTACCACCCTCTTCTTCCCGAAGCTTGAGTCTCTTTCGAGCACCAATTTCATTCATATGGAGCCTCTTCAGTCTTCCCTCAATCATTTCAACCGGTGAATTCTCTTTTGTTTGACAGTCTTCATCTCTTTTCCAGTGGATTCAATTCTAATTTTTGATAGTGATTATATTCTTTTCCTCGGCTCAAGTGTTTTCCCTGCTCGTTTGCCTCTCGCCAGTTTATCCTTCCGGAGTGCTCAAGACATCTCAGGAGATTCGTCTGTGTTCCAATTAATTCGAGGTTGTCACCTCATTCAAATATGTCAATCATTCCGGTGCATCATCTACCTCTTCAACAATCCTTTTTCAACGGTGTTTTTTCTCTCTTTAGTGGGCCTAACCCACAGGTCTTTTCCCAGGATCTTACCTGACTTTTCTAATTCCCCCGGAGTTATTCTCAATTCTTTTCAAGTGTGACGTAAGAATGGATCCCATCAGTCAAATGCCTTTCCAAGATCGTTTTCAAATTGTTTTCATTGTTGGCTCAACCTCTTCGTTTTTCATTCTCCCGCAGTATCTCAGTAATTTTGGTGGAGTTTCTCGTCGTCATTTGAAGACCGTAGAAGAGTTTTTCCTCTAAATCTTGTCCATTCTCTCGAAGTTTTGTGGTTCTAGCTTCATGTTATCCTCGAGAATTATTCTGTTTGTCAGAGATTCTTTTCTTACCCATCTAGAGTATTTCAGGAGCTGCTTTCCCGTTTCGTTGATCCGGAGGCCTCCATTTCTGAATATTTCTTCATTCCAAGTTTTTATCTTCGTTCGTCCATAGTTGTATCGGTGCTTCATTCAAGCTTTATTTACTCAGTTCGCGATCTCTTCGTTCCTGTGAATCTTGATTCACTCAAGTATCTTCGTTCATTTTCTAATTCTTCCCGGTGATTCATTCTCTTTCATCATTCAATTTTCGAATTCTTATGGTGGTTCATTCAAGATTCTTTTTCCTTGATTATCATATTAATTCATTAGTTTCTTTCCAATCCTACCGGTGGTTCATTGAAAACCTTCCTCAAGGTTGCACCATATACCCCTCAATGCTTTTCTAACAAGAATAAGTAGTATGCAAGAATCCATTGCTTGTCATCAACTTAATTTGATGAAGGATAAGAATAGAATAAATCTTATTCTTATTTCATCAAGTTATCAAATCCCTTCCTTCGGAGTTTGTTCTTGATGAATAAATTCTAGTTCCAAGTGCTTTCATCTTTTCTTTTCCGGAGTTCAAATTTCCTCGGCCATTTTGTCGGAACCTCCATCTAAGTCACCGCAAGCTTTAATCTTATTCTTTCATCCTTCAATTTTATCAAGTCATCCTTCTGTTACCGGAGTTCTTCGTGGCGGCTCTTCATGAGTTAATTCATTCTTCAAGTGTTCCTCAAGATTCTTGTAGGCGAAGCTCAAGTATCTTTTCTTCTCGCGTCTCGAAGTGTAATTAATTCTCCATATTCTTTTGTAGTGGAGTTTTGCATTTCTTCGTTCTTCTCAGTTATCCAATCATTTCTGTTTGTGTTCGGTTATCACCTTTTGAAGTCCACAATAAGCTTGTTCTTTCGTTGTTGATTTTCTCAACAACTCCATTCAAACCTTCCTTCTAAAGATGCTTTCAATTTCATTCGTGGCACAAGTTCTCATTTTCTTCTCCGTTCTTTTCATTCAAAATTTTCAATTCTTTCCGGAGGTTTTGTGTCATGTCTTCATCAAGTATCATTCCATCCTCTCAAGCTCATGTTCTATTCCTCCACGTTTCAGCCGGAGTGCTGCCTAAATCCTTTCAGTCTTATTCGTTTCTTATCTCGTTCTAACCGGAGTGCTTTCATAGTCTATCTGATTCCGTGAGCTTGCGATTCTCGTCATTCTCATCATTCCTCTCTTCTTCTCGAGTGCTCTCAATTCTTTGCTTCTTCTCTTAAGTTCTTGTTTCACCTCATCCCTTTTCCCTTCCGTCTCGGTCCTAAGATCTCGGATGAGATCTCTTGTTAGTGGAGGAGAGTTGTAACGCCCCAGATTCGATGCGCCTGGTATCTGCCAGTTATTCGCCGTCATTGCCATGTCATTTGCTTGCGTGTTGCATTTTATCATGTCATCATCTGCATCTCATTTTGCATATGTGTTCGTCTCTTGCATCCGAGCATTTTCCCCGTTGTCCGTTTTGCAATCCGACACTCCTATGCCCTCCGGCGTTCCCCTTTCATATCCTGTTGTGAGCGGGTGTTAAACATTCTCGGAATGGACCGAGATTTTCCAAGAGGCCTTGGTACACCACCGGTAGACCGCCTGTCAAGTTTCGTGCCATTTGGGGTCCGTTTGATACTCAAACGGTTAACCGGGGAACCGTAAAGGCCTCTTTTGTGTGCTTCCCAACACCCCTCCAAAGTGGCCCAATAACCCATCCGAACCCCCTCCATGCTCTTGGTCGTTCAATCACGGTCGTGTGGGCGAAAACTGCACTCCATTTGGAGTCTCCTAGCTCCATATGCCTATTTAAACTCCCCCTCCCCCGAAATTCTCGCAGTCCAAACCCTAGCTCCTTCCACCTCGCGCCACCGGACAAAATCCCTGCCGCCGGACATGTCCGCTCCGCCGCCCACGCCCAATCCCCCACTGCCATGTCAGCGCACCACTTTCTCTCTCCTCCCCGCGCCACCACGGCCCTGTGGGCCCACGGCCAGCCCGCCCGGCCCGACCACGCGTCCCGCGCCCCTCCGCGCGAGCTCGTGCGCCACACTGCGCTTACAACTTGGTGTGTTGCAGCTATGTACAGCAACATATGTTCGCCAATGTTTGGCGCTATTAGGACTGGATTACTGGCCAATAAGGTCCTTATTTCGTTCAGTCCGGCCGCGGCTGCGTCCGTCCACACGAAGTGTTTGGTGCGCCGAAGAAGGCGGTAAAGAGGTAATGCCTTTTCTCCTAACCTAGAGATAAAGCGGCTTAAGGCAGCCACGCATCCAGCTAGTTTCTGGATGTGCTTGAGGTCTGTTGGTATAGCCAACTGTGAAAGAGCTCTGATTTTTGCCGGATTCACTTCAATTCCTCTATTGGAAACAATGAAGCCCAGCAGTTTCCCAGAGGGGACAACAAAAATACATTTTTTCGGGTTCAGCTTAATGTCGTATGTTCGGAGGTTATATAATAAGCCTCAAGTCGTCTATTAGGGTTTTGACGTGTCTTGTTTTTATGACCACGTCGTCCACGTATGCCTCCACTGTTTTGCCGATTTGCTTTTCCAGGCATGTTTGAATCATGCGTTGATAGGTTGCGCCAGCATTTTTAAGCCCGAAAGGCATAGTGTTGAAGCAGAAAGGACCATATGGTGTTATGAAAGCTGTTGCAGCTTGGTCGGACTCTGCCATCTTTATTTGATGGTATCCGGAGTTTGGGTCGAGCAAACACAGTGAGTCATCTCCTGCTATGGCATCGATGATTTGGTCTATGCGAGGGAGAGAGAAGGGGTCCTTGGGGCAGGCCTTATTGAGGTCTTTGAAGTCGAAACATAGGCGCCAGGATTTGTCCTTCTTTGGTACCATTACCAGATTTGCCAGCCAATCTGGATGCTTGATATCTCTGATGAATCTGGCCTCGAGTAGTTTGGCTAGCTCTTCCCCCATGGCTTTCCATTTGGGCTCTGACAACCGCCTTAGAGTCTGCTTGATAGGTTTGTATCCTTTTAGTATATTGAGGCTGTGTTCGGCCAATCTACGTGGGATGCCCGGCATGTCCGATGGGTGCCAGGCAAAAATGTCCTAATTCTCGCGTAAGAAGTCTCGCAGTGCGGCGTCCATTGCGGGACTCAACTGTGTCCCGATGGAAGTTGTCTTTGTGGGTCCGTTGGATGGACCTGAAATTTGACTATCTCGTCTGCAGGTTTGAATGAGGTGGACTTGGGTCGCTTGTCGAGTATCACGTCGTCCCTGTCCATGGTGGCACACAACGTTGTTAGTTCTTCGGCTGCTAAGTCTTCGGATAATGCTTCCAGGGCTAGTGCCGCGGTTTTGTTTTCGGTGCGAAGTGCGACGTCCGGATCACTGGCTACAGTGATGATTCCATTGGGTCCGAGCATTTTAAGCTTCATGTACCCGTAATGGGGTATAGCTTGAAAGCTTGTAAACGCGTCCCGTCCTAAAAGGGTGTGGTATCCACTGCTGAAAGGAGCCACTTTGTAGGACCTTGAAGTATGTCTAGAGAGGGGGGGGGGGGTGATTAGACTACTTGACCAATTAAAAACTTAACCTTTTCTCAATTTTAGAGTTTGGCAGATTTTAGCTATCTTAGGACTAGTCAAGCAATCATCACACTATTCAAGCAAGCATGCAAAGAGTATATAGGCAGCGGAAATTAAATCATGCAACTTGTAAGAAAGTAAAGGGAAGGGTTTGGAGGATTCAAACGCAATTGGAGACACGGATGTTTTTGGCGTGGTTCCGATAGGTGGTGCTATCGTACATCCACGTTGATGCAGACTTCAACCCACGAAGGGTAACGGTTGCGCGAGTCCACGGAGGGCTCCACCCACGAAGGGTCCACGAAGAAGCAACCTTGTCTATCCCACCATGGCCGTTGCCCACGAAGGACTTGCCTCACTAGCGGTAGATCTTCACGAAGTAGGCGATCTCCTTGCCCTTACAAACTCCTTGGTTCAACTCCACAATCTTGTCGGAGGCTCCCAAGTGACACCTAGCCAATCTAGGAGACACCACTCTCCAAGAAGTAACAAATGGTGCGTTGATGATGAACTCCTTGCTCTTGTGCTTCAAATGATAGTCTCCCCAACACTCAACTCTCTCTCATAGGTTTTGGATTTGGTGGAAATAAGATTTGAGTGGAAAGCAACTTGGGGAGGCTAGAGATCAAGATTCATATGGTAGGAATGGAATATATTGGCCTCAACACATGAGTAGGTGATTCTCTCTCAGAAATGGTAAGTTGGAAGTGTAGGTTTGTTCTGATGGCTCTCTCCACGAATGAAGAGGAGGTGGAGGGGTATATATAGCCTCCACACAAAATCTAACCGTTACACACAATTTACCAAACTCGGTGGGACTGATTCAACAGACTCGGTCGGACCGATTTAGTAAACCTAGTGACCGTTAGTGATTTTCGGTGGGACTGACATGCAACTCGATGAGACCGATTCGGTTAGGGTTAGGGCATAACGTAATCTCAGTAAGACCGATTACACAAACTCGGTGAGACTGATTTTGGTAATAAGATTTCCGGAGAGTTGGTCAGGTAAACTCGGTGGGACCGATTTGCTCTTTTCGGTGAGACCAAAATGTTACAAATGGGAAACAGTGAGTTTACATTGCAATCTCGGTGGGACCGATCGCTCACTTCGGTTAGACCGAAACGTTACGAAGGGAAACAGAGAGATTACAATCCCATCTCGGTGAGACCGAGATCCCTATCGGTAGAACTGATTTGCTTAGGGTTTGTGGCACTGGCTATGACTTTTAAATCGGTGGCGCCGGATAGGAAGAATCGGTGTGACCGATTTTGGCTTTAGGTTTAGGTCATTTGTGGATGTGGGAAAGTAGCTGAGGGTTTTGGAGCATATCACTAAGAACATGAAGCAAGAGGCTCATTAAGCAACACCTCATCCCTCCTTGATAGTATTGGCTTTTCCTACAGACTCAATGTGATCTTGGATCACTAAAATATAAAATGAAGAGTCTTGAGCTTTTGAGCTTGAGCCAATCCTTTGTCCTTAGTATTTTGAGGGATCCACTTTCATCATCCATGCCATGCCATTCATTGAGCTTTCCTGAAATAATAGTCTTGGAATAGCATTAGCTCAATGAGCTATATGTTGTTATCAATTACCAAAACCACCTAGGGATAGTTGCACTTTCAGTCTCCCCCTTTTTGGTAATTGATGACAACATATAGATCAAAGCTTCGACAAATGATAATAAGATTAAAAAACATCGTCGCTTTGAGCAGTATGTGATAAGCAAGATCTCCCCGTAAATTTGTGCATGGTTTAAGATTTGCTTTGGACTGCAAATGCACAATGAATTAGGCTCATGGGTTACTGTTCCATGTCACATACATCTTGGTGGAGGGCTCAAAATAATAAAGATTGAATACATGCACTCATCACCAAGCAAAGTGAATGATCACATAGGATAGATAAGATAATATTATCAAACATGCATAAGTGTAGCTTATGATCAAACACATGATCATCAATGTCTCACAAGCATAGTATCTCAAGCAATCAAAAGCAAACAAGTTTAACCACCAAATCAGAACAAGAGAGAACAAAAGCAACACTCTCTCTTGAAGCCTATGATCTATACATTTTTCTCCCCCTTTGGCAACAAGTTACCAAAAAGTTCATAGAAAATGCATAGTGTTAGATCGACCCTCAGGCTTGATCTTCAGGTGGTGGTGTCTGGATAACTCCAAGAACGAAAGCTTCAGTTGAAGTAGAGGGTGCGGGAGTTGATGCTGGAGCTGGTTGCACTGGAGTAGTAGGGGCTGTAGCTGGTGCAGATGATGTTGCTCTGGTGTCTGTCACAGGCACTGCAACTGACCTCTGGGCTCTAGGCACTCTGGCAAACACATTAGTGGTAGTCTTGCCCTGCCTCTCCTGCATGTCATCCTGTAGCTGCTCTACAACTGACTGAATCTCAGTTACTTTGACATCAAGATCATGAAATTTGAGTTCCATGATTCTTTCCAAGCTCTCCTGATTTTGAGTGAGGGTGGCCAGTCCTTTCACAATCCTTAGTGTTGATGCTATTAAGTAACCAAGCTGCTCCTGCTTGTTCTTCAAGAAATACTCAGATGCCTCCTCTTGAGTTGGCATCTTGGCAGCCTTCTCCTTCCTTGCCTTCTTCTTCTTCTCTTGAGCATGCACTGATGATGGATCATTCTCATTCATGACAACTTGATTGTCCTCAAAGTCTGGATAAAGTGGAAAATGTTCCTTATCCAATTGATATTTCCCTGTGCCCATCTTTGAGTTAATCAACTCCTGAATCTGAGGGGCATATCCACAGATCCTCTTCTGATCTGCTGCAGTCCTCTTAATGGTTTCAATCATAAGGCTCATGACTTTGAACTTTTGTGGCACATCAAACAAATGCAACATGTTGATGGCATGCCCTCTGATCATGTTGTGGTCACTAGACATAGGCAACAGAGTGTGCCTTAGAATCCAATTGATAGTTGGCAGTCCTGACAGAAGGAAGTGGACTGATCAAAACTTATGTGTTTCAACAGCCTTGTCTGGGATCTCCTTGTACATGTGTGCCATGGAATTGTGGTCCATCTTCTTCTTGGCATAAATGTCCAGGTCATCTTCACTTTCCTTTGGGGCATTAATCAGACTTGCCCATTCCTCAACAGTTGACTGGTACCTGGTGCCTTCTGACATCCAAACTATCCTCCCATCTGGATAGAAGTGTGCTGTGGAGTAGAATTGCATGATAAGTTCATCATTCCAGTTGGTGAGCTTTTGCCCAACAAAATCAGCAACTCCACAAGCAACAAAACTTTCTTGCACTCCAGGATAGTGCTCTTCATTGTCCTTCATGTATGTCCAGTCGAACCATCTCATATCACATACTATGGGCTTCTTATCCAACAAGATTGTCTCATAGAAGTCCTGCTGTTCCTTTGTATGGAACCTGTAATCAACAGCGGTTCTTCTCCTTGAGGCATATGGATCTTCCATCCTCCATAACCTCAACCTTGAGTCCTTCCTGATCCTCATGTCCTCAGCCATAGGATGGGCATCATTGTGGTCTGGTATCTTGGGCTTGAGCTTCCTTAGGACCTGTCCTCCTTCATCTTCCTCATCAGCAACATTAGGCACTGGGGCCTTGTTCTTCTCAGCAGCTAGAATACTCCTGGTATTCCTCTTTGGTGCAAGCTTGGCCTTGGGGGCAGCTTTGGGTGCTTCCTTGGGCATAGATGTTGCAGCCCCTGATCTAATAGCATCACCCATAAGCTTTGGTGCCTTGGGTGCTGGTGCAGCAACCTCTTCTTCCTCTTCAGAATCTCTTCTCATATAGGGCTTTCCAAGAACCTGGGCAGTTGTGGTTCTTGCTCTCTTCTTCTTCTTGTCCTAAGCAGCTTCATCCTCTGATTCAATGGTAAACTTCATTGTTTCTCCAGTAGGAACTTTCTTGGGTTTGGAAGATGTGACTTTCTTTTCAGGTGCCTCTTTGGGTTCAGTCTGTTCTGGCACTTGAGTGGACCTTCTGGCCTTGGGCATTGGTGTCCTCTTGGTAGGAACTTTCTTTTTCAGTCCAGGCTTTGTGCTATGTGCTGAGCCATACTCCTTTTTGAGCACTACTTTCTTGGAAGTAGCCTCATCTTCTTCAGCTTTGTAGTCCTCATCCTCTGAGTCTGATGTTCTCTTCCTCCTTTGCCTAGTAGCAGCCTTAGGCAGATTACTTGGAGTGCTTCTGCTGCCTTCATCTGAAGTGCTTGAGGGACTAGTGCCCCTGCTCATGTCAATCTGCTCTTCTGACCTGTTCTGGCTGTCACTCTGGTCTGACATGCTGCAAACACTGACTGCTGACCCTGTGAAGAGTTTATAGATGAGATAGAGTGGATGAGCATCACAAAATGCAGAGATTTTTGCAAAACAATGATTCAAAAATTCAGTTTTAGTTTTCCACAGAAAGCATTTCGGATCAATCGATTTTCAAACTCGGTGATACCGAAGCAGTTTTGGAACCTAAACTGATGAACTCAGTTGGACCGAGTCACAGTTCGGTGGCACCGAGACTGCTAGGGTTTCACAAAGTCCTAAAATTGGTCTCACCGATTAGCAATTCTCGGTCAGACCAAGAGTTACTAGTGCAATGGCATAGGCCAAATCGGTGGGACCAAGTTTTTCAACTCGGTGGGTCCGAGATGGTTTCGGCGGAAACCTAACCCTAAAATTTCGAATCTCATCTACTCTACGGACTGCATTGACTGGATAGGATTGTTTCAATCGTGGCAAGAATCTATAAGAACACAATGTGCTAAGAATCGGATGAGGGTAGCACAATGATCGAGTCCATACCCTAGCTTGGCGATGAACTCGCTACGACGGCAACGGCGGGGGCGAAATCCGTTGACGGCGGCGGAGACTAGCGACAGGAGGCGGTTGGCGATGAGGAGACGATCCGGAGACCATCGAGGCAGAGCGAGCTATTGCGCGAGCGAAGGGGTTCAGAGAAATTTCCCAAATTTTGCCCGTGACTATATATAGCCCGACACTGTCGGTGTGACCGTGTGGAACAACTCGGTGGCACCGAGATGCATAACTGTGTACAGTTACAGCAACTCGGTGTGACCAAAAAGCCAAATCGGTTGGACCGAGATTGAAAACTTAGATCAACTTGATGATCTCGGTAGGACCGAAGTGGAGGAATCGGTCAGACTGAGAATCACAAAGAAGTTTTGGAAGTTTAAGTCTATGACGAATTGGGGACTCCGAGTGCTCCACACACAGAGTGGTTCGAATCTGACTTGATCAAATTTTGTGATGTAGCATGAATAGAGTTTGAGACGAGAAAATCATAGATAGCTAGAGAAGGTTCTTAGGCATTCTTGTCCATCCACTTGGCAAAAAGAAAAGAAGCCAATCAATCAAAACAACAAGTGGATGTCCTTGAAAGAGTAAAATATGCACCAACATGCTCACACAATAAGATGGCAAATGAAATATGTGGCAAAGCATGAACAACCAATTCTAGCATCTATCAAACAATTGGCGATGACTAGGTCATCTATATATGAGTATATTGACTTAGGAGTCAAATGAGAACATTTGATCATAGGTCATACTCATCGTTTAAGCTCAAGTGGTGTTAACACTTTTACATAATGCATTGATGTGTTCACACCATTAGAGTTGCTTTGACTCAATTCTTAGAGTTAAGCTCCCCCTAGATGTGAGATCCCCCCTTAGAGGGATGAACTAACCTTGGGTTTTGTCGATGATGACTTCATGTAGGTGTTGAAGATGTGGATGCTCAATGTTGATGTAGATCATTTGGAGAAATCCTTTGGAGTGAGTTGCACTTTCAATACCTACACAGGTTAGTCCCACAAGGAACAAACAAGAATATCCATAGACATAGAGTGAAGCACACACAAGATGATGTCCCTGAAATCATTAGGTTACCTTGTCCCTTGCCTTACCAACATGAGTGTTTGCGACTCCTTGAACTAGTGCAAGATGTGGAAGTTGATTGCACTTGTTCTTGCCATAATGATATGAGTGAAGAATGTTGGCGGAGTCACCCTCAAGAACTCTTTAGTTCTTCTTCTTCGAGATCCACATCATCTTGATGGGAATCCTTGGAGTTGTAGTTGTACTTGATGAAGTACAACTTGACGTAGTCTTGCGAACCCACTTGAACGAGGCCTTAGGTGCTTCTTCCAATGCATCAATCTCTTCTTGAAGCTTGTCCTTGCCTTTGTTCTTGTGGTCTTGTGGTGGAATATCATCTTGGGCTTGTGTTCCCTTGAAGGAAGTAGGATCATACTTCTCTTGTTGAGGAACAAACTTTGTCTTGGGGTATTGATCTTCTTCCCACTCAACTCCATTGGCATTGAACTTCCGTTCAAAACCAACACCTTGATTCTTCCGGTGCCTTTCTTGCTTGCGTACAATTTCCTCGAATTGCTTACTCCCGGCAAGGCTCTTGTAAACACCTTTCTCTATAATTCCCTTCAATAAGCTATTTTCTTGCTCAAGTGTAACTTGGCTAAGAGAATCATTAGTGGAATCAAGAGAACTACTAGAAGCAACAATATTGGATTTGACATTATTATTGTTACTACTAGAGGAAGTATCTTTCTTGTACTTGTTACTAGACTTGACTTGAGGCATGTAAGTAGATAAGAGTAAACGCTTGGCAATGTAAGAAGAACTTTTTTACAGGGATCATCATTGATTGCCTTTAAGAACTCATGCTCTTGCTCAAGATTGAGCTTTTCAAAGTGTAACTTCTCATGAGCCCTTAAAAGTTCTTGATGATCTTCGAAGATAGTTTCATGAGCCAACTTGAGAGTGTTTAGTTCTTTAGTTAGAAGCTCAATCTTCTCCTTATCATTGTCATTCGTTTTATCTTGATTAGCATGATTAATTGATGTTTCATCATAGTATTCATCACTAGAGTTGTCAACAAGTAAATCATCATCCACAAGCTAGTCATCTTCATCACTATTGAAATCAACATACTCAGGATGTGTTACCTTTGGACCTTTGGCCATGAAGCATCTTCCAATTCCTTCATTTGGTGAATCAAATATGTCGTAGGAGTTGGTTGACACAAGTGCTAGACCGGCAACACCTTCATCTTGAGTATATTTGGAGTCGGAGTGATAGCTTCTCTCGGAGTGATTGTCGGAGTCGGAGCCGGATACCCATTCACCAACATGAGCTTGATGTCTTTGTTTTGTGTAGCTACTTGATGACTTGTCCTTCCTTTCCGAATCCTTGCTTCTCCGTGAGGGTCTTCGTTCATAACGATCATCTCTACTCCTCCTCTCTCTTGGTGGTGATTCTTCTCTTTTGCTTCTTCTTCCTGGAGAATCTTCTCTTCTTTTGTAGTGTGCCATACACTCATTGGAATAGTGTCCGGGTCTCCCACAATTGTAGCAATTGCGCTCTCGACTAGAAGATCTTTTGTCATGGTAAGACTTTGACTTGGAGCTTCTTTCTTTGCTTCTACTCTTGTAGAATTTGTTGAAGTTCTTCACCATTAAGCTCAATTCTTCATTGAAGGTCTGTTTCGCACTTGATGAGGTGGGGGCTTCACTTGAGGCTTTGTAAGCACCACTTGACTTGTTGTGAAGTTCCTCCTTATCCTTGAGTGGCATCTCATGAGCAACAATTCTTCCAATGACTTCCGTTGGCTTGAGATCTTTGTAGTTTGTCATCATTTGGATCAATGTGCACACGGTATCATACTTTCCATCCAATGCTCTTAGGATCTTCTTGATGATGAATTTGTCGGTCATCTCTTCTCTCCCTAAGCTGGCAATCTCATTTGTGATAAGAGCAAGCCTAGAGTACATTTCAGCAACACCTTCACAATCCTTCATTTTGAACTTGTCAAGCTGACTTTGGAGCACATCCAACTTGGATTCCTTGACGGATTCGGTAACTTCATGCATATCAATCAAAGTATCCCAAATTTCCTTTGCATTCTCAAGACGGCTGATTTTGTTGAATTCTTCGGGGCACAATCCGTTGTAGATGATATCACAAGCTTGAGCGTTGTATTGCAGCATCTTCAATTCTTCCGCATTAGCTTCACGGTTCGGCTCTCTCCCATCAAAGAATTCACCTTGCAAGCAAATACAAATAATTTCCCAAACGGCGGGGTTATGTCCGAGAATATGCATTTTCATCTTATGCTTCCAACTAGCAAAATTAGTACCATCAAAGTAAGGACCTCTATGGTGATAATTTCCCTCGCTAGACACCATACTCTCCTAGGTTGTGAAACCAAGGCTATGACCACCAAAAGCTATGGAAATCAAAGCAAATGGAGACCAAAGCTCTGATACCACTTGTAGGACCTTGAAGTATGTCTAGAGGGGGGTGATTAGACTACTTGACCAATTAAAAACTTAACCTTTTCCCAATTTTAGAGTTTGGCAGATTTTAGCTATCTTAGGACAAGTCAAGCAATCATCACACTATTCAAGCAAGCATGCAAAGAGTATATAGGCAGCGGATATTAAAGCATGCAACTTGCAAGAAAGTAAAGGGAAGGGTTTGGAGGATTCAAACGCAATTGGAGACACGGATGTTTTTGGCGTGGTTCCGATAGGTGGTGCTATCGTACATCCACGTTGATGCAGACTTCAACCCACGAAAGGTAACGGTTGCACGAGTCCATGGAGGGCTCCACCCACGAAGGGTCCACGAAGAAGCAACCTTGTCTATCCCACCATGGTCGTCGCCCACGAAGGACTTGCCTCACTAGCTGTAGATCTTCACGAAGTAGGCGATCTCCTTGCCCTTACAAACTCCTTGGTTCAACTGCACAATCTTGTCGGAGGCTCCCAAGTGACACCTAGCCAATCTAGGAGACACCACTCTCCAAGAAGTAACAAATGGTGCGTTGATGATGAACTCCTTGCTCTTGTGCTTCAAATGATAGTCCCCCCAACACTCAACTCTCTCTCATAGGTTTTGGATCTGGTGGAAAGAAGATTTGAGTGGAAAGCAACTTGGGGAGGCTAGAGATCAAGATTCATATGGTAGGAATGGAATATCTTGGCCTCAACACATGAGTAGGTGATTCTCTCTCGGAAATGGTAAGTTGGAAGTGTAGGTTTGTTCTGATGGCTCTCTCCACGAATGAAGAGGAGGTGGAGGGGTATATATAGCCTCCACACAAAATCTAACCGTTACACACAATTTACCAAACTCGGTGGGACCGATTCAATAGACTCGGTCGGACCGATTTAGTAAACCTAGTGACCGTTAGTGATTTTCGGTGGGACTGACATGCAACTCGGTGTGACCGATTCGGTTAGGGTTAGGGCATAACGTAATCTCGGTAACACCGATTACACAAACTCGGTGAGACCGATTTTGGTAATAAGCTTTCCAGAGAGTTGGTCAGGTAAACTCGGTGGGACCGATTTGCTCTTTTCGGTGAGACCGAAATGTTACAAAAGGGAAACAGTGAGTTTACATTGCAATCCCGGTGGGACCAATCGCTCACTTCGGTTAGACCAAAATGTTATGAAGGGAAACAGAGAGATTACAATCCCATCTCAGTGAGACCGAGATCCCTATCGGTAGAACCGATTTGCTTAGGAATTGTGGCAGTGGCTATAACTTTTGAAATCGGTGGCGCCGGATAGGAAGAATCGGTGTGACCGATTTTGGCTTTAGGTTTAGGTCATTTGTGGATGTGGGAAAGTAGCTGGGGGTTTTGGAGCATATCACTAAGCACATGAAGCAAGAGGCTCATTAAGCAACACCTCATCCCTCCTTGATAGTATTGGCTTTTCCTATAGACTCAATGTGATCGTGGATCACTAAAATATAAAATGAAGAGTCTTGAGCTTTTGAGCTTGAGCCAATCCTTTGTCCTTAGTATTTTGAGGGATCCACTTTCATCATCCATGCCATGCCATTCATTGAGCTTTCCTGAAATAATAGTCTTGGAATAGCATTAGCTCAATGAGCTATAAGTTGTTATGAATTATAAAAACCACCTAGGGATAGTTGCACTTTCACACTTGGAATGTAATTTCTTCGGACCTGTAATTCACTGGGGTGCCGAATACACATCGAGTGTGATTTTTCCCGCACACCACGCTTCCCGACTAGGGATAATTCCCCTGAAGGTTGTGCCGCTTTGTTCAATGCGGCTTTTATCAATTTCTATCTTGTTGAGTGTTTCTTCATAGATCAATTTCAATCCACTTCCGCCGTCCATGAGTACTTTAGTGAGCCGAAAGATGTCCACGATTGGGCTAAGGACCAGAGCGGCTGGTGCCCGGACAGTCTGGAATCGAGGTTCATCACTGGCATTGAAAGTTATAGCAGTGTCGTTCCGCAGGTTTATTTTTGCCACGTAGATTTCAGCGGAGCTTCGATGAGCTCGCTTGCGCCTATTGTTTGTGGCGAAAGTCTCGAAGACTGTTAGTACCGTATTGTGTTCGTTGGCGGGATGTTGTTCTGCTTTATGGCTTACAAGAAGATCCTCGCCACTTTTTGCAACCTGCCGGAGTATCCAACATGCCCTAAGGCTATGAGTTGGTGTTGTGTCCGGCATACTATGGAGTTTAAATGGCCCATTGAGCCATTCTTCCAATACGGTTCCATGCCCTGGGGTGGGCTTTGGTTTCTTGGGGATTGTATCGGCCGAGTTAAGATAGTTCGCCCGTTTAGCTCGGACAAAGGTTTTGGTGAGAGCCGGACTATCCCAAAATTCTGTTTGGGTTTTCCAGGTGCTTTCCATCGGACAGTACTTTTGTACTATGGTAGCCAAGTCAGCAAAGTATACTATGTCACGGTGACTTATAGCATTAAGGATTCCTTTGTTCGTGCAATTTTTGCAAAAAATTGAGACTATGTCCTCCTCACGACAGTCCTTGACCTTATTTAGCACAAGGAGGAATCTGGCCCAGTAGCGATGTACTGTCTCCTGGGGATCTTGTCTGATGTGGGAGAGACGGTTTAAGTCCGGGTTGGTGGGCGTAACTGAATCCCGATTCTGATCCGATCTAGCGCCCAGGGGCATGGGAGCTTCTGAGTTTGATAGCTCGGGATCCGAGGTGCTGCCCGATTTTTCCAGCCCAATACCCGATTCTAAGTCCGGGACCTGGGTCATGACTAATGATATGAGTAGTACAAGAGTAGATCTACAATGAGATCGTAGAGGCTAAACCCTAGGAGCTAGCCTATGATGATTATGATTGTGATCGTGATCGGTCTTCTAAGGACCAACCTCTCCGGTTTATATAGACACCGGAGAGGGCTAGGGTTTACACGGAGTCGGTTACAAGGAAGGACACATCATATACGGATCGCCAAGCTTGTCTTCCACGCAAAGGAGAGTCCCATCCGGACATGGGACAGAGTCTTGAGTCTTGTATCTTCATGCTCCAATAGTCCGGTTGAAGTATATAGTCCGGCTGTCCGGATACACCCTAATCCAGGACTCCCTCAGAGGGGTCCGTCCAAGGGGGGTGGCGCGCCCTAGGGGGGGAGTCCAACTCCCACCGGGAGTAGGACTCCCCCCTTTCCTATTAGGAGAGGGAGAGGGAAGGAGGAGGAAGGGGGGAGGAAGGAAAGCGGGGGCGGCCCCCCTCCCAATTCGGATTGGGCTTGGGGGGGGCGCCCCCTCCCTTGCCTTTCCCCTCCTTTCCACTAAGGCCCATTAAGGCCCATATACATCCCGGGGGGTTTCGATAACCTCCCGGAGCTCCGGTATTGTCCCAATCTCACCTGGAACCTTTCCGTTGTCCAAATATAGTCGTCCAATATATCGATCTTCATGTCTCGACCATTTTGATACTCCTCGTCATGTCCGTGATCACATCCGGGAATCCGAACAACCTTCGATACATCAAAACAAATAAACTCATAATATAACTGTCATCTAACTTTAAGCATGCGGACGGACCCCTACGGGTTCGAGAACTATGTAGACATGATCAAGACACGTCTCTGGTCAATAACCAATATATAGCGGAACCTGGATGCTCATATTGGCTCCCACATATTCTACAAAGATCTTTATCGGTCAAACCGCATAACAGCATACGTTGTTCCCTTTGTCATCGGTATGTTACTTGCCCGAGATTCGATCGTCGGTATCTCAATACCTAGTTCAATCTCGTTACCGGCAAGTCTCTTTACTCGTTACGTAATGCATCATCCCGTAACTAACTCATTAGCTACATTGCTTGCAAGGCTTATAGTGATGTGCATTACCGAGAGGGCCCAGAGATACCTCTCCGACAGTCAGAGTGACAAATCCTAATCTCGAAATACGTAAACTCAACAAGTACCTTTGGAGACACATGTAGAGCACCTTTATAATCACCCAGTTACGTTGTGATGTTTGGTAGCACACAAAGTGTTCCTCCGGTAAACGGGAGTTGAATAATCTCATAGATATAGGAACATGTATAAGTCATGAAGACAGCAATAGCAACATACTAGACGATCAAGTGCTAAGCTAACGGAATGGGTCAAGTCAATCACATCATTCTCCTAATGATGTGACCCCATTAATCAAATGACAACTCATGTCTATGGTTAGGAAACTTAACCATCTTTGATTAATGAGCTAGTCAAGTAGAGGCATACTAGTGACACTATGTTTGTCTATGTATTCACACATGTATTATGTTTCCGGTTAATACAATTTTAGCATGAATAATAAACATTTATCATGAAATAAGGAAATAAATAATAAGTTTATTATTGCCTCTAGGGCATATTTCCTTCACCACTGGTACTTCCTCCTGTGCCTGGCAAAAGCTCAATCAAAAACTCAATGTCTCTATCCGGTGGCATGCCTGGCAACTCTTCTGGAAATACATCGGGGAAATCCTTCACCACTGGTACTTCCTCCTGTACAACTCCTGATAAGGAATTCACTTGAGTCCTCTTCGGCACATGCCGAGATACATACTTGATCCTTTTTCCTTCTGGGGTGGTGAGCAAAATCGACTTACTGGCGCAATCGATGTTTCCTCCATACATCAATAGCCAATCCATACCCAGAATCACATCCGAACCTTGCGACTCCAAAATTATCAGGTGTGAGGGGAAAACATGCCTACCTATGGTCAATGGCATCTGAAATCATCCTTAGCTTGCCATATATTCCGCTCCTAGCGAGCTCACTAACATAGGTGTTCTAAGAACTTTGGTGGGCAGTTTATACTTATCCACAAATCCCCTTGATATGTATGAATGCGATGCACCAGTCTCAAAAAGAACGATTGCAGTAAATGACTTAACCAAAAACTTACCAATTATTGCATCTGGTTGGGCTTCAACCTCCTCCACGTTAACGTGGTTCACCTGTCCCCTGTTAAAAGGGTTCGGCTTCTTCCCAGAGCTTCCATTGCCATTTCCATTCTTAGCTTCAGGACATTCATTGGCATAATGTTCAATCTTTTGGCACTTGTAGCAAGTAATGTGGCTCAGATCCTTCTTAGCTGGTGTTGTTGGGTTGGAACGGTTCTCGCCGTTGCTTCCTCCGTTACCATTCCCATTCTTGGGGCCACTATGGTTGTGCGAACTTCCTCCATTGTGATTGTGACCTCCATGGTTATGCTGAAACGGTCCTCCCGAGTTCGGGGTAAAACGAGGCTTCTGCTGAGCTCCAGAATTGTACTTCCCTTGCCCATACTTCCTCTTGCGGTTGTCAATCTGCTGCTGCTTCCCTTCAATCATGAGAGCTCTATCTACCAACTCCTGGTAGTTGTTGAAGGTTGCCACCATCAACTGCATGCTCAGCTCATCATTCAATCCTTCCAGAAACTTCTCCTGCTTAGCTGCATCCCTAGCAACGTCATCTCGGGCATAACGTGCTAACTTACTAAAATCGTCCACATACTGGCCAACTGTACGTCCTCCTTGGCGCAAGTTGCGAAACTCACGCTTCTTCATGGCCATAGCTCCTGCTAAAACATGGGCAGTATGGAAAGCCAGCTGAAACTGGTCCCATGTGAGAGTGTCGATGGGGAAGTGGCTGTGAAATTCTCCCACCATGATGCTATGGGTCCATCAAGCTAATGTGCGGCAAATCGCACTCTCTCCGCATCTGTGCATTCTGAAGTGGTCAACTCCCTTCCAATCTTGCGAAGCCAATCATCTGTAACAATCGGCTCGGTGCTACTGGAGAACACCGGCGGATTCAGCCTCAAGAAACGGGCTAAGTCATCAACAGGTGGTGGTGGTGGGTTTTTGTTGTTGTTGTTGTTGTTGTTCCCCTGATTCTGATTCTGGACTAGTATCTGCATAATGAATTCTGCTGCTAGATCAACTGAGTGAGCTCCGGTGGAAAAGTAAATCCATTGTCGCGTCTCGGAGGCATCTGAGGGTTTAGAAAGGTTGAGAAAATAGAATAGAATGAGGTCTAGAGAGAAAACACTACCCATATGCACATGAGACAAACACAATCATATCACTCAATCAATTCAAACAAGGGCATACAACGGTCTAACTATCGTTACAAAAGTGCTCGGACTATACTATATACATGGGTGAATACTAGTACTGTTATGGTGGTCGACTAGAAAAATTGATTGGTCGAAGACTCCATGATATCTGCTCCAGCTTCATCAACATAGTCATCATCACTATCATCAGGGTCCGAGTCGGTGTCGTCGATGATGATGTAGTTCTTCGGACAAATGGAATCGTCATCTTCTCCTCCTGGCGCGGGGTCTCCCATGAATACTCGTAGCTTCTTCTTTAGGTCGTCATTCTTCTCCACGAGTATCGTCATTTCCTCCTCATATCCATCGCGTGTAGTCTTGAGTTCTTCTTCCAGCTCTGTGATCCTGGTCATTGCCTTCTTCAGATCTATCATGCCTGCGCACATCTGGTTTTCCTGGCGTCAAATGTGCTGGTTTAACTCCTAAATGAAATCTGCAATAGATCTATCCTTCCTGGTGCTGATCATCTCCCATTTCTCATCTCGGCGTCCACAAATCTGGTAGATAGTATCCTTGAGATCCTTGTGGTAAACTTCTCCAATGCATCCCATGGTGATGTGGGCTGCCATGCTCTTTCCTAGACTCCGGGTTGGTGCATCAAAGGAAACCTCTATGGGCTCAGTGACTGGCATGAACGTCCTCCCTGGAACTTGAACTTGAATCATCCAACGCTCCTCTTATGGTAAAGTGGCAATGTAGGTTCCAGTGAAGCTTGGTACTCTGATGTTCAGGTATCTGGTAACTTCCTTCAAGTGGCGTCCAAAAGGTGTATCTTCATCCGGTTGTGTGAACTTGTTCCTTGCATCCACCATGCTAAAGAGTAGAAAAGGGAGAGGAGTCAGAAATGAGAAGAGAGTAGTGATCTAGGGCTTTAGCTTAGTGGTCGTGTCCTACAGTTAGCGTGTGCTCTGATACCATCTTGTAGCGACCAAACCTCAAACAGTCTGATCTCTGTGCATTAGTGTCATCCCTGGATCGGTAATGCTGACACACACAGTACTTGAAGGATTTATAACAGAGTAGCAATCACACACTTATTACATCAAATGTCTCAAAAGAGAACTTATTACAATAAATATGGCCTAAGGCCATCTAAATATGATAACAACGGAAGGCTTGGACGATAAAGTGAGTCCATCAACTCCAACAGCATCACTGAGTGAAAGATCACGACCTAAGGCACCTTACTCGTCGTCTAAAAAGTCTGCAACATGAACGTTACAGCCTGAAATGGGTCAGCACATGGAATATGCTGGCAATGTAACACATAGAGTAATGAACAAAATAATGCTATCACTACATGCATATATGGCTGGTGGAAAGCTCTATGGTTACAGTTTTGCATAAAGCCAAATTTTCCCTACAACAAAGGAATAAGTTTTATTTAACTATGATGGTGGTTGTTAAACATTGAGAAGGTTCACCCAACTCAATCCCAATTAAGCATCATCATTAACCCAATCAAATTATATTAAGAGTGATGAGATCCACATGATAATCCAAGAACCAGATACTCAAGACATACATAGCCGGGGACACGGCTAACCATGATTAGTTTATAAACTCTACAGAGGTTTGCGCACTTTTCCCCACAAGACTCGAATACATCCATGGTCGGAGAAACGTGACACAGTCTTTCTGAAACAATAACTCTTTACTCCGGGTGGACAGTGACACCTACTTTCCCCTACATCTGCTAGCCCACCACTGAAACAGGTCTTGCAACGTACTCAACTATGCTAGAGCCAATAATAGCTTTTGGCTGCACACGGAAGTTTCTAGCATGAATAATCTTATGATCCCTTTGAGCCTGGGTGGCAGTCCATAGGAGAATCACACGGTACCCCGGGATTTCCAAAAAGTACAGGCAACACTGGGTTCCCCAAGTGCCTCAATCCACCCAGATGTGTATTAAAGTAGACACCTTAAGTTAACCATTAAATAACAATACTCACATCTGTCATGGATACACTCACCCAATCCACGTCTACAAACATAGCATAGCAATATAAACAACGTAGAAGTAACTCCCAAAGGTTTGATAATAAACAGGACAATAGGTACTACCTCATCTACTTCCCAAAACCCACATATTAATTAGATCCTAACCATGCAATTTTTTGAGGATTGATTTAACTCAATAAAACTGGGTAGTAAAGAGGTATGATCAAAGTGTTACTTGCCTTGCCGATGATCCGTGAAACCTAGAGACTCATAGTAGCACGCTTCGCACTTCAGGTACTCTATCGCAAACAAACAAACATACAATAAGAACTCAACTAGAAGGATGGGCAAAACTCAAATAAGAGATCTAACCAGAAAGTTCAACTTAAGAACTCCGGTTTGCAAAAAGAATCAAATCAAACGAAGCAACGAAACTCAAACTGTGAAAGAACCAAGCTTCATTTACTAATCTGGACTTAAGTCAAATTTTACACTAGAAAAAACTTGTTTGAGTTGGTTAAATGGAAAGAGGGTTTCGAGACGAAACTCTAGGCGCTTGAATCGCCCGATTCTGATAAACAAGCGAAAAGATAAACTAAAACAAAAATCAGGGCAGAAATCGCAGTCGAAAATAATCACGGAAAACGCTCGAAAAAGAAAAACTGGCGAACAGGCTAACGAACGAACGTTCGCTGTCTGTGGCTAAATGGTGAAAATCGTTCGTTAAAATGAACAAACGAACGGGCGTTCGCTAAATAACTAAACCGAAAAAATAAACCGATCTATAAAAAATAAATAAACCGGGGTTTCTAAAAAAACCCGACGGTTTTCTTATAGAATACCGCGGCGGCGGCGGCTTCCAACGGCGTGTCCGGCGAGCCAGCAGCGGCGGGTCCGGCGGTCGGCGAGGCGACGGCGGGGCTCTAGTGGGGCGGCGGTGGTCGGTGGCGGCGGCGTCGGCGGCAAGGGCTGGCGGCGTCGGCGGTGTGCGCGGATCGAGTCAACGGCTAGGGTTAGGTTTTGGGCGGCGGCGCGGGCTGGGGTAGGCTGGGGCGGCTCGGGCGGCTTATAAGAGGGCCGGCTGGGGGAGTCCTGGCCAGTTACGGCCCGGAGTCGGTTCTTTTTTTAAAAATAATTTCGCGCAGAAAAACAAATAAAAGAAATACTAAACGGACTCCAAAAATTCTGAAATAAATTTTCCCCGTCCTCTAAAAATATAGCAGACAAAGAGAACATTTATTTGGGCCTATAATGCAATTTTTAAAACACATATTTTTCCTAATTCAAAAAAATAGCGATAAAACTCCGAAATAAAATCTTATTTGATTTTAATATTAAATCTCAAATATTTCTTTATTTTGGGAAAGTCATTTTATTCCCTCTCTTTTATTTTTATAAAAGAAATATTAGAAGAGAAAATAATTAAAATCAAACGATCCTATTTTCAAAATTTGAGAAAAACTCAAATATGAAATTAACAAAATCCCCAGCTCTCTCCGTGGGTCCTTGAGTTGCGTAGAATTTCTAGGTACAAACCAAAATGCATTAAAATATAATATGCAATGATGATCTAATGTATAACATTCCAAATTGAAAATTTGGGATGTTACACTTGTGTAGGTGTGAGAATTGACAAGATCGGGTACCAATTGAGATATTTCCTTGTTACATTATTGAGTGATCATTGATCCATCTTCAACATTGTATAAGGTACATTGGTCTAGTTCTTTCCTTTCTTCCACTCACATTTGCTTGAGTCTTATGATGGATAGGCAAGGCATTTCATCTCCGGTCTTCCACGACAACGATGGCACGAACAACTACATCACCAAAACGTCCACCTTTGGACTACAACGAGCAATGCAAGGCATTGAGCGACTCGCCATCGACATTCGCCAAAACTAAGCAAGGAAATGGGACTACATCGACACCAAGTTGGCCGAACAAATGGATCAGTACGAGACATGGTGGCCAACAAGTCTTCTTCCCCTTCGTCATCTGCAAGGCGGCGACGCTCAAGTGGCCAATCTTCGAAACGTCATCGAGCTCAAGCACTACAACACCATCAAGATGAAGACGCTCGCGATGCCTACACCTACAAGTCCAAAAAAGCTCTACATGAAGCTACGGACAAACTTCATGAGCACAAGAGAAGACCGTGAGACGAGTACCAACAAGACGGAGCTACGACTACTACCACCACTTCGGCATCTTCGCCAAGTGTTCTCAAGGCATCTTCGCCTTTGGACGTACGGCATCTTCGCCTACCTCCGACGAGTACGCTATCGGTGTTCTGTGAACGGGGGTCCCCAGACCTGCCTGCCTGCGGCCTGCGGCATTCCTCAAGGGGTGGCCCAGTACGGCCCATCTTCATCAACTCAAGCTCAAGACCCTCGCGAGGGGCCAAGCCTCGCGGGGCGGACAACGCAAGGCTTCCTCAAGAACGGCCTCACCAGGCAGTCTTGCGAGGAGGCGGAGAGATCAAGGCAGGAGTACCTCGCGAGGTGCCCATGACGCAAGCCATGACGATTGAGACCAGGCGGGCGCTAGCCTGCGCAGTGTCCTCGTTTCCTCTTTGATGCAAAGGGGGCAAGCGCAGGCGCGAAGTACCGAGGCATCAAGCAAAGGATACCATTTCGGTGCAATGAGACCAAGACCAGCAGATCGGTAGGACGGAGGTCACCGTGGAGCCCAAGACAGCATCATCGCCAGTGCCTTTGGCAGTCGAAGACCAACTTTAGTCAGGATAACTTGTACTAGATGTTCCCCTTCAAAATGGCCGTTGTTGGCTCCCTTCCCGCTCAATATTTGGGAAGAGGACGAGGGCCTCTATAAATAGACATAGCCACCACAGTAGAGGGAGAGAGCTCTCATCTGATCCAGAGACGATCGAACCCACCTAAGTAGAACACCGCACCAGCCCAAGAACACCTCTCGTGAGGCTATTCTTCCACTGTACAGTTCATCGTCAGCCCCTGAGGCAATCCACCACACCACAAACTAGAGTAGGGTATTACACCACAACGGTGGCCCGAACTAGTATAAACCTTGCGTCCCTTGTGTTCATCGTGCAGCTTAGATTCACAGCGAGGCATTGGGAATTGGATTGGTAGGGGGAAGATCTTTGCACGCACCCCAGAGTTTGAACCTTAAGGGTTTTGTCGGAACCCGATATCCGACATTTGGTGCGCCAGGTAGGGGTGCGCGGAGTCTTTCTTCCGCCGTTCCGCGTTCGATCATTCCTCGCATCCATGGCTGACGCTCGCCGAGCTCGTGCCGAGCGTCGGGCTGCTCTCGCCGCCCGCGTCGCCCAGACGGCTCCCGTCGATGGGCCTCCCCGTTGTTCTCCATCGCCTACCGTTAACGCTGCCACCGGCCCGGCGGGGAACGAGCAGCAGGCATCGTTGCTGCATCCCTTAGTGCGGCTGGAAGGCTGCACTGGCACTCTGTCGCTGACTCCAGTTGGCTCATCGTCTCACGCTTGCCACGCTCCCACGGAGGCGCATTCCGCATTGATCCTGGCATGTGAGCTCCTGCACTACTGCCCCATCGATGACCTCTATGAGGAGTGGCTCACTTCCATCACCGAGCTCGTCAGCGCCGCAGGGGGCTCTCCTGCGCCATCCCTCTCGCTGCCTCGCCCTCCGTCTTGCGTGGGAGATGCAGCTCGAGAGGTGCTTCTGCCACCTCCTCCCCAAGAAGGTTCCCTGGCTCCAAGGCGCGCGGCCCCTGGACGAGACCCACCGCGTCCAGTGCCCACGCGACAAGAAAGGAGCTGCCAAGAAATCCCTCGTCCCCAAGAAGGCGCTCGCGTGCTCCCTGCTCCAGCACGTCAAGACCGCATCCCTGCGCCAGCACATGAAGACCCCGCACTGCCCCTGGTGGCGGTGCGTGGGAATCCCCAAGAGCAAGCCCCGCGTCTACAAAGGGCTCCGGCGGCCACCGCAGGCTGCCGTGCCTTCACCATAGAGCTACGCAGTGTCGCTTGGCCGGGTAAGTTCAAGCCGGATCTGCCTCCTCGCTACGATGTCACTGCCCACCCCACGGAGTTCCTGCACCTCTACGAGCTGGGCATTGAAGCGGCCAATGGAGACGAAAAGGTCATGGCGAATTGGTTCCCCATGGCGCTCAAAGATGGTGCCCGCACCTGGCTCCTAAACCTGCCTCCCGGCACGATCCCCTCTTGGGACGAGATGTGCACCCGCTTCATCGCCATCTTCCAGGGCACTCGCTACCGTCCTCCAGTCGTGGGTGACCTGCGCCGCATCAAGCAGCAACCTAGAGAGACCCTGCAGAAGTACATCCAGTGCTTCAATAGTGCTTGCCTCAAGATTCCCAAGGTGACCGAGGAGGCCATCATCTCAGCGTTCTCTAATGGCGTCCGCGACGCCAAGATGAAGGAGGAGCTGGCAATCCACGAGGATCTTTGCACATCTCTGGAGCTGTTCAACCTGGCGACCAAGTGCGCAAGGGCTGAGGAGGGGCGCCTCTCCCTTCTCGAGCTTCCAGCTGCTGACCCTAAAGAGAAGAAAGCCAAGTAAAAGGATGTGAAGCGCAAAGGAGCAACCACGCTCGCAGCAGAGCCAGACACGAAGCACGGCAGGGACCAGCCGGAGTCGTCCAAGGGCAGCCGATACTGCGTATACCACGACCTCGACACCCACAACACCAACGAATTCCAAGAGCTCAGGGCCGTGCGAGAAGGACGTATCAGTCGACGCCCCGAGCGCAATGATCGGGGCTACGGCCGAGGAGGAGGAAGAGGTGGAGGATGATGGGACGACTGAGGCCCTCGCCAAGGGTGGCGTGACCGACCTCGCGAGGACCGCTGGCAGGACCAGCCTCGCGAGGGGGCTTGGAGGGATCAGCCTCGCGAGGATCACCCGCAGGGCAACGCAGGCCTTCCTCCTCTGCCACCACTGCCAAGAAGGAATGACGACCATCATCAGGACGAGGGAGCTGGGGGCTTCCAGGAGCCACGTGCTATCGCTTGCATCTTGGGCGGTGCTCAAGCCCCAGCCTCTCAGCGCATCTTCAAGCAGTTTGCTCGCAAGGTGAACGCAATCCTCCCCAAGCTCGAGGCCACGTGCCCCCTCAGGTAGTCCAGGTGCGCCATCATGTTTAGCTCAGCGGACCAGCTCAAGTGTGCGGCTACAACCGGTGTCCTCCCAATGCTTTGTTCCCTAGTCATCAGCAATGTGCAAGTTACCAGGACACTCATCGATGGCGGCGCAGGGCTCAATGTTCTGTCCGTCGAAACATTCAACAATCTCCAAGTGCCATATGACCAGCTTCAACCGACCAAGCCTTTCTCAGGAGTCACTGACGGCTCCACCACTCCCGATAGGGCAGGTCCGCCACCCTGTCACCTTTGGACAGTGCAAGAACTACCATACCAAGCTCATTGACTTCGACGTTGCCCACATTCGCCTACCATACAATGCAATCCTCGGGTATCCAGCCCTGGCCAAGTTCATGGTGGTGACTCACCATGGTTACAATGTCCTCAATATGTCGGGAAGCGGCGGAGTCATCACAATCCCCTTCGAAGAGAAGGATGTGGTGTGCTTGCTTGAACGTGCCATCCAAGCTGCATCAGTTGGGGACCCAGACAGCAAGGGTGGGAACCCTCTCGAGGCAGTTCCAAAGAAAAAGAAGACATCACCCAGCTCAAGGCCTCAGGAGGCAGGCCTCTCCGGAGGTGCCACGTTAGGATCTGCGCCCGTGCAAGGGGCGCCTCCCTCCATTGCATAGGAAGGCACGCCTGGCGCCCTCCTCGGGCAAGGCTCAGGAGCTCTCTCCTGGAGGGCCTCTGACTTTGCCAAGATCACGAGGGAGGCGCTCGGGCACCACTTGGAGGCGTGCTTCGCGACACGTTTCCCTCGGGAAGGCATGAGGCAAGGAGGGCCCAACCCTCAGGAGTTCATCACCAAGGTCATCCAGGAGCTGCAGGAATCAAGAGTCATGCGTGGCGATCGCCGCCTACCCAGCGTAGCTCCCCATCCAGGCGACGATGGCGGGATGCGCGTCTGCATCGACTACCTAGGGCTCAACCGAGTCGCGTCTCAGGAGCGTTTCTGGCCTTCGTGCATGGGACGCTGCCAGGGTCCCCCCCACAGCTACGTTTGCATGCCTTTCGGCCTGCCAAACGCGGCTGCTGCTCACCAGCGCCTAATGCGGAGCATTCTGGAAGCTCAGGAGGCCAGGCACCACGCGTTCCTGGCGGAGATGGAGATGGACCTTGAGGAGCCGCCCGGACCCCCAGAGCCTCCCGGGGCTTAGGACTCCGGTGGCTCGTGAGGATCGGCTTCTTCACCGCGCATCATCAGCTACTTGAACACCCACTCTACAATGGTATCAGGTGACATCTTTCGAGTTCCATTTCAGCTGGGAGCGCCCCCAGGGCTGCATTATTCCCAGGTCGCGTGGGTCAGCCCCTGCGGCATGTATCTCTTTTGCTTATGTCCTTAGTTTAACTTGCTGGGAGCGCCCCTCAGGCTGCATCATCCCCCAAGCCACTCGGGCGTGACCCAGTGGCGTGTATTTTTACTGCATCTATCTAAGTTGGTTTTCCTTCATGCTTAACCTGCCTGTGATAATCGCCTGCTCGACTGACATCTGCCCATGGAGTCGCTCACACTGGCATGGCGCTTGCGCATGGGTCCGTCCCTGCAACATCGACAAATCTAAGTGGTAGAGCTCTGGCCCGCGGCAGCCCCGCAAAGCGCTACCTCACCAGGCCCTCAGTGCCCTCATCACTCTCTCGGAGCAACCAATGGCTAGCCGACAATCGTAATGGCAATCCTTGCTTCTCGAGTGTTGGTTTACAGGGTCCACCTAAGGAATAACGTGGGGGGAGTCGAGAGCTCTCTCTCCCTCACCTGTGTGATCCGCTCGCACGTTAAAAGGGGGCTCCTGAGCACCGCGACTCAGGAGCTCTTATTGGCTCTCCAGCCCTCACTCCCTGGCCTTGTCCACGGAATCGTGACCTGGCATACCAGCGGCGGCTGAGCTCACTCGAGGGCCGGGACCTGAGGACGTAGATCACGAAGGAGAGTGCGGGGAAGGTAGGATAACCTCACGAAGGCCTGACCCAGCTGCATCCCAGCTGCCGACGCGTAGGTCCGGCACCTCGCGAAGGAACGGCTCCAAGCTTTCGAGATAAGTCTTGCTCCTAGAATAGCTAATTGATGCGACACCAAACCCTCACTTAATGCGGCTCTGTGACAACGACGTTGCCTTCCTTTCTCGCCTTTTGGTGGCTGCTTCAGCACTAAAGGGGACCTCCTAAGCATCACGCCTCAGGGGCTCTTACTGGACCTCGGGCCGCTCACCTCCTGGCCTTGATCACGGCATCGCGACCTAGCATACCAGCGACGGCTGAAGCCTGCCTGGGGACCGGGACCTGTCAGCGTAGATCACCAGGTCATTGCGAGGTTAGAAAGGGGGAACCAAGCTGGAATGGGACAGGCATTTCGCGCTACTTCATAATAAGGATGATATCAACAAAAGACATTGCAGCCACTTTACACGCCCCCGCGAGGTATTTCCTCGATTCCTCGCAGGGAACAAAAGATGCAGATCCTAAGGAGTCCTGACTACATGTGCCTCCATGGCCGACGCCATCATCAACAGTGGGCCACCAAGCGCCGGCGCCAACCCCATCCAGATCAGCCGTGTCGGTGGCCTGATGCAGCTGCCTTGCTCCGGGCGCGACGCGAGCTCGGGGGATCGTAGCTGTCGTCACTCGTCTCTGCTTTCACGAGAAACTCGGGATAGTCGCTGGACTCCCCAGCATCTCCGATGCTGCCAGAGGAGCCGCAGAGGAAGCGGAGGGCAGGCCTAGCCCTTGTCATACCGATGTCCTGGCCGCCTCCTCTGGGGCAGCACTCCAGCCGACGTCCTTCCGTGTTGAAGACCTTGAAGAGCATCATGGAGGCATCATCGTATTCGAGATGAATCACGAGGTCACCTCCTGTTAGGTAGACCCGGGCGATCTCACCCCAGCCCCGGGTCATGTGGAGCGACAACCTCAACCTCCGCTCCGGTCGCGGGGGTACCGCAGTCGGCATGCTGCAGCCAGAGCTCAAGAGCCCCCCTCAGCGGCATCTCGAAGGCGCAGGAAGGAGGAAGGCATATCCAGGAGTTTGGAGGCATGGCGGCGTGAAGTACGAGCTCGTGAGAGGAGTCCGTGGCATGGACTCCTGGAGCGATGGTGCGCACCGCCACAACTCGTCGACACCACCGATGGCGCAGGTGACACCGCTCGGCGTCTTCCTCTCCAGGGCCCTCAGCGCGGGCGTACAGAGGTAGCAGAAACCCAAGGGGTGGCCGCTGGTACCAAGGCCTCGATGTCTACGGCCAAGCAACCTCGTCACGGCAGCCGGGGACCGGCCGCTTCTTCGGCGGGAGCGGGTCAGGCCCCTTTCGGGGGGCCTTTCCTTTCTCCTCGGTTGAGAACCAGCGGATCGGTGCCATTGGCGTCAAGATGGAGAAGGAGCAAGGAAGAAGAAGCGAGCGGAGCGAGAAGATATGGACTGCGGGGGCTCGCGCCTCACCGTACTTATAGTCCAGAGAAGGCCAACCGTCGGCCTCCACGATCACATGTAATCATGACTCATTTTGCATGCAGGGACTCGTCAAATTGGGCGGTTGCCAAGGCAGCATGGGGAAGCGGAGACGCCCACGTCCAATAAACCGCCACGCAGCGACCAAGGCCGCAGGCTGTTGGGGCCCGCGGCGCTCCTCACTTGCCCTTTCGCTTTGCTGCTAAGCCAAGTCCGAGTGCGTCTTGGGCCCGGGGGCTACTATCGGCGTTCTGGGAACGGGGGTCCCAGACCTGCCTGCCTGCGGCGTGGCTCAAGGGGTGGCTCATTACGGCCCATCTTCGTCAACTCAATCTCAAGACCCTCGTGAGGGGCCAAGCCTCGCGGGGCGGGCGATGCAAGGCTTCCTCAGGAACGGCCTCACCAGGCAGGCTCGCGAGGAGGCGGAGAGATCAAGGCAGGAGTACCTCGCGAGGTTCCCATGTCGCAAGCCATGACAATCGAGACCAGGCGGGCGCAGGCGCGGAGTACCGAGGCATCAAGCAAAGGTTACCATTTCGGTGCAACGAGACCAATACCAGCAGAGCGGCAGGAGGTCACCATGGAGCCCAAGACGGCATCATCGCCAGTGCCTTTGGCAGTCGAAGACCAACTTTAGTCAGGATAACTTGTACTAGATGTCCCCCTTCAAAATGGCTGTTGTTGGCTCCCTTCCCGCTCAATATTTGGGAAGAGGACCAGGGCCTCTATAAATACAGATAGCCACCACAGTAGAGGGAGAGAGTTCTCATCTGATCCAGAGACGATCGAACCCACCTAAGTAGAACACCGCACCAGCCCATGAACACCTCTCACGAGGCTGTTCTTCCTCTGTACTATTAATCATCAGCCCTTGAGGCAATCCACCACACCACAAACTAGAGTAGGGTATTACACCACAATGGTGGCCCGAACTAGTATAAACCTTGCGTCCCTTGTGTTCATCATGTAGCTTAGATTCATAGCGAGGCATTGGGACGTGGATCCTTAGGGGGAAGATCTTCGCGCGCACCCCAGAGTTTGAACCTTAAGGGTTTTGCCGGAACCCGATATCCGACATACGCCTACATCGGCTTTCATCCACGACGACGGTGACGAGATGGTTGAGAATGGGATTTTCCCTTCGACCATGATGACGTATGATGACTTGAGTGACTTGTTCCACCATATTGAGAGTGAGGGTGAATTCACCACTAGCCCGATATATGACGAGTTGCCCCAATTCCCATGTGAGGAGAGCCACCACCACCACCATTTGAGTGATTTGAGTGACTCCACCATATGTGACATTGAGTGCACCTACCTTGAGGGAGTGAGTGATCCACCACCACATAGATAGAGTAAGGTAGTTGATAGGGCATGTGAGGCCACTATGATTTCTAACGACTTAACATCTACCTCTATTGTGTCTTCTCCTTTGGTGCGAGGTCCCATATATGATGACGCGCCGATCCGCGACGACTTCGTCCTTCCTATGGACAAGACGATGCCCATGGAGGAATATGATGCACCCCCCACATGGTTCCATCAAGAGGAAGATGATGACCACCATTTGGTCTTTGCCACCCCACCTACACCACTTGAGTGTAATGAACAAGGTAAAATAGGTGAAGGTGATGCTCCAGTCCCACTAGTGGGCATTCTTGACATTGATTGCTTGCATGATGTTGCTCCACCTATTGCCATCATGCTAGTGCGACTTTCCCATGCGATGATTTGCCCATTTATGATGAGTTTGATGATTGCCATGTGGAGTCTATTAGTTGTGATTCCATGTTACATAGGATTTCTTGTGATAATTCTCTCAGTGACATCTTGTTTGACAATCCGCTTGACTTGTCATATGCTATGCATAAGATCAACAATATGTCATATTTGACATCTCATCGTGGTGACTATGCATATGCCATTAAAATTAACCCAATTTGCACATATGGCATAGATGACAAGCCCATGGTTATTGGCATTTGTTTTTCTTGTGATGATATTGATATGCTTCCTTTGCACTAGTTATCTCATATGCCATGCCATGACCACCTAGCTTCGGATATGCATTGTTTTGGATATTGTCCATTTTCTCCATATGATGTTTACACTATTGCTCATGGGGAGACCCCCCATAGTTTCCTCATACATATTAGGAGATTTTGATTCATCCTATCCATTGCATGATCCCATTACTTGTGTGCACCATATGCTCCCCATGAATAAACATGCTAGTAATGTGCCGTATACTTGCATTATCAATTTGTGTACCCATCGTGTCATACATAACACCTATTCTCTCATGATGGATGACATGTTCTTATACCATGCATCAAATTTCTTTGGGTGATTCTTATCTGGTGCTAACTCACACATGCACATACACATCATCATGGATGATGTGTACATTTACCACGAACACAATTTCTTTGGTTTGTGTCTCTTTTGTGTAGGTACACATGAATACTTGTCACCCTCACAATCCCATGAGTTGACAAAGCGAGCTCTAGAGAGCAACGATGACTTGGGATCACATGGATTGCCTTTCCCACCGCTCTCTTCGTGCAAAGACTTCGCGCATTTCTTCTACATGGCTCTCACATGGTTATGGGGTATTGTCCATTGCATATTATATGCCCATCTTGCCATGTTCAGTTTGCATGATATGCTCATTCCTATGCCTTTGCCATGCATTTGTGACCCATGCTTTGCATCACACATGATGATTGACTCTACTACTTGTATGTGTATTTGCAAGCTTGGTGGAGATATTGCTTGTTATTGCCATGTTTGCTATGTGCTCCATTCCTACGATGATACTATGATCTTGTTTTGTGCTCGTGCTTGCGATATGTCATGTGCATTGCCTATATCTCTTATTTGCTCACATGACATGATTGCCATGATTTCCTCTAGTGTGTTGCATCTTTGCTCCACTAGTTTGCACGACTTGATTTCTATGCTTTCCCATGTTGCATCCAATTCTTGGATTACTTGCTCCTATCATATGTTTGGTTGCAATAATGTCATTACTTCACATATGCCATGTCCCATTACTTGTCACATGATTGATTTGATTGCCTCACACATGATGAACAATTGCTCTTTCTATTGTGCTGAGTGCCACACTATCTTCACACACCATATGCACATTATGCTTGGATTGTCTTGCACTTGACCCTTGTGTTTAGATATTGCCTTTCATTTGGTGTTGTGAATGACTCTTATGCCTACCATAGACCGTTCATTGAGAGTCTTATGCATGCTTGCTATGATCTTGAGGTTGATGCTTGTTCTCTTGTCAACCGTTTTAGCATCTTTACCTCACATTTACATGCTTGTTTCCATGATGTCCTTGATTGTGCTCAATTTATGTGCTTACATGACATGTCACAATCCCTTGTTACACCACATGCTATACTTGATGACGACACTTGTTTGGTGAATCACCTCTTGAATGCTTGGTTTAGCACTTATGCTAACCACATTTGTTTTTCCAAGTGTTTGTTATCTTTTCTACTTTTGAAGGAATCACAAGACGGTGCGACATTGGAGAGTGCCCATTTAGAGCTTCAACATGATGAGTACTTGGTGTTTGTCAACTTCTACACGGCGACGCCCTCTCTTCCCCATGGTGATGAAGATCACGATCCGTGGACGGATCTCTCCCAAGGGGGGGAGATGATGCAGAGCATCCCTCTCTCATCCCCATGGACTCTACTACAACTCATCAAGCACCTCGAGGACCAATGACAAGACTCGTGCATGCACCGCTGAAACCAAGGTCAATTCTTTCCTCTTCGAGTTTCGTTTGGATTCACACGAGAGTCGGATTCTACCTCAAATGGAAACGTTGTGCCTTCTTAGGTACTTCGAAGATGATCGCGAGGAAGCATGGAAGGAACACCAAGTCCACCCGAAGGTTCAAGCACGCACGAGGTCTCTCGGGGAGGGAGAAGAGTGGAGTGGTCCAGACAAGGAAGACCGGAGGCCCCTGCACACTCCGGGTGCCCGGCCCCTTAGCAGCCGGCGGGCCCCCTTGCTGGATGCCCCGGGTACCCGGCCCCGCCGCTGGGCGCTACATCCGCCGCCCCGGGTGCCCGGCCCCTACGCTGGGAGCTGTAGCCTCTGCCCGGGTGCCCGGGTCGCTACCCCCGGGTGCCTGGCCCTTCCCCCACCTAGCGCTGGAGATGCCCTTCCCGGGTGCCCAGGCCGCCACCCCCGGGTGCCCGGCCTTCCCCTGACAGCTAGCCCAGCCGGCACCGGGTGCCCGGCCCCAACAGCAACAAGGCCTAGGCCTCTCTAACTGGACCGGGTGCGCGGTCCTCCGCACCCCGGGTGCCCGGACCTCTCCGTATGCCTGCGTGCATTTTATAGGTTTTGACCCTTGTACCCCTCTCTTGCCCCCATTTCATCCCTAGCCTATATAAACACCTCCCCGAGCTCATTTGAGGGATAGCAAAGTATATGAGATGATTTAGAGAGCTTTGCTCCTTGTACCCACTCCTCTAGGAGATCAAGACCTCCCAGGAGAAGATCCCTAGTGGATATCAAGCCCCCATCTTGGGAATGATCCCCATCATAGGATCATCAAGACCTCTCTCCTCATAGGATTGGGATGAACTAGTACCTTGTATCTTTCCTTTGTTGTTGTTGGATCATTGTGACCTCTTGTGTGTTCTTGGATCTAGCATATGTGTGATTGGATCTAGTCAATTTGAGTGTTTTCCCTCTCTTGTGTTCTTCGTGTTCTTGGGGATTTCCCCTCCAATACGTGAAATATCTCCACATAGGGTTCCACCCTACAACAGTAAAGATTGCAAAGTAATAGATCGGAAACTAGTAAGATGTAAACGAGATTAAATAATACGGAAAAGACACCCGAGGTCCATAGGTTTCACTAGTGGCTTCTCTCAAGATAGCAAATATTACGGTGGGTGAACAAATTACTGCCGAGCAATTGATAGAAAAGCGCATAGTTATGATGATACCTAAGGCAATGATCATGAACATAGGCATCACGTCCGTGTCAAGTACACCGACTCCTGCCTGCATCTACTACTATTACTCCACACATCGACTGCTATCCAGCATGCATCTAGAGTACTAAGTTCATAAAGAATGGAGTAACACATTAAGAAAGAGGACATGATGTAGAGGAATTAACTCAAGCAATATGATGAAAACACCATCTTGTTATCCTCGATGGCAAAAATACAATACATGCCTTGCTGTCCCTACTGTCATTGGGAAAGGACATCGCAAGATTGAACCCAAAGCTAAGCACTTCTCCCATTGCAAGAAATATCAATCTAGTAGGCCAAACTAAACAGATAATTCGAAGAGACTTGCAAAGATATCAAATCATGCTTATAAGAATTCAGAAAAGAATCAAATAATATTCATAGATAATCTTGATCATAAATCCACAATTCATCGGATCTCGGCAAACACACCGCAAAAGAGTATTACATCGAATAGATCTCCAAGAACATCTAGGAGAACATGGTATTGAGAATAAAAGAGAGAGAAGAAGCCAACTAGCTAATAACTATGGACCCGAAGGTCTATGGTAAACTACTCATGCTTCATCGGAGAGGTAATGGTGTTGATGTAGAAGCCCTCCCTGATCAAAGCCCCCTTTGGCAGGACGCCGGAAAAGGTCCCTAGATGGGATCTCACGGGTACAGAAGGTTGCGGCGGTGGGAAAGTGGTTTCGTGGCTCCCCTGGAAGTTTTTCAGGGTATAAGAGTATATGTAGGCGAAGGAACTAGGTCAGGGGAGCTACGAGGGGTCCACGAGGGTGGGCGGCGCGCCCTACCCCCTGGGCGGGCCCTCCTGCCTCGTGGCCGCCTCGTTGCGTCTCCGACTTCATCTCCAAGTCTGGTTTGCTTTCGGTCCAAGAAAGATCATCGCGAAGGTTTCATTCCGTTTGGACTCCATTTGGTATTCCTTTTCTGCAAAACTCTAAAATAGGCAAAAAAAAACAAAAACTGGCACTGGGCCCTCGGTTAATAGGTTAGTCCCAAAAATAATATAAAATAGCATATTAATGCCCATTAAACATCCAAAACAGATAATATAATAGCATGGAACAATAAAAAATTGTAGATACATTGGAGACGTATCAAGCATCCCCAAGCTTAATTCATGCTCGTCCTCAAGTAGGTAAATGATAAAAAGGAATTTTTGATGTGGAATGCTACCTAACATATTTATCCATGTAATTTTCATTATTGTGGCATGAATGTTCAGATCCGAAAGATTCAAGACAAAAGTTTAATATTGACATCAAAAATAATAATACTTCAAGCATACTAACAAAGCAATCATGTATTCTCAAAATAACATGGCCAAAGAAAGCTATCCCTACAGAATCATATAGTCTAGCTATGCTCTATCTTCATCAAACAAAATATTTAAATCATGCACAACCTCGATGACAAGCCAAGCAATTGTTTCATATTTGTGATGTTCTCAAACTTTTTCAATCTTCACGCAATACATGAGCGTGAGCCATGGACATAGCACTATAGGTGGAATAGAAGGGTGGTTATGGAGAAGACAAAAAGGAGAAGATAGTCTCACATCAACTAGGCGTAACAACGGGCTATAGAGATGCCAATCTATAGATATCAATGTGAAAGCTATGCAATGGATGTACTAGAGCTATAAGTGTATGAAAGCTAAAAAAGAAACCAAGTGGGTGTGCATCCAACTTGCTTGTCACGAAGACCTAGGGCATTTTGAGGAAGCCCATCATTGGAATATACAAGCCAAGTTTTATAATGAAAATCCCCACTAGTATATGAAAGTGACAAAATAGGAGACTCTCTATCATGAAGATCATTGGTGCTACTTTGAAGAACAAATGTGGAAAAAGGATAGTAACATTGCCCCTTCTCTCTTTTTCTCTCATTTTTTTATTTCGGCCTTCTCCCTTTTTTATGGCCTCCTTTTTTATTTTATTTATTTTTTTCGTCTAGAGTCTCATCCCGACTTGTGGGGGAATCATAGTCTCCATCATCCTTTCCTCACATGGGACAATGTTCTAATAATGAAGATCATCACACTTTTATTTACTTACAACTCAAAAATTACAACTCAATGCTTAGAACAAAATATGACTCTATATGAATGCCTCCGGCGGAGTACTGGGATGTCCAATGATTCAAGAGTTACATATATGAAAAAATTATGAATGGTGACTTTGCCACAAATACGATGTCAACTACATGATCATGCAAAGCAATATGAAAATGATGGAGCGTGTCATAATAAATGGAACGATGGAAAGTTGCATCACAATATATTTCGGAATGGCTATGGAAATGCCATAATAGGTAGGTATGGTGGCTGTTTTGAGGAAGGTATATGGTGGGTGCATGGTATCAGTGAAAATTGCGCGACACAAGAGAGGCTAGCAATGGTGGAAGGGTGAGAGTGTGTATAATCCATGGACTCAACATTAGTCATAAAGAACTCACATACTTATTGCAAAAATCTATTAGTTATCGAAACAAAGTACTACGCGCATGCTCCTAGGGGGATAGATTGGTAGGAAAAGACCATCGCTCGTCCCCGACAGCCACTCATAAGGAAGACAATCAATAAATAAATCATGCTCCAACTTCATCACATAACGGTTCACCATACGTGGATGCTACGGGAATCACAAACTTTAACACAAGTATCTCTCAAATTCACAACTAGTCTACTAGCGTGACTTTAATATCACCATCTTCATATCTCAAAACAATCATAAAGAATCAAACTTCTCATAGTTTTTATTATACCCATCTTGGATGCCCATCATATTAGGACTAATTTTATAACCAAAGCAAATTACCATGGTGTCATAAAATACTCTCAAAATAATATAAGTGAAGCATGAGGGTTCAACAATTTCTATAAAATAAAACAACCGCCGTGCTCTAAAAATATATAAGTGAAGCACTAGAGCAATATTGTTTAGCTCAAAAGATATAAGTGATGCACATAGAGTATTCTAATAAATCACGATTCATGCGTGTCTCTCCCAAAAGGTGTGTACATCAAGGATTATTGTGGTAAACTAAAAAGCAAACACTCAAATCATAAAATACCCTCCAAGCAAAACACATATCATGTGGTGAATAAAAATACAGCCTCAAGTAAAGTTACCGATAGACGAAGACAAAAGAGGGGATGCCTTCCGGGGCATCCCCAAGCTTAGGCTTTTGCTTGTCCTTGAATTTTATCTTGGCATGCCTTGGGAATCCCCAATCTTAGTCCCTTGCCACTCCTTATTCCAAAGTCCATCAAATCCTTACCCAAAACTTGAAAACTTCACAACACAAAACTCGACAGAAAATCTCATGAGCTCCGTTAGTATAAGAAAATAAATCACCACTTTAAGTTACTGTTGTGAACTCATTATTTATTTATATTGGTGTAATATATACTGTATTCCAACTTATCCATGGTTCATACCCCCGATACTACTCATAGATTCATCAAAATAAGCAAACAACACGCAAGAAACAGAATCTGTCAAAAACAGAACAGTCTGTAGTAATATGTAACTCTCAAACACTTATTTCACTCTATAAATCCTGAACAATTAGGAAAACCTGAGCAATTTATGTACACATCCATAGCAAAAAGAATCAGATCAAAAGCACGTTTATGTGAATTTTTAAAACTAATTTACTAAGCGCAAAAGTTTTCGATTTTCAGCAGGATCAACACAACTATCACCGTAAGCTATCCTAAAGGTTTAACTTGGCACAAACACTAACTAAAACATAAAACCACATCTAACCAGAGGCTAGATGAATTATTTATTACTAAACAGGAGCAAAAAGTAAAGAACAAAAATAAAATAGGGTTGCCTCCCAACAAGCGCTATCGTCTAACGCCCCTAGCTAGGCATAAAAACACGAATAGATCTAGGTATTGCCATCTTTGGTATGCAATCCATAAGTGGCTCTCATAATAGATTCATAAGGCAATTTTATTTTCTTCCTAGGATAGTGTTCCATGCCTTTCCTTAACGGAAATTGGAATCTAATATTTCCTTCTTTCATATCAATAATTGCACCAATCGTTCTAAGGAAAGGTCAACCAAGAATAAGACATGTAGGATTGCGATCTATATCAAGAACCATCAAATCTACAGGCACATAATTCCTATTTTAAACAATAATAACATCATTAATTCTTCCCATAGGTTTCTTAATAGTGTAATTCGCAAGATGCAAATTTAAAGAACAATCATCAAATTCACAGAAACCTAACACATCACAAAAGGTTTTTGGAATCGTGGAAACACTAGAACCGAAATCACACAAAGCATAGCATTCATAATCTTTAATCTTAATCTTAATAGTAGGTTCCCACTCATCATAAAGTTTTCTAGGGATAGAAACTTATAGTTCAAACTTTTCTTCAAAAGATTGTATCATAGCATCAACGATATGTTTAGTAAAAGCTTTGTTTTGATTATAAGTATGAGGGAAATTTAACACAGATTGCAACAAGGAAATACAATCTATTAAAGAACAATTATCATAAGTAAATTTCTTGAAATAAAAAATAGTGTGTTCATTTCTACTTAAAGTTTTGACCTCTTCAATCCCACTTTTATCAATTTTTGCATCTAGATCTAAAAACTCTGAATAATTGGAACGCCTTTTAACTAAAGTTGACTCATCTCCAGTCCCATCTTTATCAAGATTCATATTGGAAACAAAGATTTAATAGGAGTTACACAATCACTTTTATATCTTCATCATTATTATCATGAAAACTAGAAGAACACACTTTTACATACCAATCTTTTTTTTGCACGCATCTTAGCGGTTGTTTCTTTGCACTCATCAATCGAAATACTCATGGCCTTAAGAGACTCATTGATATCATGCTTACCTGGGATAGATCTAAGTTTCAAAGAATCAACATTGAAATTCTTCTGCAAACTCATAAATTCTTTAACACTATTCTCAAAATTAGAGGGCAACTAATTAAAATTTCCATAAGAGTTGTTGTAGGAATTACCATAATTATTAGAGGAATTACTGGGAAACGGCCTAGGATAAAAACTGCCTCTATACGCGTTGTTACCAAAATTGTTCTTACCAACAAAATTCACATCCATAGATTCATTATTATTCTCAATCAATGTGGACAAAGGCATATCATTGGGATCAGAAGAAACACTTTTATTAGCAAACAATTTCATAAGTTCATCCATCTTTCCACTCAAAACATTAATGTCTTCAATCGCATGAACTTTTTTACTAGTGTATCTTTCGGTGTGCCATTGAGAATAATTGACCATAATATTATCTAGGAGCTTAGTAGCCTCTCCTAAAGTGATTCCATAAAAGTTCCTCCCACGGCCAAATCTAAAAGATTTCTAGAAGCAAAATTCAATCCGGCATAAAAGTTTTGTATAATCATCCACAAATTCAAACCATGTGTAGGGCAATTACGTATCATCAATTTCACCTTCTCCCAAGATTGTGCAACATGCTCATGATCAAGTTGCTTAAAATTCATAATATTGTTCCTAAGGGTGATGATCTTAGTGGGAGGAAAATACTTAGAGATGAAAGCATCTTTACACTTTTTCTTCTTTTGCATATCGCACAAATCAACGAAATTATTTAGATGGGATGCGGCATCTTCACTAGGGAAGGCCAGAAAATTGATCTTTCATGACAAGATTCAACAAAGTGGCGTTAATTTCAAAAGATTCAGCATTAGTAGTAGGAGCAATCGGAGCGCTAATAAAATCATTGTTGTTGGTATTGGAAAAGTCACACAATTTAGTATTATCTTGAGCCATCGTGACAAAGCAATCAATCCAACACACAAGCACACTAGAAGCAAGCAAAAAGTGACGAACAGAAGAGGGGCGAATAAAAATGCAAAGGTTTTCAAAAATCGTTTTAGAAGTGGGGGAGAGGAAAACGAGAGGCGAATGGCGAATAATGTAATGCAAGGGAGAAGAGTTTATGATGAGTACTTGGTATGGCTTAACTTGGCGTAGATCTCCCCGGCAACGGCGCCAGAAAAGAGTCTTGATGACCCACAAGTATAGGGGATCTATCGTAGTTCTTTTGATAAGGAATAGTGTCAAACCCAACGTGGAGCAGAAGGAAATGACAAGCGGTTTTTAGTAAGGTATTCTCCGCAAGCACTGAAATCATCAATAACAGATAGTTTTGTGATGTGATAATTCATAACAGGTAACAAGAAACAAAGTAACTAAGGTGCAGCAAGGTGGCCCAATCCTTTTTGTAGCAAAGGACAAGCCTGGACAAACTCTTATATAAAGCAAAGCATTCTCGAGGACACATGGGAATTACTGTCAAGCTAGTTTTCATCACGCTCATATGATTCGCGTTCGTTACTTTGATAATTTGATATGTGGGTGGACCGGTTCTTGGATACTGCCCTCCCTTGGACAAGCAACCAACTTATGATTAACCCCTCTCGCAAGCATCTGCAAATATGAAAGAAGAATTAAGGTAAACCTAACCATAGCATGAAACATATGGATCTAAATCAGCCCCTTACGAAGCAATGCATAAACTAGGGGTTAAGCTTCTGTCACTCTAGCAACCCATCATCTACTTATTACTTCCCAATGCCTTCCACCAGGCCCAAATCATGGTGAAATGTCATTTAGTCGATGTTCACATAACACCACTAGAGGAAAGACAACATACATCTCATCAAAATATTGAACGAATACCAAATTCACATGACTACTTATAACAAGACTTCTCCCATGTCCCCAGGAAAAAACATAACTAATCACAAATTGTATTCATGTTCATAATTAGAGGGGTATTAATATGCATTAAGGATCTGAACATATGGTCTTCCACCGAATAAACCAACTAGCATCAACTACAAGGAGTAATCAACACTACTAGCAACCCACAGGTACCAATATGAGGTTTTGAGACAAAGATCGGATACAAGAGATGAACTAGGGTTTGAGAGGAGATGGTGCTGGTGAAGATGTTGATGGAGATTGACCCCCTCTCTATGAGAGATCAATGGTGATGACGATGGCGACGATTTCCCCCTCCCGGAGGGATGTTTCCCCGGCAGAACAGCTCCGCTGGAGCCCTAGATTGGTCCCGCCAAGGTTCCGCCTCGAGACGGCGGCGCTTTGTCCCGAAAGCTTCCTTGTGATTTTTCCAGGGCAAAGGACACCATATAGCAGAAGATGAGCATCGGGGGCCTACCAGGTGGCCCACGAGGTAGGGGCGCGCCCAGGGGGTAGGGCGCGCCCTCCACCCTCGTGGCTGGTGGGTGGCCCCCCTCTGGTGCTTTGTTCACCCAATATTTTTAATATATTCCCAAACTGACTTTCATGGATTTTCTGGACTTTTGGAGTTGTGCAGAATAGGTCTATAATATTTGCTCCTTTTCCAGCCCAGAACTCCAGCTGCCAGCATTCTCCCTCTTTGTGTAAACCTTATAAAATAAGAGAGAAAAGGCATAAGTATTGTGACATAATGTGTAGTAACAGGCCATAATGCAATAAGTATCGATATAAAATCATGATGCAAAATGGACGTATCAGCATTCAAGTTATTCGTGGCATCGAACTTGTCGTTGTCGTTGTAGATGGAAGGAGGTGTGCTTTGCCTATCCATCACAAGACTCGAGTAGAGGTTAGTAGGAAATGAGATAAACAATACCAAGTTACCTTTTCCCAAAGTTGGGGATGTATCCCGTTTCACTCAATGTGAAATGAAAGAATAGTGGAATTGGTACCGGACTTGTTCACTCACACCTATCATGTAAAGCTTATGGAGTAGATTGTTTAGGATAGTGGCACAAAAAATTGATGCAATATGTTAGCAAGAATCAATAATGTTGAAAGAGATTCACAAATTCGCAAGTGAAACAAGTAGAGCAATAGCAATGAATGGCACACGGAAATGCACACACGGATAGATAAATGGGGTCGTGCAACCAAGGAATGAGCACAAAATGTGGAATCCACAGAAAACGCTCATGTTGCAAAACTCAAGAGAGACGCTAGCACGATTGCTCTATAGACGTATACGACACTTGTGCACAACCTATAAGATGCAAAATGGATAAACTTCCTATCCCAAGTATGCTATGTATGTAGGTTCCCAGTGTTCTTCTCAAGATGATCCAAGATGATCGGATATGACAATCTTATGTGCAATGTGGTAGGATGCTATGGCTATTTCTTACAAGCTCTTTGCTCACTCTTTTTCTTTGCTTAAAAGCTTATTCTTTTTTTTGTATGGCCACTTTTGCACAATGCACAAACCAAGATAACAATTGTGTATATGCGGGAACAATCTTGTGACACAAGATATGATATGATAGCAAGATGATACCAATATGATATGGTATGTATGCAATGGAAGGTATATCGATGATCACTAATGTGCACAAGTAACATTGACGGCAATACTCAAATGGCTAGTCTCGATAGGCAAGTGACGCAAATGGGCTAGGGGTTATCAATGCAATGGAAAGGGGAATATACAATGGTGTCGTCGAGTTTACTGTCCCTTGCTTATGGTTGATGGTGTCAAAATGGTGAAGTGGTCAATGTCGATGACGACCTCGTGGCGATGATGAGTGGCGGTGTTCTCGATGTCGACCCCTTCCTAGTTAGCCGAAACACCCTAGGAAACGGAAAAAGCGCGAACTCAAAATCTCAAATGTCAAATGTCAAATGGTGGTAGCGGGAAAGCGGTGGTGGTTTGCACTCGGCAAAGCATAGGTGGGATGATGGGCTATGCGAGTCGGAGTTGAAGTCGCCGTACCTAAGTAGCCGAAACACCTTAGGAGACACAAGCCACATCTCAAACAAGCTCAAACAAAATTGGGTTAGGTTGGGTTGGTGGAAATGTATGGCGGGCAAGGTTATGCAGAAGTGGTGGTGGTGGTTGATGAAGAAGCAACCGTCCCTAAGTAGCCGAACACCTTAGGAGACTCGAATCACTACTGAAGCAACCACTAATGCTAAATGGATCAAAATGGGTTAGGTTGCGGAAGTCTATGGTGGTTATGCGGATGATATGGTGGATGGCCTAGGCAAAGATGCCAAAGTTCCAAAAATTTGATGGAGTCAAATGATGTTGGATGTATTTTTGTGGGATGGGGATGTCAATAGCTTCAAAACGAGCTAAAACACGTCAAAATTGGACTCCAGATGAATTAGTTATGGCCAAAACAAAATTTTAGCCGAGTTAGTTTCAGGTTTAACCGGACATCCAAGAGAAGGTCCAGCTCATCCGGGCTATGTACGGATGATCCGGGAGTACATCTGGATGATCCGTGTTCGTCAACTCGGGTACGGGTAGTCGGGTGTCTAGATTATCCGGACATCCGGGAGAGGGTCCAGCTGATCCGGGAGGTGTCCGGATGATCCGGGCTGGTCAAACTGCTCAGGATTTCCTCTCGGGGACGAATTTTTGGGCAGAAATTGGGTGATTTCGGGGCAAAATTGTGGAGATTTCATGGATGGAAGGTGGGGAAAAGATGGGGGATGCTAGATCCACTTGAAACCAAGCAAATCCATGGATCAAAATCAACAAAACATCATGAAACCAACAAATCACAAAAAAAATTGGGGCTATATTTGGTGAGTATTTTCGAAATTGGGGAAGAACACAACAAAATTAGGCTAGAAAAAGAGGGGTAGGGGCGTCAAATTCGTGATTAACCTTGCTTTGATCCAAGATGACGTAGGGCAGAACCCTAGATGCCCGATCTTTCACTAAATGGAGGGGATCCCACGAAGAACACGGGGGAAAACGAGAGGAACACTCAAGAACAACTCCAGTCACACATCCACTAGACAATCAAACACACAAGATCCACCAGGTACATGAACAACAAAAGGAAATATACAAGGTAAAGTTCATCCCAAATCCAAAGGAGATGGGGGCTTGATGATCTAGATTGATCCTTCCCCGAAGGGGTCTTGATATCCCTCGGGATCTTCTCCGAGGAGGTCTTGGCCTCCAATGGAGTAGTCTCTCTCTCTCTCTCTCTCAAGAGGAGAAGGTAGGACCAAAGCTCACATACAAATGAGCTATCAATTTGCTAACCCTAGAAAAAAGGTGGAGGGAGTCTATTTATAGTCTAAGGGGTGAAGAGGTAAGTGAGGGGGCAAAACAGGTACATGGGCCTCGTCCTAGAGGCATGCACGCAGGCAAAGCCGGATGATCCGGATGGGGTTCCGAATGATCCAGGCATCGTCTGGATGATCCGGCTTCAAGTGGAGGCTTCTGCACGCTTCGGGTGTCTTCGGACGCAATTATACGGATGATCCGACTAAGCCCGGATGATCCGGATGGCTGTTCGGATGTCTGGCCTGGCTCTAGCAGCCATTTCGTCTTCTTCTTCTCCATTCTTCCATCTTCTCTTCCATGCCTCCCTCGCGGATGGTGTAGACGTACACCTGTGCTTGCACTCCTCCTCGACATCCGTGAAGTTCGAACAATACCTATTCATGCGCACGGGAGAAGTGTCAAGTAGTATTCCATCATCGAAGGGGTCAAGTGAGCACATGTAAAGGAGATGATTCACCCTTGTGTGTGTGAAGTAGATGTCTCACATGTCACTTGGCAAACGGACTCTTGACATGGTGATGCCCGTAGGATGTTCCGCATCAGTAAGTATGCTGACAAAGGGCAAGAGGTACCGACAAAAGCAATGCAGTGCCAAGTATTGTTGTGAGATCCTATGATCCTTTGAGAAAGGAGATTCATCTGGAATTAGTTTTCATACAAGAGAGAAGGTAAGGCACATGCAGAAATGTAGGAGTTCAAATTTTGATATTATAGACAGTACCTCACATTGGGCTCTATGTAGTTCTAATAGGGCTTTGGACAATGGAGTAGGGGTAAAGTGTGGTACAGTTGGGCCTGTGTTTTTTGTGGCTGCTAATCTACCTGATTTAACATGTATCACTTCCTTTTCAAAATACTTAGTTTGTACTCCTTGAGGATCTGCACTCACCCTCTTCCTATTGGACATCTATTACGAAAGAACAAAATTTGACTAGAAAAACATAGTATGATGAGACATGGAATAGGTACAGAAATTGGATAGGTATGTCATATACTCATATATGATGCTTAAACTAAGCAGATGGTGGTGTAAAAAAGTAGAAGTAATGCAAGAGGTCATATGCAAGATATGTGCGACCAATACAACCTTGCCAAGTTAGAGCAAGCACCTTGATGGGTGAATAAGATAGGCCATCCTGCACCATGTGAAGTTTGTTAGCCAGTGGATTGTTCCGCAATATTCCTCTTGTGCACCCATTCTCATATTCATTTTGATCATGTTCAATACCTAACATGCATGAACACGTAAAAATAAGTAGGATTATGTTTGTAATGCAGATGTGATTCTAATCCAATATTGCCTCCCTGTAAACCCCAATGTGCTATCTCTGCAATTCTTCTGAGAGATGCTATGCATGCTGTAATTTGGTGTGTGCATTAATATAATGTGAACTACTACTCAAAATATGAGAGCTCCAAAAGTAATGATACTTCACAGACGACAACTTCAACATATAGTAAAGAAGAACAACTCAACCTGACCCGACAGGTTGAAAATATACTAAGGAAGAACAACTCGACCTGACTTGTCGACCGCAAATGTCTCTGCTACTCTTCCCAGCAAGGAACATACTGTACTTATTAAAGAAGAAGAGAAGAGGATCATGTTAAAGAAGTGCAGAAGAGCAAGCAGATTGAAGATATTACAAGTCTATCTATACAATGTCTGTTGCCCACCCATGATGAACCATAGCGCGTAGAAAAATACTATTCATTCGAGTCTCTCCATATGTGGCTCACATGCATTTTGAAACTAAAGTAGGAACATTTAGCTGACCGATTAAACATGTCTTAGTTTTACTAATATCAGCATCATATCAGATTTAAATTTGTACAACTAAGATTGTTTAGCTTGATGGGTGGAGCATTGCTATTATGACACGAATCACGTAGGCTGATCGTGGTCATCATAGAGGGGGGACCGTAAGCATCATGACAGATCTGAAGCTACAAACCGCGCAAAGGGTACTTCGCAACTGATGTTTGCTTTGAAATCACAACTAAGATTTGGTATGGACAAGAAAGTACAGTCAACAAGTGACAAAGAGATGCAATTCCTGCTATCTCTCTATTTGTCCCAACATGCATTTGGAAACTCAAGTGGGACCTTTAGCTAACCAAGTAAATGCATCTATTAACTAATATCAGTATCACATCTGTTAGGACTGAGAGTATATCGACCAGAGGGGGGGTGAATGGGAGATCCAAATTTTCTTCGAAAGCTTTGAAATAATTCCCATTAACAGTAGCGGAATAGAGTATCGAAGGAAATGGACCAATTCAATCTTCTTCGTCAGAAGCATATTCATCGATGAAAGCATTGACAACGGTACAAGCTTGATAAATCACAGGTTTAACTACAATAAGAGTAATGCAACATGCAAACAGATGTAGCAGAATGAGATACAACATGATCGGTACTGAATAAAATGCTATAGAACGATTTCACAAGTGAATCTGAAGTACAAGATGGTAAGGAAGGAATACATGCAATGATAATGAACCGGGATGAACATAGATACACAAGGTACTGACAACATAACAAAATGATCAAGAAATCTATCGACACGGGGCACGAATAATAATTGTTGAAGGAAATGTAGTAGAGTAGATATAACCAGTGGTGCTCGATGGCAACAAAGAGATTTGGTAGACCATTTCACCCTTCTGCCAAAGGGCTACGTCTGGTCGGAGGGGTGTGACTTAACACAGAAGATAAACTCTCTTCACCCTATTCTCCTTCAACGCAGAGCTGATTAGACCCAGGTTGATTTCACTCGTGGTAGATCCTTGTCAGCGATCTCCAAACCTTCAGTCGAGCTTCACGAACCACAATTACTCTTGGTTGCCGAAGATCAGGCTCGGCGAAGACAACAACTCTTCAACACTCGAAGCTGAAACCTATCCGTCTAGAGAGTGCGCAACTCTCAAGAGTAATAGGTACAAGGACTCTCACTCAGAATTATTGCGATGCTAAACCACTATCTAAGTTTGGGCTCTTCATTTTTCTCTTGATGGATCTTAAACTCAAATCACTCGGAGAGGGGTTGCTCAAATCAATCTTCTCAGAAATCTCAAGCGGAGCAACCGATAGACAAAGTTGGAATGGGGTGGCTATTTATAGCCGCAACCTTTCTAGATGGGAAATGACCAAATTAGACATCAGGTTCAGTCAATGGCAGAACGACACGATTCCAATGGCCGGATTTGAGCACTACGGTAACATTTCTTGCAGAGCAAGAAATGCTAACTCCTCAGTCCGAGACAAATCTCTCGCAGTGAACAAGATCACAGTCTCTTATTGACAAGTATTTTCTCGGAGAACAAAGAGATTTCTCTCGCATCTATGATAGGTTATGGCTAAGCATCACAGCGGATCTAAGCATCGAGAGCCTATACCCCTCTTTATGGTACAGAGGTCCTACGACTCGAAAGAATGAAAGAAAAACAACAAAAAGAATACTACATCTTCGCTTTATCTTCGACTTCCATCGTTGTAGTCAATTTCTTCGGACGACAGTACTGAATAAAAGCTTTGCTTCAACAGTAAACTCTCGAGGGGACGATTTCTTCACATCAATTTTCTTGACTCTATCACTTTAACAAATATAGCTCGTCCTCTCTACAACACAGATGTACCTCAGCAAAGTTCCTTGCACTCAGCACCGAAGACAACAATTTCATCGATTGTGTATGGACTTTTTTCTCTATATGTACTAGCAAACAAATCAATCCATACCTATTTCTATCAACAATATCCAAAACACAAGGTAGGATGATATTGCACCAACAAGCTCCCCCTTTTTGGACGATTGTTGACAAAACAGATCACATCGAATGATAGATAATGAATGGATTGTAATGCAAAGAATAATGAAAGTCGAGAGATAATTATGAAGATAAGATATTCTCCCCCACAATTTATGCTTCATATAATGAGAAGCCTGACAACAATACTTTTCTTTGTATGAGTGACATTGACAGGAGATCTTATACAAAAGTTCATTCAATGCACTTGACGACGTCTAAGGTGGCTCCTGTCACAAGATCTTTGAATAAAATTAGATGTAAGATAAGCTTGAAAGGTTTGTGATAAGGATATGTCATGAGGGTTTTGTCAGAGAACAATTTTGAATCCACATGAGATATAGGTTTCCGGTATGTTATGTATTCGATGTAAACAGAGCAGGAACGAGGAAGTAAGAGAGTATCTCGAAAAGGATATGCTTCAGATCATGATTTCCCTGCAATATTGAGGATAATACAAGAAATACTTGGGAGGAAAAATACTTTGTCAGTTGATCACATGACATTTTCGAAAGGCATAGAAGTTTAGACTGACAAACTTTTACTGCAAGGTTAGATAAAAAGATATAGTAATCGACACATATCCAACAACAACAGATATGTTCATTTAGAGCTTGAAGTACTTCTCCAAATTAGTATCATCACATGATGATTCTCTGTTCTTCTTCGAGGAGCAGATATGTTTTCCTGTAAGATAGATGAGTTTTGAAGATAATCATTCACATTCTTAGTAAAAACGAATTTGATGGTACCTGTAGACAAATACTGCGAAGCAAATAACATTGCAAATAAGGGTTATTAACGTTGCATGATGTCCGAGTGTTTTAGCACCACATGCGGTGCGATAAGTTCATGAAGCAATTGTTGAGGGAAAACCAAATAGCAAAAGAAAAATACCCTGCAAACCGAGATAAACTATCACTCGATGCAATTCTCCCCCTTTTTGTCATCAAGTGTCAAAAAGGAAATAGAGGACACACGAGGAATTACTCCATGGGAGAATCTTATGAATCCGAATTAAAACGACTCGAAGAATTAGAGTCTGAGGAATGCAGAATTGTCGAGGTAGAAGCAGGAGTAGCAGCCTGGGACTCGGAAGACTTGGAGTGATGAACATCTGGCTTGTATACAAGACTACCAGCTATACCTGCAATTTCATCATCATGACTAACAAACAATAGATCCGTTGAAGCATAACATAGTGGGAGCACTGAAGTTTTTCTTCGGATGCGTGGAACAAAAAGCAAGTCCAGGTAGTCATATTCCTTGAAGAGGCCCTTATTGGGTAAATCCTTGCGAGAGTAATGCTTCCTGAACAAGGTCCATGAGCGCTTCCTTGCATCCTTCTCATGAAGAAGAATTTGACGAGTGTGATTATGAATCAGATTCAGCTCAGTCATTAATTCCACCTTTTCTTTTCTGTCCATCTTGAGGTGTCTTTCTATAGTCTGCTGTGTGTGAATGCAAATCTCATAGAGTGATGGATTTTCTTCGTGAGGGATTTCAACCCTGGCTTCCTTAACCTTCGAAGCATTTTCAGACACAGTGGCAGTTGCAACAATATCAACCGGTTCCTTCCCTATGCTATTATCCTTCACAATGCGCAGCGTGTCATGAAATGGTGGAATGGATACCTTCGGTGAGTAAGCCCAGAAGAATTTCTCATTTGTAAGCTGCTCGATGGCAAACATGATCCATGGAGCATAGGGCTTTAATGACTGAGGGCTATCTACTACATGTGTTAGGTTTCGAATGAAAAGTTTAGGAATGTCAAACTTGATTCCCTGAGATATTGCCCCAAGTGCATTTCCTACGATGCCTTTGATGGAGTTTGGCCTATTTGTTGGCGTGATGGTATTGCACAGAATGTGAAATAGCACTTTGTTATCGTAAGCCAACTTCTTAGGACTAACATCAATGCATTCGTCGCCCACCATGGTGGGATCCATCAGGACACGGAGTTGTGCTTCGGACACTTCACAGAAATGCAGTCTGTGCTCTATATTATTCTCAAATCACATCGAGGAATATTTAACAGGACCAGAAAATGATCTGGCAAACATTTGATTCTTTCTATGCCAGTCATCCACTCAAGCATCCAGGTTGATGTATTTCCAAATTTCCTGAGATGTATAGCATGGCATAGAACTGAAGAATAACTTCCTTGTTCTAGCCATGATTAAAGCACATGAACCCCTTCAGAAGAGCATGTTCAATATGCTCAATTGCATTGATGAAGCAAGGCATTTTCTCAAGTTCAGCGAAGTTCAATATCTGGTGATTGTAAATTATGTGCTTGCTGAACAAAATTCGAGCATAGTAAACAGCTTGTTCTTTAGTCCAAAACCTCGGTGATAATGAAGTCCTTTCTCCTTCGTACAGGCTAATCCCAAAGAATGCAAGCTTTGATGAATGAAGTTGTTCATTGAATGTGGTGTAATTGGGGCCATACTCAGCTGGAAACAGCAGAAAAGATTCTTGAGGATTTTTCCGATGTTCTTCCTCGCTAATTTCCATCAGCTCGACATCATCAGAGGCTGGCACAATCTCTTTGATGGCCTTCAGTGGAGCAAGTGGCCTTGTAACTTTCTCTGGAGCAGATGGCGTGGGAGCACTAGTCTGACCTTAATTTTCCTTCAATGGAACTCCTTCAGCGGCTTTCTCATTCGCAGGCACTAGGGCCTTTTCTTTTAGAGAGTTCTCAATGATGGGCAGCACGACAACTTCTTCAGACTCTTGAGTCACAACTTGTTCTCCTTCAGTCTGTTGTGGTAGCACTGGTGCTACAACTATTTGATCTTTCTCTTCGTGAGCCACCGGCTCTTCAAATTTGTTCTCTTCCTATTCTTGCTGTGAAGCCAAAGAACTAGGAGCAGGGTCAACCTCTATCTGGGTAGGGGCACCAGATGAGGAGACCGGAGGGGTATTACCTTGGTAAGCAACTTCCTCCCCCTCAACCTTCTCACCCTCCCTTGTGGATCCAGAGGGTTTAGCTAGAATTTCCTTCAAAGGCGATGAAACTGCCTTTTCCATCTCAATCTCTTCATCAACTCTTTCTTCAGGAGCATTTTGCTCAGGCACGATGTTCACTTCATCAGGATTGACCAGATACATGTCCACTACATCAGATTCTTGTTCAATTGAGGTAGGAATGATAACTACCGCAGACTCAGCTTGTTGCTCGGTTTCTTCCTCGGAATGAGGGGTGGTGGTATCTGTTGCAGTGGGACACTTGAGTCAACAGGAGCTTCAGTTGGTATAGATCGGATACGATGATCCTTGGAAGCCTTTGACTGGATGGCTCTTGCTTGAACTCTCTGATGCTTTTCTTCTCTTTCTCTTCGTCGAGCAAGATCTGCTTGATGTTTTATCTCATCGTTCCTTCGATCGCTAAGCGGAGAAACATCCATCTTCAGCTTAGAATGCCAGTTAATCTTGTTGTTCCTCATGAGAGCTTTGGTGATCTCAAGGATTCCCTTGTTCATGTCTTTCCTTCCAGACTCAAATCGAGCTTCATTCCTCATCTTCTCAAGGAATTTCTTATCCTCTACAGCCTGATTCAGTTCCTTGGTGATTTCCTTCAGCTCAGTGAAATGCTTCTTTACAATCCTGGTAACATCATCAGGCCATCCCAGACTGCTCAACTTAGATGATTTGCATCATAAGAAGCATGTTCAACAATGTCGAACATAAGATTAAAATCATATTCCTCTATGGAAGCAAGAACAATTTTCTCTTCACCACTGGGGCAGCAGCTTTTTTGTCAGTCATAAATTTTCTCTTCACCACTGGGGCAGCAGTACCCGAAGGTTTATGTAAAGGGACAAGAGCAAGCCTGGTTGTAGTCTCACTGGTAGCAAAATCTTTGCTGGAGAAGGAGTTTGGTACGGCTTATCAAGCAGAGCTCTTTTATCATACATGGGAATTTCTTCACTAGCATTATCATCAGAAGAATTAATCACTGGACGAAGCAGATGTAACCTTCCTTGATTTTCTGGCAACAAACATCTTCGAGGCTTGAGGAGAAACAAACTTCCTCTTCTTCTTTTTTACGGGCAGACGCCCTTTCCTTATTCTCTTGCACATCTTGTTGAGTGCTACATCTTGAGCTTGCGTTGGTTTTCCTTGAAGAGGAAAGGGTGATGCAGCAATAGTAGCGTAAGTATTTCCCTCAGTTTTTGAGAACCAAGGTATCAATCCAGTAGGAGGATCCTCAAAAGTCCCACGCACCTACACAAACAAACAAAGAACTTGCAACCAATGCAATAAAGGGGTTGTCAATCCCTTCACGGCCACTTGCGAAAGTGAGATCTGATAGAGATAGTATGATAAGATAAATATATTTTTGGTATTTTATAATATAGATGCAAAAAGTAAAGATGCAAATAAAAGTAGATTGGAAGCAAATATGATAAGAGATAGACCCGGGGGCCATAGGTTTCACTAGTGGCTTCTCTCAAGATAGCATAAGTATTACGGTGGGTGAACAAATTACTGTCGAGCAATTGATAGAAAAGCGAATAATTATGAGATTATATAGGCATGATCATGTATATAGGCATCACGTCCGCAACAAGTAGACCGACTCCTGCCTGCATCTACTACTATTACTCCACACATTGACCGACTCCTTCCTGCATCTAGACTATTAAGTTCATAAGAATAGAGTAGCGCATTAAGCAAGATGACATGATGTAGAGGGATAAACTCAAGCAATATGATATAAACCCCATCTTGTTATCCTCGATGTCAACAATACAATACGTGCCTTGCAACCCTTTCTGTCACTGGGTAAGGACACCGCAAGATTGAACCCAAAGCTAAGCACTTCTCCCATGGCACGAAAGATCAATCTAGTAGGACAAACCAAACTGATAATTCAATGAGACTTGCAAAGATAACTCAATCATACATAAAAGAATTCAGAGAAGATTCAAATATTATTCAGAGATAAACTTGATCATAAACCCACAATTCATCAGATATCGACAAACACACCGCAAAAAGAGTTTACATCGAATAGATCTCCACAAGAGAGGGGGAGAACATTGTATTGAGATCAAAAAAAAGAGAAGAAGCCATCTAGCTAATAACTATGGACCCGTAGGTCTGTGGTAAACTACTCACAACTCATCGAAGGGGCTATGGTGTTGATGTAGAAGCCCTCCGTGGTCGATTCCCCCTCCAGCAGAGTGCCGCCGAAGGGTCCAAGATGAGATCTCGGGGATACAGAAGGTTACAGTGGTGGAAATTGTGTTTCGTAGGCTCCCTGGATGTTTTCGGGGACGTAGGCTTACATAGGAGGAAGAAGTACGTCGGTGGACGCCCGAGGGGCCCACGAGACAGGGGGCGCGCCCTATGGGGGGGCGCCCTCCAATCTCGTGGAGGCCTCGGCTGCTTCTTGACTTGCACTCCAAGTCCTCTGGATCACGTTCGTTCCAAAAATCACGCTCCCGAAGGTTTCATTCCGTTTGGACTCCGTTTGATATTCCTTTTCTTCGAAATACTGAAATAGGCAAAAAACAGCAATACGGACTGGGCCTCCGGTTAGTAGGTTAGTCCCAAAAATTATATAAATCTGTAAAATAAAGCCCATAAACATCCAAAAAGGGGTAATATAATAGCATGGAACAATCAAAAATGATAGATACGTTGGAGACGTATCATTGAGTTAACTCAACATTTCGCGGTTCCACCTGATTCTTCTTCGCGGCTCTTGCCTCACACTTGGCCTTGGCCTTTTCCCTCTTTGTAATCTCTTCGTGAAAATCAGCAATGGTCTTTAAAGAATCAGCATGAGCGTTGGGAGGCGGTGCTGGCCTAACTTTTTCATCATCCTGTCGAAGGCAGCCCTCTGCTATGCAGTCATTCCAGGGAGGAGTGAATGCAAACATGATCTAGTATTTCCTTCAGACATTATCATAGTTGAACCACTTCTTTGCCCAATGATGGCAAATATTTTGTAGCCTATTGTTTCTTTCTTGAGAAGTTTCTACCCCAGGTGGAGTCTTGTAAGTTTCAGGATCACCCATCTCAGTCATGGTGTTCCTCTCTCTATCACGACCACCCTTCTTGGGATTTACATCAGAAAACAGGGTTTTGGAGTCAGTGACTAGCTCGTCCTCTGGTTGACTGTGTGCTGAAGGAATATCATCGTCTTCTTCAGTGGATTCTGATTTGACCTTTTTCTTCGGTGCTTTTGGCGTCTTTGCTGATTTTCTTTCAGCCACCTTTGCTTTGTTAGCCACACGCGGCCGTTGTGGGATTTCTTAGTCAGAACCAGAATGCTCATCTGAACTATTTTGCCATGACCACTCCATAGAGAAAAACACAAATTCGAGAGAAAAAAAGTCACAAACATGCACATAAGCATTTTGAAACAAAAACCGAATTTTTTGGAAGAAGCATGAAATCAAAGGTATACACTTTGCAAGATATCATAGAGAGAATTGCAATATGCGCTAGGACAGAATAACAACTTCTGTAATCTTACGCTGTGTACACAGTGAACCCTAGATCCAGAAGACTAGTACGAGGAACTACTACAAACCGTACAAATGACTTAGTGAATCCTAAGGATCTACCTCCAGAATATAACACAAGATAAATAGCGTCGGGATGAACTGCCCTAGAACAGAAGAGGGATAGGGCTAGTTCTAGATTTGAATTTGCTAACTTGGCAAAACAGATCGACTACAACAGCGTGGGAGAGATGAGTTACCGCACTGGCGCGACCAACGGGGACGGAGCTTCACCAGAGTTGCACAGCGAGGCTTGTCGTCGACGCTGCTTCGAGCTCGGGCTCGGACGGAGAATGAGAGGAGAGGTTTGAGGTCGAACAGAGAATGAAGTAAGGAAGAATAAACCTAGATAGGGGGTTTATATAGCCTGAGGGAGAAACCGCCCACTCCGAGATCTACGGCCGAAAAATCCAGGACGTTCCACATTCAATGGACAGGATCATGAACGTGAGATCATGGGCACGTGTTAACCGTTTCCTGCGAAAATCTCGGTAACTGAACTGGATGCCGAAGGGTTAGAGGAAGTGCACGCGCCAAATCAGATGAAATTTTGAATCTGATTCAATTCGCGATCAAGGACATCGGAGTGAAATATTCTTCAGATCAAGTTGCATGTTTATGACATGGAAAAACAAGTAACAACCAGAATAAGAACTGATTCAAAACACAGAACCAAATGAAGGAAAAATACAAAGACTACGGATGAAAACCATAAAGAGAAGCACCAACAATAATTGATCTCAGGGCTTATGATGAGCATGAGATATCCCTGAGAGAGTTTCCTGCAAGAATTGATTAGTTCTTCTTCACAACCCACACTTGCATGGGAGGTGAGAATCTCATTTTCTTTGCCTGGCTAGGGATATTCCTTCGGTGAGACATGTGAGACACCTGTGCACTATGATAATAATCATATGAATATGCATTGAAGTTGTTTCCAGATACATGAATGTAATGATTTGAAGATGTACGCATGTACTCCTTTTGATGTAGTTCAAGGTGACAATCATTCGAGAATGATACTTGATTATATTTGGAATGAAAACCATTTCTTCATCGAGAATTATCCTGCACAATCAGGTTAGCAATAACTGATAAATTTTCAATGGTGCACTTCTTTACCTAAATTTGCTTCTTGGGTGAACCTGACCTGTAGTTTGTTCCAATATATCGAGCGAAAACCTTACCATTCTGTTGCTTGAAGAGTTTGTAATTTGAGTCATTCGACTCGTGAGTAACAACAGGAATGGGCGAAAGATAACCAGTTAGAGTTTCAGGTTCGAGGGTTTGACTCTTTGCACGAATCCAAGTCGTACGAGGATACTGTTCGGGAGTCCAATGGGATCCATCCACATTAAGTTTCTTTTCCAAACCTAATCCTTCCTTATCAGGATTTTTGTGAAGTATGGACTTCTTGAGCACATCACATACGGTTTGATACCCTTTTAGGCTCCTTGGCATTCCAGTCTCAAGCAATCCCTTTAATCTGCAATTTTCATCAATGATAGCAACAAAATCCTCGAAAGAGGGCTTAGTAGTACCAACTTCAGTAGTAGCAATATTCTCTATGAAAGCATTAGAGGTTTCAACATGAGAATCAACATTGCTACATTCGAGGCATTTTAAGCAAGGAGGTACAAAATCATCAGGAAGTTGAACAGATTGCTCGGCGAAGAGAGAAGCTTTCTCTAAAGCCATCTCATTATGAGACTCTTTTAGTAACACGAGTTCTTTATTCCTGTTAAGGAGTTCATCTAATAAACTCTCGTATTCAACCGTAAGTGAATCATATCAATTGGTAAGCTCATCAATAGTTGATGAAAAAGCATCTTGCTCTTTGATCAACTTTTGATTTTTCTCCATCTCTTCGACTAGTAACCCTTCGTTTTTCCTAAGATTTCTCTCAAGCATTTCAAGTTCATCATGTTGGGATTTAGCAATCTTGACCAGCTTGGCATAGGATATATATTCAGGTGAATATTCGTTCTTGGACCTTTGGTGTTTAGCATATACCTGATCCTTTGATGATTTTGCCATGAGACAAAAGGCGATTGGTTCATCATCGCTTGAATCATCATTACTTGCAGCATTATCATCAATATCTGATTTGTTGAAATTCTTTGATGATTCAATGGCAACTTATGCATTGATTCTCCCAATCCTTTTGTAGATTTCTTCATTATCTGATTCAGTATCAGTAGCTTCTTCTTCAGAGTCCAATGTCAGGTCAGCACACGCTTTGTTTAGCCATGACATCCTCTTCATATTTGGTTCAATGATAACTCTGGATTTCACATCAGTGACCGGTCTCGTCGAAGAAGATGACGGAGATACATTTTCCTTTGAGAGCTTAGTATGACGATCCATTCGAGTAAAACCACTGCAGTGAATGTATTTCCATCTGCTGCTAGCTTTTCCTTCCCAACCAGGGCAATCAACGATGACATGGCCGTATAACTTGCACTTGAAGCACTTCATATCTTTTGAAGGCAATTTTCTTCTCGATGATTCTGGCTCATCAAACTTGTCATTATTTTTTTGACTATAAACAATAGGGTAAAACCCCACTGCAATTTTTATTAATAATGAAAAAACTAAAAACTAGTAGTCTGCAAAATAAAAGAGGTAAGGCTTGAGATAAGCCCTAGAACAAAAAAGAAAAAACTAGAACTACAAAGAAAAGAAAAGAAAGAAGAAGAAGAAGAAGAAAAAGAAGAAAGAAAAAGAAAAGGGAAGAAAAAGAACCAGAGCCTGCTATCTATCCAAGTACTAAATTGAGTAACATATTTGTGCTTGAGTCTATGCTTCATCCAATTGAGCTCCTCAAAGAAGATTGCTTTCCAGCCTTGAAAAGAAGGTTGAATATGTTCAATTTTTTTGTTTCTTGTAATCCAAATTGTCCATGATCCTAAAATAATCATCTCCATGAAGAAGGGCACATTAAGTTTCTGCTTCAAGTCTTGATAAGCCTCCAGCACAGACAAATGTAAGGCTCTGGTTGGGCATATGAAGTCCTAACATTGCTTTGAAAATGGACAACCCCAGAACAAATGATGCAGGGTTTCTTCCTGTTGACAGTTAAGCACTGCACAGTTATAATCATCCAGAGCAAAAGTCTTTCTTCTGAGTAAATTTCTTGTGTTAATAATGTCATGGAATAGCATCCAAAAGAATACCTTATGCTTTCGTTGACATGAGCTTTTCCAGATCTATTTAAAATGCCGTGGTACCAGCTTGTGACCAATCAAAACTGAGTATGCCTTTGAGGATGAAAAGACCCCATTTCCCCAAATATAGCTCGAAGTGTCTGTCATATTAAAATAATCCGACTGCCTCATCTCTAAACAGTTTTTTTCCATCTTGAGGAATTCTTCATAAGCTTGAGTAGTCAGTGGCACATGAAACATATCTTTAATGTATACTTCATTCACTACTTGATTAACACTGGCTTGGGGATTAATCACAAATGAAAATAAATGTGGGAAATTCCTTATCATTATATTTGAATGCCAGAGATCCTCCCAGAACAGAGAACTTTTCCCATCTCCAAGGTTACAGTTGGCCATAGCTTTATACTAGTCTATGAGTGCCAAGTTTGCTTTCCACCAGAAGAAACCCAGTAGTAGATCCCCCGGCATTTGACCATTGTCATAGTATGACTCCCAAATCAAATTTACCCATGGGATATCATGCCTATTGTAGAATTTATGCAGGTTCTTCATGAGCAATGCCTTGTTTTGTGTGAAGATGTCCATAACTCCCAAGCCACCCTGATCTTTGGGTCAGCATACAGTGCTCCAGGCCACCGTTGCTGGTCTTCTATCTTCCAGATCTGGACTTCTCCATAGACAATGCCTTAAGTAGTTGATTATCTGGTTTTTTGGTGATTGGGATATCCAGACAACACATGAAGAATTTAAGTAGGGATGCCAAGACTGATTTGACCAAAAATAATTTTCCTGCTTGTGTCATAAAAGTAGCAAGCCCAGCCAAACGTTTGGCCACTTTTGTGACCATGGGGAGGCACTGTTCCACTATAGGCTTCTGCAATCCCAATGGTAACCTCAAGTATGTGAAGGGGAATTGTCCTCTGGCACAATTCATGGTATTTATTAAAATTTAGACTCTTTCTCCCTCAATGTTTATTGGTACCAGGAAGGATTTGTTATAGTTGACTTTCAAACCAGTAGCAGATGCAAAAGTATTTAGAAGAGCTTTTAGACATATTAGCTACCTGGCATTGGCTGGCATCAGTACCAAGGTATCATCAGCATATTGGACTACTGGAAAGTCAGGGCATGAATTGACTTGTAAAGGAGTAGTTAGGATGCCCATTCTCATGGCTTTGTTAAGAACAGATTGTAGTAGATCTGTCGCCAACATAAATAGCATGGGTGAGAGTGGATCCCCTTGTCTGACACCTATTTTACAGTAGATTTTTTCCCTGGAACACCATTAATCATTACTGCAAGGGAGGTAGAGTCAAATTAAGACTTTATCCAGCTGATCCATTTTCCCCCAAAACCTTTAGCTCTTAGAATATCAATGATAGCCTCGTGTTAAATGGTATCAGATGCTTTTTCAAAATCAAGCTTTAAGAAGACCACTTCTTCCCTGTATTTGTAACACTGCAAAAGATATTCATAGGCCCAGCCTAACAATCTTGGGATCACCCTGTCTTTAAGAAAACCATACTGCTTGACATGAATCAGTTGCAAGATTACTTTTTTGAGCCTATTTGCCAGTAGCTTAGTAATGATCTTCAGCACACAATTAAGAAGAGAAATGGGCATGAAATCATCTGGTGATAATGGCACTTCCTTCTTTGGTATTAAAGTGATGAAAGAAGTATTAATGCTTTCCAGGTTAACTGTTCCATCATGAAAATCCATAATTAATTGTCTGACATCCTCTCCTATAATCCTCCAACAAGCTTTCAAAAATTCATTATTAAATCCATCAGGACCAAGCGATTTGTGTGTAGGAAGAGTTTTGACCACCTCATTGATTTCTTCATCTGTAAAGTGTTCCTCTAGTTCTTGGAAAACAGAACTAGGTGTTGACTGTTCAAATAAGTTATTGAGATCAAAATTCATAGTATGCCCTTCTGAATGTCCCAGCCTATTTTGAAGGCTTCCCACAAAATTGCAGCTTTTCCTGCATGATCAGTCACTTCTACATGATCCTCATTATGTAGCATTGCAACATTATTATGTCTGTAGTTGATTGAGGCTTTAGCATGAACAAACTTTGTGTTTTCATCACCAAATTAGACTTTATTTTCCTTCATTGTTTCCATTTTTTTTATTGTTTAAAACCACCAACAGATATTCTTTGAGCACTATTCTACAATTCCATTCATATTGGCTCAAGCTTCTGTACCCCTCAATGAGGACCCAGAAAAAGATGTAGTCATTGATATCTTGGATGATTTTCTTGAGGCATGACAGATTTTTTGCCCAAATTTTGAGAGATCTCCTCAACTTAATGAATTTAGCATTGATCTTTTTAGCAAAATCAGTGCGCCCTACTGGGATATTCCAAGCATTTTGGACAATTTCTTTGAATTCAAAATGTTGCAACCAGTAATTTTCAAATCCGAACACCTTTGACTTTGGTATAGAAGTGCCCACTTTAATCGTGCATGGGAGATGATCAGAAACTGGCTTGGCCAAAGGGAGAGCCATAGTATCAGGCTATGAGATCACCCAAGAAGCTGAGGTGAAGAACCAATCAAGTTTCTCAAGTAGTGGACTTTCTTGCATGTTGCTCCAACTAACTGTCTCCCTTTAAGAGGTAACTCAACTAGATCCAAATTAATGATTGCTTCATTGAATAAGAGCATTTGGTTAACATCACCACCTGGTTTATTCCTATCATTAGGAGATCTGATGAAATTAAAATACGCCGTAACAATCCAATCTACATCATTGGGCATTTCAATGTCACTTAACCACTGTATAAATTCAAGCTTGTCTTCTTGTCTGCAAGGGCCATATATGTTTGTAAGAATCCATGATTGATTGTATAAATTGCATGTGAATTTTACAGCGAGGGAAAACTTGTTCTGAACATCAAATCTCCATTAAATAGTGAACCATTCCACGCAATAAGGAGGCCACCAGAAGCACCCACTGATGGAAGAAAGAGGAACTTAGTAAATCTTTGTGGGCAGAAGTTATGCAAGTAGGCTAAGTCAAAATCCTCTCTTTTAGTCTCCTGTAAACATATAATACTAGCTACACTTTCTTTAATCTTTTGTTTAAGAGCAAGCCATTTGTCAGGTGAATTAATTCCCCTAATGTTCCAATTAAGTATACACCAAGATCTGTTGTTATTCATGAGAACTATTGAGAGTTGTAACCATCCCTTCAAGGTCCACCCCCTGAGACAGAATACAAGAACTTGATTAATCTATCCCTTTAGTGAAATGATCATAGGGGTATTTAGCACTCTGTTTCTTCCAATCATCATATAAAAAACAAACATATCCAACATAATATCTTAAACTGTCTATGCTCTTAAAGGTCTGCTTCGAAGACACACAATCACAGAGTCTATTACATGCACCACACAAATTGCACATGAGCAAAATACATAAAACTTCCTATAAGTTCTGACATCCTAACAACCACAAAGGGCATGTGTGCTGGATCTGCTTCTTCATTTTGGAACTTTGCCTTTGTTTAGTTCTCCAGTGGCCTTATACACCCTAGCCACCTCCTCTTGATCTTTCCTCTTGGGCTTCTTAGTTAACTTCTCATGTAGCCTCCTCAGCCACCTTACAAAATGATTTTGTGAGGCTTTTGACTACTTTAAAGTTTGTAATTGGAGGTAAAGCATTGCATGGTAAACATATATTGCCATTACATGAAATTCTCTTAAAGCCATTATTATCCAATTTGATTCTATCACTCCTTATTACCTCTGTTTCAATGAAGGACCTTTACCCCTCCTTTTCCCTTTACCCCTCCTTTTCTTGGTGCCTGTGTCTCCCAAAGCCACATTTTGTGAGCTATTGGCCCCCTGACCCCCTGGATCTGCCCTTCTTATTCATGGACAAAGTCCTGTAAACAACTAGGAGGTTGAGAGACAAAACATGTATCTGGGATGAAATTCAAGTACATCCTGTCAACCACAGTTTGCTGTTAAGAGTTGCCACAAGGATGATTTTAACAGGTGTAATGTCCATCCAAACTTATCAGGAGTTAACAGAAGGTGCAGAATGAAGTTGAACCAGCTTACAAGAATGCCAATCTTAAAGGAGTGATCATTGTTGTTAGATCCTGGAGAAAAGTGCTTTACCTGGAGGTCCAGACCCTCTTCTACAATGAGATGAGCTCCATCAATCATAGACAAGGCATGATGTTGAACAAAGGATTCTAGACCATGAATAAGTGAAGTGGGGTATCTGAAAATCTGCATAAATACCTTTACCAGCCACCTTGATAGTCTCATCAAGTGGATTGATTGAGGACTCAGCATTGTCTGTCACATGTGCCTCTTTGTAACGCCCCGGACACACCCGCCGGTGGTCGTTACTCCTGGCGGGATCTAGACTGGCCCCGCAGATCAATACTAGTCTTTTCTGCGCACTTTATCCTCACTTGTGCGCACCCGGGAGCAACTTCCCGGTCGGTCACCCATCCTGAAATTACCCCAAGCTGAGCACACTTAAACTTTGGAGTTCTTTCTGAATGGGCTCCCGAAAAAGAAGGAATTCCTTATTGATATGAGTAGTCTATCATCCCTAACAAGCCAGGATATCACATACACCCCCACTCAGAGGAACCGACGTCCTCGTCGGGCCACAGGAACGTTCCCTCTTGGCACATATGTCTGTGCATCTAGTCCGGCAGATGTGCCATCCCGTATGCCACGATGGGTCACAAACGTCATGACCAACATGAATGCGCACCTGTCCGCAAACATCCATGTAACCATGAGAGTCGGCTCTGATACCAACTTGTAACGCCCCGGACACAATCTCCGGTGGTCGTTACTCCTGGCGGGATCTAGACTGGCCCCACATATCAATAATAGTCTTTTCTACGTACTTTGTCCTCACTCATGCGCACCCGGGAGCAACTTCCTGGTCGGTCACCCATCCTGAAATTACCCCAAGCCGAGCACACTTAACTTTGGAGTTCTTTCTGAATGGGCTCCTGGAAAAGAAGGAATTCCTTATTGATATGAGTAGTCTATCATCCCTAATGAGCCAGACTATCACACTCTTCCACAGTATCATTGTTAGCTGAAACTTGCAACTCAGAAGCAGAGACATTGCTCAAGGGTTGTCCCAACATAGAAACATGTTTGGCATTTGTATCAATGGCAAGCTGATCTTCTCCTTCATCCTGCATAGTAGGATTATCCAGTTCCTGAACATGATCACTTCGGATTAGCCCTTCTGAGCTCATTCCCTCCACTCTTGTAGTATCTGAATTATCAGTTTGTAGTACCTTAACAATGTGTGACACTAATTCTGCTGGATTTTGAGCATCACTGGGCCCTTTCATCGCTGATCTCTACTTTCATCGCTGATATGCAAGAGGTTGTCTAGATATGCAACTAGGTGAACAACCTATATGATATAACAACAACAAGCACACAAGCAAGCAAGGGATACAACACAAGTAAGCTCGCAAAAGTAAAGATGCAAGATAACCAAGAGTGGAGCCGGTGGAGACGAGGATGTTTTACCGAAGTTCCTTCCTTTTGAGGGGAAGTACGTCTCCATTAGAGCGGTGTGGAGGCACAATGCTCCCCAAGAAGCCACTAGGGCCACCGTATTCTCCTCACGCCCTCACACAATGCGAGATGCCGTGATTCCACTATTGGTGCCCTTGAAGGCGGGGACTGAACCTTTACAGACAAGATTGGGGAAATCTCCACAACTTAATTGGAGGCTCCCAACGACACCATGAAGCTTCACCACAATGGACTATGGCTTCGAGGTGACCTCAACCGTCTAGGGTGCTCAAACACCCAAGAGTAACAAGATCCGCTAGGGATCAGTGGGGGAATCAAATTTCTCTTGGTGGAAGTGTAGATTGGGGCCTTCTCAACCAATCCCGAGCAAATCGACATGTTTGATTGGCTAGGGAGAGAGATCGGGTGAAAATGGAGCTTGGAGCAACAATGGAGCTTAGGGATGGAAGAGGTAGTCAACTAGAGGTAGGAGACACCCCTTTTATAGCTATGGAAAAGATCCAACCGTTATCCACATATACAGCCCGCGACATGCGGTACTACCGCTCCAGGAACGCGGTACTACCGTGAGGGACCACGGTACTTCCGCGGCAGCTGCAGAGACTAGAACATGCCAGACTAAGAGTAGTACTTCCGCGAGCGCGGTACTACGCTCCCCCTTGCAGTACTACCGCCAGGCAGGAAAGTCCTAGCCTAGGAAGGGCGCGGATGAATAAAAATACATATGTGCCTACTTCCGCTGGAAAACAAACGATGCAACTATCCGTCACGGTACTACTGCTGGGGAGCGGTACTACCGCATGGCAGCTGAAACGGGCCACGCGCGGTACTACCGCACACGAAGTGCAGTACTACCGCTGAGGAGCGGATGTAAAAAATTACATCCGCCCCTACTACCGCGAAGCAGCAGCACTTGGCCGGCCGAGCGCGGTTCTACCGCGCGCGAAGTGCGGTACTACCGCGGAGGCGCGGATGTAAAAAATTACATCTGCCCCTACTACCGCGAAGCAGCGGCACTTGGCCTAGGAGACACGGTACTACGACTCCAGAGGAGGGGTACTACCGTGGGCTCCCGCGTTAGTACCGCATCGTGGCACGGTACTACCGCAGGTGCCTGCGGTACTACCGCTCCAGGGAGCAGTACTACCGCAAGCTCAGCAACAGCAGCCAGGACAATCGCATAGAGGATAAACGGGGGATGCTCCAAAGTGCAAGGGAAAGGTGGAGACAAGGAAGGAAACGTGTATGTGATGATTCCACCCAAACCTTTCCGACGCGGACCCCCTCTTAATAGTATGGCTCTCCTACAATTCAAATCCACCAAAAAGAAACGTAGAAAAGCGCCGTCTTTAATAGTCTTCGAGGGGCACCGAACTGTCTTGTGCCTAGAGATGAAGCATCTGAGAAACTCAAGGCACACGATTAGTCCGCAAAAGGATTGTCATCAAGCACCAAAAAACCTTAGGGATAAATATGCCCTTAGAAGCGAGCCAAATCGTTGTATGCGTCTTCCTTCTTCTTTTGCCCTTGTGTATTTCGGGCGTAGCCGCATGTTCCTTTTTTACTTATCTTCCTAGATATGTAAGACAATTATTATCCACTGTCATCGTCCTTATATTCATCATGCTTGCTATCAGTCTCAGTTGATGCTATATAGGTCTGTCAGATCTTACATCAAGATCCGTGCAAAACTATCTTTTCAGATTTTCACTCTTCTCTCTTAAATCTCAGTCCACTGAGACATAGCCACGCCGTAAAACAGGGGCTCGGGCGCCATTAATGGAGACGTTGGGAGGGAGGTGCGTGGCGGATAGAGGTTAAAGGGATCTCCTCCCGATGAGCACGTGCAGGGGTCTGATTGCACGCCTCCCGTACTCAAATAGCTACCCTGCATGGCACCTCCTAGCCAATAAAAAAAAGGGACGCATGGCGGCACGTAATTGGTAAGTAGAACACCCACGGTTTCAATAATAGTTGTATTTCCGATTTGTAACGTGACAACACTTGTTCCAAAATGACTTTGTTGATTTTTAATGTGTGCGCCTTGGCAAATCAGACAGAAAAATTACCACAACATGTTGGTGCCAATGTCATGACACCATGCCAAGTTTCATGATTTTCAGGCATGTTTTGGATTTACAGGAATTAAAAAACGAAGTTTCTCAATCTTTTCGGCTGAGCCACGACGCCCAGATGTTTGAATTTCATTCTTATTTCTTGCATGGGACCTAGAAATTCACCCAAGGACATAAATGTGATTTTTTTTCAACCAACTTTGGTGCACTGGAGCATGTGCTTGTAGTTCAAATTTGAATTATGCACATTTAATGCCCAGAAATTCAATTAATGTACAAAAACGGCCAAATGAACCCGGAATAATTCCAAAATTTAGCACGACACTTCTATTTGGTCTAATCTGCATGTGTAAACAAATTATGGTGGGAGAAGGCAGTGTACGTATTCGTTTCGCACACGGAGGTGACACGTTCCCTCTCGGAACCACGAGCCTTCTTGAGAGAAGCTCCGGTTTGCAAGTAGGTTATACCAAAGCTTGTCCCAATTCGGCCAAAAAAATTACCGCAGCATGTTGGTGACATGTCATGGTACCATGCCAAGTTTCATGATTTTCAAGCATGTTTTGGATTTACATGAATTAAAAAACCAAGTTTCTCAATCTCTCTGGCAGAGCCACGACGCCCAAGTGTTTGAATTTCATTCCCATTTCTTGCATGGGACCTAGAAATTCACCCAAGAACAAACATGTGATTTTCAACCAACTTTTGTGCACTGGAGCATGTGCTTGTAGTTCAGATTTGAATTATGCACATTAACTGCCCAGAAATTCAAATAATGTATAAAAAGGCCAAATGAACCCGGAATTAATGTATACAAAAATGAAATACATGCTTGGAAAACATGACGCCTGGCATGGTGCCATGGTTTGGCCTCACCATTCCCTGGTAAAAATTTGAGAATGTTTTCCTTATGTCGTCATGCTCGCCTTTCATAAATCGAACCATCACCGAGGAAGTTCCATGGCTTCGAGGGGGAAATCACCAAGATTGAAGGGGGATCCAAATTTCCTTTGTCCTTTGTCCATGAGGTTTTTTTTCTACGATGAACCTACACCCTGCAAATCACCACGTTCAAATTTGACACTTTTCCGTGTTCATTTACCATATTTAGGGGACTATTTGCATTCTCTAAGCATCAATGCACATAATTCAAATTAGGACAATTGGTGCATGAAAAGGTGCACAAGAATGGTCTAGAAAACCATCCTCGTGCCATTTAGTAAATTCTCATTCCTTTTACAAGGAATGGATAGATATTTCGAGGAAATGTGTGGCAATAGTCAACCATAAACACGTCGTTTACTGGGTAACAACTATACAAAAAATGAAATAAATGCTTGAAAAACATGACACCTGGCGTGGTGCCATGGTATGGCCTCACCATGCTCTGGTAAAAATTTGAGAATGTTATCTTTATGTCGTCATGCACGCCTTTCATAAATCGAACCATCATCGAGGAAGTTTCATGGTTTCGAGAGGGAAATCACCAAGATTGAAGGGGGATCCAAATTTCCTTTGTCCTTTGTCCATGAGTTTTTTTCTAAGATGTACATACACCCTGCAAATCACCACGTTCAAATTTGTCACTTTTCCGGGTTCATTTACCATATTTAGGGGATTATGTGCATTTAGGCATTAATGCACATAATTCAAGTTCAAACAATCGGTGCATGAAAGGGTGCACAAGAACGGTTTGGAAAACGGTGCTTGTGCCATTTAGTAAATTCTCATGCCTTTTACAAGGAATGGACAGATATTTCGATGAAATGTGTGGCAGCAGTCAACCACAAACGTTTGTTTATTGGGTTTTCAACTATAGCAAAAATGAAAAAAATGATTGGAAAACAAGACGTCTGGCATGGTGCCATGGTATGCCCTCACCATGCCCTGGTGAAATTGTGAGAAGGTTTGGCTTATGTCATCATGCACGCCCTTCATAAATCGAACCATCACCGGGGAAGTTCCATGCTTTCGAGAGGGAAATCACCAAGATTGAAGGGAAATCCAAATCTTCTTTATTTTTTGCCCTGGAGTTTTTTTTCTACGAAGAACATACACCCTACAAATCACCATTGAGGGAGTCCTGGATTAGGGGGTGTCCGGATAGCCGAACTATCAACCTTGGCTGGACTCTCGGACTATGAAGATACAAGATTGAAGACTTCGTCCCGTGTCCGGATGGGACTTTGCTTGGCGTGGAAGGCAAGCTTGGCGATACGGATATGTAGATCTCCTACCATTGTAACCGACTCTGTGTAACCCTAACCCTGTTCAGTGCCTATATAAACCGGAGGGTTTTAGTCCATAGGACGAACAACAATCATACCATAGGCTAGCTTCTAGGGTTTAGCCTCTCTGATCTCGTGGTAGATCTACTCTTGTACTACCCATATCATCAATATTAATCAAGCAGGAGTAGGGTTTTACCTCCATCGAGAGGGCCCGAACCTGGGTAAAAACATCGTGTCCCTTGTCTCCTGTTACCATCCGCCTAGACGCACAGTTTGGGACCCCCTACCCGAGATCCACCGGTTTTGACACCGACATTGGTGCTTTCATTGAGAGTTCCTCTGTGTCGTCATCTTTAGGCCCGATGGCTCCTCCGATCATCAACAACGATGCGGTCCAGGGTGAGACTTTTCTCCCCGGATAGATCTTCGTATTCGGCGGCTTTGCACTGCGGGCCAATTCGCTTGGCCATCTGGAGCAGATTGAAAGCTACGCCCCTGGCCATCAGGTTTGATTTGGAAGTTTGAAATATATGGCTGACGTCCGCGGAGACTTGATCTTCAACGGGTTCGAGCCACAGCCAGGCGCGCCGCACTGTCACGATGGGCATGATCTAGCTCTGCCGCCGAACAGTGCCCTGGAGGCCGCACCAGTGTCCACTCCGACCCTTAGCTCAGAGCCGACTGCGCCGATCGAGGACGGGTGGCTGGACACCGCCTCGGGGGCTGCGATCTCTATGGCGATTGAGCCGAACACCATCCCTGTCCTTTGCAAGTCTCGTGACTCCAAGGTGCCGGACTCCTCTCTGGACTCCGAACCTTCCGCGCCCCTGCCAATCGAATCCGATTGGGCGCCGGTCATGGAGTTCACCGCCGCGACATCTTTCAGCACTCGCCCTTTGGCGACATCCAGAATTCACTAAAGTCTCTCTCTTTATCAGGAGAGCCCTGGCCGGATTATGGTCAGGAAGGTTGGGATGCGGACGACGAAGAAATTCAAAGCCCACCCACCACCCACTTCATATCCAATGTCGAAAGTTTAAACGACGTGCTCGACTTCGACTCCGAGTACATCGATGGTATGGACGACGATGTAGGAGATAAACATGAACCAGCACCTATAAGGCGCTGGACAGCCACCTCATCTCACGACGTATACATGGTGGACACACCTAAAGGAAGCGACGACGAGGAACAACGGGACGCCACGAGGGATCATTCCCTCGAAAAGCAGTCAAAACGGCGACGTAAGCGCCGCTCAAAATCCCGCCTCAACAAAGGCAGCAGCCATACAGACCCAACCACGGACCAGGGCGAACCGGTGGATGACGAACATGCTATCGAGCAACCGTCCGAACAGGACAACCTGGATAAACAATCCGTCCCCAGCGAAGATAACAGTCCGGACGATCTCATGCTGGACAAGTTGCTGGAGCAGAAGAATCTCCACAAAAGGCTCATTGCCACTGCGCGTAGCCTGAAAAAGCAGAAGCGGAAGCTCAAAACTGCAGAAGATGCGCTCAGAATCAGATGGAGCAATGTACTCAACACCGCAAACAAATACGGCGATAGTCGCCAAACAAAGAGCTACTCGAAGCGAAAACTACTTCCCGAATTTGATGAGGAGGCCGTAGAGCCCCCGCAATCAAAGAACAAGGAAACCACCCGGTCGGATAGACGACCCCATGGCAAACATAGAGCGGCAAACGGCGACGCACACAAGCCGGCATGCGATCCGCACACGGATCCGCATAAAAAAGATGGCCCAGTTAGATCTATCTACGGGCCAAGAAAGCAAGCTCTAGTAAGGAATGCAACACATCAAGTATCCGAATATTACGGTGCACCTAAATATAGGGGCGCCGCATGATGTCTACTATACAACCTTCTTCTTGTAGACATTGTTGAGCCTGCAAGTGCATAGGTTTGTAGGACAGTAGCAAATTTCCCTCAAGTGGATGACCTAAGGTTTATCAAGAGGATGAAGATGGTCTCTCTCAAACAACCCTGCAACCAAATAACAAAGTGTCTCTTGTGTCCCCAACACACCCAATACAATGGTAAATTGTATAGGTGCACTAGTTCGGCAAAGAGATGGTGATACAAGTGCAAAATAGATAGTAGATATAGGTTTTTGTAATCTGAAATAATAAAAACAGCAAGGTAACAAGCAGTAAAAGTGAGTGTAAACGGTATTGCAATGATAGAAAACAAGGCCTAGGGTTCATACTTTCACTAGTGCAAGTTCTCTCAACAATAATAACATAGATAGAACATATGACAAGCCCTCAACATGCAACAAAGAGTCACTCCAAAGCCACTAATAGCGGAGAACAAATGTAGAGATTATGGTCGGGTACAAAACCACCACAAAGCTATTCTTTCGGATCGATCTATAAAAGAGTTCATACTAGAATAACACCTTAAGATACAAATCAACCAAAACCCTAATGTCACCAAGATACTCCATTGTTACCTCAAGTATCCGTGGGCATGATTATACGATATGCATCACACAATCTCAGATTCATCCAACCAACATAAAAGTACTTCAAAGAGTGCCCCAAAGTTTCTACCGGAGAGTCAAGAACGTGTGCCAACCCCTATGCATAGGTTCCCAAGTGTCACGAAACCCGCAAGTTGATAACCAAAACTTACATCAAGTGGATTAATAGAATAACCCATTGTCACCACGGTTATCCCACGCAAGACATATGTCGGTGTCAAAACCAGCGGATCTCGGGTAGGGGCTCCCGAACTGTGCGTCTAGGCGGATCGTAACAGGAGACAAGGGACACGATGTTTTTACCCAGGTTCGGGCCCTCTCGATGGAGGTAAAACCCTACTCCTGCTTGATTGATATTGATGATATCGGTAGTACAAGAGTGGATCTACCACGAGATCAAGGAGGCTAAACCCTAGAATCTAGCCTATGGTATGATTGTTGTTGTGATTGTGTCCTACGGACTAAAACCCTCCGGTTTATATAGACACCGGAGAGGGCTAGGGTTACATAGAGTCGGTTACAATGGTAGGAGATCTACATATCCATATTGCCAAGCTTGCCTTCCACGCCAAGGAAAGTCCCATCCAGACCGATGATGATAGTTCGGCCATCCGGACACCCCCTAGTCCAGGACTCCCTCAGTAGCCCCTGAACCAGGCTTCAATGACGACGAGTCCGGCGCATATATTGTCTTCGGCGTTGCAAGGCAGGTTCTCCTCCAAATTCCATGTGCTTGCTGAATAGTGTCCGGCTTCCTTATAAATGTTGCGCTCCTTGGCTTCCACGCCCAATAATGGCCCTCTTCCACGTGTCGTATGAATGTGAAAGGCTAGGGTATTTTTACCTTTTACCCCCTAGCTGCGCGAATAAGCTGCCTATAAAAGAGGCAAGAATCCAGATCCAAATCACACCATCCTCCTTCCGCGAGTACTCATCGGAACGCTTCTGACAAAGATCCATTCCATCATGGACCGTTGACGCGGCTCCTCCTCTCGCGCTCCCAGCCCTTAGCCAGGAGATTGGGGGAGATGTTCAGTCCCGCACACCGAGCTGGTGACGCTCCAAGCGGAGGGATAACTTCCTTCGGCATTTACTGTCCCGGTTTGAGCCGGGATGGCCACCTACAAAGGTGTAAAGCAGGCGGAGACCACCCCTAGTCCCTCCAAAGGAGAGCGAGTGTGCTTCGTCCCTTATCTAATAAGGGGCACATCCGTTTCTCCGGGGGCTTCTGGAGTTCTACGGGCTCCAGCTTCATCACCTCACGCCCGCCTCCATTCTGCACATTGCGGGTTTTGTAGCTCTTTGTGAGCTGTTCTTGGGCATCGAGCCCCATTTCACGCTGTGGAAGAGATTGTTTTGCCTCGTATCCCGTTCTCAGGAGGGGTCGATATATCAAGTGGGCGGAGCCGAAATATGGCGCATCGCCGGGACCGGATATCTATCCGGAACCCCAAATAAGGCATCCGAAGACTAGCCTTCGGAATGGTTTTATGTGGAAGATGCTCCACTGCCGGACCCAGTTCAGGTCGGCCTCCCGGAGTTCAGCAACGCTCCTCTGAAGAAACGCCTGAGTTGGCGCCCGTGGAGCCCTCAACTGGAGGATGACAAGAGCGTCCATTATCTGATGGGCCGGATATGGTTGCTGGCTCATTCCGGATTGACCATGACTGGAGTCATGGCCACGTGCATTATGCGAGGGGTGCAGCCGCTCCAATATAGGGGCCACCACATGTGGGATTTCAACGGGGAGAATGACGCCACCCGTCATGGCCGCAAGGGGCCGGGATCGGCCGCAGATCTGGTGAAGATCCTGTCCGGCTTGTACAAGGGGGAGAAGAAGGACCTCCTCCAAACGAGTCCATTGAACGGATTCTCCATGAATAACCCCCGGAGCTGGGTAAGTGGATATTTACCCATCCGATCCGTGCTTTCGAAGTTAAGTGTCTTACTTTATGATTTTGACGCAGGATCTGCGTCGGGATGTGGAGGGCATACATAGTCCGGCTCCACAACCCGAGGATCCGGGAAGGTCCCTTGATCCGGCCTCCAAAGAGGATCCGGACATAAAGGTGGAGCTGATTGACGGGGTGTTCCATCAACTTAGCATGGACAATGCTCTAGTCGCCATTATTGCTGACTACCCCGGTTTATCTCCGGGTTCCCAGGTAACTATGACCGGAGCCCTGACACCATTTCTTCGTCCGTGCTTATTTCTGACCACCGTATACCAACGGTGTCTCACAGGAGCTGCCTTCAGCGCGGGAAGCTGATCCTGCGGTGGCTGACCAACCAGGGTCAGTTCGGCCCAGCAGGCGGAAGAGGGGCGCAGTGCGAATTGAAACGTCGCCGCAAAGGTATGTCACGCCACCGTTGTTAAGGAAAAGACTCCTATGAAGTATGTTAATGCTCATGACTCTTCTAGGAGAAAGAGCGCTCGCCGGACTGTGCCCGGAGAGGTTGCCAACCAAGCCTCCGCCAGCCAGGCCCCAACACCTGGTCCGAGGGGGGAGGCGAGCACAAGGCGCGAGCCGGATGCTCCTCCAACGTAGGATGCCGACAGGCTGTCCGCCACCAGGTCTGAGGTGGAGAGCACCATGAATCACAGGCGCCGCCGGACAGTTCTTCGTGACGCATGTTTCTCCCCGGAGGCGTTGAATGCCTTTAACGCGGGAGACGCGCACCTCCGTGCCGCTCAAGATGGTTTAACCAGAGCCACGGAGCAGTATGTGGAAGACATACGGGTAAGGGATTTTAATAGTTGTATATGCCAGTAACCCCCGAGACTTAAAGTAGTTAAAATAACTGATTTAAGGATCATTTGATATGCAGGATCTTACGGAGAAGAATACCCAATTGTCCCAGGAGCTACAAGAGTGCAAGGCCCAACTTGAGGCCGCACTAGCCGCCGCAGGAGGAGACACAGAGACCCCCTCCGGTAACAAATTATTTCAAAAAGATAAGAGGTGTGCGGCGTGTGTATAAGTCTGACAATAATATTGCAGATGTTGCCGGACTGGATTCGGACAAGCAACAGCTACTGCGCCAGCTGAAGGCCGGCGAGAGGGTGCTTACGAAGGTGCAGCAGGAGAGGAACAAACTCCAAGATGCCCACACCCAGCTTGTAGAAGAGCTAAAGGGTGTTCGGGCCCAGCTGTCTGGCCCCATGAAGGAGAATCAGCGGCTTCGTCGCGGCATCTACAGTAAGTGCTGGAGCAAACTCTATTGAAAAGAAGAGTTCGGCGAGGAAGTCGATTGACAGAAATGTGTCTGTAGGTGTGCTCACAGGTCGCCCTGCGGAGGAAATGCCTGGTTCAACGGGTGACCAACTTCCTGAACTGCCGCAACTGCACGAACGTGTCCGGCAGGCGATGAGTGGCGTCGTCCAGGCCTTATGGCCGTCCGTCTCCCTACCCGAGGGTCTTGGAGGGCTTGCGGAGAAGCTTGAGGGAGCACGGCAGCGCTTCCGTCTATGGAAGATATCGGCCTGTCGTCAAGGCGCCAGGGAGGCCTGGGCCATGGTGAAGACGCGGTACAAGAAGGCGGATCCGAACCACATGGCCGAGGTCGGACCTGTGGGGCCCGATGGGAAGGAGATCCCTGTGAGCTTAGTGTACGGCCAAGTAGAACTGGCCGCTAAGTATTCCCAACGGGACTGTAAATTAGACAACCTGTTAGATGGGATTGAAGAGGAGTACAATCAGTCAATGTGACGATGTATATATATATTTTTTAAAATGATATGTTCAATGCCTTCTAGCCGGATTGTAGATCGTTTGTCTTTGCGGACCTTTTCGCTTCAACCTCGGGACCCTAGAGTCTGGAGTGTGTCCGAATACCCTTACGGTTATGAAAAAACTGGGGCATGCATGGAGACCAGGCATAGGGGTCATTAGTGCTTTATCAGACAAGTGCCCAACTAGTTATGTTATATTACATGGTTAGTAAGAAACATCTTCCAGGGAGAGTAGTTCCGTTAGGGGTTCCTTTCCCTGGGAGGCATGCCCTAAAGTGCATGTCCGGGCTGCGAAAAGAGCAGAAAAGCATCTGGGGGCAGATAAATGAATAAATAAGAAATCATCTTTCAAGTCACCGACCGAATATTCCCTTAAGAACGCTAGCTTTCGGCTTCACCCAGTCTGAGGTACACATCCGGCTGACCCGGCAATAACAATCGCAGAGGTGCTCCCTTTACCTCTTAGCCGAACAATCGGGAACGTAGGGGTAAGCACAGGAGCCAGGCAACCCAGCTTGGCCAAAACTTAAGTCATATCGATGCATATAATGGTGAATAAAAGGTACATGCGGAAGTTTGACACATGTGTTGGGCATGAAGCCCGTATAAATAAGCTTCTGTTAAAGAAGCCCCCAGGTATAATGAGTGCGAGTGGCACGTCAAGTGTGTGTGAACAATGCGCAGATCAGCCCTCAAAGGCTTTATGAAAAGCTGGGGAGAAAAGAGAGAAAACTGAAGTGTAAATTGTGGACGGAGGAAGGAGACGAACTCTGAGTCCGGTGCTAGGCGTAGAATCTTCGGAGGCGGGCTGCGTTCCATGGGTTCGGCTCGAGTCGGTTGTCCGATTCGTTTCGCAGACGGCATGCTCCGCCGGTCAGGACTTGGTCGATGATGAAGGGACATTCCCATTTGGGCTTGAGTTTGTCCTTTTTCTTGTCCGGCAGGCGTATAACTAGTTCGCCAACATTGTAAGTCTTAGCCCGTACTTCTCTGCTTTGATATCTTCGAGCCTGCTGCTGATAGAATGCGGAACGAGCCTTTGCCACGTCGCGCTCCTCCTCTAATGCGTCCAAGCTGTCCTGCCGATCCAACTCGGCTTCTCTTTCTTCATACATGCGCACTCGAGGTGAGTCATGAATTATATCGCAGCGCAAAACTGCCTCTGCGCCGTATACCATGAAGAATGGTGTGAATCCGGTAGTACGGTTTGGCGTGGTCCGCAGCCCCCAGAGTACGGAGTCGAGCTCCTCTACCCAGTGCATGTTAGATTCCGTAAGGGACCGCACTAATCTGGGTTTGATGCCGCTCATGATTAGACCATTTGCTCGTTCAACTTGACCGTTGGTTTGAGGGTGATAGACTGAAGCATAGTCGAGCTTAATGCCCATATTTTGGCACCAGAGTTTAACCTTGTCGGCCGTGAAGTTCGTGCCGTTATCGGTGATGATGCTGTGGGGGACACTGTAACGGTGTACTACCCCGGATATGAAGTCTATCACGGGTCCGGATTCAGCCGTTTTAACTGGCTTGGCCTCTATCCATTTGGTGAATTTGTCCACCATGACCAATAGGTATTTTTGCTTGTGGGTTCCCCCTTTAAGGGGTCCAACCATGTCAAGCCCCCAGACCGCAAATGGCCAGGTGATGGGTATAATTTTGAGGGCGGTCGGTGGCATGTGGCTCTGATTAGCAAAGAGCTGACAACCGACGCATCGTTGGACTAAGTCCTGAGCATCTGCCCGGGCCGTCGGCCAATAAAATCCTGTATGGAAGGCCTTACCTACAAGGGCCCGGGCTGCAGCGCGGTGTCCGCCTAGTCCGGCGTGAATTTCAGCTAGAAGATTTCGCCCTTCCTCTTCGGAGATGCACCTTTGAAGGACTCCAGTTGTGCTTTTCTTATAAAGTTCTCCCTCATGGACCTTGTAGGCTTTAGATCGCCGAACTATGCAGCGGGCCTCATTTTGGTCTTCGGGAAGTTCCTGCCTGGTTAAGTAGGCTAGGAATAGTTCCATCCACGGGGCAATGACTGCCATTATTTCGTGGGCTGAAGGTGTTATGTCATTGGCTGAGCCACCGGTTGTGTCAGAATGTTCGGTGTTGGGCGGTGCGATTGGTTCCGGATTGTTGTTTCCGGACTCCTCTTCCCATACTACGGATGGCTTAAAGAGCCGCTCTAGGAAGATGTTTGGAGGGACGGCGTCGCGCTTTGCGCCGATGCGCGCCAACACGTCGGCCGCCTGGTTATTATCCCGGGCTACATGGTGGAATTCGAGTCCTTCGAACCGAGCTAACATTTTTAAGATGGCGTTACGGTAGGCTGCCATTTTTGGATCTTTGGCATCAAAGTCTCCATTTACTTGTGATATTGCGAGGTTTGAATCCCCATGGACCTCGAGGAGTTGAATGCCCATGGAGATTGCCGTCCGGAGACCATGCAGAAGGGCCTCGTATTCGGCTGTGTTGTTGGAGTCTGTGTACATTATTTGAAGTACGTATTGGACTGTGACTCCGGTTGGGGACGTCAAAACGACGCCAGCCCCCAAGCCGGCCAACATTTTAGAGCCGTCGAAATGCATGATCCAATTGGAGTATGCGCCGTACTCTTTAGGGAGTTCGGCATCGGTCCATTCAGCGATGAAGTCAACCAAGACTTGCGACTTTATAGCTCGCCGTGGTTTGTAGGTTATGTCGAATGGTAAGAGCTCGATGGCCCATTTTGCAATCCTGCCCGTCGCGTCGCGGTTGTTTATGATGTCGTTGAGGGGTACTTCGGAGGCCACTGTTATCGAACACTCTTGAAAGTAGTGTCGCAGCTTCCGGGATGCCATGAACACCGCGTATGCTATCTTTTGATAATGCGGGTACTGGGACTTGCATGGAGTTAAGACAGTGGATACGTAGTACACTGGTTTTTGAAGAGGGAATCTATGCCCTTATGTTTCTCGTTCAACGACGAGCACCGCGCTTACAACTTGATGTGTTGCCGCGATATATAACAACATTGGTTCGCCCAAATTCGGCGCGGCTAGGACCGGATTAGTTGCCAATATGGCCTTTATTTCTTCGAGTCCGGTTGTGGCAGCATCCGTCCATTCAAAGTGTTCGGTGCGCCTGAGGAGGCGATAGAGGGGCAATGCCTTTTCTCCCAAACGGGAGATGAAGCGGCTTAGAGCCGCCACGCATCCAGTCAATTTTTTTTATTTGTTTGAGGTCTTTTGGAATATCCAGCTGCGATAGAGCTCGGATCTTGGCCGGGTTTGCTTCAATTCCTCTACCGGATACAATGAAGCCCAGGAGCTTTCCGGCTGGTACGCCGAAAACGCATTTTTCCGGGTTGAGCTTAATGTCATATGCTCGGAGGTTGTCGAATGTGAGCCTCAAGTCGTATAGTAGAGTTTCGACGTGTTTGGTCTTGACGACCACGTTGTCTACGTATGCCTCCACTGTTTTGCCGATCTGGGTAGCCAGACATGTCTGAATCATGCGCTGATATGTTGCGCCGGTGTTTTTGAGTCCGAAGGGCATTGTGTTGAAGCAGAATGGTCCATATGGAGTGATGAATGCCGTTGCGGCTTGGTCTGCCTCTGCCATCTTGATTTGATGGTAGCCGGAGTATGCGTCGAGGAAGCACAATGAATCGTGTCCTGCGGTAGCATCGATTATTTGATCGATGTGGGGAAGGGGGAAAGGATCCTTTGGACAAGCCTTGTTAAGGTCTTTAAAATCGACACACAGGCACCAGGATTTGTCCTTTTTTGGTACCATTACCAGGTTTGCTAGCCAGTCCGAATGTTTGATGTCTCTGATGAATCCGGCTTCCAATAGTTTGGCTAGCTCCTCTCCCATTGCCTATCTTTTGGGTTCGGAAAATCACCGAAGAGCCTGTTTGACTGGCTTGAATCCTTTTAGGATGTTTAGGCTGTGTTCTGCCAATCTGCGTGGGATTCCTGGCATATCTGAAGGGTGCCAGGCAAAGATGTCCCAATTCTCCCGAAGGAATTCTCGTAGTGCGGCGTCTACATCAGGGTTTAACTGTGCCCCAATGGAGGCCGTCTTTGTGGGGTCCGTTGGATGGACCTGGAATTTGACTATTTCGTCCGCTGCTTTAAAAGAGGTGGACTTGGATCTCTTATCAAGTATCACATCGTCCCTGTTCACCGTAGAGCGCAGCGCAGTGAGTTCCTTCGCCGCTAGGGCCTTGGATAGTGCCTCTAGGGCTAATGCGGCTGTCTTGTTTTCCGTGCGGTGTGCTATGTACGGATCACTAGCAAGGGTGATGGTTCCATTGGGCCCGGGCATTTTAAGCTTCATGTACCCGTAATGGGGTATGGCTTGGAAAATTGTAAATGCCTCTTGTCCTAATAAAGCGTGATATCCGCTGCTAAACGGGGCCACTTGGAACGTGACCTCCTCGGACCTGTAATTGTCTGGCGAGCCGAACACCACATCAAGTGTGATTTTTCCTGTGCTGCGTGCTTCCCGACTGGGGATTATTCCTCTAAAGGTTGTGCTGCTTCGCTCAATGCGGCTCCAGTCTATTTCCATTTTTCGAAGGGTTTCCTCGTAGATGAGGTTTAATCCGCTGCCGCCATCCATGAGTACCTTGGTAAGATGAAAGCCGTCCACTATTGGAATGAGGACCAATGCTGCTGGTGCTCGGGCTGTTCGGAATTTAGGTTCGTCGCTGGCGTTGAAGGTGATAGCCGTGTCACTCCATGGATTTGTTGTTGCTACTTGGTAGACTTCGCCGAGGCTGCGGATTGTTTGTTTCCGCATATTATTTGATGCGAAAGTCTCGAAGACTGTTAATACCATACTGGTATTGTTGGGGTGGTTCTCCGGGGCTAGAAGCTCTTCGCCACTTTTGGCCACCTGCCACAGTATCCAACATGCTCGAAGGCTATGTGTTGGAGTGGCGCCCTCTGTACTATGAATTTTACAGGGTCCGCTGAGCCATCCCTCCAGTACGGTTCCGTGCCCTTTATGGGGTTTTTGCTTTTTGGTTTTTGTCCTGGGTGCCTGAGCATGATGCACCCTTTTGTTTCGGACTAGGGTTGTGTTCGGAGCTGGATTGTCCCAAAACTTAGTTTCGGTTTTCCGGACACTCTCCATCGCACAGTACTTTCGTGCTATGGACGCCAGGTCAGCGAAGCGTGTAATTTCGCGACGACTTACGGCGTTCAAGATTCCCTTGTCCGTGCATTTGTTGCAGAAAATCAAAATTGCATTTTCCTCACGGCAGTCCTTTATCCTGTCCATAACCAGGAGGAATCTGGCCCAGTAATGATGTACTGTTTCAGCGGGCTCTTGTCGGATTTGAGATAGATCGCATATGTTTGGGTGGGTGGGTGGAATTGAGTCCGGAACCCTGCCCAACTTGAGGCTCAAGGGCTGAAAAGTTTCCGAATTTGGAAGCTTGGATTGCTGGACGTTGTCCAACGAGTCTGGTCCGCTGCCTGACTTTAGGTTCAGTACTTGATCAACGTCCATCCCTCCGCGGGAATCCGGCATGGAGGGATCAGGAGTCCGGACATAACTGGTCTTTAATACAGAGGAAGACTCGCCGCATTGTTCCTCTACCACCGCAACGTGGTGGGTAACATGGGGGGAGTTAATCCCTCTCAGATCGGTTTTAAGCCCAATCTGATTGTAGTCTGTAGAGACCCCCAGGGCGGCGATGCGATCCAAGAGCTCGTTTACAGAAGAGAGCTTAATCGGATCCAGCTGCTCGGTGAATTCCGAGCTGACGCAAAGATCGCTTTTGTTGACCCGAGAGGTCATCGTCGAAGTGGCGGCCGAACAGGCGGTCATAAGAAAACCACCTAGCCGGATAGTTTGGCTGACAGCCAAAGCTCCTTTGGCAATGGTACCGTCTTTAAAGACTGGAAGAGGCATCCTTCCTGATCGTGACGACACAGAGGAACTCTCAATGAAAGCACCAATGTCGGTGTCAAAACTGGCGGATCTCGGGTAGGGGGTCCCGAACTGTGCATCTAGGCGGATGGTAACAGGAGACAAGGGACACGATGTTTTTACCCAGGTTCGGGCCCTCTCGATGGAGGTAAAACCCTACTCATGCTTGATTGATATTGATGATATGGGTAGTACAAGAGTGGATCTACCACGAGATCAAGGAGGCTAAACCCTAGAAGCTAGACTATGGTATGATTATTGTTGTGATTGTGTCCTACGGACTAAAACCCTCCGGTTTATATAGACACCGGAGAGGGCTAGGGTTACATAGAGTCGGTTACAATGGTAGGAGATCTACATATCCGTATTGCCAAGCTTGCCTTCCACGCCAAGGAAAGTCCCATCCGGACACGGGATGAAGTCTTCAATCTTGTATCTTCATAGTCTTGGAGTCCGGCCGATGATGATAGTTCGGCCATCCGGACACCCCCTGGTCCAGGACTCCCTCAACATACATCAAGTGTTCATAAAAGACTCAATCCAATAAGATAACTTCAAAAGGGGAAACTCAATTCATCACAAGAGAGTAGTGGGGAAGAAACATGATAAGATCCAACTACAATAGCAAAGCTCGGGATACATCAAGATCGTGCCATAGATGGAACACGAGAGAGAACGCGCGAGAGAGAGAGAGATCAAACACATAGCTACTGGTACATACCCTCAGCCCCGAGGGTGAACTATTCCCTCCTCGTCATGGACAGCGCCGGGATGATGAAGATGGGCACCGGTGATGGGATCCCCCTCCGGTAGGGTGCCGGAACAGGGTCCCTATTCGTTTTTGGTGGCTACAGAGGCTTGGGGTGGCGGAACTCCCGATCTATCTTTTGTTCTGGAAGTTTTAGGGTACGTAGGTATATATGGGTGCAGGGGGTTCGTCGGTGGACCTCTGTGGGTCTCACGAGGTAGGGGGCGCCCAGGGGGGTGGGCACGCCCCCACCCTCGTGGGCAGCCCGGGGATCCCCTGACGTGCACTCCAAGCCCATCTGGTTGGTTTCCTTCCGAAATTAACTTCTCCAATTGATTTCGTTCCGTTTTGACTCCGTCTGATATTCCTTTTCCTCGAAACACTAAAATAGGCATAAACAACAAATCTGGGCTGGGCCTCCGATTAATAGGTTAGTCCCAAAAATAATATAAAAGTGGATAATAAAGCCCAATATTGCCTAAAACAGTAGATAAAGTAGCATGGAGCAATCAAAAATTATAGATACGTTGGAGACGTATCAAGCATCCCCAAGCTTAATTCCTGCTCGTCCTCGAGTAGGTAAATGATAAAAAAGAATTTTTTATGCGGAGTGATACTTTGGCATAACAATGTGAATCTTCTTAATTGTGATATGAATATTCAGATCCGAAAGATTCAAGACAAAAGTTCATATTGACACAAAAATAATAATACTTCAAGCATACTAATCAAAGCAATCATGTCTTCTCAAAACAACATGGCCAAAGAAAGTTCATCCCTACAAAATCATATGGTTAGGCTATGCTTCATTTTCTTCACACAAAGATGTTCCCAACTTCTATACCCCCGATGACAAGCCAAGCAATTGTTTCATACTTAAATAATCTCAAACTTTTTCAACCTTCACGCAATACATGAGCGTGAGCCATGGATATAGCATTATGGGTGGAATAGAATATGATGATGGGGATCATGTGGAGAAGACAAAAAAGGAGAAAGTCTCACATTGACGAGGATAATCAACGGGCTATGGAGATGCCCATTAATTGATGTCAACATGAGGAGTAGGGATTGCCATGCAACGGATACACTAGAGCTATGAATGCTCAACAAAAGAAAACTAATGGGTGTGCATCCAACTTGCTTGCTCATGAAGACCTAGGGCATTTGAGGAAGCCCATCGTAGGAATATACAAGCCAAGTTCTATAATGAAAAATTCCCACTAGTATAAAAAGACAACTTATGAGACTCACTACATGAAGAACAAGGAGCTACTTTGAAGCACAATATATGAGACTCACTACATGAGGAACAAGGTGCTACTTTGAAGCACAAGTGTGGAAAAAGAGATAGTAGCATTGCCCTTTTCTTTTCTTTTCTTTTCTTTTGGGCCTTTCTTTTTTTAGGCCTTTCTCTTTTTTTGGGCCTTTTTTTGGCCTTTTTTTATTTGGGCAATGCTCTAATAATGATGATCATCACACTTTCATTACAACATATGAATTACAACTCGAAACTAGAACAAGATATGACTCTATATGAATGCCTCCGGCGGTGTACCAGGATGGTGCAATGAATCAAGAGTGACATGTATGAAAAATAATGCATGGTGGCTTTGCGACAAATATGATGTCAACTACATGATCATGCAATGGCAATATGACAAAAGTAATGTATGTCATGATGATGATGATGGAAGTTGCATGGCAATATATCTCAGAATGGCTATGGAAATGCCATAATAGGTAGGTATGGTGGCTGTTTTGAGGAAGATATAAGGAGGTTTATGTGTGATAGAGCGTATCATATCACGGGGTTTGGATGCATCGGCGAAGTTTGCACCAACTCTCAAGGTGAGAAAGGGCAATGCACGGTACCGAAGAGGCTAGCAAAGGCGGAAAGGTGAGAGTGCGTATAATCCATGGACTCAACATTAGTCAAAAGAACTCATATACTTATTGCAAAAATTTAGAAGTCATCAAAAATCAAGTACTACGCGCATGCTCCTAGGGGGATAGATTGGTAGGAAAAGACCATCGCTTGTCCCCGACCGCCACTCATAAGGATGCACAAGCCAGGTACACTTCATGTTTCAAATTTGTTACACAACTTTAACCATACGTGCATGCTACGGGACTTGCAAACTTCAACACAAGCATTTCTCAAATTCACAATTACCTAACTAGCACGACTTTGATATTATCACCTCCATATCTCAAAACAATTATCAAGCATCAACCTTATCTTAGTATTCAATTCACTCATAAGAAAGTTTCACATATCTTGAATACCAAGTATATTAAAATTAAGCAAATTACCATGCTATTAACGACTCTCAAAATAATCTAAGTGAAGCATGAGAGATCAATAATTTCTATTAAAACAAATCCACCACCGTGCTCTAAAAGATATAAGGGAAGTACTAGAGCAAAAATTATCACACTCAAAAGATATAAGTGAAGTACTATGAGCAAAAACTATCAAGCTCAAAAGATATAAGTGAAGCACATAGAGTATTCTAGCAAGTTCCAATTTGTCTAAGGCTCTCTCTCATTAAAGAATTTCAGATCTTGATACTTATTCAAACAGCAAGCAAAGCTAAAGGAAACTACAATGCAAGGATATCACAACTCATGTGAAGAAGCAAAAACTTAGGCTCAACCAATACTAACCGATAGTTTTTGAAGAAGAAAGGTGGGATGCCTACCGGGGCATCCCCAAGCTTAGATGCTTGAGACTTCTTGAAATATTATCTTGGGGTTCCTTGGGCATCCCCAAGCTTGAACTTTTGTGTCTCCTTAATTCCCCTCATATCATGGTTTCTCTTTTTTATCAAAAGCTTCATTCACAACAAACTCAACAAGAACTCGTGAGATAGGTTAGTATAAAGCAATGCAAAACCTTATCATTTTCTACTGTAACAAATCACTAAAATTATTATTCAACATTGAATACTAAATGCCTCTGCATATTTAATACTCCTATCCTCAAATAGAATCATTAAACAAGCAAACATATGCAAACAATGCAACTATAACAGCAATCTGCCAAAACAGTACAGTCTGTAAAGAATGCAAGAGTATCAATACTTCCCTGACTCCAAAAATTATGAACTAAAATTACAACTGTAAAATTTTTATCAGAGCTCAATATGCAAAAATATTAAACGTTAGACCATTCCCTGACTTTTCTAGGGAATTTTTGCAACAGCGGTAAACTTTCTGTTTTCAAACAGCAGCATGCAAACTAGCAAAATAAGCATGGCAAAGGCTATCCTAGACTTTTTTATTGAAACTAAAGATGCAAAACATTATTATAACTAACAGAAAGCAAACACTAACAAAATAAAATGACGCTCCAAGCAAAACACATATCATGTGGTGAATAAAAATATAGCTCCAAGTAAAGTTACCGATGAACGAAGACGAAAGAGAGGATGCCTTCCGGGGCATCCCCAAGCTTAGTTTCTTGGTTGTCCTTGAATATTACCTTGGGGTGCCTTGGGCATCCCCAAGCTTAGGATCTTGCACTCCTTATTCCATAGCCCATTGAATCTTTACCCAAAACTTGAAAATTTCAACCACACAAAACTCAAAACAAAACTCGTAAGCTCCGTTAGTATAAGAAAATAAAACCACCACTTAGGTACTGCAATGAACTCATTCTAAATTCAAATTGGTGTAATATCTACTGTATTATAACTTCTCTATGGTTCATACCACTTAATACTAGCCATATATGCATCAAAATAAGCAAACAACACACAGAAAACATAATCTGTCAAAAACAGAACAGTCTGTAGTAATCTATATAAAATGTATACTTCTGGAAACCCAAAAATTATGAAATAAATTTCTGGACCTGAGAAATTTGTCTATTAATCATCTGCAAAAAGAATCAACCTAAAATCACTCTCTAGTAAAAAACGGCAGCTAATCTCGTGAGCGCTAGAGTTTCTGTTTTTCACAGCAAGATCATATAAACTTCACCCAAGTCTTCCCAAAGGTTCTACTTGGCACTTTATTGAAACAAAAGCTATCAAACATGATTACTACAGTAGCATAATCATGTGGACACACAAAAACAGTAAGGATAAATATTGGGTTGTCTCCCAACAAGCGCTTTTCTTTAATGCCTTTTAGCTAGGCATGATGATGGCAATGATGCTCACATAAAAGATAAGAATTGAAACATAACGGGAGCATCATGAAGCATATGGCTAGCACATTTAATCCTAACCCACTTCCTATGCATAGGGATTTTGTGAGCAAACAAATTATGGGAACAATAATCAACTAGCATAGGATGGCACAACAAGCATAGCTTCAAGAATTTAAGCACATAGAGAGGAAACTTGACATTATTGCAATTCCTACAAGCATATGTTCCTCCCTCATAATAATTTTCAGTAGCATCATGAATGAATTCAACAATATAACCAGCACCTAAAGCATTCTTTTCATGATTTACAAGCATAGAAAATTTTCTACTCTCCACATAAGCAAACTTCTTCTTTATAGCATACGTATCATCACAATAATCATCATAGATAGGGGGCATGCTTTCATCATAGAAAATTTGCTCATCAAATCTTGGGGGACAAAATATATCATATTCATCAAACATAGCTTCCCCAAGCTTGTGGCTTTGCATATCATTAGCATCATGGATATTCAAGGAATTCATACTAACAACATTGCAATCATGCTCATCATTCAAAAATTTAGTACCAAACATTCTATAGATTTCTTCTTCAAGCACTTGAGCACAATTATCCTTTCCATCATACTCACGAAAGATATTAAAAAGGTGAAGTGTATGAGACAAACTCAACTCCATTTTTTTGTAATTTTCTTTTATAAACTAGACTAATGCTAAAACAAGAAACAAAAAGATTCAATTGCAAGATCTAAAGATATACCTTCACTTACCTAGCCTCCCCAGCAACGGCGCCAGAAACTGCTTGATGTCTACTACACAACCTTCTTCTTGTAGATGTTGTTGGGCCTGCAAGTGCACAGGTTTGTAGGACAGTAGCAAATTTCCCTCAAGTGGATGACCTAAGGTTTATCAATCCGTAGGAGGCATAGGATGAAGATGGTCTCTCTCAAACAACCCTGCAACCAAATAACAAAGAGTCTCTTGTGTCCCCAACACACCCAGTACAATGGTAAATTGTATAGGTGCACTAGTTCGGCAAAGAGATGGTGATACAAGTGCAAAATAGATAGTAGATATAGGTTTTTGTAATCTGAAATAATAAAAACAGCAAGGTAACAAGCGGTAAAAGTGAGCGTAAACGGTATTGCAATGATAGGAAACAAGGCCTAGGGTTCATACTTTCACTAGTGCAAGTTCCCACAACAATAATAACATAGGTAGAACATATGACAAGCCCTCAACATGCAACAAAGAGTCACTCCAAAGCCACTAATAGCGGAGAAGAAACGTAGAGATTATGGTCGGGTACGAAACCACCACAAAGCTATTCTTTCGGACTGATCTATAAAAGAGTTCATACAAGAATAACACCTTAAGATACAAATCAACCAAAACCCTAATGTCACCTAGATACTCCATTGTCACTTCAAGTATCCGTGGGCATGATTATACGATATGCATCACACAATCTCAGATTCATCCAACCAACATAAAAGTACTTCAAAGAGTGCCCCAAAGTTTCTACCGGAGAGTCAAGAACGTGTGCCAACCCCTATGCATAGGTTGCCAAGTGTTACGAAACCCGCAAGTTGATCACCAAAACATACATCAAGTGGATCAATAGAATAACCCATTGTCACCACGGTTATCCCACGCAAGACATACATCAAGTGTTCATAAAAGACTCAATGCAATAAGATAACTTCAAAAGGGGAAACTCAATTCATCACAAGAGAGTAGAGGGGGAGAAACATCATAAGATCCAACTACAATAGCAAAGCTCGGGATACATCAAGATCGTGCCATAGATGGAACACGAGAGAGAACACGAGAGAGAGAGATCAAACACATAGCTACTGGTACATACCCTCAGCCCCGAGGGTGAACTACTCCCTCGTCGTCATGGATAGCGCCGGGATGATGAAGATGGCCACCGGCGATGGGATCCCCCTCCGGAAGGGTGCAGGAACAAGGTCCCGATTGGTTTTTGGTGGCTACAGAGGCTTGCGGCAGCGGAACTCCCGATCTATCTTCTGTTCTGGAAGTTTTAGGGTACGTAGGTATATATGGGTGCAGGGGGTACGTCGGTGGACCACTGTGGGGCTCACGAGGTAGGGGGGCACGCCCAGGGGGTGGGCGCACCCCCACCCTCGTGGGCAGCCCGGGGATCCCCTCACGTGCACTCCAAGCCCATCTCGTTGGTTTCCTTCCAAAATTAACTTCTCCAGTTGATTTCGTTCCGTTTTGACTCCGTCTGATGTTCCTTTTCCTCGAAACACTGAAATAGGCATAAAACAGCAAATCTGGGCTGGGCCTCCGGTTAATAGGTTAGTTCCAAAAATTATATAAAAGTGGATAATAAAGCCCAATATTGCCTAAAACAATAGATAAAGTAGCATGGAGCAATCAAAAATTATAGATACGTTGGAGACGTATCACCGCACACCCCCTATGTTTCACCGATGAGGTTCTGGATTATGAATTTCCAACGGGATTCAAGCCCGTAAACATAGAGGCATACGACGGAACAACAGACCCTGGAGTCTGTTTTGAGGATTACATCCTCCACATACACATGGCTAGAGGAGATGACCTCTACGCCATAAAATACTTACCCCTCAAGCTCAAAGGGCCAGCCTGGCATTGTCTCAAAAGCCTCCCTGAAAACACCATTAGAAGTTGGGAAGAGCTCGAGGATGCTTTTCGGGCAAATTTCCAAGGGACCTATGTCCGACCTCCGGATGCAGATGATTTAAGTCACATGACTCAACAACCCGGAGAGTCAGCCCGAAAATTCTGGAACAGATTCCTTACTAAAAAGAACCAAATAGTCGACTGTCCGGACGCCGAAGCCTGAGCAGCTTTCAAACACAACGTCCGAGATGAATGGCTCACCAGACACCTCGGCCAAGAAAAGCCAAGAAAAATGGCCGCATTAACAAGCCTCATGACCCGCTTTTGCGCGGGAGAGGATAGCTGGCTGGCAAGATGCAGTACCAGCGACCCAAGTACATCCGAAGTCAGGGATGGAAATGGGAAACCGCGACGCAGCAAGGACCAGCGCCGGACCAAGGGAAACAGCCGGAAGAGCACGGCAGTCAACGCCGGATTCAAAAGCTCACGGAAGAATCATAAAAAACTGCCCCCTAAGGATAACAGGGACGAGCTATCTAACTTAAACAAAATCTTGGACAAGGTATGCCAAATCCACAGTACTCCCGGGAAGCCTGCAAATCATACCCACCGAGATTGTTGGGTCTTCAAGCAGTCCGACAATCTCAACGCCGAACACAAGGGGCTCAACACACCAAGCGAGGATGATGACGAACCCCACAAGCAGAGCACCGGAAAACAATAGAATTTCCCACAAGAAGTCAAAACAGTAAACTCACTTCATGTGACAAAAGGGAAAAACAGAATGGCGCCCATAGAGATAGGCGTCATACGGCCTATCCCAGAGGAGTCCCGCCACTGGTTGTTAAAACCAATCACCTTCGATCATCAGGATTACTCCAGAAGTATCCGGAAAGCGGGATGGACTGCCTTGATATTAGATCCGATAATTGATGGACTCCCATTTACACAAGTCCAAATGGACGGCGGCAGTGATCTAAACCTGCTATATCAGGACACAATCCGCAAAATGGGGATAGACCCAACCAAAATTTGCCATAGCAACACTTCCTTTCAAGGTGTAATGCCAGGCCCATATGCCCATTGTACGGGCTCTCTACTGCTAGAAGTTGTGTTCGGATCACCCAACAACTTCCGCCTCGAAAAGTTAACCTTCCACCTCGCCCCATTAACAAGTAGATACCAAGAACTACTGGGACGCGAAGCTTTCGCCCGCTTTAACGCAATACCGCATTATGCATCCCTTACACTTAAAATGCCCGGTCCGCGAGGCATCATCTCCTTAAAGGGAAATACGGAGTGTTCCTCGAGCGCGGAAGATTGTGTGACTGCCTTGACAGTCACACACTAAACCGGCTTCACCAATCAAAGCACCTAAACAGGTCGTTCAGACCCCGAACACGGCTAGACGAGTCTGGTGTAAACACACAAGGGCTTACTAGCCGCATACCCCTGTACAAGGGGCTCCGCGCATGTACAACAAGAGACAATAAAGCTCAATTTTATTCATTTTTTGAATTGTACTTTGTTTATTTAGTATAACGTACATTTTTGCGCGATCTTTTTCGACTAAGTTCCTCTCCTTTACAGATGAACACCGTGCTACACCCGTCCAGGATACGGCACAACGGAGACACAGGCGCAGACGTGCAGTAGGGACCAGTTGCAAGGATTCTTTTTAGATTAAGACCCTGCGTAAACCTTTTTTACTGTCTCTTGTTAATACACATCCCCTGGTTTCTTGCTATAACCGAGGAGGAGGCTGGCGTTTTGGCATGGGCCACGTCAGAATTTTGCGTGTACCTGGAGACCAGGGGCTTATTACCAAGGGAGTGGTTCGGCCCGTTTTCATAAAGACCAAATACCTTAGCGAGTGTTCGGCGTCTCGACTTAGGCCTCATATGCATCAGCTCCGAATCATGTCTTTGGTCAAATGTTGGGTTTGCCCGGCTCCTGTGTTTTGCTGCCTTACGTTCCGCTCTATCGGCTAAGGCGGCACCAGGAGAACTACTGCGATTGTGCCCCGGTTCGGCCAGGCAAGTACCTCAGTAGAGAAAGCCGAAAACTGACTATCATGATATAGCGTGAGACTGGTCAACCACTTGATGACCCACCAGAATCTTTAGGATTCCTCTGCATTGACGAAGGGCCGTTTCCCGGTCAGGCACATACACGCCCCGGGTGAGCGCGGTGCCCCTAGGGGCTATATAGTAGCCCCACTGTCAAACTCCTATGGCTAAGTGAAAGTGATAAAGCATTATAGTCCGGTTGCCTAGTTTGCTACGCTACCACCTCCTTTATAGGACCAAGACGTTGGATCAAGTGTGAAAATGCGCCTTTTGCAAAGGGAAAACTTTGTTTTTGCCACTCTAGTTTTTGCCCACTTCACTTATGCCACTCTAGAATTCAACATCTCATTTTTGCCATTCTTAGATTTTGACAATATATCACAAATGCCATTCTGTTACACATCCGTTAGTTGACCGTTTATTCTTGCTAGTTGACCAAGAAAAGACCTGTCAATATTTGCAAAAATGACATTAGTTGCCCCTACTGACTTGTGGGGCCACTTTGTAAGTGACCCATACACACTCCACACAAAGTAAAAGAAAATTTGTACACACACCCGTCCCAATCCCCATCCCAGGAATGACCTAGCCACATCCATCTATGTCGTCGCGTCCGCATGCCCCGGCGCGCCGCCGCCGCGTCCACACCCCGCCGTCCGCCACCGCGTCCACACCCCACCGTCTGCCGCGGCATCCACGTCCCCTACAACCTCACCTACGCAGCGCCCTGATCTTGCCCGACGCAATCCGCATCTCCGGTCTCCTCGCCGCGGCGCCCTGCTTTGGACTCGCCGACGCTTCACACATCTGCGGCCTCCCCTCCGCGGCTCCCTTTGTCGGCCTCCCTCGCCGATGCAGTCCACACCAGTGGCCTCCCCCCCTCCCCGAGCAGCTCACACGGGATGAGGGAGTCGCGCCGTCGGCAGGGACGGCCGAGAAGACCTCAACCCTGCGGGTTCCACTCCCTGATGTGTAGCATTTTATCTGTTAGAGTAAATTTCTTTTTATGCTCCTGCTGGTTCGTTGGAGTTCGATCTGTTCATGGGGATGCTGCTTTGTCTAGTTGTACACATGCCCTGATTCGTGTGTGCATAACAAGAGCAATTAGGGATTCGTGAGATATGATGGTGAAGCAATTAGTTTAATAATTCCTGTCAGATGCAAGCAAATGGTTCATTTGATTTGTTATGGAACTACTGTACTATGTTCAACTTGTGTGGAGCTTGACTTTTGGGTGGTCCATATGCATGTGAACCTTGCTGTTTAGATTAGTTGTGGATTTGTACTCCTAAGAAATAATTTGTTAATATTTAAAATGTCTTAACCTCTTTACTATGCTACTGGTCATGATGTTATTACTATGATGTTATTACTTTGCTTACTTCTGGTCAAAATAGTGTATTTATGTGTGTTGTTATATTTTCAAATAGGTCAAGCCAAAATTTGTAACACATCAGCTATATGGTGAACCTAAACATTACTTTAATGGCAAAAGTAATATTCGGCAAAAACAGGAGTGGCAAAAGCAAAACAAATAATGAAGGGCAATATGGTCTTTTCCCTGGTCCGTTTGGTCAAAACGTCCATTGACCTAACAGAATGGCATTTGTGATATATTGTTGAAAACTAAGAGTGGCAAAAGTGAGATGTCAAATTCTAGAGTGGCATAAGTGAAGTGGGCAAGAACTAGAGTGGCAAAAACAAAGTTTTCCCTTTTGCAAACATCCCCGCATTATATGCATGGGGGCTGAAGCCGAAGACTGCCATCCTTCAGGTTATATACACATATACATTAACGGCCGCACAGGAGGCATTTTTTTCTTAAAGGCACAAGTATAAAAAGCTTTTATATTTCATCAAAACATTGTTTCACAATAATACATGTTATTCAAACATAATATCCTTCGAGCAATGCGTCTCTATTAAACGAGCACCCTGCAGAACTTCCTAAAAATATTGCTCGACAGGTACTCGGCTTCTGTCCGAATCTTGGGATGCAACATCGGTGGCCTTCATCTCCGCCCAGTATGTCTCGACACGGGCAAGAGCCATCCGCGCACCCTCTATGCATGCTGACCTCCTCATTGCATTGATATGCGGCACCGCACCAAGGAACTGCTGCACCAAGCCAAAATAACTCTTCGGCTCGGGCCTTTTCGGCCACAAAAGACTCACGACATACTTCATGGCAAGTCTGGATAACCTATTTAGCTCCGCCCATTCGGCCAAGCGATCGGTTAATGGAAGAGGGCGCTCTGGATTATGGAACTGCGACCAAAAAACCTTTTCCATTTCGTGATCCTTTTGATCTTGGAAGTGTTCGGCCGCGTCCGCGGCACTTGCCGCCAAGTCCAGATAAGCATCCTCCGCACTCCACAGCTGGTCCAACTGAGCATATTTAGGATCCGCGAACTTCCTCCGCAGTAGAAAGGGCTTTCCAGCCGCGATATCTCTGGCCTGACGTAGCTCCTCCTTCATAGCTCTCATCGTAGAGCGAGCATCCTTGGCCTCGGAAGTGGCCTTCTTCAGGTCCTCTTGCACCGCACGATCTTCCTTTTCAAGAAGCTTGCAGCGGTCGGCAGCATTCTTCAACTTCACGGCCATCTCGGCCATTTCCTTCTTCCTTCGGCAGTGAGAAGCCTATTCGGCTTTTAGCTCTTCGGCTGCCTTTAAGGCAGTCGCATCACTTTTTCTGGCCTGCTCCTTGGCCCGGGCGAGCTCCGCCCGAAGGTTCTCCATGGCAGCGGCACCATCTGCATCAAGCATACATATTGTAAGGCACGGGCATCAAGCTCCCTTACCAGGTGTCCGCGGAGAAATCGCATACCTTGTGACTCATCAAGCCACTTGTTGACAAGCGCGATGTCGGCATCCGCCACATCAAGTTGCCGCTTTAGTTCGGCAAATTCATCAGTCCGGGTAGCCACCGGACACTTCGCCACCTACACAGGAAGGGCGACATATTATACCTGGGATTATGATCCTCGGCGCGCTGTCATTTTTGACAACACACCGAGCCTCAGGGGCTACTATCTACACAGGGCGCATTTTATATGCGGAACTGTCAGAAGGTACATCATTTTGTTTACCTCAAAACCTGTCAGTAAACTTCTGACGGCTTCGTGCAAACAGCTCTCAGCGGATGAAATCCTTTCAATCACCGTACCCATTAACGCATGGTGATCTTCTGAGATAAACGCTCGCCCGAGTAGATCCTTCAGCTCCTCCAACCATACACCAGGTGGTGCCGGACTTGTCCGACGACCTTTTTTGAAGGCCGGATGTGGAGGGCTTTGGGGGGACATACGACTGCCTTCCGGCCCCGCCGGACTCGGAGAAACCCTCCGCGACGACACCTCAGGGTCGCCCGCCTCGCAAGACGGTACGGCAAGGGGAGGTGTTTCGCTCTCCATCATCTCCGGACGAAGATCCCCTGAAGAGGAGCTCTGCTGAGAAGGGCTGAGATCCGAACTACAAGGTAAAATTTCGGTTATCTTCATCAGAAATAGGGCAGGGATATCCTTTATTTAAAAAAAAAACTCCCCTTTTAACTCACGGCTCGGTGGAGGGCTGATCCCCTTGGGGGAACAATGCGGCCGAGGCATCTCTCGGTGCAGGACCCTCCGACGATGATTTCTTCTCCCTCTTTGAGACCATGGTCTCTGGGTCTTCAGAGGCAGTCCTCTTCTTCCCTTGGATGGAGGGATTCTCGATCCCTCCTTTCCTGACAGCCTCCTTCGCGGAGGCGGTAGCTTCCTTGTTCCCCCCTTCACCTTCTTCCAAAGGCGCAACCTCTAGCATCCGGGTTAACACAGGATCTGGCGTGGTCTCAGGGAGGGGGGCCGGACACCTGGTTAACTTTGCTTTCGCTATCCACTCCTATTTAAGGGACAACTCTTTTAAGGGCAAATTCATGATAAATATGGGATAGCGTGTCCGGGTACAGGGCTACTTACTTGAGTCTCCTGGCGATTGAGCTTAGACCTGCGTCCTCGGTCAAGTCCGGACACATCGCTTGTGATCCGAAGAAAAGCTTGTACATCTCCACGGGCGTTGCGCCCATAAAATGTTGGAGAGCTCGTGGTCCCTCCGGGTTAAATTCCCATAGGAGGAGAGGGCGACATTTGCAGGGCAGGGTGCAACGAATCAGCATGACCTTCGCTACTACAACCAGAGTGGTCTCTCTCTCTAGGAGGGCTTGAATGCGGCCCTGCAACAAGGGCACGTCCTTGGACGGCCCCCAGTCAAGTCCTTTATTGACCCATGATGCCAGCCGCGGTGGAGGACCCGAGCGACAGGTAGGTGGCGCCACCAATTTGGTGCCCCTAGGAGCTATGATATAAAACCACTCTTGTTGCCATAGGCTGAGCTCCTCTTGAAAAGAGCCCTCGGGCCACGGAGCATTAGCATTCTTGCTTATAACAGCCCCTCCGCACTCTGCCTGCTACCCCTTGATCATCTTCGGCTCCACTTTTAAGGTCTTGAGCCACAATCCAAAGTGAGGGGTAATGCGGAGGAAGTCTTCGCATACGACAATGAACGATGAGATGTGGAGGATGGACTCCGGATCCAAGTCGTGAAATTCCAACCCATACTGAAACATGAGCCCCCTCACAAAGGGGTCCGTCGGGAAGCCTAGCCACCGAAGGAAGTGAGACTCGAACACCACGTTTTCACCAGGCGTGGGAGTGGGAATAGCCTGCCCTTGGGCAGGCTGCCTATGCGAAATTTTGCTGGTTCGATACCTGGCATCTCTTAGCTTTAGCAAGTCTTCTTCCGTAACGGAGGAAGGCATCCACCGGCCTTGCAGGTCGGAGCCGGACATCATCAAAGGTCCAAAGCGCCTGAATCTGGAGCTTTGGGTGTTGGAACTCGAGGCGAGGGGCGGATTCGATTGAGATCGAAAGAAAGGAGCAGAGCCTTGGTCTCTTTATAAAGAGGTTGAATACCAAGAGCCTTCCTCGTGACCGTTCGGGACTCGCCTTCGATAGAGGAGAAGTGCCAACGGGCACGACGGGGTTACCCACGCCCGTATTGATGAGAATCCCGGAATAAGGGGACACGATCTCTGCTTTGACAAGACGTGCCAAGGAAACTGCCTCGCTAAGCGCACTGAGGTGGGACAGTAAAAACGATTCGAATAAAGGCTTGGCCGTGGTGTGATGTCACGCCACGGAATACGTCAGCAGATTCAATTTGTGTAAATATTATTCTCTCTACGGTGGTATGTGGAACTTATTTTGCAGAGCCGGACACTATCCTTGTGTTCAAAATCTTCTGTGAAGTATTCAGAGGAGGAATCCGCCTTGCAATGTCGAAGACAATATGTGCGCCGGACTCGTCGTCATTGAAGCCTGGTTCAAGGGCTATTGAGGGAGTCCTGGATTAGGGGGTGTCCGGATAGCCGAACTATCACCTTTGGCCAGACTCCCGGACTATGAAGATACAAGATTGAAGACTTCGTCCCGTGTCCGGATGGGACTTTCCTTGGCGTGGAAGGCAAGCTTGGCGATACAGATATGTAGATCTCCTACCATTGTAACCAACTCTGTGTAACCCTAACCCTCATCGGTGCCTATATAAACCGGAGGGTTTTAGTCTGTAGGACGAACAACAATCATACCATAGGCTAGCTTCTAGGGTTTAGCCTCTCTGATCTCATGGTAGATCTACTCTTGTACTACCCATATCATCAATATTAATCAAGCAGGAGTAGGGTTTTACCTCCATCGAGAGGGCCCGAACCTGGGTAAAAACATCGTGTCCCTTGTCTCCTGTTACCATCCGCCTAGATGCACAGTTTGGGACCCCCTACCCGAGATCCACCGGTTTTGACACCGACAACCATGTTCAAATTTGGCATTTTTCTGGGCTCATTTACCATATTTAAGGGATTATGTGCATTTTTTAGGCATTTGACGCATATAAATCCAATCCAGCTAAGCTGCACGGATGTGATGTGAGGGACGTGGATTTCGTTTGATCGCGGCGCATCCTATGATGCACATGCACGATCCGCGTGGCTGGGGCTCTGGCCAATCATAACGCAACACACAATAGCTTCAGCGCACACTGTTTTCGGAAGCGACCGAGATGAATCGTGTGCGCTAATGAACGAGCAAAGTTGTAAGGGAAGCCAAATTTCCTTTGTCGTTTGTCGTTGAGCTCTTAAAAACCACAACACTGTACGGCTGCCCGGTCCCTCCGTCCTAGAGCTCTCTCCAAGCGTCATTCATGGCACCGCGACACACAGTAACTGGTAAGGAAGCGATGGCATCCCGCAGCGCCGCATTCCTCACCCCCGCGACTGCACACATGGTATGGAAGCGACGACATCTCGCTGTGCTGAGTTCGTCGCCGCCGCCGGCCACACAGTTACGTGGGCAGACTTTGAGGCTGCCATGGCCGAATGGGCGGTGGATCTAGATGCGGCTAAAGTCGCATAGGAGGATTGGAAAAGGCAGAAAGTAGTCAAGAAAAAAGAGTCCCGCCGCCGCAAGAAAGAAGAGGCCGCACACCATGATGAGGAGAGCTTGGCAGAGATCGAAGCACGGTTGGTTGCCGCCTACAAGGCCGGGAAGGAGAACGCTGGCGTCTGGCCAGCATGCCCCAGTGGCAGCATGTGAGAAGTAGTTTAAGTTTGTAGTATTAGAGCAAATTACTAGTAGTACTTTAAGTTTGTAGCAGTAACGTAAAATGAGCATCCTTTGATGGCTTTGAGCGTTGATTAGCATGTGTGACCGTGTGCGCTTTTTTGCGATAATCATTAGAAGATCACAAAAAACATGGTTTCCATGCCGTACCCGTGTGCATTTTTTGCGTTAATGATCCATAAGTCTGTTCCCTGTGCGATGGTTCCTAATAAACCAGGCGTACCATTGACCAAAAAAACCGACTACACGTGTACATTTTTTTGGAGACGAGAACTGCCAATTTTCTATTTTTTCGCACACGAGTATTTTACGCGCTTTGTCTGTGTTGTGTGTTTCCCCCGCCCAAGTTTCAAGTTTCACAAAGTAATTTTCATTAGGCGTGCGATTTCATAATTTATTCCTCCAATCACATCCCCACCCATCAAATTTTCTCAGTATCTCCCCCCACGCCCCCTGTGCCTCCCCCTACCGGCAGCTCAAACCACTGCTGCAACCACAACTTCGACCACATATACGTTCTGCTCGGATCCAGTCAGGTAACCCACCGATCTCTATCATGGCCCCAACCTGATTTCTTAAATGGCGCCTGCGAAACATCCTCATGCCTCCAAATTCCCACCGTCCCTACCTCCAGAGCATCGCCGCGCAAGCCCAACCACATATCACTTGGAGGTCGAGGAGCTGATGGTGGTCCATGGCGCGATGGCTGCTGTGCGTGTTGACCTAGAGGAACACCTCACCTCCGCCGCCGCCGACATGGTGCAGGCTCTGGCCCAGAAGAAGTGCCTTGGCGACTACCCCCAGGACTTAACGTGTATGATCGGACCAGCTAAATCTTACCAATACCACTTGCAATGGCTATGTTTTGTACGTTTGATGTATTAAGCATGTTCGTTCCTTGTTTATTTCAGTATTGCACACTGTGTGATGTTCAAGTATTAACTGTTCAGTTCAATTTCACCAATACCAGCAACAAACTTTGCTACCATGCTACTCTCCGCAATGAAGATATACTAGAGATGCTGCCCATTTGCTCTGTTTGGTGGATGCTAACCCTGTTGTACTTAACATGCCTATCCATGTACTTACGCAGGGCCATAATGGGCGATGCTGTTGTTTGCCGTCGAGGTTAGCTACATCCCATCTCTTACAAAATTTTACATCATTTGTGCAATTGCAGTTTGGCTTCTAACATTTACTTGCTTCTTGTAGGTACACATGTCGGGGGCACTGATCCATGCTTCGACCCGGAGGAAGAGCTTGCCTCCGCCGCCGCTGACTTTCAGCGGGCTCTGGCCAAGATGAAGTGCCCCAGGAACTACCTCTCAGGACTTACCAAGTATGAACCCACCAATTCAATCTTACCAATACCAGTTGCAATTAATGGCTATATTTTGTATGGTCGATGTCTTAAGCATCTTTTAGTAAACATGCCTAACACGTTTTAGCTATTTCCCCTACCTTTTTATAGACAACTAGGCCATTATCTGCTCTGGCAGCTCCTGCCTTGTGATGTTTAACTCTGCCAATTGCATTTTTATCAGTACCAGTTTCAATGGCCATTAAGCCTGTTGCAATTAACAGTTGTATCCATTTTTAAACAGTTGTATTTCAATGGCTACAAACTTACAAAACATGAATTAGGATGCTGTTAAGCCTGTTGCAACTAACAGTTATATCCATTTTTTAATCTGTCCCTTTGCTACCGTGCTACTCTTTTGCAATGAAGATATCACTATAGATGATGCCGTTTTATTACCATTTGCTATTTTTGGTGGATGTTAACCCTGTTGTAGTTAACATTGGCTTTCCAGGTACTTACACAGGGCTACAATGGGGGGGTGCTGTTGTTTGCCATCGAGGTTAGCTGCATCCCATGTCTTATACATCATCTATTCCTAAATTTAAGTATTTTTAGAGATTCCAATATAGACTACAACAAAATGATTGAATCTAGATTCTAATCTAAAATATATCTATAATTCTATATACATCCGTATGTAGTTCATATTGAAATCTCTAAAAATACTTGTACTTAGGAATGTAGGTAGTTGTATTTTACATCATTTGTGCAATCTCATTTAGGTTCTAACATTTACTGGTTGCTTGTTGATGTCTACTACACAACCTTATTCTTGTAGACGTTGTTGGGCCTCCAAGTGCAGAGGTTTGTAGGACAGTACCAAATTTCCCTCATGTGGATGACCTATGGTTTATCAATCCGTGGGAGGCGTAGGATGAAGATGGTCTCTCTCAAACAACCCTACAACCAAATAACAAAGAGTCTCGTGTGTCCCCAACACACCCTATACAATGGTAAATTGTATAGGTGCACTAGTTTGGTGAAGAGATGGTGATACAAGTGCAATATGGATGGTAGATATAGATTTTTGTAATCTGAAAATATAAAAACAGCAAGGTAACTAATGATAAAAGTGAGCGTAAACGGTATTGCAATGGTAGGAAACAAGGCCTAAGGTCCATACTTTCACTAGTGCAAGTTCTCTCAACAATAATGACATAATTGGATCATATAACTATCCCTCAACATGCAACAAAGAGTCACTCCAAAGCCACTAATAGCGGAGAACAAACGAAGAGATTAAGGTAGGGTACGAAACCACCTCAAAGTTATCCTTTCTGCTCTATCTATTCAAGAGTCCGTAGTAAAATAACATGAAACTATTCTCTCCGTTCGATTTATCATAGAGTTCGTACTAGAATAACACCTTAAGACACAAAATCAACCAAAACCCTAATGTCACCTAGATACTCCAATGTTACCTCAAGTATCCGTGGGCATGATTATACGATATGCATCACACAATCTCAGATTCATCTATTCAACCAACACAGAATACTTCAAAGAGTGACCCAAAGTTTCTACAGGAGAGTTAAGAAGAAAACGTGTGCCAACCCCTATGCATAAGTTCATTGAACCCGCAAGTTGATCACCAAAACATACATCAAGTAGATCACGTGAATATCCCATTGTCGCCACAGATAAGCACGTCAAGACATATACCAAGTGTTCTCAAATCCTTAAAGACTCAATCCGATAAGATGACTTCAAAGGGAAAACTCAATCCATTACAAGAGAGTAGAGGGGGAGAAACATCATAAGATCCAACTATAATAGCAAAGCTCGTGATACATCAAGATCTGCCAAATCAAGAACACGAGAGAGAGAGAGAGAGAGAGAGAGAGAGAGAGATCAAACACATAGCTACTGGTACATACCCTCAGCCCCGAGGGTGAACTACTCCCTCCTCGTCATGGAGAGCGCCGAGATGATAAAGATGGCCACCGGTGAGGGATCCCCCCTCCGGCAGGGTGCCGGAACGGGCTCTCGAGAGATTTTTGGTGGCTACAAAGGCTTGCGGCGGCGGAACTCCCGATCTATTGTGTTCCCCAAAGGTTTTAGGGTATATGGACTTATATAGGCGAAAGAAGTCGGTCGGGGGAGCCTCGAGGGGCCCACGAGGGTGGAGGGCGTGCCCCTGCCTCGTGGCCTCCTCAAAGCTTCCCTGACTTCAGCTCCACATCTCCTGGATCACGTTCTTTCCAAAAATCACGCTCCTGAAGGTTTCATTCTGTTTGGACTCCGTTTGATATTCCTTTCCTTCGAAACATTGAAATAGGAAAGAAAACATCAATTTGGGTTGGGCCTCCGGTTAGTAGGTTAGTCCGAAAAATGATATAAAAGTGTAAAGTAAAGACCATAAACATCCAATATGGGTAATATAATATCATGGAACAATAAAAAATTATAGATACGTTGGAGACGTATCAAGCATCCCCAAGCTTAATTCCTGCTCGTCCTCGAGTAGGTAAATGATAAAAACAGAATTTTTGATGTGGAATGCTACCTAGCATAATTCTCAATGTAATTTTCATTATTGTGGCATGAATGTTCAGATCCAAATGATTCAAAATAAAAGTTCATATTGACATAAGAAATAATTATACTTCAAGCATACTAATCAAAGTAATCATGTCTTCTCAAAATATCATAGCTAAAGAAAGTTATCCCCACAAAATCATATAGTATGGCTGTTGCTCTATCTTCATCACACAAAGTATTTAATCATGCACAACCCCGATGACAAGCCAAGCAATTGTTTCATACTTTCGTAATCTCAAACATTTTCAACTTTCACGCAATACATGAGCGTGAGCCATGGACATATCACTATATGTGGAATAGAATGGTGGTTGTGGAGAAAAAAAAGGAGAAGATAGTCTCACATCAACTAGGCGTATCAATGGGATATGGAGATGGCCATTAATAGATATCAATGTGAGTGAGTAGGGATTACCATGCAGCGGATGCACTAGAGCTATAAATGTATGAAAGCTCAAAATAAACTAAGTGGGTGTGCATCCAACTCGCTTGCTCACGAAGACCTAGGGCATTTTGAGGAAGCCCATCATTGGAATATACAAGCCAAGTTCTGTAATGAAAATTCCCACTAGTATATGAAAGTGACAACATAGGAGACTCTCTATCATGAAGATCATGGTGCTACTTTGAAGCACAAGTGTGGTAAAAAGGATAGTAACATTGCCCCTTCTCTCTTTTTCTCTCATTTCATTTTTTTTCTTTTTTTTTGGGCCTTTCCCTTTTTTCTTTTGGCCTTTCTTCTCTTTTTTTTCTTCTCTTTTTTTCTTTGGTGGGCTCTTTGGCCTCTTATTTTTGTAAAGTCCGAAGTCTCATCCCGACTTGTGGGGGAATCATAGTCTCCATCATCCTTTCCTCACTGGGACAGTGCTCTAATAATGAAGATCATCACACATTTATTTACTTACAACTCAATACTTAGAATAAGATATGACTCTATACGAATGCCTCCCGCAGTGTACCGGGATATGCAATGAATCAAGAGTGACATGTATGAAAAATTATGAAGGTGGCCTTGCCACAAATACGATGTCAACTACATGATCATGCAAAGAGCAATATGACAATGATGATGCGTGTCATAATAAACAGAACGGTGGAAAGTTGCCTGGCAATATATGTCAGGATGGCTATGAAAATGCCATAATAGGTAGGTATGGTGGCTGTTTTGAGGAAGCTATATGGTGGGAGTATGGTACCGGCGAAAGTTGTGTGGCACAAGAGAGGCTAGCAATGGTGTAAGTGTCAGAGTGCGTATAATCCGTGGACTCAGCATTAGTCATAAAGAACTCATATACTTATTTCAAAGATCTACAAGACTTTGAAAACAAAGTACTACGTGCATGCTCCTAGGGGGATAGATTGGTAGGAAAAGACCATCGCTCGTCCCCGACTGCCACTCATAAGGAAGACAATCAATAAATAAAATTGTGCTCCAACTTCATCACAAAGCGGTTCACCATACGTGCATGCTACGGGAATCACAAACTTTAACACAAGTATTCCTCAAATTCATAATTACTCCACTATCATGACTCTAATATCACCACCCTCATATCTCAAAACAATTATCAAGCATCAAATTGATCATAGCATCCAATTCACTTCCTATGATAGTTTTTATTATACCCAACTTGGATGCCCATCATTCTAGGACCAGTTTTATAACCATAACAAATACCATGATGTTCTAAAATAATCTCAAAATAATATAAGTGAAGCATGATATATTAAAAATTTCTACAAAATAAAGCCACCGCCGTGCTCTAAAAAATATAAGTGAAGCACTAGAGCAAACGACAAACTACTCAGAAAGATATAAGTGAAGATCAATGAGTAGTCAAATAATTGTGCAACTATGTAAAGACTCTCTAACATTTAAGAACTTCAGATCTTGGTATTTTATTCAAACATCAAGCAAAACAAAACAAAATGACATGACGCTCCAAGCAAAACACATATCATGTGGTGAATAAAAATATAGCTCCAAGTAAAGTTGCCGATGAACGAAGACGAAAGAGGGGATGCCATCTGGGGCATCCCCAAGCTTAGGCTTTTGGTTGTCCTTGAATATTACCTTGGGGTGCCTTGGGCATCCCCAAGCTTAGGCTCTTGCCACTCCTTATTCCATAGTACATCCAATCTTTACCCAAAACATGAAAACTTCACAACACAAAACTCAACAGAAAACTAGTAAGCTCCGTTAGTATAAGAAAATAAAACCACCACTTAGGTACTGTAATGAACTCATTCTAAATTCATATTGGGGTAATATCTACTGCATTCCAACTTCTCTATGGTTCATACCCTCCGATCCTACTCATAGATTCATCAAAATAAGCAAACAACACATAGAAAACAGAATCTGTCAAAAACAGAACAGTCTGTAGTAACATGTATCAAACGTATACTTATGGACTTCCAAAAATCCTACCAAATTAGGAAGTCCTCAGAAATTTGTGTTCAAATCCAAATCAAAAATAATCAGATCAACAGCACGTTCCTGTGAATTATCAAAACTAATTTAATGGGTATAAAAGTTTCTGATTTTCAGCAGGATCAACACAACTATCACTGTAAGCTATCCTAAAGGTCTTACTTGGCACTTTATTGAAACAAAAGCTATAAAACATGATTACTACAGTAGCATAATCTTGTGGAAACACAAAAACAGTAAAGGTAAATACTGGGTTGTCTCCCAACAAGCGCTTTTCTTTAATGCCTTTCTAGCTAGGCATGATGATTTCAATGATGCTCACATAAAAGATAAGAATTGAAACATAAAGAGAGCATCATGAAGAATATTACTAACACATTTAGGTTTAACCCACTTCCTATGCATAGGGATTTTGTGAGCAAACAACTTATGGGAACAATAATCAACTAGCATAGGAAGGCAAAACAAGCATAACATCAAGATTTTAAGCACATAGAGAGGAAACTTGGTATTATTGCAATTCCTACAAGCATATGTTCCTCCCTCATAATAATTTTTAGTAGCATAATGAATGAATTCAACCATATAACTAGCACATAAAGCATTCTTTTCATGATCTACAAGCACAAAATTTTTATTACTCTCCACATAAGCAAAATTCTTCTCATGAATAGTAGTGGGAGCAAACTCAACAAAATAACTATCATGTAAAGCATAATCCAATTGAAAACTAAAATCATGATGACAAGTTTCATGGTTATCATTATTCCTAATGGCATACAAGTCATCACAATAATCATCATAGATAGCAACTTTGTTCTCATAATCAATTAGAACCTCTTTTGAAATAGTGGATTCATCACTAAATAAAGTCATGACCTCTCCAAATCCACTTTCATAATTATCACAATAATATTAAACATCCTCCAAAATAGTGGGATCATTACTTCCTAAAGTTGACACTCTTCCAAACCCACTTTCATCAATATAATCATCATAAATAGGAGGCATGCTTTCATCATAATAAATTTGCTCATCAAAACTTGGGGGACAAAAAAATATCATCTTCATCAAACATAGCTTCCCCAAGCTTGTGGCTTTGCATATCATTAGCATCATGGATATTCAAGGAATTCATACTAACAACATTGCAATCATGCTCATCATTCAAAGATTTAGTGCCAAACATTTTATAGACTTCTTCTTCTAGCACTTGAGCACAATTTTCCTTTCCATCATTCTCATGAAAGATATCAAAAAAGATGAAGCGTATGAGGCAAACTCAATTCCATTTTTTTGTAGTTTTCTTTTATGAACTAACCTAGTGATTAAACAAGAAACAAAAAGATTCGATTGCAAGATCTAAAGATATACCTTTAATCACTCACCACCCCGGCAATGGCGCCAGAAAAGAGCTTGGTGTCTACTGCACAACCTTCTTCTTGTAGACGTTGTTGGGCCTCCAAGTGCAGAGGTTTGTAGGACACTAACAAATTTCCCTCAAGTGGATGACCTAAGGTTTATCAATCTGTGGGAGGCGTAGGATGAAGATGGTCTCTCTCAAACAACCCTGCAACCAAATAACAAAGAGTCTCTTGTTTCCCCAACACACCAATACAATGGTAAATTGTATAGGTGCACTAGTTCGGCGAAGAGATGGTGATACAAGTGCAATATGGATGGTAGATATAGATTTTTTTTAATCTAAAAATATAAAAACAGCAAGGTAACTAATGATAAAAGTGAGCGTAAATGGTATTGCAGTGGTAGGAAACAAGGCCAAAGGTTCATACTTTCACTAGTGCAAGTTCTCTCAACAATAATAAAATAATTGGATCATATAACTATCCCTCAACATGCAACAAAGAGTCACTCCAAAGCCACTAATAGCAGAGAACAAACGAAGAGATTATGGTAGGGTATGAAACCACCTGAAAGTTATCCTTTCTATTCTATCTATTCAAGAGTCCGTAGTAAAATAACATGAAGCTATTCTTTCCGTTTGATCTATCATAGAGTTCGTACTAGAATAACACCTTAAGACACAAATCAACCAAAACCCTAATGTCACCTAGATACTCCAATGTCAGCTCAAGTATCCGTGGGCATGTGATGACCCACAAGTATAGGGGATCTATTGTAGTCTTTTCGATAAGTAAGAGTGTCGAACCCAACGAGGAGCAGAAGGAAATGACAAGCGGTTTTCAGTAAGGTATTCTCTGCAAGCACTGAAATTGTAGGTAACAGATAGTTTTGTGATAAGATAATTTGAAACGGGTAACAAGAAATGAAAGTAAATAAGGTGCAGCAAGGTGGCCCAATCCTTTTTGTAGCAAAGGAAAAGCCTGGATAATTTCTTATAATGAGAAAAGAGCTCCCGAGGACACATGGGAATTATCGTCAAGCTAGTTTTCATCACGCTCATATGATTCACGTTCGGTACTTTGATAATTTGATATGTGGGTGGACCGGTGCTTGGGTACTGCCCTTTCTTGGACAAGCATCCCACTTATGATTAACCCCTATTGCAAGCATCCACAACTACAAAAAGAAGTATTAAGGTAAACCTAACCATAGCATGAAACTAGTGGATCCAAATCAGCCCCTTACGAAGCAATGCATAAACTAGGGTTTAAGCTTCTGTCACTCTAGCAACCCATCATCTACTTATTACTTCCCAATGCCTTCCTCTAGGCCCAAATAATGGTGAAGTGTCATGTAGTCGATGTTCACATAAGACCACTAGAGGAGAGACAACATACATCTCACCAAAATATCGAACGAATACCAAATTCACATGACTACTAATAGCAAGACTTCACCCCATGTCCTAAGGAACAAACATAACTACTCACAAAGCATATTTATGTTCATGATCAGAGGAGTATTAATATGCATTAAGGCTCTGAACATATGATCTTCCACCAAGTAAACCAATTAGCAAAGGAGTAATCAACACTACTAGCAATCCACAGTTACCAATTTGTGGTTTTGATACAAGATTGGATACAAGAGATGAACTATGGTTTTGAGAGGAGATGGTGCTGGTGAAGATGTTGATGGAGATTGACCCCCTCCCGATGAGAGGATCGTTGGTGATGACGATGGTGATGATTTCCCCCTCCCAGAGGGAAGTTTCCCCGGCAGAACAGCTCCGTCGAAGCCCTAGATTGGTTCCGCCAAGGTTCTGCCTCGTGGCGGCGGAGTTTCGTCCCGTAAGCTTGCTTCTGATTTTTTCCTGGGTAAAAGCCTTCATATAGCAGAAGATGGGCACCGGAGGGCCAACAGGGGGCCCAGGAGACAGGGGGCGCGCCCAATAGGGGCGGCGCGCCCCCCACCCTCCTGGCCAGGGTGTGGGCCCCCTCTGGTATTTTCTTCGCTCAATAATTCTTATTAATTCCAAAAAAGACTTCCATGCAGTTTCAGGATTTTTTTGAGCTGTGCAGAATAGGTTTCCAATATTTGCTCCTTTTCCAGCCAGAATCCCAGCTGCCGGCATTCTCCCTCTTCATGATAAACCTTGTAAAATAAGAGAGAATAGCCATAAGTATTGTGACATAACGTGTAATAACAGCCCATAATGCAATAAATATCGATATAAAAGCATGATGCAAAATGGACGTATCAACTCCCCCAAGCTTAGACCTCGCTTGTCCTCAAGCAGAAGCCGAATTCGAAAAATATGTCGACATGTTTAGAGATAGAGGTGCCAATAAAAATAAAATATGAACATGAGGGCATCATGATCATTCTTATAACAACAACATATAAGGATTTTGTCATATGATTTCTTATTCTCAAGTAACAATCTATTCACAATGTCAAGTATGATTCAGAAACTTCATTGAGAACTAGCAAACTATAATCTCAGTCATTGAAGCAATTGCAATTTATCATAACATCAGAAAGAGTCAAGAATAGAGCTTTTCAGCAAGTCCACATACTCAACTATCATATAGCCTTCTACAATTGCTAACAATCACGAAATACTTATGGTTATGGAGTTTTAATCGGACACTGAGAAAGATAGGGGCTTATTGTGTTGCCTCCCAATGTATTCACCTTTGGGTGATGTCAACAATAATAGTTCATGCTAACTTACATCCAATAGGATATATGTATCAGGATCTTTCCAACACGAGGTGCTTGCCAAAGGATAAAATGAAAAAGGGAAAGGTGAAGATCACCTTGACTCATGCATAATGTAAAAGACATAAAGTAAAAGATAGGCCCTTCAAAGAGGGAAGCAGAGGTTGTCATGTGCTTTTAGGGTTGGATGCACAAAATCTTAATGCAAAAGAACGTCTCTTTATATTGCCACTTGTGATATGAACCTTTTATTACGCAGTCCGTCGCTTTTATTACTTTCATATCACACGATCGTATAAAGCTTATTTCTCTGCACTAATAAGTCATACATATTGCAACATGACAACTTACTTGAAGGATCTTTCTCAATCCATAGGTAGGTATGGTGGACACTTATGGCAACACTGGGTTTGAGGATATTTGGAAGCACAAGTAGTATCTCTACTTGGTGCAAGGAATTTGGCTAGCATGGGGGGGAAAGGCAAGATCAACATGTTAGAATGATCCATGACAATATACTTTAACTAAGTTGTGAGAAAACATAAACCATTACGTTGTCTTCCTTGTCCAACATCAACTCTTTAGCATGTCATACTTAATGAGTGCTCACAATCATAAAAGATGTCCAAGATAGTATATTTATATGTGAAAACCTCTCTTTCTTTATCACTTCCTATTAATTGCAACGATGACCAAAACTAGGTTTGTCAACTGTCAACAACTTTTAAGCCTCACATTCTTATATGTGAAGTCATTACTATCCATAAGATCAATATGAACTCTTTTATTCTTTTTATTCTTTCTATTTTCTCTAGATCATAGCAAGATAGCAAAGCCCTTGACTCAACACAATCTTTATGATATAGCTCATAGACTCGATTACATAGAGGAATCACAAAGAAAAACTCAAAACTAAATCACACCAAAACTTTATTCTACTGGATCAAGATATTACTAAAAGGATCGAACTAAGTAAAATAGTAAAGATAGGAGTGTTGATGCGGAGCATCCCACGTTCATCCCCATGTACACTCCGACTACTCTCCAAGCCCCAAGGATACATAAGATGAGACCTCAACTATGCGCCATTGGACACAAGGTGAATTCACTCCTCTTCGAACCGTCACTTTCCGCATATGAGACACGGCTACTACCTCATGCGTGGACCTTGTATACACTCAGGTACAACCAAGATGACCATGGAGAATCCAAGGACCAAGGCCAAGCATGGAAGAGAAGACGGAAGAAAGGAGAAGAAGAAGACGGAGCGGCTGTTGGAGACAGGCCGGACATCCGGACCGCCGTCCGGATAATCCGGGTCCAGCCGGATCATCCGGACCCTCCCCCGGATCATCCGGGTAATGGCGCCGAATGCAACAGAAGCTCCTCGACGAAGCCGGATCATCCGGACAGTCGCCCGGATCATCCGGACCCCCGACACCCGGATCATCCGGGCCACCATCCGGATCATCCGGACCCCGCCTGTGTGCGCGACTTGGGCTGAGCCCATGTACCCCTTCGCCCCCTAGCTTATATATAGGACTCCTCCTCCTCGCTTTGGGACTTAGCATTGGATTAGCTCATATTTGTGTGAGAGCCTTTGCTCATCCACCCGGTTACTTCTCCTCGGAGATCAGGACCTCTGTCTAGGAGAAGATCCCTCATCGGATACAAGACCCCTTTTTGGGAAGATCCCCTCGTGGATTACAAGATCCCTTTTGGGAAGATCCCCTCGTGGATTCAAGGCCTCCTCCGGGAGATGAACGGTTCCTTTGTATCCTTACCCTAGTTGACCATGTATCTTGTGGATCTCATGTGTGTATGTTGATCTAGCACTTGTGTGATCGATTCCTTGTTGGTTGAGTGATTCTCTCTCGTTTTCCCCGTGTTACCCCTCGTGCTTCCGCGTGTTCTTCGTGTTTCCTCCGTAGGATCCCCTCCAAACGTGAAAGATCGACGAATTAGGGTTCCACCCTACATCATATGGTATCAGAGCCACGTTGATCACGTTTTTGGAGCCCCTACCCCCTTTTTTTTCTAGCTTGATTTTGTTGATTTCGTCCTAAATCCGAAAATCCCCACCAAAAATAGCCTCCAAAATTTTTTGTGATTTGTTGGTTTGATGATGTTTTGTTGATTTTGATCCGTGGATCTGCTTGGTTTCAAGTGGATCTAGCATCTCCCCAAGTTTCCCCACCTTCCATCCACGAAATCTCGTCAATTTTGACCACAAAATCCCCAAATTCCGCCCAAAAATTCGTCCCCGAGAGGAAATCCCGAGCAGTTTGACTTGCCCGGATCATCCGGACCTTCTCCCGGATCATCCGGACCAAGCCCGGATCAGCTGGACGCCCCCCACGGACGTCCGGATACCCCACGCACCCAGAAAACAGAACCGGCGCTGACGAACCCGGATCATCCGGATTTCCTCCCGGATCATCCGGACCTAGCCCGGATCATCCGGACCTCGTCCCGGATGTCCGGTTAACCCTGAAACTGACACTGACAGATTTTTGTTTTGGCCATAACTAATTCATCCGGAGTCCGATTTTGACGTTCTTTAGCTCGTTTTGAAGCTCTTGACATCCCCCATCCCACAAAAATACCACAAACATCATTTGACTCCATCATATTTTCTGAAATTTGGCAAGTTTGCCTAGGCCCTCCACCATATCATCCGCATTACCACCACCGACTTCCGCAACCTAACCCATTTTGTTCCCCATAGCATTTGAGGTTGTTTGAGTTGTGATTAGAGTCTCCTAAGGTGTTTCGGCTACTTAGGGACGGTTGCTTCTTCATCAACCACCACCACCACTTCCACATAACCTTCCCACCATACACTTCCGACAACCCAACTTAACCCAATTGTTGTTTGAGCTTTTTCGAGTTGTGGCTTGTGTCTCCTAAGGTGTTTCGGCTACTTAGGGACGGCAACTTCAACTACGACTCGTGTATAGCCAGCATTCCATCCGCATTGCCTACTGCAACACCACCACCGCTTTTCGCTACCACCTTTTTGACATTTGTCATTTGAGATTTTGAGTTTGCGGTTTTTCCGTTTCCTAAGGTGTTTCGGCTACTTAGGGACGAGTCTCCATCATCTTGGTATCTACACCAAGAACACCGCCACTCATCATCGCAAAGGATGGTAACCTCGACGACACCTTTGTATATTCACTTGCAATTGCATTGTTAACCCCTAGCCCATTTTGCGTCACTTACCTATCGAGACTAGCCATTTGAGTATTGCCGGCAACGTTACTTGTGCACATTAGTGATCCACCATTCCATTGCATACATACCATATCATATTGGTATCATATCATACATTGTGTCACAATATCGTTCCCGCATATACACAATAGCTATCTTGGTTTGTGCATTGTGCATAAGTGGCCATTGAAAAAAAAAGCTTTTAAGCAAAAAGAGAGCAAAGAGCTCGTGAGCACGTGCCATAGCATCATACCCATTGCACATACGATTGTCAAATCTACATCATATGATATCATGCTTGAGAGAAACACCGGGAACCATACATACATAGCATACTTGGGATAGAAAGAATATCGATTTTGCATCTTATAGGTTGTGCACAAGTGTCGTATCCGCCTATTGAGCAATCGTGCTAGCGTCTCTCTTGAGTTGTGCAACACGAGCGTTTTGGTGGATTCCACATTTTGAGCTCATTCCTTGGTTGCACGACCCCATTTATCTATCCGTGTGTGTGTTTCCGTGTGCCATTCTTTGCTATTGATCCATTTGTTTCACTTGCGAATTTGTGAATCTTTTTCAACATTATTGACTCTTGCTAACATTTTGCATTAAATTTTTGTGCCACTATCCTCACCGAGCTCCACTATAAGCTTTACTTGTGTAGGTGTGAGAACCGACAAGGATTGGTACCAATAGTGCTATTTCATTGTCCACATTTGAGTGAACTTGATTCATCTTCAACTTTGGTCAAAGGTACATTGGTATACGTTCTTCTCTTTCTCCCACTCATATTTGCTCGAGTCTTGTGATGGATAGGCAAGGCATTTCCTCTCCGGTATACGACAACAACGACGGCGTGAACAACTACATCTCCAAAGCATCTATCTTCGATCTACAACGACAAGTACAAGGCGCACAATCAAGATTGCGAGAGCGCATCGAGAACATCTCCATCGACATTCGTCACTCCAAAGCAAGAAGAAGGGACTACATCGACAAGAAGCTTGCCGCACATAAAGAGGAGCAGGATGCAAGGATGGAGGAGATTAGAGCTTTGATAAAGTCTTCTTCCACTTCATCATCCTCAAGACGACGACGGTCAAGCCACAAGTCTTCGGAGCGCGAAAAAGATGCAAGTGCAAATCGTCCTCGTCCACATCTACATGGCGACAATCATCACGTTCGTGATCCACATCGTCATGAAGGCCAAGTCACCTCCAAGCAACATGTGCACGACGACGACGAACGCCTACGAGCTCAAGCACGACAACAACATCATCATCATGAAGATGCTCCACAAGCGCAAATGCACAAGTCCCAACACGCCAAGTCCAAGCTTCAAGAGCACAAAGGAAGACCGTGAGACGACCACCACCAAGACGGCGCGATGGCTACACCAACCACTTTGGCATCTTCGCCAAGTGCTATCAAGGCATCTTCGTCTTTGGATGTACGGCATCTTCGCCTACTTCCCACGACTACGCCTACATCGACTTCATCAAGTCCAAGGCGACCAACTACGAGAGAGGGTGACACTTCCATCTTCGGAAGCCCCCCAAGGAAGATGGCCGAGCATGGGAAACTCCCTTCGGTCATGGAGACGAGCTATGAGGTGCCACATCATATGGACCTCCAACACCAAGACGACGACAAGAAGGTCGAGCAAGGGCCATCCCCTTCGACCATGGCGATAGGAGTTGAGCATGGAGACATTTGCACCAACATCTCTCCGACACCCACATATGTCGAGATGCCCCAAGTGCCATGTGAGGAGAGCCACCACCACATGAGTGACATGAGTGACTCCACCATACGTGACATAGAGAGCATTTCCTATGAGAGGATGAGTGTGACCACCACTAGCCCCACACATGAGAGCATGCCACACATCCTATGTGAGGTTGAGCGCCATTTGAGTGACTCCACCAACAATATGAGTGAATGCATCCTTGAGGGAGTGAGTGAGCCACAACACTTAGTGAGTGAGGTAGTTGACACGGCATGTGCGGCCACCATGATTTCTAATGATTAACCTCTACTCCTAGTGTGTTTTCTCCTTTGGTGCTAGGTCTCCTACATGACGACACGCCTACCATTGATGAGTCCATACCTCCTATGGAGAAACCGATGGCCATGATGGACGATGATGCACCCCCCACATGGTTCCATCAAGATGAAGATGACAACGAGACGATCTTCAACACCTCACCTACAACACATGAGCGACGCTCCAAAGGTAACATAGGTGATGGTGCTTCTCTTGTCCCACTAGTGGACTCTCTTGACGATGATTGCTCCCATGATGATGACCCACCTATTACCATGCTTCATGCTAGTGAGACTTCTTCATGCCGTGACTTACCTATTTATGATGAATATGATGATGAGCATGTTGAGTTGCCTAGTTGTGATGCGATGCTTCATAGGATATCATGTGAAAATTCTATTGGTCACTTCATGTTAGACAATCCATTGAACTTGTCATATGCTATGAGTGAGATCTCCCATATTGCATCCCTACAATCTCAACATAGTAACTATGCATGCCGCATTAAAATCAATCCCATTTGCACTTATGGCATAGATGACGAGTTGATGGTCATTGGCTTTTGTTTTTCATGTGATGATATTGTCATGCTTAAAATACATGGTTTGTGCAATTCATCTACTATGTCATGCCATGATCACATTGTCCCAAATATGCATTGTTTTGGATGTTGTCAATACTCTCCACGTGATGTTACTACTCTTGCTCATGAGGAGACCCCCATAGTTTCCTCATACATATTAGGAGATTTTGATGAATTCCATACTTTGCATGATTCCCATAATTGCGTGCACCTTATGCATTCCATGAATAACAATGCTCTAGATATTTCTCATGATGCATTACATAATTTGAGTCTCCATTATGTGATACATAATAACAAACCTCTCATGACGGATGACATGTTTCTATATCACGCATCTCATTTATTTGAGCATTGGCTATTTTGTGCTAACAAACACATGCACGTGCGCATCATGATGGATGATGTGTACATATACCATGCACACACAATTTTCTCTTTGCCTTTGTTTTGTGTAGGTACTCACGTATACTCGTCAACCTCTCAATCCCAAGAGTTGACGAAACAAGCTCTTGAGAGTAACGATGCTTTGGGATCCCGTGGACTATCCTCACCACCGTCCCCTTCACGCAAGGACTACGCGCAACTCCTCTACTTTGGTCTCACACGGCTATGGGCCATTTACCACTTGTCACCTTATGCTCATTTTACCGTGTTCACTTTGCATGCTATGCTTGCTTCTATGCCTTTACCATGCAATTGTGACCCTTGCTTGCATTTACCCATGATGAACCATTATGATATCCCTATGTGTATTTGCATGCTTGGTGGAGATCCTTGTTGCATTTGCCATGTTTATCATGTGCCCCATACTATTGATGCTTGTTGTGTTGGGAGAGTCATGATGCCCCATTGCTATTTACATATGGTCTCTCGCCAATACATTGATGACATTTTACTCATATCTTACTTTCATGCTTGCGCTATGACATGTGAATTATTCATGCCCACTATTTGCACACATGACATGCTTGCCATGATTCCTTCTAGTATGTTGCATCTTCGCACTACTATCTTGCTTGACTTGATCACTATGATTGCTTGCTATGTTGCATCACCCATGTTCCACTATTACTTGCTTTCTTGGGTTGATGACATATATGCTCATGCCTCTCACTTGATTTGTCATGATCATTGTCTCTTGTCTCCATTAGTTGCATCTCTCATATCACCTTGTGGGTGCCAACTTGCTATGCTTATTGATCTCGGAGACTTGGACAATATACTTGTGATGCATGCTTGTTTGATTGAGCCTCTTGTATTTGGATGTTCTCGCATCATATGCCTCCATACTATGCAATACTCCCTTGTCATTTCTTATGATGAGCATGATACATACACTTGTTGGGTATCTTACAACACGAATGATCGGTTTTGCCATTTTGCTACCCTCATTTGTTTTTCCAAGTGTTTGTCATGTTCTTTCATTTTGAAGGATTTACAAGGCGGGACCACCACGAGACATATTGGTTATGTGAAGGCATACAAGATGTGCGACTCCATCTTCCTTGAGAAACTCCTAAAGGTGACCTCCTTCTCTTTGAGCCATCCTCAAATACGCATATTGGATGGGTCACTCTTTCATTGCTGTTTCCTTCTTGTTGTCTACATGATACATCTCGCGACCGGAGGAGCGACATTGGAGATTGGCTACATGGACCTTCACATTGAGGAGCGCTCGCACTTATTGGATGCACCTTCGGAATTCCACTCATGCCTCGACATCGAGCTTTGGTACACCCACACCTCCATATTTGTTGATTGTGCTCATACATGTCATGCTCGATGGACATATCATAGTCACCGCAAGTTTGCACCCTATGCATGGATTGACTCACATTATGATTGCCTTGTTGCAACTATTTCCATGTCATCAATGATATATGAGCTTGTGCATTTCCTTAGAAAATTTGTTGTGATCTACCTTGAGGGCATATTCATAAATCATGATCATATTGTCCATCATCAATTGCATGATAACATAGACATATTGAGCATCCATTGCCATGTTCATGCTTTTGATGCACCATCCCACTATGACATCATTTTGCACCGTGGTTGCATTAATCATATTTACAACACATTTGTGTGCACAATGATTGCATTTACTCTCATGAATGCTTTGCATATCATTCTAGATCAACTTGATAAGCTTCATGCGCTTTGTCACGACCAATCTTGCCGCACGGACTCATTCTTACATGATGGACACTTTGTGCGCGCTAACCATTGTATTTCCGAGTGTTGCTTGTGTTTGCTCTTTTTGCATGTCTATCACTCCGGCGACACCTTGGACTACGCGGATTGCACCATGTCTTCAACTTCGTCCAACTACAAGTCCGTCTACGACAACCGTTTCCATGGTGATGAGGATCACGATCCGAGGTCGGATCTTTCCCAAGGGGGGGGATATGATGCGGAGCATCCCACGTTCATCCCCATGTACACTCCGACTACTCTCCAAGCCCCAAGGATACATAAGATGAGACCTCGACTATGCGCCATTGGACACAAGGTGAATCCACTCCTCTTCAAACCGTCACTTTCCGCATATGAGACACGGCTACTACCTCATGCGTGGACCTTGTATACACTCAGGTACAACCAAGATGACCATGGAGAATCCAAGGACCAAGGCCAAGCATGGAAGATAAGACGGAAGAAAGGAGAAGAAGAAGACGGAGCGGCTGTTGGAGACAGGCCGAACATCCGGACCGCCGTCCGGATCATCCGGGTCCAGCCGGATCATCCGGACCCTCCCCCGGATCATCCGGGTAACGGCGCCGAATGCAACAGAACCTCCTCGACGAAGCCGGATCATCCGGACAGTCGCCCGGATCATCCGGACCCCCGACACCCGGATCATCCGGGCCACCATCCGGATCATCCGGACCCCGCCTGTGTGCGCGACTTCGGCTGAGCTCATGTACCCCTTCGCCCCCTAGCCTATATATAGGACTCCTCCTCCTCACTTTGGGACTTAGCATTGGATTAGCTCATATTTGTGTGAGAGCCTTTGCTCATCCACCCGGTTACTTCTCCTCGGAGATCAGGACCTCCGTCTAGGAGAAGATCCCTCATCGGATACAAGACCCCTTTTTGGGAAGATCCCCTCGTGGATTACAAGACCCCTTTTGGGAAGATCCCCTCGTGGATTCAAGGCCTCCTCCGGGAGATGAACGGTTCCTTTGTATCCTTACCCTAGTTGACCATGTATCTTGTGGATCTCATGTGTGTATGTTGATCTAGCACTTGTGTGATCGATTCCTTGTTGGTTGAGTGATTCTCTCTCGTTTTCCCCGTGTTACCCCTCGTGCTTCCGCGTGTTCTTCGTGTTTCCTCCGTAGGATCCGCTCCAAACGTGAAAGATCGACGAATTAGGGTTCCACCCTACATCAAGTGTGATGGTGATACGATACTGGGGCACCTCCCCCAAGCTTGGCAGTTGCCAAGGGGAGTGCCCATACCCATGTGATTATGTCTCTTTCTTCAGAGTTGGTGTTGTGATCTTCTTGGCGATAATGCCCCTCAGGATACGATTCTCCTCCTCGAGCTTATTGACTTGTTGTTTGAGGTCCATATTTTCCTTGCGGAGCTTGCCCGTGACAGCTAAGGCTCCTTTTACCCAAGGTTATTGCATAGCTTCTGGAGAACAAGTGACACTCTTTTTCATATTTTCATAAGAAAGAAATTTAACATTGGAAGGGATGACCGAATTTGGAATTGCTGAGCTCTATAGTTCCCCCATCATGAATCCTGCTTGGAAGCGAGAGGTAACGTCTTGATCCTCCTCCATGGCAACTATCCTTTTCAAGTCGGCCTCCATCTCATCCTCCGTTGATGATCCAAAGTGATAAGCATCGCTATTTGCTCCCCGACTGACTCTTCAGAGGACATCTTGCTCTAAATCTGCAACAAAAACAGCTCGAAAAAAAGCAGAGGATTTTTGCGTGATACGGTGGTCAAAACCTTCAGGAGATTATATAATGAATTTTTACCGACCGAAAGAAGTAACACGCAAGAAAACGGAGTCCGGGAGGCACACGAGGTGCCCACGAGACAGGGGGCGCGCCCAGTATGGGTGGGCGCGCCCTCCACCCTCGTGGAGGCCTCGTGTCCTTCTCGGATTACATCTTGATTTCCAAAATCCTTAAATATTCAAAAACGGAGAAGAATTGCAATTAGAATTGTTTTGGAGTCGGTTTACTTACCGAACCACATACCTATTCCTTTTCGGAGTCTGAAACGTTCTGGAAAGTGTCCCTTATGTATTCCTCCGGGGTTACGGTTTCAATAATATTAGTTTGAAAATTTATAGGATTACCTGAGGTATAATGTTTGATTCTTTGACCGTTCACCACCCTCGGACTTGTGCCTTCGAAGTTATTGATTTTTATGGCACCAGAACGATAGACCTCCTGGATAACGTAAGGACCTTCCCACTTAGAGAGAAGTTTTCCTACAAAAAATCTTAAACGAGAGTTGAATAGCAGCACATAATCACCTACCTTAAATTCTTGGTTTTGTATTCTTTTGTCATGCCATCTTTTAACTTCTTCTTTAAACAACCTGGCATTCTCATATGCTTGGGTTCTCCATTCATCAAGTGAGCTATTAACAAATAACCTCTTCTCACCAGCAAGTTTGAAGTCATAGTTGAGCTCTTTAATAGCCCAATATGCTTTAGTTTCAAGTTCGAGAGGCAAGTGACATGCTTTCCCATATACCATCTTATACGGAGACATACCGATAGGATTTTTATATGCATTTCTATAGGCCCATAATGCATCATCAAGTTTTTCTTGGACCAATTCTTTCTAGATCTATTGACAGTCTTTTGCAAAACTAATTTGATCTCTCTATTGCTCAATTCTAATTGACCACTAGACTGTGGGTGATAAGGAGATGCAATTCTATGATCAACATCATACTTAGCAAGCATTTTACTAAAAGCACTGAATAAAATGTGAATGACCATCAGTCTTGAGATATCTAGGGACTCCAAACCTCTAAAAACTAACTTCCTTAAGCATCTTAATAGAGGTGTTATGGTCAGCACTACTAGTTGGAATAGCTTCTACCCACTTAGTAACGTAATCAACAACAACTAAAATATGTGTATATCCATTAGAGGCAGGAAAAGGTCCCATATAATCATAGCCCCAAACATCAAATGGTTCAATACCAAGATAATAATTCATAGGCATTTCTTGACATCTACTGATATTACCAATTCTTTGGCATTCATCACAAGACAAGACAAACTTACGAGCATCTTTGAAGAGAGTAGGCCAATAAAAACCGGATTGCAATACCTTATGTGCAGTTCTATCTCCAGTGTGGTGTCCTCCATATGGTTCGGAGTGACACTTGCGCAGGATCTGTTCCTATTCATACTCAGGTACACAACGTCTAATAACACCATCTACTCCTTCTTTATAAAGGTGTGGGTCATCCTAGAAATAATGTCTTAAATTATAAAAGAACTTTTTCTTTTGCTAGTATGTGAAACTAGGTGGTATAAATTTAGCAACAATGTAATTAGCATAATCAGCATACCATGGAGCAGTACGGGAAGCATTAATGATCGCTAATTGTTCATCAGGAAAGCTATCATCAATAGGTAGTGGGTCATCAAGAACATTCTCTAACCTAGACAAGTTTTCTGCAACGGTCTCAGCTCCCTTTCTATCAACAATATGCAAATCAAATTCTTGGAGCAAAAGAACACATCTAATAAGTCTAGGTTTAGCATCTTTCTTTTCCATAAGATATTTAATAGCAGCATGGTCAGTGTGAATAGTAACTTTAGAATCAACAATATAAGGTCTGAACTTATCACAAGCAAACACAACTGCTAAGAATTCTTTTTCAGTAGTAGCATAATTTCTCTGGGCAGTATCAAGAGTTTTACTAGCATACGGGATAACATTTAATTTCTTATCAACTCTTTGCCCTAGAACAACACCTACAACATAATCACTAGCATCACACATAATTTCAAAGGGTAAATTCCAATTAGGTGGCTAAACAATAGGTGCAGTGACCAAAGCTTTCTTAAGTATTTCAAATTCTTCTACACAATCATCATCAAAGACAAAAGGAATATCTTTTTGCAATAAATTAGTCAGAGGCCTAGAGATCTTAGAAAAGTCCTTAATGAACCTCCTATAAAAACCGGCATGACCAAGGAAACTTCTTATACCTTTTATGTCCTTGGGACATGGCATCTTTTCAATAGCATCAACTTTAGCTTTATCAACTTCAATACATCTTTCAGAAATTTTATGCCCCAAGACAATGCCTTCATGAACCATAAAGTGACACTTTTCCCAATTCAAGACGAGACTAGTGTCTTCACATCTCTGCAAAACTCGATCAAGGTTGCTCAAGCAATCATCAAAAGAGGATCCATAAACGGAGAAATCATCCATGAATACCTCACAAATCTTTTCACAAAAGTCAGAGAATATAGCCATCATGCATCTTTGAAAGGTAGCAGGTGCATTACATAAACCAAAAGGCATACGTCTATAAGCAAAAGTACCGAAAGGGCAAGTAAAAGTAGTTTTTGATGATCCTCCGCTGACACAGGTATTTGAGAGAAACCGGAATAACCATCTAGAAAGCAGAAATGTGTATGTTTGGATAGTCTTTCTATCATTTGATCAATAAAAGGTAAAGGGTAATGATCTTTTTAGTAGCTTTATTTAATTTACGGAAATCAATTACCATCCTATAACCTGTAATAATTCTTTGTGGAATCAATTCATCTTTATCATTAGGAACAATAGTATTACCTCCCTATTTAGGAATGCAATGGACAGGACTTACCCAATCAGCAACGGGATAAACTATACCTGCCTCAAGGAGCTTTAGTATCTCCTTTCTTACCACTTCTTTCATCTTAGGATTTAACCGTCGTTGAGGATCTCTAACTGGTTTGGCATCGTTCTCCAATTTTATTTTGTGTTGGCATAGAGTGGGACTAATGCCCTTAAGATCATCCAGTGTATATCCAATAGCAGCACGGTGCTTCTTCAGAGTTTTCAATAATCTTTCCTCTTCTTGCTCTGAAAGGTTAGCACTAATAATAACAAGATATATCTTCTTTTCATCAAGATAAGCATATTTAAGATTATCAGGTAATGGTTTGAGCTCAAACACGAGATCACCCTTGGGTGGAGGGGGATCCCCTAGGATTTCAACAGGTAAGTTGTGTTTCAGAATAGGACCCTGTTGAAGGAATACTTCATCTATTCCCCTTCTTTCATTCATAAACATATCATTTTCATGTTCTAGCAAATATTGTTCTAACGGATTAGTAGGAGGTACGGAAATAGAAGCAAGACCAATAATTTCATCCTTACTAGGCAATTCTTTATCACGGGGTTATCTTTGAAATTTAGCAAAATTAAACTCATGAGACATATCCCCTAAGCCAATTGTAACAACATCCTTTTTGCAATCAATCTTAGCATTAACAGTATTCAAGAAGGGTCTACCAAATATAATGGGACAAAAGTCGTCTTGAGGGGAACCAAGAACAAGAAAATCAGCAGGATATTTGACTTTCCCACACAAGACTTCAACATCTCTAAAAATCCCAAATGGCTTGATAGTATCTCTATTGGCAAGCTTAATTGTTACATCAATATCTTCTAACTTAGCGGGTGCAATATCATGCATAATTTCTTCATATAAGGAAAAAGGTATTGCACTAGCACTAGCACCCATATCACATAGGCCATGATAACAAAGATCTCCTATTTTAACAGAAATAACAGGCATGCCTACAACAGGTCTATGTATCTTAGCATCTGGTTTAGCAATATTAGCAGTTTCACCACAGAAGTAAATAACATGCCCATCTATATTATCATCGAAGAGATCTTTAACCATAGCAATACTAGATTCAACTTTAGTTTCTCAGGGGGTGTATATGTTCTAGTATTACTCTTACGAACAAGAGTTGATGGTTTAGCATGATCCTTTATCCTAACAGGAAAAGGCGGTTTCTCAACATAAGTAGTAGGAACAATAGGATCATTATAAGTGATAGGCTTTTCTTCAACTGTAACAGGTGCAACTACTTTTACTTCAATTGGAGGATTATATTTAAACCACTTCTCCTTAGGGAGATCAACGCGAGCAGCAAAAGATTCACAGAAAGAAGCTACTATCTCAGAGTCAATTCCATATTTAGCGCTAAATCCACGAAAAGCATCGGTATCCATAAAAGATTTAACACAATCAAACTAAGGTGTCATGCCTAACTCCTTACCATCGTCGGAACCCCAATCATCAGAGTTGCGTTTAATTCTTTCCAATAAGTCCCACTTGAATTCAATAGTCTTCGGCATATAAGAACCAACATAGGAAGTATCAAGCATGGTGCGATCATTGAGAGAAAGCCGAGCATAAATTTTTTGAATAATCATTTCTCTTGTAAGCTCATGATTGGGGCATGAATATAACATTGACTTAAGCCTCCCCCACGCTTGAGCGATGCTTTCTCCTTCGCGAGGCCAGAAATTATATATGTAATTACGATCACGATGAATAAGATGCATAGGATAGAACTTCTGGTGAAATTCCAACTTCAATCGTTTATAGTTCCAAGATCCCGTATCATTAGATAGCCTATACCATGTCAATGCATCCCCCTTCAAATATAAAGGGAAGACCTTCCTTTTGACAACATCATCGGGAATACCTGCAAGCTTAAATAATCCACAAACTTCATCCACAAAGATAAGGTGTAAATCAGGATGCAATGTTCCATCTCCTGCAAAAGGATTAGCTAGCAGTTCCTCTATCATACCCGAAGGAATCTCAAAGTAAACATTTTCAGTAGGTTTAGTAGGTTGAGGAGAAACTCTTTGCTCTACTGGTCGGGGCGAAGATGCCCCGAACAAGCCCCCCAAAGGATTAGTTTCCATAGTAACAAGTGATAGAAAATTTCAGCACACTATATAAATGTTTCCTTACCAAGTTCCACTCACCAAAGGCGCTTCACTCCCCGGCAATGGCGCCAGAAAAGAGTCTTGATGACCCACAAGTATAGGGGATCTATCGCAGTCCTTTCAATAAGTAAGAGCGTTGAACCCAACGAGGAGCAGAAGGAAATGACAAGCGGTTTTCAGTAAGGTATTCTCTGCAAGCACTGAAATTGTAGGTAACAGATAGTTTTGTGATAAGATAATTTGTAACGGGTAACAACAAATGAAAGTAAATAAGGTGCAGCAAGGTGGCCCAATCCTTTTTGTAGCAAAGGACAAGACTGGACAATTTCTTATAATGAGAGAAGCGCTCCCGAGGACACATGGGAATTATCGTCAAGCTTGTTTTCATCACGCTCATATGATTCGCGTTCGGTACTTTGATAATTTGATATGTGGGTGGACCGGTGCTTGGGTACTGCCCTTTCTTGGAAAAGCATCCCACTTATGATTAACCCCTATTGCAACGATCCGCAACTACAAAAAGAAGTATTAAGGTAAACCTAACCATAGCATGAAACTAGTGGATCCAAATCAGCCCCTTATGAAGCAGCACATAAACTAGGGTTTAAGCTTCTGTCACTCTAGCAACCCATCATCTACTTATTACTTCCCAATGCCTTCCACTAGGCCCAAATAATGGTGAAGTGTCATGTAGTCGATGTTCACATAACACCACTAGAGGAGAGACAACATACATCTAATCAAAATATCGAACGAATACCAAATTCACATGACTACTAATAGCAAGACTTCACCCATGTCCTCAGGAACAAACGTAACTACTCACAAAGCATATTCATGTTCATGATCAGAGGAGTATTAATATGCATTAAGGATCTGAACATATGATCTTTCACCAAGTAAACCAATTAGCATCAACTACAAGGAGTAATCAACACTACTAGCAACCCACAGGTACCAATTTGTGGTTTTGATACAAGATTGGATACAAGAGATGAACTAGGGTTTTGAGAGGAGATGGTGCTGGTGAAGATGTTGATGGAGATTGACCCCCTCCCAATGAGAGGATCATTGGTGATGACGATGGTGATGATTTCACCCTCCTAGAGGGAAGTTTCCTCGGCAGAACAGCACCGCCGGAGCCCTAGATTGGTTCCGCCAAGGTTCCCCCACGTGGCGGCGGAGTTTCGTCCCATAAGCTTGCTTCTGATTTTTTTTTCCAGGGTAAAAGCCTTCATATAGCAGAGGATGGGCACCGGAGGGGCAACAAGGGGCCCAAGAGACAGGGGGCGCCCCTAGTAGGGGGCGCCCCCCCACCCTCCTGGCCAGGGTGTGGGCCCCCTCTGGTATTTTCTTCGCTCAGTAATTCTTATTAATTCCAAAAATGACATCCGTGGAGTTTCAGGATTTTAGGAGCTTTGCAGAATAGGTTTCCAATATTTGCTCCTTTTCCAGCCAGAATCCCAGCTGCCGGCGTTCTCCCTCTTCATGATAAACCTTGTAAAATAAGAGAGAATAGCCATAAGTATTGTGACATAACATGTAATAACAGCCCATAATGCAATAAATATTGATATAAAAGCATGATGCAAAATGTACGTATCAGCATGATTATACGATATGCATCACACAATCTCAGATTCATCTATTCAACCAACACAAAGTACTTCAAAGAGTGCCCGAAAGTTTCTACCGGAGAGTCAAGACGAAAACGTGTGCCAACCCCTATGCATAAGTTCATTGAACCCGTAAGTTGATCACCAAAACATACATCAAGTAGATCACGTGAATATCCAAATTGTCACCACAGATAAGCACGGCAAGACATACATCAAGTGTTCTCCAATCCTTAAAGACTCAATCCGATGAGATAACTTCAAAGGGAAAACTCAATTCATTACAAGAGAGTAGAGGGGGAGAAACATCATAAGATCCAACTATAATAGCAAAGCTCGCGATACATAAAGATCGTGCCAAATCAAGAACACGAGAGAGAGAGAGAGAGAGATCAAACACATAGCTACTAGTACATACCCTCAGCCCCGAGGGTGAACTACACCCTCCTCGTCATGGAGAGCGTCGGGATGATGAAGATGGCCACCGGTGAGGGATTACCCCTCCGGCAGGGTGCCGGAACGGGCTCCCGAGAGGTTTTTGGTGGCTACAGAGGCTTGCGGCGGCGGAACTCCCGATCTATTGTGTTCCCCGAAGGTTTTAGGGTATATGGACTTATATAGGCGAAAGAAGTCGGTCGGGGGAGCCTCAAGGGGCCCACGAGGGTGGAGGGCGCGCCCAGGGGGGTGGGCGCGCCCGCCTACCCCGTGGCCTCCTTGAAGCTTCCCTGACTTCAGCTCCATGTCTCCTGGATCACGTTCTTTCCAAAAATCACGTCCCGAAGGTTTCATTCCGTTTGGACTCCGTTTGATATTCCTTTTCTTTGAAACACTGAAATAGGCAAGTAAACAACAATTTGGGCTGGGCCTCCGGTTAGTAGGTTAGTCTCAAAAATGATATAAAAGTGTAAAGTAAAGCCCATAAACATCCAAAACGGGTAATATAATAGCATGGAACAATCAAAAATTATAGATACATTGGAGACGTATCACTTGTAGGTACGTATATGAGCGGTATCGATCCATGCTTCGATCCCTTTTGCGTATAGGGCAGTGAGATATTCATGAACAAGCGTCAAGTGAGGAAACTAAGAAAGATTGTTAGGCAAAAGAAACGGGTGATGGGAATTAAGCTCTTTATTTACACTTTATCCAAGACATCAGTGAACTTTAGGATGGTAAGTAATCTGTTGCCTTTCCCCCCTGCCCATAACAAGTTACTCTATTAGACCTCATGATCTGATATTTTTCTCTTTTTAGTGGTTTCTGAAGCTATTTACTGGTCATTACATTGAAAACTACATGACCGGAGTGGAGGCAACTAAGGTTAAAGTATATAATTCATGCTACCATGATAATGCTCTAGAATTCTTCCTGAAGGCGGTGAAGGATGAGCGGGCGATCATCACAAGGGGTTGGACAAAAGTTGTTCGTGGCTATGGCATGCAGGAAGGCACATTATGGGCATTCCGCTTCTTCAACAACATCGGCAGTCAAAATGATTTACACTTGTCTCTTCACCTTTACCGCCCGTAAATATTGTGGTTCATCATAGTTAATTGCTGTCTAATCCTGTAATTACTGAACATATTGTACTGACAATTTTATTTATTGATTCGTTGTTGAACCATTGTGCTGAGAATTTGAATTACACATTTCATATTTCAAAATTTTCAATTTGAATAATAAATTACAGCCAAAAAAATTGTACATGAGAGAATAAAATAATGTGCACACGGTTAGAAAGAAAACAACGTGTGTGATGAAAAAAGAAAACAGACGGTTCTTTGACGTGAAACGTTTGTGATGCCCTCCAGACACACACACGGTTTCGTCTCACATGCGTGTGCGATTCATGGTAATATGGCAAACGTTTCAAACCAATGTGCGTGTGTGATAGAAATTCCAATCGAACACAGTTACGAAAACGTAGATGTTGGCGTTAGTAGAGGCACTGCACACATTTTACATTCTTGAACCGTGTTCGATAAGGTACCTATCACAAACATATCGGCAGACATTTTACATTCTTTAACCGTGTTCGATAAGGTACCTATCACAAACATAGTCCACCTTTTTCACACGACTATAGCGGCCTAATCGTTTGAGATGTACATAAGAACGGAAACGTACTCCTTGGATTGACTGTGTGTGATATACATACGAACGGAAATGTTTTTCTGGGATTCACCGTGTGGGATGTACATACGAACGGAAACAATTGGGTTTCCATGCCTCGCCCGATCACATACGAGCCAGCTTGTGTGCCAGGAGGGCCTATCCCCGACGGTTTTTGGGTCGTGTGGGAAGGACCCCTCCTATCGCCCACACTCACTTGGCGACGGTTCCAAATGCCGTTGCGGAAAGGGGTTTAAACCCATTTGTATAGCACCGACAAGTACCAGTGTTCTCTACAACACAGATGTACCTCGGTGAAGTTCCTTGATCTTAGCGTCGATACATCATTTTCATTGGTTGCGTATGGACTTTTTCCATCTGTATGCACTAGCAAACAAATCAGTCCATACTTGCTTCTGTCAACAATCTCCAAAATACAAGGTAGGCAGATATTGAACCAACAATATCACAATCATATTTGAACAACTAAGCTTTGGAATTATGAGTGTTGTGTTTTCTAGCTTGAAGGGTGGAGTACTTCTAGTATGACAGAAAGCAACTACGCAGATCATAGTAGTGTAGATAACAGGGGAAAACCCTAAGCATCATGAGTAAAATCAAGAAAGTGGAACTAGCTGGAACATATGGGCTTGTATTGCCGATAGGGCTAGAAAGGGGTCGGAAAGGCTTCGGCCCCAAAAGGGATAGCTCTATTCAACTGAAGGCACAGTACTGTTACTATCAATCTAGACTCTCAAAGACGACAAAGTTCCCAGCATTTCCCGGATATTATGGCAGACCATCTATAATAGTTGAAAGCATCCATCTGAAGTGACCCAAGAGACTTGTCGACTGCAAATGTCCCTGCTCCACTTCCCGACAAGGAACATATTGTACTACTCCCTCTGTTTCTAAATTTGTAGTACTAGGAGTCCTCTATACCGTATATTGCACTACTTGTACTACTACCTCCCTCTTGGTTTATTTGCCCCCTTCGTAATTTGTGTCAAATTTTGGCCGTAAATTTAACTAACTAAATGTTAATGCATGTCACAAAAAATTATATCCTTGGATTCGCATTTGAACGTACTTTCCAATGGTATAATTTTCGATGACATGCATTGACATTTTGTTAGTTAAACCTATGGTTAAAATGTGACACTAAATACGACTAGTAAGTAGTACAATAGTACAACTGTATGACGGTCAAATTATTCATCATGTCCTCAAATTGAGTTGACATGACAACACGCTATGCGTGAGGTGACAGAAGAGTCCCGGTGGCGTGTTAGGTTCACCAAAGTGAGCCTCACCCCTCTCGTAGTACAACAACACTCTCCCATTCTCTCCCAGTCTCCCAGCGTCCCAGCCGCCACCTTGTTCCGATCCAGTTGGTGCGATGAGCGATGAGCTACTAGAGGTGCTATAGTTCATTGAAAGTAGTCAAAAGGAAGACGCTAAAAAAATTGATCTCAACAAGGAGTTCTTCAAGCTAGCCGGATGAAGGAAGCAGCAAGGCCACTCCTGTGAGTATTTGTCCCATCGCCCTATATGATGATTTTGATCTTTATGGGGGTTTTCAAGTCTTTAGAGTATGCATGTAGTAATGAAGCTGAGACCCCAGTTTGTTCGGGTATTGTGGACTTCAGATTTGGAGTAGCACTTATCTGTCGAAATCTTTCATCATTTACTTAAACAGTTGTTTGATCATACATTGAGTACCATTTAACTGGAATTAATTGATGCAAGTCCAAGAAGGATTGGCCAGTGTTGTCGGCTGGCGTCAAGTTCGATCCCAGGGATCAGGAGCTGATCGAGCACCTTGAGGCCAAAGTCCTGACAGCGCGAAATCTCACCCTCTCATTGATTTTTTATACCAACCATCGACAAGGAGCACGACATATGCTACACCCATCCTAAGAAACTTCCAGGTGAGACAATGATCAGCCATCTACTTGCACAAATATATTCCTTTGTTTATACCTCTATTTTTATTTTTATACGCAGAGTTAATGAAGCAATTACAATTTGACAGTTAATAAAAAGTGAAGCAAGTGACTGCAACATGTCAAAGATGTTATGAAAATGCCAACTACGTACCCTAAAACTTGTAATTACCAATACTGTAGGTATCACACTGAGTGGCCTAAGCAAGCATTTCTTCTAGCGCAACTCCAGGGTGTTCAAATGGGGCACACAGACGTGTCGCAAGATATAATTGGAGTGTGGCAGGCACGTGATGTAGCACAAGACCGGCAATACCTTGCCGGTGATGGTCAACGGCCGACAGACGGGAAGCAAAAAGGTTCTGGTGCTGCACACCAACAAGAACTTCGACCAGCAGAGGACCAACTGGGTGATGCACCAGTACCACCTTAGGGACCTGGAGCAAGAGAAGGAGCGGGAGCTGGTCGTCCGCATGATTTTCTACCACACAAACACTAGGGCCAGGACTAAAAAGATTATAAGTTAGTTTGGTATTGGTACTTGTTCTACCTGGCCGTCTGCAAGTTGTTATTGTTGTTAAGGATCTTTTGGTATGAACTTGGCATTTGCTTCCAACCATCATGTTGAGGGTTGACGTGCATATAAAGTTTAGTCATTTGTTTTGAAATGAATTGTCAGGCACCTCATTTTTTGATGGGTAGCATAAGCACCTGCCGTTCGAATTCCCAGTTCTCCAATTTTTTAAAATCTTCGAGTATGCACGAGATCCATCCGGTTTCACACGCTGATAGTTGGATGCAGCAAGTTGGGACTTGGCTATGGCATGCCAAGCCCAGCTGCAAATTGTTAAAAGAGAGGAGCAATGGATTTAGGCCTTCCAGAACACTTAAGTGTCGCGACCTCGATCGCGTAAGCGCCTCCCATGGTATCAAAAAAGGCCTAGTCGATTATTACTTGTTGAAATATGCAAAATATTCCATAATAAAAAGAAAAATATGTAAAATGCAATGATTTTAGTCTAGTTTCACAAAAAATCATCCGATTTGCATGAAATTCGTCCGTGGAACCACAAGACGGTTGTCCATATAGAGCCTAACTGTATGGAACCAGCAAGTCCATAGCCCTATGCACGCAAGTGCATGCACATATTATCACGATGGAAAAATGATACTGACGTCTGAGACAGTGAAACCCATGAAGTTTTCAATGTAGTCAATAAACGAGAGAATTCTACAAGTACACATTGATAAATGGGATCCATCGGGTATATTGTTTTTTCAGGTCGTGCAACTATCAACTGGGCTGTAGATTGCCCAGGCTTGGTTTTGTTTTTAACAGGCCCAAGCCATGACGACAATGGAGCACAAAAGATCCAGCAGGTATAAACTGGCCTATGGCCCGCCAATCTTAGTTATATTTTCTCTTCGAACATCCACAAGCAATTTTTTACTGAAGAAAATGCACAACCCAATTCTATTTTCCTCTAAAAACGCCATGTCATACTTCCGTTTTCTAATCTCTACCTATAGTTTTGCTAGTTCATATACATATATTATTATATTGAGAATACTTAAAGTTCCCATTTCATCTTTACATCACTATTGCAGGATGCTGCTAGCATGAGACTATGATCAGAGACCCTTTGACGAAACTATGTGTGATGCATTAATCGCAAACTATGATGTAAAAAACCCGTCAAAAAGATGAAAACGTTTGCAATGAAGGATACATCAAACACGGTTCAGATTTTAGTTGAGTGTGTGATGTGGGGCATACGGTTGATCCATACGAACTGTTTGTGATGAGAGAGAACAAAAAAAATGGGCATCCATATCAAGGTGTGTGCGATATACGACATACAGTTCGCTCCAATGAACCGTTTGCGACGATTGAGTTGAACACAAATGATTCGGCGTAACAAGATGTGTGTGATACCCGACGAACAGGTCGGTAATCAGAATTGTGTGCGATCATTATAGACAGCCCATACGGTCTTTTTTGTGAACTGTGTGCTCCTCGGGGCACACAATTCAAGAAACCAACCTGTGGGTGATAATGTAAAAGATCTCTGTTGAGTACGTATTACTAACCGTCTGCGATGAGATTGATAGGAGAAACAGAGATAACAGATTAATATGAGCAAACAGAAACAGAGATATATACAGTCTGCTTAATTTAGTCATTCTTCTTCTTGTTGTTGTTTTTGGATGGCTGCACGACATCGTCTTGGCGAGGACGCTTCTTTCTGCTAATCGTTGGCTTTTCATCGCCGCCGCCGTTGTCATTGTGGTAGCTGTCATCGTCGTCCAGCTCGTTCGATCATTCCTCCTCCTCCTCATCGTCGTCCTCTTCTTCATCCTCTAACGACTCCTCGTCCGTCTAGTTGTCGTCTGACGACTCTGGAGGCAGCGTCCCTTCCATGATCCGGATATGATCGAGGTTTGGGCTCGACGCCAGACTCATGGAAGACGAGTGGTGTTGGCGTTCTTGGAACGGGGGTCCCTAGACTTGCCTACCTGTGGCCTGCAGCGTGCCTCGAGCGGTGGCCTAGTACGGCCTGTCTTCATCAACCCAAGTTCAAGACCCTGCGAGGGGCCAAGCCTCGCGGGGCGGGCGACACAAGGCTTCCTCAAGGGCGGCCTCACCAGGCAGGCTCGCGAGGAGGCAGATAGATCAAGGCAAGGAGTACCTCGTGAGGTGCTCATGATGCAAGCCATGATGATTAAGACCAGGCGGGCGCCAGCCAGCGCAGTGTCCTTGTTTCCTCTTTGCTGCAAATGGGGCAAGCGCAGGCGCGGAGTACCAAGGCATCAAGCAAAGGTTTCCATATCAGTGCAACGAGACCAAGACCAGCAGAGCGGCAGGACGAAGATCACCGTGGAGCCCAAGACGGCGTCATCGCCAGTGCCTTTACCAGTCGAAGAACACCTTTAGTCAGGATAGCTTGTACTAGCTGTCCCCCTTCAAAATGGCCGTTGTTGGCTCCCTTCCCGCTCAATATTTGGGAAGAGGAGCAGGGCCTCTTATATAGTGATAGCCACCACAGTAGAAGGGATGGAATCCTTCCCTAGTAGAACACCGCACCGGCTCAAGGACACCCCTCGCGAGGTTGTTCTTCCTCTGTACTGTTCATCACCAGCCCAGAGGCAATCCACCACACCACACACTGGATTAGGGTATTACACCACAACGGTGGACCGAACCAGTATAAATCTCGTGTTCCCTGTGTTGTTCATCGTGCTAGCTTAGATTCACGGCGAGGTTTTGGGGCGTGGATCGGAAGGGAGAAGATCTTCGTGCGCACCCCAGAGGTCGAACCTTGAGGGTTTTGCCGGAACCCAATATCCGACATTTGGCGCGCCAGGTAGGGGTGAGCCGGAGCTTTCCCTTCCGTCGACCGCTCTCCATCGACACCGCACTTCGCCCTCATGGTGGACAATGCACCACCGGCTCCGGCGGCCGACGCCAGCGCTGGGGTTAGGGGGCTCCGAGCCTTGGCCCTCGCCTTGCGACAGGTGCAGTGGACGCACAAGTTCAAGCCAGAGATGCCGCCGCGCTACAATGGAGCGAAGGATCCTCTAGCTTTCCTGTTGGCGTATGAGGAGGCCGACCTCAAGGCCGGGGGCGACAACAAGGTCATGGCTAACTGGTTTCCCATGGCCCTCACCGGCGTCCCGCGCGTGTGGCTGCTCCACCTCCCAACGACTTCTGTGGCCTCCTGGGAGAAGCTGCGCAACCTCTTCCTCACCGACTACGCTGCACCGGCGCCCCCGGTCATTGCAGCCCTCCTGGGTGGCTCGCAGGAAACGCTCTCGAGCCGCCACGTCAAGCTGTTCATCCACCAGATCGCCGCCGCCCTCACGTGGCACGGAGCTCCTCCGGGTTGGGTGGCGCCAAAGGCCGACCTGACCTTCAACTCGGAAGATCACCCCGTCAACACTGCTTGCTCGGGTGCACTCCCAATGCTTTGCACGCCCACCGTCTGCCAGGTGGCCATCACCAGGACCCTCATCGACGGTGGTGCCGGCCTCAACGTGCCCTCGATGGAGGCCTTCAGCCTCCTCCATGTACCACTAGAACGACTCCTACACAGAAAGCCTTTCTCGGGCATCGGAGGCGGTTCCTCCGGCTCCCTGGGGCAGATCCACCTCCCGGTGACCTTCAGCACACACGACAACTTCCGCACGGAGCTGGTCAACTTTGACATCGCCCGCATCGGCCTCCCATACAATGCCATCCTCGGCTACCCTGCCTTGGCCCAATTCATGGTAGCAACCCATCCGTCCTACAACCTCATGAAGATGCCCGGCAGAAGCGGCGTCCTCACCATAGCTGGAGATACCAAAGATGCTCTGCTGGCGCTCAAGCTCGCCCTCAAGACAGCCGCAGCAGCGCAGCCCGCCGGCACCGACACCTCCAAGGCCAAGGGGGCTGCGCCAACCAAGAAGAAGAAGCTGTTCACCCAGGACTAGGTGGAGACCAAGCAGGTACAAGTTGATGAGGATGGATCCTTCGGTGCCACCTCCAACATAGGTGCCAATCTCGACCCCGGCCAGGAGGAGGCACTGGTGAAATTCCTATGCTCGAACAAGGAGGTGTTCGCGTGGGAACCCAAATAGCTAGCGGGGGTCCCAAGGCAGGTGATTGAGCATCACTTGAATGTGTGCCCTAATGTGCGCCCCGTGAAGCAGAAAGCAAGGCGGCAGTCCACCGAGAAGTAGGCCTTCATCATCCAAGAAACCCGCAAGCTGGAGGCGGCTGGTGTCATTCGCGAGGTTTGCTACCCCGAATGGCTGGCGAATCCTGTTGTTGTGCCGAAAAAGGGAGGAAAGGAGTGCATGTGCGTCGACTTCACCAACCTCAACAAGGCCTGCCCTCAAGATCCGTTCCCACTCCCTCGCATCGACCAAATTGTCGACTACACCACTGAGTGCGACCTGCTGTGCTTCCTAGATGCATTTTCGGGCTATCATCAAATCAAGATGGCGATAGAAGATGTGGAGAAGACGGCTTTCCTGACCCCATGCAGGGTGTACTACTACACCTGCATGCCGTTGGGGTTGCGCAACGCAGGCGCAACCTTCAAGTGACTGATGCACATCGCCTTGGCCTGGCAGCTCGGGAGAAACGCCGAGGCCTACGTCGATGACATTGTGGTGAAGTCTCGGGAGGCGAAGACCTTGATCCAGGACCTGGAAGAAACCTTTGTGAGCCTCTATGAAGTGGACCTGAGGCTCAACCCGGAGAAGTGCGTGCTTGGCATTCCTTCTGGCAAGCTTGTGGGCTTCCTTGTGTCTCACAAAGGAATTGAGGCCAACCCAGAGAAGGTCAAGGCAATCGAAGACATGAGTCCGCCGCAAACCCTCAGAGAAATGCAGAAGCTTGCTGGGCGCGTGACCGCATTAGGACGCTTCATCTCCAAGCTGGTGTAGTGTCCCTTGCCTTTCTTCAAGCGGATGAAGAAGAAGGGCCTATTCAAATGGACACAGGAGGCCGACAAGGCGTTTCAAGACCTCAAGAAGTACCTGACCAGCCCTCCTGTGATGGTGGCACCACGCCCTCTCGAGCCCCTGGTGCTCTACCTCGCCACCACAACCTACTCCGCCAGTGCAGCTCTGGTGGCGGTTCGGGAAGGGCGCCAGAGCAAGGCTGCATCGCGACCGACCACGGCCCCGGCCACGACAGCACAAGACCAAGAAGGCCTCGCGAAGACCACGGCCTCGGTAGATGGAGACCAGCCTCAACAGGAAGACGCCCGCAGGGCTGAAGGGGCCTCACCAAGCAGCCAGGTGCTGGGGGCTCCGACGTCACAGGAGGCGCCTAACCCTCCGAAGGGCATGGGCCTCGTCAGTACACCCATCCTCGTCGAGCATCCGGTGTACTTCGTCAGCACGGTGTTGCGGGATTCTAGGGCATGATACCCCATGCCTCAAAAGCTCTTGCTTGCACTGCCGGTGGCCTCCCGTAAGTTGCAGCATTACTTTCAAGGTCACCCCATCAAGGTTGTCTCGGCCTACCCATTGGAAAGGGTACTCAGGAGCCCCAATTCTGCTGGAAGGGTCGTCGAATGGAACATTGAGCTGCAAGCATTTCAGTTAGAATTCAGCACAACCAGGGTTGTCAAGGGAGCCGCACTTGCAGATTTTGTGGCACATTGGACAGAGGCGCCAGGGCTCGAAGCAGGCGAAGATCGGTCACTTTCCCCAAGAAGCGAGGCACCAGACGGATGGGTCATGTACTTCGATGGAGCATTCTCACGACATGGCGCGAGGGCTGGCGCAGTGCTTATATCCCCCACTCAGGACAAGCTCTATTACACCATGCAGCTCTGTTTCCAACATGGCAAGAAGGTCTCCAACAACATAGCAGAATACAAGGGTCTCATAGCAGTCTTAAAAGCTGCAGCACCACTGGGGGTAAAGCGCCTCATCATCAAGGGCGACTCGCAGCTCCTCGTCAACTTCTCCAACAAAGTGTACGAGCCAAAGGACGAGCACATGGAGGCGTATCTTGCAGAGGTGCATAGGATGGAAAAGCAATTCTGGGGGCTGGAGTTGTAGCATGTGCCCCGCGGCACCAACCAAGAGGCTGATGACATTGCCAGGAGGGCATCCAGGCGGCTGCCTTAGGAGCCTGGCGTTTTCGAGGAATGGCTCTTCAAGCCCTCGGCAGCACCGTCGCTATCAAGCACAGCACAACCTCGGGAAGAACTCCCTCAACCACCTGCCATAGGAGCCCCGACCTGTGGCCCAACCTCGGGAGCGCGCTTGCTCCTGGTGCTGGAGCCTCAGGAGGGATGCTGGACTACATAATTCAAGGACTACCTGATGCGAGGGACCCTACCAAAGAAAGAGGAGGACGTGGAACGTGTGGCCCGGCAGGCCACGGCCTATTGTATCCAAGATGGAGAGCTCTACCGGAAGCGGCCAAACGATGTTTCCCAATGTTGCATCTCCAGGGAATAGGGGAAGTAGCTGCTCGCTGACATACATAGTGGAGACTGCGGACACCACTCGTCATCATGGACCCTCGTCGGCAAGGCGTTTCGCAGCAGGTTCTATTGGCCCACGACACTCAATGACGCAATCGAGCTGCTGAAGGCATACGAAGCCTGCCAATTCCATGCCAAGCAGATCCATCAGCCAGCCCAGGGCCTGTAGACCATCCCGCTCTCATGGTCGTTCGCGGTCTGGGGGTTGGATATCCTGGGCCCGTTTCCTCGAGCGCCTGGGGGCTACCGCTACCTCTACGTCGCCATCGACAAGTTCACCAAGTGGGCGGAGGTGGAAGCCATCCACACCATCCTAGCTGGCTCTGCAGTCAAGTTCATCAAGGGCCTCGTGAGCCGATTCGGAGTCCCAAATCGCATCATCACCAACAAAGGTTCGCAGTTCACCAGCAATCTCTTCAAAACATATTGTGCTACCTTGGAATGCAGGTATGCTACGCTTCGGTGGCACACCCCCGGAGTAACGGCCAGGCCGAACGCGCCAACGCAGAGGTCCTGAAAGGCCTCAAAACCAGGACCTTCCAGAAGAAACTGGAGGCCTGTGGCAGGGGCTGGTACAAAGAGCTAAAGTCCATGCTGTGGTCCATCCTCACTACCGCCGCCAAGTCGACTGGCGAGACCCCATTATTCCTCGTCTACGGAGCAGAGGCGGTCCTTCCTCACGAGGTCAGGCGTCGCTCCGCACGGGTCTTAGCGTTTGACGAAGCGCAGTAGGACGCCGTGCGGGGGATCGACCTCATGATGGGGGAGGAGCACCATCGAGAAGCCGCACTACGAGCAGCAAGATACTAGCAGGCGTTGCGGCAGTATCATTGCTGCAACATCCGTCCCAGGACTCTAGAGGTAGGTGAAAGGATCGAGAAGAGGTGTCTAGAGGGAGGGTGATTAGACACTAAGTACCAAAAGTTGCAGTTTTTAATTTCTTTAAGTTTAAGTTGAGTTTTGGCACAAGTTTAACAATCACAATACATAACAAGCAATCATGCAAAGAGTATATGAGCAGCGGAAAGTAAAGCATGCAACTTGCAAGAATGTAAAGGGAAGGGTTTGGAGAATTCAAACCCAGTTGGAGACACGGATGTTTTTGTCATGGTTCCGATAGGTGGTGCTATCATACATCCACATTGATGGAGACTTCAACCCACGAAGGGTAACGGTTGCGCAAGTCCACGGAGGGCTCCACCCACGAATGGTCCACGAAGAAGCAACCTTGTCTATCCCACCATGGCCGTCGCCCATGAAGGACTTGCCTCACAAGCGGTAGATCTTCATGAAGTAGGCGATCTCCTTGCCCTTACAAACTCCTTGGTTCAACTCCAAAATCTTGTTGGAGGCTCCCAAGTGACAGCTAGCCAATCTAGGAGACACCACTCTCCAAGAAGTAACAAATGGTGTGTTGATGATGAACTCCTTGCTCTTGTGCTTCAAATAATAGTCTCCCCAACACTCAACTCTCTCTCACAGGATTTGGATTTGGTGGAAAGAATATTTGAGTGGAAAGCAACTTGGGGAAGGCTAGAGATCAAGATTCATATGGTAGGAATGGAATATCTAGGCCTCAACACAAGTGTAGGTGGTTCTCTCTCAGAAAATGCAAATTGGAAGTGTAGGTTCATTCTGATGGCTCTCTCCACGAATGAAGTGGAGGTGGAGGGGTATATATAGCCTCCACACAAAAACAAACCATTACACACAACTTGCCAATCTCGGTGGGACCGAATCGAGAAACTCGATCTGACCGATTCAGCAAATCTAGTGACCGTTAGGATTTTCAGTGGGACCGACATGCAACTCGGTAGGAACGATATGGTTAGGGTTAGGGCATAACGTAATCTCAATGAGAACGATTACACAAACTCGGTAGGACTGATTTTGGTAATAAGCTAACCAGAGAGTTGGTCTGGCAAACTCGGTGAGACGAATTACACAAACTCGGGGAGACCGATTTTGGTAATAAGCTAACCAGAGAGTTTGCATTGTAATATCGGTAGTACCGATTACTCAAACTCGGTGAGACCGATTTTGGTAATGGATATACACAGAGAGATTACAATCCCATCTCGGTGAGACCGAGATCCCTATCGATGAGACCAATTTGCCTAGGGTTTGTGGCAGTGGCTAAGACATCTGAACTCGGTGGCGCCGGATGGAAAGAATCGGTAGGGCCGAGTTAGACTTTTGGTTTAGGACATATGTGGATGTGAGAAAGTAGTTGAGGGCTTTGGAGCATATCACTAAGCATTTTGAGCAAGTAAGCCATTAAACAACACCTCATCCCCTCTTGATAGTATTGGCTTTTCCTATAGACTCAATGTGATCTTGGATCACTAAAATAGAAAATGTAGAGTCTTGATATTGGAGCTTGAGCCAATCCTTTGTCCTTAGCATCTTGAAGGGGTTCCACATTGGTTAGTCCATGCCACTCCATTGTTGAACTTGTGTGAAACATGCTAGGTAAAAGTGTTAGTCCAACACGAGATATGTTGACATTAATTACCAAAATCACCCAGGGAGCACTTGTGCTTTCAATCTGCCCCTTTTTAGTAATTGATGACAACATACATCAAAGCTTTAGATAAAGATATAGAGAATAACCAGTAAAGCTTTGGAAAAACATTTAACATGCATAGGATCCCCCTACATGTATGCAATCATGTAAACATGGAATATAGGAGCATGTGAATGCATAAGCATGATAGAGTAAGCAATGTGTTACATGTATCTTGGCTATATGCATCAGAGCAAATGATGTGAATATGGGAAATGTACCTTCATGCTCATGAGTCCTTCTTGCAAACAGTACGTACATCAGCAAGAATTCCTCATACACATGATTGTGATGCATATACTTACCTTGTGGTCTTGAGTTGGCTTAGGATGGAATGAACCTGTGAAAATAAGGTTAGATAACACAGATGCACCTACTAGCCAAAGCAAACAGAAAGAAGCCACAAGAGTACCAAGACTGGGATGACATGTAGAGAGTGAGTACTAAGTACCACATTTAACATAGACATGTCCCCAAAGGTAAAGATGTGCAATGAATTTAAAGAATTTCTTTCCCTTAGATGTCTTGCTCCCCCTGAATCTAGCATGGGATACTGGGAGAAGATAGGGAACAAAAAATCAGGTCTCAAAGAAACAAATGAATAGAGCTAATGCAAATAAGCACATATATACATGTCTTTCCCCTCAAGAAGACATGTGGCATCTCTCCTCTTGAACACCAACCATCTGGGATCCTTGAAGATTACTCTCTCCTTGAGTATTCTCTCCCCCTAGAGATATGATTAAGCTTTGAAGTGATCTCTCTCTCCCCCTTTGACATCAATTTCCAAGAAGGGCCTTCTGGAATTTGTTGTGAATGGGTTTGGTCCTTGAGTCACAGCACAAAACACTAAGGTAACTGTGATTCTTGTAGAGGACAAGATTCATTGAGTGGAGCTGGATCAAGAGTAATGCAAGAATAAATGGCAAAATGTCTTTCCTATAGTGAAGTCGGTGGCACCGAGTGGTATGCTTCGGTTGCACCGAAATAATTTGGTTAGTACGAAACAAGAGACCGGTGTGACCGAGTTCATCACAGAGAAAACACTTGTCACTTCAGCTCACTAGACAAGTAAGATCTCACAAGGATTTGCAAGGAATTATCTAAAAGATTTGCAATGAATTGGATGCAGGGAATGCAGAACAAATAGAAAAGAAAAGAAATCTAGATGAAGTTTTTTTGAAAGGGGAAACAAATATGAATGAGATAAATGCAAGAGCACAGAAAAGAACACAAGAGAACTTCATCTAGAGATGGTCGGCGACAAAGTCACCTATGTTAGAGTAGACTGACAGGAGTCAAGTGAGATCACTTGATCATAGGTCATACTCATCGTTTAAGCTCAAAACGGGGTTACCATTTTTCGTTTAAGCATCTTGATGTATTCACATCTTGTCGAGTTGCTTTGACTCATGACTTGGAGTAAAGCTTCTCTAAGATGGAATAACATACCTTGGGTGGTGGTGTTGATCATGATCATGTAGTTGAACTTGTGTGGGTTGCTCAAGGTTGATGTAGCTCATCAAGAGTTGGGAGCACCACTTGTAATTTGAGTTCATCTACCTACATGGGTTAGTTCTTGCAAGTAAGAGCACTTGTGTATCCAAAATGACACTCATGAAACTTAACATAGAATTTTTCAAAGGATATGTTTGAATGGTTTTGTGCTTCCTTATTTTCAACCACCATTGTGTAGAGACTTGGTGACGTAGAGATTGCTCAAGATATGAGTGAGTTGCAATCTCATAAATTTAGGTTCATCCAAGTACCTACACGGGTTAGATAACATGCAAGGTGCAAATATATCCAAGACATAAGATAGTCATCATAAGAGAAATATCAAGGATTAGTCATAAGCTCATGTCTTGCATGTATCCAATGGAGTTTCTACTCCATGTTTGAAGCATCAATGATGTTAAATTCACCTCTTAACCTGCAAAACACTCTCTCATCAAGTGGTTTAGTGAATATATCCGCTAATTGCTTTTCGGTGCGAACATGCTTCAGATTAATGTCACCCTTAACAACATGATCTCGAATGAAATGATGATGAACTTCAATATGCTTAGTTCGAGAGTGTTGCACAGGATTGTGAGCAATCTTGATAGCACTTTCATTGTCACAAAGTAATGGAACATGTTTCACATATATCCCATATTCTTTAAGAGTTTGGGTCATCCAAAGTAATTGAGCACAACATGAACCAGCGGCAATGTATTCCGCTTCGGCGGTGGATAGGGATACCGAGTTTTGTTTCTTGGAAGACCAAGACACAAGAGATCTACCAAGAAATTGACAAGTACCCGAAGTGGACTTTCTATCAACCTTGTCACCGACATAGTCCGAGTCAGAGTAGCCAACAAGATCGAAAGAGGCCCTCTTTGGATACCAAATGCCAAAATTTGGTGTATGAATTAAGTATCTCACTATCCTTTTCACGGCCTTAAGATGACATTCTTTAGGAGCAGCTTGATATCGTGCACACATGCACACACTTAGCATGATATCGGGACGTGAAGCACATAGATATAACAATGAACCAATCATAGAGCGATAAACCTTTTGATCAACCGGTTCACCATCTTTGGTCAAATCAAGATGTCCACTAGTAGGCATGGGTGTAGTCATACCTTTGCATTCTTGCATATTGAACTTCTTGATTAAGTCCTTGGTGTACTTAGTTTGAGAAACAAAGGTCCCTTCCTTAGTTTGCTTGATTTGCAAACCAAGAAAGAATTTGAGTTCACTCATCATAGACATTTCAAACTTCTCCGACATTATCTTTCCAAACTTTTCACTAAAATGAGGGTTAGTAGAACCAAATATAATATCATCAACATAGATTTGGCATGCAAATAGTTCTCCATTGACCCTTCTAGTAAAAAGATTAGAATCTATTTTTCCAATTTCAAAGCCTTTTTCAATAAGGAACTTGGTCAAGCATTTATACCATGCTCTAGGAGCTTGTTTAAGACCATAAAGAGCTTTGTGAAGTTTGTAAACATGATCGGATTTCTTAGGATTAACAAAGCCGGGAGGTTGCTTAACATAAACTTCCTCCTCTATTTCACCATTTAGAAAAGCACTTTTAATGTCCATCTGGTACAAGGTGATGTCATGGTGATTAGCATAGGCAAGTAAGACGCGAATGGACTCAAATCTAGCAACGGGAGCATAAGTCTCACCATAGTCCATACCTTCGACTTGTGTGTAGCCTTGGGCGACGAGACGTGCTTTGTTGCGAACTACTTGTCCATCTTCATCTTGCTTGTTGCGAAACACCCATTTGGTACCGATGATGTTGTGGTTGTTGTCGGGCTTCTCGACCAATGTCCAAACTTGATTTCTCTCAAAGTTGTGTAGCTCTTCATGCATAGCGTCTATCCAATCTGGATCTTCCAATGCTTCTTCAACATTCATAGGTTCAATGCTAGAAATGAATGAATAGTGTTCACAAAAGTTAGCTAAATGAGTTTTAAAGCAAGTGATTCTCCCGTTTTGGATATATTTGTAGATTTGCTCGACGGGATGGTCTTTAGCAATTCTTGCTCAAACTCGTGAAAGCTTTTGCTTGGGTCTTGGTTGAACATCTTCTCCATCTTGTTCTTCTTCTTGTTGGCCTTCTTCATTGTTGGCGTTGTCGTTCTCTTGTCGTGGTGGAGAACGAGGTTGTTGACGTTCGTCTTGGTGCACTTCCTCGTTTTCTTCATCTTGGTGTGTCCCACTTGTGGATGCTTCCATATCAACTCTTGGTTCACCTTGTCGTGAGGTAGAAGCTTCCACTTGGACGGACGAGGTACTCTCCTTCACCTCCGTTGGACAAATCTTGCCAATAGACAAGTCTTGAATTGCTTCCAAGGGGTCTTTGTCTCCTACATCAATTGGCAATTGCTCTACTTGCGAGCAGTTAGATTCATCAAACTTCACATCTACCATTTCTTCAACCTTTCGGGTGAAATTGTTGTAGACACAGTATGTGTGAGAGTTTGAGCCATAACCAAGTAGGAAACCATCATGAGACTTAGGAGCAAATTTAGAACGACGATGCTTATCAAGAATGTAGCACTTTGAGCCGAATACTCGAAAGTATCCCACTTGGGGTTTGTTACCAGTGAGAAGCTCATATGCCGTCTTGCCGAGTAGCTTGTGAAGATACAAGCGATTTGTTGCATGACAAGCTATCTCAACCGCTTCCGCCCAAAAGTGCTTTGGCATCTTGTACTCATCAAGCATCGTTCTCGCCATTTTTATGAGCACCCGGTTCTTCCTCTCAACAACTCCATTTTGTTGAGGTGTATACGTAGCCGAGAACTCGTGTGAAATACCTTCTTCGTCAAGAAAGGTATCCACATTTGCGTTCTTGAACTCCGTTCCGTTGTTGCTGTGAACCTTCTTGATCTTCACTTAAAATTGATTTTGGGCCTTCCTAGCGAAGTTTTTGCAGATCTTTTAAACCTGCGATTTATCATCGAGAAAGAACACCCACGTAAATCTTGAAAAATCATCAACTATAACTAGACCAAAAGAATTTCCACCGAGACTTTTGTAAGCATTGGGACCAAAAAGGTCCATGTGAAGTAGCTCGAGTGGCCTCCTTGTGGTCATGATGTTCTTCATGGGATGAATTCCTCCAATCTGTTTACCTGCCTGACAAGCGCTGCAAAGTCTATCCTTACTAAATATGACATCGTTAACGCCAAGGATATGATTTCCTTTAATGAGCTTGTCAAGGTTTCGCATACCAACATGACCTAATCGTCTATGCCATAACCAACCTTTAGAAGATTTAGCAATAAAGCAAGTTCTAGGTTGAGCCTTTTTAGTGAAATCAACAATGTATAGATCACCTCTACGTACACCAGTAAAGACCATTTTATGATTATCTCTACGAAACACTTGGCAATCTCCTTCAGTAAATAGGACATTGAAACCGAAATCAGCAAGTCTAGATACTGAAAGTAAGTTGTAGCCAAGAGATTCAACGAGCATGATATTTTGTATGGAAATATCATGTGATATGGCCACCTTACCGAGGACAACCACCTTACCCTTTGAGTTGTCACCGAAGGTGACATACTTTCGAGGACCATCATTTTCAGCAAGCTCACAAAACATATCTTTATCTCCGGTCATGTGATCGATACATCCACTGTCAAGAACCCATTCCTTTCCTCCGGCCATATATCCCCAAAGATTTGCCATAAGACCAAAGTGTCTCATTGCATCATCAAGATCAAAGTCACTATCATCATCCTCATCATAGTATCCATGTTCAACATCGTCATGTGGTGGATCAAATCCTAGAGAGGGTGATTCGTTAGAGTGAGTTTAACAATGATCTTGTTTATGAATTTTAATAGCTTCAGAAATAATGTCACTAATAATTCCAACATCTCCTTTGTCACGCATTAGGTTTGTAAGCTCAAATAGACAATCACCAAACCTAGGATCACTGGAATTCATCTTACTCAAGGCAATAGACTTATGGAGAATTTCATCTAGATTTTTCAAGGAATAATTTGGGAAGCGTTCCTCAAGAAATTTCCATATGGTGTACTTAAGAGTAGGCAAACATCCAATCAAGTTTCTAGGCAAGCCTCTAGTGATAAGTTCAACAGTTCTAAGATTGCGAATCATGTCAATTGACTCAACAAGGGTAGGATGCATAGGATCAACATGAGGTGCACAAGGGCTAGCAATGTACTTGTTTAAATGATATTGATTGAAAATCACAAGCATCTCATTTTTACACTCATGAAACTACTCTCCATCAAGTATGGGCACTCTATGTCTAAGACTCCCAATAGTAGACTCATCCATCTTCCTCCAATGGTATTTAAACCAAAGCAATGGAGACCAAATCTCTGATACCAATTGAAAGGATCGAGAAGAGGTGTCTAGAGGGGGGGGGTGATTAGACACTAAGTACCAAAAGTTTAAGTGGAGTTTTGCCACAAGTTTAACAATCACAATACATAACAAGCAAGCATGCAAAGAGTATATGAGCATCGGAAAGTAAAGCATGCAACTTGCAAGAATGTAAAGGGAAGGGTTTGGAGGATTCAAACGCAATTGGAGACACAGGTGTTTTTGTCGTGGTTCCGATAGGTGGTGCTATCGTACATCCACGTTGATGGAGACTTCAACCCACGAAGGGTAACGGTTGCGCTAGTCAACGGAGGGCTCCACCCACGAAGGTCCATGAAGAAGCAACCTTGTCTATCCCACCATGGTCGTAGCCCACGAAGGACTTGCCTCACTAGTGGTACATCTTCACGAAGTAGGCGATCTCCTTGCCCTTACAAACACTCCACAATCTTGTTGGAGGCTCCCAAGTGACACCTAGCCAATCTAGGAGACACCACTCTCCAAGAAGTAACAAATGGTGTGTTGATGATGTACTCCTTGCTCTTGTGCTTCAAATGATAGTATCCGCAACACTCAACTCTCTCTCACAGGATTTGGATTTGGTGGAAAGAATATTTGAGAGGGAAGCAACTTGGGGAAGGCTAGAGATCAAGATTCATATGGTAGGAATGGAATATCTTGGCCTCATCACAAGTGTAGGTGGTTCTCTCTCAGAAAATGCATGTTGGAAGTGTAGGTTCGTTCTGATGGCTCTCTCCATGAATGAAGAGGAGGTGGAGGGGTATTTATAGCCTCCACACAAAAACTAACCGTTACATACAACTTGCCAATCTCGGTGGGACCGAATCGAGAAACTCGGTCTGACCAATTCAGCAAATCTAGTGACCGTTAGGATTTTCGGTGGGACCGACATGCAACTCGGTAGGACCGATATGGTTAGTGTTAGGGCATAACATAATCTCGGTGAGACCAATTACACAAACTCGGTAGGACCGATTTTGGTAATAAGCTAACCAGAGAGTTGGTCAGGCAAACTCGGTGAGACCAATTACACAATCTCGGTGAGACCGATTTTGGTAATAAGCTAACCAAAGAGTTTGCATTGTAATCTCAGTAGTACCGATTACTCAAACTCGGTGAGACCGATTTTGGTAATGGACACACACAGAGAGATTACAATCCCATCTCGATGAGACCAAGATTCCTATCGGTGAGACCGATTTGCCTAGGGTTTGTGGTAGTGGCTAAGACATCTGAACTCGGTGGCGCCAGATGGAAAGAACCGGTAGGGCCCAGTTAGACTTTTGGTTTAGGACATATGTGGATGTGAGAAAGTAGTTGAGGGCTTTGGATCATGTCACTAAGCATTTTGAGCAAGTAAGCCATTAAGCAACACCTCATCCCCTCTTGATAGTATTGGCTTTTCCTATAGACTCAATGTGATCTTGGATCACTAAAATAGAAAATGTAGAGTCTTGATCTTGGAGCTTGAGCCAATCCTTTGTCCTTAGCATCTTGAAAGGGTTCCACATTCTTTAGTCCATGCCACTCCATTGTTGAACTTGTCTGAAACATGCTAGGTAAAAGTGTTAGTCCAACAAGAGATATGTTGACATTAATTACCAAAATCACCCAGGGAGAACTTGTGCTTTCAGTAGGTGACCTCGTGCTCAGGCGGGTGCTCTCAAAGGAAGGGCTGCACAAGCTCTCGCCCATGTGGGTGGGCCCGTTCAAGGTTGTTCATGTTTCCAGGCCTGGGGCCGCGCGCCTGAAGACTCAGGAGGGGGTGCCTGCCGGTGTCAAAACTGGCGGATCTTGGGTAGGGGGTCCCGAACTGTGCGTCTAGGCGGATGGTAACAGGAGACGAGGGACACGATGTTTTACCCAGGTTCGGGCCCTCTCGATGGAGGTAAAACCCTACGTCCTACTTGATTAATATTGATGATATGGGTAGTACAAGAGTGGATCTACCACGAGATCAAGGAGGCTAAACCCTAGAAGCTAGCCTATGGTATGATTGTTGTAATGTATGTTGTCCTACGGACTAAAGCCCTCCGGTTTATATAGACACTGGAGGAGGCTAGGGTTACACAGAGTCGGTTACAATGGTAGGAGATCTACATATCTGTATCGCCAAGCTTGCCTTCCACGCCAAGGAAAGTCCCATCCGGACACGGGACGGAGTCTTCAATCTTGTATCTTCGTAGTCTTGGAGTCCGGCGGACGATGATAGTCCGGCTGTCCGGACACCCCCTAGTCCAGGACTCCCTCAGTAGCCACTGAACCAGGCTTCAATGACGATAAGTCCGGCGCGCATAATGTTCGGCATTGCAAGGCGGGTTCCTCCCTTGAATAATCCAGAGAAGATCATGAACACCAGGATAGTGTCCGGCTCTGCAAAATAAACTCCACATTCCACCGTAGAGAGAATAAAATATACACTAGTTCAATCTGCTGACATATTATGCGGCGTGACATCACACCGCTACCAAGCCACTGTTTGAATCATTTTTTACTATACCACCTCAGCACGTTTAGCGAAGCGGTTTCCTTGGCACGTCTTGTCGAAGCAGAGATCGTGTTCCCCTTATTCTGGGATTCTCATCAATACGTGCGTGGGTAACCCAACCGTTCCCATCGCCACGCCTCCTCTATCGAAGGTGAATCCCAAACGGTCACAGAGACGGCTCTTGGTATTTTTCCCCTTTATAAGAGGACCAAGGCTCATTCTTGTTCTTCAATCTCGCATCGAATCTCCTCGCTCCTAGTTCCAACACCCAGAGCCTCAGATTCGAGCGCTTTGGATTCTCAATCATGTCCGGCTCTGACCTCCAGGGCCGGTGGATGCCCTCCTCCGTCACGGAGGAGGACATATTGAAGTTACGTGAGGCCAAGTACCTGGCCTACGAGGTTTCGCACAGGTTTCCCGCCCAAGGGCAGGCCGTGCCCGCCCCCGAGCCCGGTGAGTTCGTTGTCTTCGTATCCCACCTCCGTCGGGGTTTAGGCTTCCCGACGGACCCCTTCGTGAGAGGACTCATGTTCTACTACGGGCTGGACTTTCACGACTTGGCTCCGGAGTCCATCCTCCACATCTCCGCATTCATTATCGTCTGCGAAGCCTTCCTCCGCATCACTCCCCACTTCAGCCTGTGGCTGAAGACCTTCAAGGTGGAGCCGAAGGTGATCGGGGGGCGTCAAGCGGAGTGCGGCGGGGCGGCCATAAGCAAAAAAGCCGATGCCCCGTGGCCCGAGGGTTCCTTCCAAGAGGAACTCGGACTGTGGCAGCAGGAGTGGTTCTATATCACCGCTCTGAGGGGCAGCAAGCAAAAGCCGCCGCCTTCATTCCGCCCGGGACCTCCATGCCGACTGATGTCATGGGTCAACCAAGGGCTCAACTGGGGGCCGTCCGAAGACGTTCCCTTATTGCAGGGCCGGATCCGAGACCTCCAGGCGAGGGGGATCAATCTGACTGTGGTGATGCAGGTTATGCTAATCCGGCATCTTCTGCCCTGCAAGCGTCGTCCTCTCCGTCTATGGGAGTTCAATCCGGAGGGACCTCGGATTCTCCAACACTTCATGGGTACGACACCCGTGGAGATGTACAAGTTGTTCTTCGGACCGCAGGTGGCGTGTCCGGAACTGGCCGAGGATGCAGGCCTAAGCCGCAATCGCCCGGATACTCAGGTAAATAGCTCAGAGTCCGGACACCCTGTTTATCTTCTTTTCTAGAGTTCGCCTCCTGACCCATTACTCTTCACAGGAGTGGGTAGCACATTCGAGGCTGATAAGGTGTCCGCCCCCCTCCCAGAGACCGCACTAGAGCCCGTGCTGGTCAGAATGTTGGAGGTTGCACCCATGGAAGGGAGCGATGGGGAAAGTAGAGGAGCTATTATTTTGCCCAAAAGGGCGTCCGAAGAGAGGGGAATCAAAAACCCCTCCTTCCAGGGGGAGAAGAGGACCGCCTCCGAAGATCCGGAGGCCAAAGCCCCTAAGCGTGGGAAGAGATCTTCACCGGGGGGTCCGGCGCCCGGAGAGAATCCGGACGCACAATCATCGCCAAAGGGTCAGCCCTCCAGCGAGCCGCGAGTATAAAAAGGGGAGTTAATTAGTAAGGAAATACCTTCATTTGTGCTTCTGTGGGTAACCGAAATATTTATATTGCAGTTCGGATCTGCAGCCTTCTCAGATGAGTTCATCCTCAGGGGACCTTCTTCCGGAGATGATGGAGAGCAAAACACCTCCGTCTGCAGCGCCGTCAGATAAGGCAGGCGAGCCTGAAGTATCGTCACGGAGGGTATCCCCGAGTCCGGAGGGGCCAGAGAGTTCGGCACCCACTAGTATCCGGCCGGGAGAACTGAATAATCTGTTTGAGAGGGCGTCCATCTCAGAAGATCACCGTGCGTTGATGCGTATGGTGATTGGAAGGATTTCGTCCGCCGAAAGCGGATTGCGCAATGCCGCTATGAGTTTGCTGGCAGGGTTTGAGGTATGCGAGAATGACACATCTCTTTGTCTATTGACAGTCTTGCACATGAAAATGCGCCCTGTATAGATAGTAGCCCCTGAGACTCGGTAGGTTGTCGAAAACGACAGCGTGCCGAGGATCGAAATTGAAAGTAATGAATTCCGCCGTTCCTATGCAGGTGGCGGATAGTCCAGGGGCTAGCCGGACTAGTGGGTTTGCCGAGTTAAATCGGTAACTTGACGTGGCGGATGCGGACATCGCACTTGTCAACCGGCGACTTGACGAGTCGCAAGGTAAATGAGTTCTCCGCAGTCGCTTTATTAAGGGGGTCGAAGCCCTCCTCTGATAAATTATATGTTGTTGTACAGACGGTGCTGCTGCTGTGGAGAGCCTTCGGGCCGAACTTGCTCGAGCTAAGGAGCAAGCCCGAAGGAGTGACGCGGCTGCCTCGAGGGTGGCCGAGGAGTTGAAAGCCGAAAGGGCTGCACACTGCCTAAGCAGGGCAGAGGTGGCCGAATTGGCCATGAAAGTAAAAGATGCTGCCGACCGCAATTAGGCTCTTGAAAAGGAGCGCTTATCGGAGCGGGAAGACCTGAAGAAGGCCACCGCCAAAGCCAAGGATGCCCGCTCTGCAATGCGGGCTATGAAGGAGGAACTGCGCCAGGCCGGAGATATCGTGGCTGGCAAGCCTTTTCTGCTGCGTCGCCGGTTTATGGATCAAAAGTATGCTCAATTTGAGCGGCTGTGGAGTCCGGAGGATCCGTATATGGACTTAGCTGCAAGTGCAGCTGATGCCGTTGAGCACTTCCGGAGCTAGAAGGATCACAAGACGGAAGAGCTATATTGGTCTCAATTCCATAGTCCGGATCGCTCACTTCCGTTGACAGACCGGTTGGCCGAATGGGCCGAGCTAAATAGATTGTCCGGACTTGCCATGACTGACATCGTGGCCCATGTCTGGCCAGAGAGGCCCAAGGCGACGAGCTACTTCGGCTTACTGCAGCAATTCCTTGGAGCGGTGCCGCATATAAAGGAGATGAAGCGGTCGGCCTGCATCGAGGGCGCGCGGATGGCTCTTGCCCGTGTGAAGGCGCATTGTCCGGAGATGGATGCCACCGCTGTTGCCGCCCAGGGTTCGGATGAAAGCCGGCTCCCCGCCGAGCACTATTTCGGGGAAGTTATGCGTGGCGCTCGTGTAATAGAGTCACAGTGCTCGAAAAATGTCACATTCAAATGAATGTATTAGCTTGTAAAATGATGATTATGCTATAACTGCTTTTTATACTTGTGCGTCCCAAGTACTAAAACTTCTCCTGTGCGGCCGTTTACGTATACATTTGTACAACTTGAAAGATTGCAGTCTTCGGCTTCAGCCCCCACGCACAGGGTGCGGGGGTGTTCGCAAAAATAGCGCGTTTTCACACTTAATCTGATGTCTCGGTCCTGTTTAAGGAGGTGGTAGCGTAGCAAACGAGGCAATCCGGATGATAATGCTTTATCACTTTCACTTAGCCAGTGGAGCTCGAGGGTGGGGCTACGATATAGCCCCTGGTGGCACCGCACTTCTCCGAATTCGGGGCGCGTATGTGCCTGACCGGGAAACGGTCCTTCGTCAAAGCGGGGAATTCTAGACATTCCAGTAGTCGATCGAGTGGTTGACCAGTCTCTCGCTGTATCATGACAGTCAATTTTCGGCTTTCTCTACTGAGGTGCTCGCCCAGCCGAACTGGGGCACAATCGCAGTAGTTCTCCTGGTGCCGCGTTAGCCGATGATACGGAATGTAAGGTAGCAAAACACAGGAGCCGGGCAAACCCAACATTTGACCAAAGACATGATTCGGAGCTGATGCATATAATGCCTAACTCGAGACGCCGAACACTCCCTAAGGTGTTCGGTCTTTATAATAATTGGCAGAACGATGCCCTAAGCCCCTAGTGTCCAGGTACGGGCATGGTCTTCTGACACGGCCGATGCCAAAACTTCAGGCTCCGCTTTGGCTATAGGAAGAAACCAAGGGAGAATAACAACAAGAGACAGTAAAAAAGGTTTACGCAGGGTCTTAATCTGAAAAGAATCCTCACAACGGGTCCCTACTGCACGTCTGCGCCTGTGTCTCCGTTGCGCCGTTATCCTGGACGGGTATGCACGTTGTTCATCTGTAGAAAGAGAGGAACGTTTAGTTTGAAAACAATTCGTGCGAAAAAATATATGTAAAAGAAGAAATATAAATAAGTAAAGCGGGGTTTGTATGAACCCGCGGTTGTTTGTGCGCGCAGCCCCCTGTGAAGAGGTATGCGGCTAGGGAGCCCCTAGCCTGCTGAAGCCGGATTCGTCTATCCGAGTCCGGGGTCTTTAAGTGACCCTCGCACTGAAATGACGCCACGCGGACCGGGCATCTTGAGTGTAAGAGACGCGTAATGCGGTATGGCGTTGAAGCGGACAAAAGCCTTTCGTCCCAAGAGTGCTTGATATCCACTTTCGAATGGGACGATGTGAAAAATTAATTTTTCGCGTCGAAAATTGTCCGGCGATCCAAACACGACTTCTAGTAATATGGAGCCTGTGCACTTGGTGTAAGGGCCTGGCGTCACTCCTTTGAAGGAAGTGCGGCTGTGTCGGATTTTGGTAGGGTCTATCCCCATCCTACGGATTGTGTTTGAATACAGCAGGTTTAAGTCACTGCCTCCGTCCATTAGGACGTTAGTAAATTGTAATCCGTCTATTATGGGATTCAATATCAGGGGAGTCCGTCCCGCGTTTCGAACACTTCTGGAATAGTCCAGGTGGTCGAAAGTGATTGGTTTTGATATCCAATCTCTATGGTCTGCTGGGTTGGACCGCGCGAAGCTCTTTTTAGAAAGTGCCGCGCTATTTTTCCGTATTATCACATGAAGTGAGTTTACTGCTTTGACCCCTTGTGGGAAAGTCTTTTGTTTTCCGGTGCTCTGATGGTGGGGTTTATCGTCTTCGCTTGACGCGTCGAGCCCCTTGTGTTCGGCGTTTAGTCGGCCGGACTGTTTAAAAACCCAACAATCCCGATGGGTATGGTTTGCAGGCTTTCCGGGGGTATTGTGGATTTGACATATCCGACCCAGAATCTTATTTAAGCTGGACAGATCGTCCCTGTCATCCTTAAGAGGCGTTGTTTTGTTGTTTGGCCACGAGCGTTTGAATCCGGCGTTGACTGCCGTGCTCTTTGGGCTTTTCTCTTTATTTCGGCGCTGTTCTTTTATGCGCCGTGATTTTCCGTTTCCATCCCTTATCTCGGATGTACTTGGGTCGCTGGTGCTGCATCTTGCTAGCCAGCTGTCCTCTCCCACGCAGAAGCGGGTCATGAGGCTTGTTAGTGCGGACATTGTCCTCGGTTTCTCTTGACCGAGGTGCCTGGCAAGCCATTCGTCTCGGACATTGTGCTTGAAAGCTTCTAAGGCTTAGGCATCCGGACAGTCGACTATTTGGTTCTTTTTGGTAAGAAACCTGTTCCAGAATTTCCGCGCTGACTCTCCGGGCTGTTGCGTTATATGACTTAGATCATCTGCGTCCGGAGGGCGGACATAAGTCCCTTGAAAATTTGCTCTAAATGCATCCTCGAGCTCTTCCCAACTTCCCACGGTGTTTTCTAGGAGGCTTTTAAGCCAATGATGGGCTGGCCCTTTGAGCTTGAGGGGTAGGTATTTTATGGCGTGGAGATCATCTCCTCTGGCCATGTGTATATGTAGTATATAATCTTCTATCCAGACTCCAGGGTCTGTTGTTCCATCATAGGCCTCTATGTTTATGGGTTTAAATCCTGCTGGGAATGCATGTTCCAGCACCTCATTGGTGAAACATAGTGGGTGTGCGGCGCCCCTGTATTTGGGCATGCCACTATCTTCGGACACTTGACGTGTTGCCTTGCTTCCTGGGGCCCTCTTCTTTGGCCCGTAGATGGACCTGGCTGGGCCATCTGTCTTTCCAGGTTCATTAGTTGGTTTATGTGTGGCGCCGCTTTCAGGATTTGGCCTATCATCTGGCCGTCTATCCAACCAGGCGGCCTTTTTATTTTTTGACTGTGGAGGCTCTATGGCCTCCTCGTCGAATTCTGGTAGCAGCTTGCGCTTCGGGTAGCTCTTTGATTGGTGGCCATTGCCGTATTTATCTGCGGTTTTGAGCACTTTGCTCCATCTCATTCTGAGTGTGTCTTCCGCTGTTTTGAGTCTCCGTTTTTCCTTCTTCAGGCTTCTTGCAATGATGACGAGTCTTTTCCGAAGGTTCTTGCTCTCCGGTGGTGTGTCCGACATGAGATCGTCCGGACTGTCGTTTTCGCCGGGCCTGGACTGATTATCTGACTCGTCATGTTCGGTTGCTTATCTGCATGTTCATCGTCCATTTGTGAGCCCTGCTGTATTACGGGCTCCTTTGGAGCGTTGTTGTCGTCGAGGCGGGACTTAGGGCGGCGTCTACGCCGCCGTTTTGGTCATTTATCGGCGGGGTCATCTTCTGCCGCAGCCCGTTGGTCCTCGTTATCGCTCTCCTTTGGGGTGTCCACCATATATATGCCATGTGACGAGGTGGTCCCCCCGTGCCTTATAGGCTCTATTTCTTGTTCGTCTTCGGCATCGTCGTCCATTCCGTCGATGTCTTCGGAGTCATAGTCTTGCATGTCGGTTAGATCGTCGACAGTGGCTACAAAGTGGGTGGTGGGTGGGTTCTGAATTTCTTCGTCGTCCGTACCCCAGCCATCCTGGCCATAGTCCGGCCAGAACTCTCCTGATAACGAGAGCTGCTTTAGCGAATTTAGGATGTCGCCAAAGGGCGAGTGTTGGAAGATGTCCGCGGCGGTGAATTCCATAACCGGCGTCCAATCCGAATTGATTGGTAGGGGCGCGGGAGGTTCGGAGTCCGGCAAGGAGTCCGGCGACTCGGAATCACGAGTTTCGCAGGGGACAAGATTAGTGTTCGGCTCCATCGCCATGGGTGTTGAAGCCCCCAGGGCGGCGTCTATCCACCGGCCCTCGATCTGGGCGATCGGCTTCGGACTAATGGACGGAACGGATTCGTGTGCGGCCACCAAGGCACTGTTCGGCGGTAGAGCTAGATCATGCCCATCGCAACAGTGCGGCGCGCTTGGCTGTGGCTCGGGTCCGTCAAAGATCAAGTCTCCGTGGACATCGGCCGTGAAGTTTAGGCTTCCGAATCTGACCTGACGGCCAGGGGCGTAGCTTTCGATCTGCTCCAGATGGCCAAGCGAATTAGCCCGCAGTGCGAAGCCGCCGAATACGAAGATCTGTCCGGGGAGAAAAGTCTCACCCTGGACAGCGTTGTTGGTTGAAGATGCCATCAAGCCTATCGGTGATGACACAGAGGAACTCTCAATGAAAGCACCAATGTCGGTGTCAAAACCGGCGGATCTCGGGTAGGGGGTCCTGAACTGTGCGTCTAGGCGGATGGTAACAAGAGGCGAGGGACACGATGTTTTACCCAGGTTCGGGCCCTCTCGATGGAGGTAAAACCCTACGTCCTGCTTGATTAATAATGATGATATGGGTAGTACAAGAGTGGATCTACCACGAGATCAAGGAGGCTAAACCCTAGAAGCTAGCCTATGGTATGATTGTTGTAATGTATGTTGTCCTACGGACTAAAGCCCTTCGGTTTATATAGACACCGGAGGAGGCTAGGGTTACACAGAGTCGGTTACAATGGTAGGAGATATACATATCCGTATCGTGAAGCTTGCCTTCCACGCCAAGGAAAGTCCCATCCGGACACGGGACGGAGTCTTCAATCTTGTATCTTCGTAGTCTTGGAGTCCGGCGGACGATGATAGTCCGGCTGTCCGGACACCCCCTAGTCCAGGACTCCCTCAGTGCCCATCCCAAACGCTTGGAACATTCAGCACCTCTGGAAGTTCTACCCTTGAAGAAAGGCCCGATGCCTGTAAAGAAAGGCCCAGTGCCTCTAAAGAAGGCCCGGTGCCTCTGAAGCTCGCCGCCCCAAGAAAGGTCCGGTGCCTGTGAACAAGGCCCAGTTCCTGTGAAGCTCGCCGCGCGTGACACTCTCAAGTAATAATGAGTTGGGGCTGAGGATGGTGGGTATGAGTCTGCTAGTGCCTATGATGAGGAGACTTTGGCTCTTATTACACGTGAAGAACATGGTGGAGATGATTCTAAACATGAGACGCAATACATGGCTCCTAAAGATCCTGGTAGGTATGAATGTTTAGTTGCTCAACATGTTTTGAGTGTGCAGGTCACACAAGCTAAGCAAAATCAGAGGCATAATTTGTTCCATACAAAGTGATTTGTGAAGGAACGTTCTGTTTGCATCATCATTGATGGAGGGAGCTGCAAAACTTGGCTAGCATGGAGATGGTGGAGAAGTTATCTCTCACCACAATACCACATCCACATCCTTACTATATCAAATGGTTCAATAACAGCGGCAAGGTTAAGGTAACGCGTGCTGTTCGTGTGCATTTTAGTATCTCTACATATGTTGATTATGTTGATTGTGATGTGGTTCCCATGCAAACATGTTCCTTATTACTCGGTAGACCATGGCAATTTGATAAAAACATATGTACACCATGGTAGAAAAAATTAGTATACTCTTGTTCATAAGGATAAACATATTACTTTGCTTCCTATGTCTCCTGACTCCATTTTGAAAGATGATACTAATAGAGCTAATAAAGCAAAACAGGAGAAAAATAAGAGTGAAAATCAGATTGTGGCAAAAGATTTTGAGCAACAAATGAAGCCTAATAATAAACCATCTAGTGTTGCTTCTGAAATTAAACTGAAAAGTGCATGTTTATTTGCCACCAAATCTGATATTAATGAGCTAGATTTCAGCAAATCTGTTTGCTATGCTTTTGTGTGCAAAGAGGAATTATTTTCATTAGAGGATGTGCCTTCCTCTTTGCCTCCTGCTGTCACTAACATTTTGCAAGAGTTCGCTGACGTCTTTCCACAAGACGTGCATCCGGGATTACCGCCTATTCGAGGGATTGAGCATCAGATTGACTTAATTTCCGGTGCTTCACTGCCAAACCGTGAGCCATACCGTACCAATCAAGAGGAGACGAAAGAGATTATGCTTCAAGTATAGGAGCTTCTCGACAAAGGTTATATACGCGAAATCCTTAGTCCTTGTGTCGTTCCTATTATTCTAGTGCCGAAAAAGGATGGTACATCGCATATGTGTGTTGATTGTATAGGCATTAATAATATTACTATTCGTTATCGTCATCCTATTCCTAAGCTAGATGATATGCTTGATGAATTGAGTGGCTCTAAAATATTCTCCAAAGTTGATTTGCGTAGTGGATACCATCAAATTCGTATGAAATTGGGGGATGAATGGAAAACAACATTTAAAACTAAGTTTGGATTATATGAATGGTTAGTCATGCCTTTTGGGTTAACTAATGCACCTAGTATTTTCATGACATTAATGAACGAAGTTTTACGTGCTTTCATTGGACGATTTCTGGTAGTCTATTTTGATGATATACTTATTTATAGCAGATCTTTGGAGGAACATTTGGAACATTTATGTGTTGTTTTTATTGCTTTACGTGATGCATGTTTGTTTCGTAACCTTGGGAAGTGAACCTTTTGCACCGACCTAGTATCTTTTCTTGGCTATGTTGTTACTCCATAAGGAATTGATGTTGATAAAGCCAAGATTGAAGCTATTGAGAGTTGGCCACAGCCCAAAACGGTCACACAAGTGAGGAGTTTTCTTGGCCTCGCTCGATTCTATAGGCGTTTTTTGAGAGATTTCAGCACCATTGCTGCACCTCTCAATGAGCTTACAAAGAAAGATGTGCCTTTTGTTTGGAGTACCGCACAGGAAGAAGCCTTCACGGTATTGAAAGATAAGTTGAAACTTGCTCCTTTACTCCAACTTCCTGATTTTAGTAAGACTTTTGAGCTTGAATGTGATGCTAGTGGAATTGGATTAGGAGGTGTGTTACTACAAGATGGCAAACCTGTTGCATACATTTCTGAAAAATTGAGTGGGCCTAGTCTGAATTATTCTACTTATGATAAAGAATTATATTCTCTTGTTCGGACTTTAGAAACATGGCAACATTATTTATGGCCCAAAGAATTTGTTATACATTCTGATCATGAATCTTTGAAACATAATAAAAGTCAGGCTAAACTGAATCATGGACATGTTAAATGGGTTGAATTGATTGAGACATTCCCTTATGTCATTAAACATAAGAAGGGTAAAGAAAATGTTATTGCTGATGCACTGTCTCGTTGCTATACTATGCTTTCACAACTTGACTTCAAATATTTGGTTTGGATACCATCAAAGATCAATATGTGCATGATGTTGATTTTAAAGATGTCATGCGGAATTGTAAAGAAGGAAGAATATGGAACAAGTTCGTCGTTAATGATGGATTTGTGTTCCGTGCTAACAAGCTATGCATTCTAGCTAGTTCTGTTCGTCTTTTGTTGTTGCAGGAGGCTCATGGAGGAGGATTAATGGGACATTTTGGCGTGAAGAAGACGGAGGACGTACTTGCTACACATTTCTTTTGACCAAAGATGAGATGGGATGTTGAGTGTTTTATTGCTCGCTGCACTACATGTCAAAAAGCTAAGTCACGACTCAATCCTCATGGTTTATATATGCCTTTGCATGTACCTAGTGTTCCTTGGGAGGATATATCTATGGACTTTGTATTAGGTTTACCTCGAACAAATAAGGGGAGGGATAGCTTATTTGTTGTCGTGGATAGATTCTCGAAAATGGCACACTTTATACCATGTCATAAAAGCGACGATGATGTTAATGTTGCTGATTTGTTCTTTCGTGAAATTATTCGCTTGCATGGTGTGCCAAATACTATCGTTTTAGATTGTGATACTAAATTTCTTAGATACTTTTGGAGATGTTTATGGGCTAAGTTGGGGACTAAGCTACTTTTTTGTACTACTTGTCACCCCCAAACTGATGGAAAAACTGCAGTAGTCAATAGAACATTGTCTACTATGCTTAGGGTTGTTTTGAAAAATAATAAGAAAATATGGGAGGAATGTTTGCCTCATATTGAATTTGATTATAATCGTTCATTGCATTCTACTACTAAGATGTGCCCTTTTGAAATTGTGTATGGTTTCCTACCTCGTGAACCTATTGATTTGTTGCCTCTTCCATCTTCGGAGAAGGTTAATTTTGATGCTAAACAACGTGTTGAATTGATCTTAAAAATACATGAGTTAACTAAGGAAAACACTGAGCGTACGAATGCTAAAAATAAAATTGCTAGAGATAAGGGTAGAAAACATGTTGTGTTTGCACCTAGAGATCTTGTTTGGTTACATTTGTGTAAGGATAGATTTCCTGATTTGTGCAAGTCAAAGCTAATGCCACGTGCTGATGGTCCTTCTAAGGTGTTGGAGAAAATAAATGGAAATCCATATAAACTTGAGCTGCCTACAAATTTTGGGGTTAGTCCCACTTTTAACATTGCAGGTTTGAAGCCTTATTTGGGTGAGGAAGATGAGTTTCCATCGAGGACGACTTCATTTCAAGAAGGGGAGGATGATAAGGACATCAATACCATTATTACACCCACAGCCCCTACTACTACATATATTGGACAAATTTCTAGAGCTCGCGCACGCCAATTAAATTATCAGGTACTTCCGTTTCTTGGTAATGATTCTAAGTTCATGAGAATATGATGCTGCCCAAATTGGATACATTTGTTTTGTTCACAAATAAAGGGCTTGGCATGTATAATAGGGAAGAACACTAGAGTAAGACCAAGCATGGAGATGATGGCATGCGCAAGAGGAACAAGAACGGAGTTACAAGTCATGATTTTAGGACTTTGAAGCCAGCACTATGAGTGCATGAAGCCTTGGACGAAATATACAAGATGCCACTTCATAAATTTCATCCAGAGGCTATTCTAGGTGCTGCATCAACTTATTATTGGGCCGGGCCCATGTAATTTAGAAATACATAAGTATAGGCTATTTTTAGAGTCCGTATGTGTGGGGAAACAAGAGAAAGGGTTGGTTTCGGACCCCTCCACCAAGGGCCATGAAATTCCCCCCTCTTCCTCCATATATACAGCCCTTAGGCACTGTTTAGACTTTGGGTTTTGTTTAGATTAAAGTTTGCCATAGCTGCAACTTCGTGTACTTCGTTTGTGTTCAACGACCAGACAAAGACGTCACAGAACCCCATCTTGATCAATAAAGCTTTCGTCCTATATTCGCAATATCCTGATTGCAATATCAGTTTCTTGCTTGTTCTTTGTTTGCTCGCAGGAAATATACCATCGTGGTCAGGTTGATCGTGCTCCAGCGTGGTCAATAACCTCTCGGAGTTGGTTTAGCGATTGCTAAGGCGCGACGTCCTCGCACGTATGTAGCCGGATCGTCAAAGTCTACCCCTCTGAAACGATAATCACCATCTCATCAAAAGATGGAACACCTTTGCCTCTATCAACTTAGCACTAAACTCTAAGGGGCAACTGAGAAACCGCCTGCCAATGTCGAATCCCTTCGTGCATACACATCGAGAGGGAGTGTGCCCGTGCACACAACTCAACTTTTGGTACTTCTCGGTGGCGCAAAACTCAGAGTTGAACTCGTGTTGCGGGAGTCTGGAGTCATGCTCCGGATCAGGCGGCAGATTGCTTTCCTGGGGGGGGGGGGTCATCCAGGACGGATTCAATAGGGAGCTACTTTGGACATGCTAAAAAAGATTAGGATAAATTGGAAACTGACAGGACGATTCGGATCCGTAGTACTCCTGCCTTTTGATGACCTTAGGCAAGTGCTCGACGGTGACCGCCGCCGTGGTGGCGTTGTCGAGAGCGGCAATACGAGCAGGAGCAGCCACACCGAAACCAACAGCACCACTCGTCCGCATTCCCCCAAAGTCAGCGCCACACGAGGTAATTTGGAGCCTAACTAGGGATTTGGGGGAAATGTGGAAACTGTGGGGATAAGCTAACGGTCGGGAACTACTTATCGCACTATATGTTGTATATACGGCACACTGTTTATAGATGTCATTTGTGTTAGGTATTACAACTTCACACATGATTTCCGCACTAAACCCTATGAGAAGACAATGTAGGTGAGACACGGTTGCCGTGACATAACCGTATGTGTTGTACTACCCTGTACATATAATTGAGTTACAATAATACAATGTAAACAGCCGCTCTGCGGATATCTGTCAAAAAATAAAACAACTGCTCTACAAATAGAGATAGCAGTGGTGGTGGCGGCCGAGGAAACGACTACCGGGTAAGAGGTCAATCATCAGTCGGTGGGCGGTGGTGGTGTCATAGGAGGTCAATCCTCGGGCTATGGCGAGAGATAGGAGGAGCTCGACCATCGAGGTAGGTGGCAGCGTGATTGGAGCACACCCATCGGGGCCGATTGCGGGATAGTGGAGGTCGAACTTCAGGCGGTAGCCACATTAAGCTTTGCTCCTCGACCCTGCTATCTCGGCGTGCTGCCACACCACGCTTCTCTCTCTGCTGGGTGGAGGTCACCGCGTGGCTAATTAATTAAGGTATTCTTTCCGTGAGTGGCTTAATTAAGGTATTCAATTCCTAAAGGTAGTGTTGTAGTACTCTGCATGTAAATTGACTGGCCATTAATTTTTGTCATTGCACATCTGGATAACAATATGGAGAACCCAAATAATTATTAAAAAAACATGTGATTTATGCACGCATCTTTGGGCATCAGTTAATCCGTGTATTAATGTTGTTGTTTTGTTTCTAATTACCTCCGTGTGGTGCAGATGGAACGATCTGAATGGATGAAGAATCGGAGAAGCTCAGATTTTACGAGTGGCGTGGCGGAGTTCATGAATTTGGCTGAAAGTACAAAGAAGAGAATTGGTGATGAGGATGTAGATTACATCCTATATCCAAGTAGTCATTGTGCCAATACAGTGTCATATGAAGTTGCAAATCTCGAGTGGCACTTACTATCTCGGGGATTCATGGATGGATATACACGTTGGACCAGGCACGATGAAGAGCAGGTCATGGATGAATATATCCAGGGCTGCGAGATGCCAAACCCCGGTCAGTGTCACATGGATGTTGAATCTAACATCGGGGCAAAGGCGTTAAGCTACCAATAGAACACCGGAAAGCCGAAACGCCCATTGGAAAACCAAGACGGCAACACAGACGACAACAATCTTGATATGCCAGATTTTGCTGCTATGATTGAAGATTTCAAGGTCCCAAAAAAGGATATGATTGGGTATAAGGATCTGCCAACCATTGCTGCGGACTCCAAGAAATAATTGTATCCAGGTTGCAAAAAGAAATATTCCAAGTTGAGTGCCACCCTGGCGCTTTTCAGATTTAAAGTAGCAAATGGTCTATCAAATAGGGGCTTCATAGAGTTGTTAGGTCTTTTGAAAGAAATTCTTCCAGAATATAATGTGCTCCCCAGAAGCACGAACGAAGCGAAGAAAATTGTTTGCCCATTGGAACTTTAAGTATAGAAGATACACAATTGTGTGAATGATTGTATATCATACCGTGGTAGGTACAAAGATTTGCGTGCATGTCCCATATGCAAGCATGCACGACAAAAGTGCAGGAGAGCATAGGACAAGTACAAATTGGATGACAAGATCAAAACATGCATGTTCAAGGTTGTTTGGTACTTGCCTTTAATTCGAAGGTCGAGGCGTTTGTTTGCAAACCCTAGAGAGGCAAAGAGGTTGCGATGGCATCATGATGAGCGAACTACGGATAAATATCTCAGGCACACGAAAGATGGGGCTTAGTGGGAATTAATCGATGACAATTTAAAGACTTTGCCAAGGATCCTAGAAGTATATGGCTCGGGGAGTGTACAGATGGGATGAATCCTTTTGGCGATATGAGCACCAAACACAACACATGGCCGGTGCTTCTGTGCGTATATAACCTAGCTCCTTGGTTATGTATGAAGAAAAAATATATTATGATGTCAATTATTATCCAAGGCCTGAAGCAACCCGGAAATGACATCGACATTTACTTTCAGCTGCTGGTAGAAGAACTTCTGACAGTGTGAGTAGAAGGGCCTCCTGTAAAATGTTATGATGCTTACAAAAAGGAGATTTTCATGTGATGCTGCTACACACCATTCAAAATATACCGGCATTAGGCAACACATCAGGGCAGAAAACATAGGGAGATGTAGGGTGTGTCACATGCATGGATAGGATAGCTAGCAGATTTATTCCCAACTCGCGCAAAACCATGTATTTGCGTCATCGTAGGTTCTTACGAAGAAATCACCCATACCGAAAGATTAAAGCTGAATTTGATGGTACGGGGGAGCTAGGTTTGGGCCCAAGACCTTATGCTTGGGAGGTGGTCCACAACATGGCTAAACAAATTAATGTTGTGCTTGGCAAGAAGCAAGCTTTGACGATGAAACAAACACCCAGAAATCAAGTGTTTAAGAAGAAATCAGTATTCTGGACATTACCTTACTGGATGATTCTACGTGTACGTCACTCAATCGATGTCATGCACGTAGAGAAGAAGTTATGTGAAAGCATCCTTGGTACTCTGCTCAAGAAGGTAAAACAAAGGGTGGTGATGGTCCACGGCTCGATATGCTTGGCGATCAATCAAAACACAAGAGTGAAGCAGAACATGATAACAAATTCCTCCATGCTCGCTAGAGTTACAATTTCAGTACAAAAGAAGCAACCGAGTTCTTCACCTATTTGTTGTCAGTTAAGACACCCTCTTCCTACTCCGCAAACATCAGAAGTCTCGTGGATGTGAGCTCAGGTAAAATATAATGAAGTTTGGACACATGAAGTCACATGATTGCCACATAATGTTGACACAAATCCTCCCGGTGGCCATCCGGAATCTGATGGACAAAGATATAATAAACACACTCATTGAGCTCTGTGATTTCTTCAACAAACTATGGTAGAAAGTTGTAGATCTTGAAGAGTTGGATCAAATGCAAGAGGATATTGCAAAAATATTGTCCAACCTAGAGATGTTTTTCCCACCGTCATTCTTTGATGTCATGGTCCATCTCACTGTGCACCTTGTCGACGAGATAAAGTATTGTGGTCATGTGTTTCTTCGTAACATGTATCCCTTTGAGCGGTTCATGGGAATACTGAAGCGCTATTGTCAGAACCGAAACTATCCAGAGGCAATCATCCTACAAGGTTATACTGCAGAGGAGGTGGTTGAGTTTTGCACCGAATACATGAAACAAAGACCTATAGGTTTGCCCCTCTCTTGCCACGAGGGAAGGATGAAAGGTAAGCCGGTCCTTGCTGGCATGCAAAAGGCTGCACCTAGAGAATTGGCAGAGAAAGGCCATTTGATGGTACTTCTTAAAAGCCCAGTTCTAAGCGCTTATGCCAAACAACACTTGGCGGAGATATGCCAAAGCTGTTGGGGAACGCAGTAATTTCAAAAAAATTCCTACGATCACACAAGATCTATCTACGTGATGCATAGCAACGGGGGGAGAGTGTGTCCACGTACCCTCATAGACCAAAAGAGGAAAAGTTATGTAATGTAGTTGATGTTGTCGAACGTCTTCGCGGTCCAACCGATCAAGTACCGAACGCACGGCAACTCCGCGATCTGCACACGTTCAGCTCGGTGATGTCCCTCGAACTCTAGATCCAGCTGAGGCCGAGGGAGAGTGACGTCAGCACGACAGCGTGGTGACGGTGATGATGAAGTTACCAGCGCAGGGCTTCTCCTAAGCACTACGACGATATGACCGAGGTGTGTAACTGTGGAGGGGGGCACTGCACATGGTTAAAAGATCAACTTGTGTGTCTATGGGGTGCCCCCCTCCCCCGTATATAAAGGATGGAGGGAGGAGGAGGCCGGCCAAGGGTGGCGCGCCAAGGGGGGGAGTCCTACTCCAAGTAGGAATCGCCCCCTTTTCCTATTCCCACAAGGAGAAGGGGAAGGAGGAGGAGGAGAGAAGGAAGGAGGGGGGCGCCACCTGTCGGTGTCAAAACCGGCGAATCTCGGGTAGGGTCTCCCGAACTATGCGTCTAAGGCTAGTGATAAAGGAGGCGGGGGACACAATGTTTACCCAGGTCCGGGCCCTCTCTATGGAGGTAATACCCTACTTCCTGCTTGATTGATCTTGATGATATGAGTATTACAAGAGTTGATCTACCACGAGATCGTAGAGGCTAACCCTAGAAGCTAGCCTATGATTATGATTGTTGTTGTCCTATGGACTAAACCCTCCGGTTTATATAGACATCGGAGGGGGCTAGGGTTACACAGAGTCGGTTACGGAGAAGGAAATCTATATATCCGAATTGCCAAGCTTGCCTTCCATGCAAACGAGAGTCCCACCCAAACAAGGGACGAAGTCTTCATTCTTGTATCTTCATAGTCCAACAGTCCGGCATAAGCCTATAGTCCGGCTGTCCGAGGACCCCCTAATCCAGGACTCCCTCAGTAGCCCCTGAACCAGGCTTCAATGATGACGAGTCCGGCGTGCAGATTGTCTTCGGCATTGCAAGGCGGGTTCCTTCTCCGTATACTCCAAAGAAGATCTTGAACACAAGAATCTTGTCCGGCTCTGCAAAACAAATTCCACATACCACCGTAGAGAGCACAATATTACACAAGTCTAATCTGCTGACAACTTTTTCATAGCGTGACATCACCCCGCGGCCCGGTCATTATTCGAACCGTTTTTCTCAACCTGCTACAGCACATCTTGCGAGGCGGTTTCATAGGCACGTCTTGTCTAAGCAGAGATTGTGTCCCCTTGTCACGGGATTCTCATGGGTGTGGGTAACCCAACCGCGCCATTAACACGGCGCTTGGGGAATAAGTGTGTTTCCAGGGCAAGTGGGGAGGCGCATAGTTTCTACCGCCTTTATAAAGAGATAAGGATTCCCCTTTTTCACCCACGCCTTCTTCTTCCTCTGCTCATCCATTCTCGAGCTCCAGCGCCCAAGCTTTCACCTTCTCCGCAAAGTCATTCCGAGCATGTCCGGAGCGGGAGGCAAGTGGATGGCCTCCTCTGTTACGGAGGAGGACATCACGATGCTTCCGGAGGCCAGATACCTGTCTGCAAACATCGCGCATCGGCTTCCGGCCGAAGGGCAGATCATCCCTACCCCGAAACCCTAGGAAAGTGTAGTATTCCTCTCTCACTTCATCCGCGGACTAGGATTCCCCCTCCACCCGTTCGTCCGCGGACTTATGTTCTACTACGGGCTGGACTTCCATGACCTGGCCCCCAACTTCATCCTCAACATCTCGGCATTTATCGTCGTGTGCGAGGCCTTCCTCCGCATCACGCCCCACTTTGGCCTATGGCTGAATACCTTCAACTTGAAGCCAAAGGTAGTGGGCGACCAGCAAGCGGAGTGTGGGGGCGCCATGGTGGGCAAGATGCCCAATGTCACCTGGCCTGAAGGCTCCTTTGTGGAGACCGTGTAGGGGGTGGCAATCGGGATGGTTCTACATCACCGAGCCGCGCGACACCAACTGGGCGGCGATCCCTGAATTTCAATCCGGCGTCCCCATGCGGCTCACCTCCTGGAAAGAGAAGGGCTTAGCCTGGGGCTCAGCAGTGGAGCTGACCGGACTTCAGACCTGCATCCAAAACATGATAGGCAAGAAAATCAAGCTCGTCAACGTGGTCCAGGTCATGCTCCACCGCCGGATTCTTCCGTGTCAAACACGGGCTTACAATCTGTGGGAGTTCGACCCGGCCGACCACCAGATGCTGCGAGAGCTCTTCGACACGACGCTCGAAAACGTCTGGAAGGTGCTCTTCAAGGCCAACAAGGTCCCACCACCCATAACCGAAGATCGCGGACCCAACGCGAAACGCCAAGCCCATCCGGTGAGTTTTTATATTTTGCAAGATGTGCCTTTTACCAGCACTTCCACGGGAGGAATCTAAAGCCTCCAGGGCAATTTAATCAGGACTGCGTACTGATAGCAGAGCGGATTGACTGTCCGACTCCGCTACCTAAAGATCCAGAATCATCTCTTCTAACGAAGATGTTGTGGCCGACGCCCTATGAGGTGCCGGAGAAGAAGGCCAAGAAGACGGCCGCGAGGACCAAGAAAGGTCTCCGGCGGAAGGTTGCATCGGACGTGACATCCGAAGACTCCGAAACACACTCCTCCAACAGAGACGAGGAGGAGGAAGAAGAAATCCCCCCCCCCCAACTGGTGGAAGAAAGAAAAGAATGGCCGCCCCGCAAGGGGAGGCCGAGGTGTCCAAGAAGGGAAAGACCTTCCTTCCGGACTACTCGACCGCAGCCACCAACATCGGCTAAGTCGTAAGTATCCGGATACTATAATACTTCCGGTATGTTTGCTTTATTGCTCCTTATCATGCCGAACATGCACATGCAGTCCGGCCAAATCCCACATCGAGGTATCCTCCTCTTCGGAGGGGTCACTAGGCCCGTCGGTGATGAATAGCGATTCGCTTCCGACAGCCTCCTCCCCTAGGCCCGTGGACGACACCAAGGTGTTGTCTCAAAGGATACCGGGCCCAGGGGAGACAGTTCCGGAGACACCCCCCGGCGAAATCCCAGTCGCCGGCACATGGGGGGAAGACCCCCTTGGACTCCGATAATGGGGGCCGCAACCAGTTTGGCCCCCAGCCGAATACAGCCCCGGAACCCCAAGTGGTTCCGAACTCAGGCAGGCAGCCTCTCTCTAAGGAGGGCGAGCCGCCTGTACCGATGACCTCTGTCCATCCAGAGGCACCGGACAACTTGCTGGAAGCGCTTCACGGCGCTTCCATTGATGAAGAACACCGTACCATTATGAGTACGGTGATTGAGAAGGTCCAGTCCGCCAAAAGCGTATTGATCGAAGCCTGTGCTAGCCTCCTAACAGGCTTTGAGGTAAGTAATAAAATTGTGAGAGAATATCACGATATAGACAGTAGCCCCTGATGCTCCATTTGGTGTTCGGAAAGAAAAATCCAAACAGAGGATCAAATAACGTTCACAGGAGTCTAACGGAAGTTGTCTATGTGAATAAGCAGGCGTCGCTGCTGGCCGCTACCACTCGTACTACGAAGGTCTCCAGACTGAAGCGGGACCTGGAGCGGACCGAGGGAGAGCTCGGCGTCGTGAAGAGGCAGCTCGAGGAAAGTGAAGGTACGCAATACCCCGTCTTTGTATTTATAAAGAAAAATTGTTTCTGCTGATAGAAACGTCATGAATTTTGGTAGGGGCCACGACCGAAGTGGCATCCCTCAAAAAGGCGCTGGCCGAGGCGAAGACAAAGTAGCCAAGGAGCGCATCGAGCGCGAGAAGCAAGAGGCTCGGGTCAACGAGGTCCAACAAGAGCTCCAGGATTTCGTCCAAAAATATGAGTCCTTGGAGCGCGACTCTAAGACTCAAGAGTCCGAGCTTGCAAAGGCCCTCCGGAGCATGCAAGATGCTGAAGCCAAAGCCCAAAATGCCCTCCAGGAGATTCAGGCGGCCAAGAAGATTGCGGCGGGAAGGCATTCATTATGCAAAGCAAACATGTGAAGGAGACTTTCCTTTTACTTACCTGAATTTGGAGCTCTCCAAGAGCGTTGGCAGATCTACCGCGCAGCATATCTGATGCCGCAGAGTTCTACTGAGCCGAAGAAGGGAGCTCGACGGAGAAGTTGTTCTGGTCTCAGTATCTTGGGACAGAATGTCCGATGCCCTTGAGCGACCGGCTGAGGCAACTGGTCGAGCTGCACAAGGCAGCCGAACTGGCCATGAAGGATCTCATAGTCCGGCTGTGGCCTGCCGAGCCTATGCCCACCAGCTACTTCGGCCTCGTGAAGCGGCTTGTGAGTGCCTTCCTGCGGCTTGAAGTCATAAAGTGATCAGTTTGCATTGAAGGTGCGCGCATGGCCTTCGCCCACACGAAAGTGCACTGGGCGAAGATGGATGCTGAAAAGCTGATGACCGAGGGGCCACCAAAGGGTAAGGAGCACCGCCGGCCCAAAAATGACTATGATAGTGTCCTGAAGGGCTCCCACCTTGTGGCAGAGCAATGTGCTAAGGATGTAATCTTTGAGTGAATGCACTCATTTTATCCTATAATATGAAACGAGTTCATTTGCGCAATATAACGCTTGTTGATTTAAAATTTTACCTCCTATGCGGCCGCTTACAAAGTCTAAGAGTTGGCCAGTCGTCGGCTTCTGCCCCCATGTAACTAGTACAGGGGTGTTCGAGATAAATCTAAACACTCTTTATCCAAATTTTTGGTCCTTTAAGGAGGTGTTTAGTGCAATGAACAAGGCAATTAGACTATACAGTTTTATCACCCTCACTTAGAAATAGAAGTTCTATAATTTTAAATTTTGGTGTAGCCCCTGGTATGCGGAAGGCCGAACTTGGGGCGCTATACACGCCTAAATCGGACAAAGACCGATTCCTCACATGAAGCGGAAAAAAATCTTTAAGGATTTGAAACCTCTCGAACAGCGAGCAGCTCTCGCCGCATCATGATAGTCAGTTTTCGGCTTTCTCTACTGAGGTGCTCGTCCGGAAGAACCGGGACATAATCGCAGTAGATCTCCCTTTACTACCCTAGCCAAATATAGCGGAACGTAGGGTAGCAAGCATTGGAGCCGGGCAACCCAACTATTGACCCAAGACATGATTCGTAGCTCATGCATACAATGCTATAAGTTCGGGGTGCCGCACTTTCGGAAGTGTTAGGACTTTCTTGCCGTGTTATGGGGTACACTGAAGCCCCTGGCGAACTGAACATACCAAAATGTACGGGTGCAATTTGTAGTAAATAAACAGTCAAGGAAAAAGAAAAAGAAAAGAAGTAATAAGCTGACGTTGTACATTATTTTCCATTGTTATTTGAGTGTGTCGGTGTACTAAAGTAGGGGTACCTTAGTACCCCGAACTTGTGCACGGGCAGTCGCAGCGTCCCGCGGCAAGGCTTGCCGGGCGTCCGCCAAGACCCTTCGCTATTCATATTACTGCCATTCAAGAACAAAGTGTTAACCGAGAAGGCAAGGCCCCGGCAAGAGAAGCTTGCCGGGAAGGACAAGACCCCGGCAAGAGCAGCTTGCCGGGAAGGCCAACCAAGGCACTTCAGAAAACTTGCCGCGACGCTCCGCGCGTCCCGGCAAGACCCGACGAGCGGCAAGCTTGCGGGTGCGACAAGACAGCGACCGCGGCAAGGCACTTGCCGCGGCGAAGCCACCACTCTGCGCCCACGCTCCAGCGCATTCGACGACGTGTCGCCGCGGGATCGCTCCTGGTGCACGTGGCGGGTAGCTGTGCAGCCAAGCGGTGCGAGGTGGCAAGTGAAGATGACAAGGAGGCCATCGTGGCGATCGGTGGCGCCCCTAACGGTCGTTTCCTACACTGTTGGAGCGACCGGATGGGCATTAAATGCCCTTGTCCCCTGCCGTCAGAGTTAGGTAGGGGGCACTGTTGATAGCGGTTGTACCAACCCCCGTTTTTACCTTTTTACCCCTCTTTCTACGCTGCCACCTGTCGGTGACCCCTTTAGACTATAAAAAGGAGGCCCATGCGCACGTAGAAGGGGTTCGACTCATTCGACATTACAACACACCCACGCTCTCGAGCAAGAACAGAATAGAAACACAAAACAGCAGTAGGAGTTTTATCTCTCCGGAGAGCTCCGAAGCTGGGTAAAATCCCTCGCGTGCTCTCGCCTCGATCTGCTCTTCATGCGCTCTCCGCTCCCTTGCTGGACCAGAAAGGGGCCCTACCCCATAGGTGTTCGTTCCCCCACGACATCTTTGGCGCGCCAGGTAGGGGGGCGTCGAGGTCATGCGTATCTGATCCGGCGTCTGCGTGCGCTACATCAACATCTTCGTCGACATGCCACCGAAGAAGAAGGCTTCGGAGGTGGCCGCTCCGTCTGCGACTATCTTACCACCACCGGAGCAAACGGGCGGTGGGGTGGACGCCGGCGGAGGAGCGGGCGCCGATGGTGGGACTCACGTCGTCACCAGGTCCAAGGACAAGGCCCCGCAAGCTTCAACGTCTGTACATCCACCGCTCCCCTCCCAGGGGGTGCAGGATCGACAACGCCATGGTGCTCCTAGCACCGTGCTCGCGCTGGAACAAGGCCAAGCTGGTGGGTCGCGGGACGCTCAAGGCCAACGTACACGTCAGCGCGCTGGCACGAGCGCAGTGCGGTCGCCTGGACGAGATGTTGCTCCTTCTAACACCGTTAGAAGTTTGAGCATATCCCGTACCTCGCGTCGCTCGCCACCACCACCCAAGACTCTAGAGGAAGCGCTGGCCCGAGCCCAGCTGCTTCTAGATTACCCTCCAGCGCCAGACAAGATCGACGATTGGAGGGCCACCATTCAGAGCCTTATCGGCTTCGCTAACGGCGACAAGCCCCGGCAACCGAGCACATCGAAGCCCCGGCAAGACGCCCAGGCGCAAGCCGACGCCGACAAGACTGCTGGGGGTGCCACCACCGTGCAGTCCCCGCCTCGAAGGCCAAGATCGCCGACTCGCCGGGCCAACCTCGACACCGACTCCACTGCGTCGTCGGACCCGCAAGCTCGCCGCGATCAACGCCAAGTTCTCCAAGAACAACGACACGAAGACGCTTGCACTCACATCGAGCGTCGAAGAGAAGCGCGGCGTCAATCAGACCAGCGCGCTGGGCCCACTGTCGATATGCATGCGCCAGGGGAACCAGGCGACTTGCCGTACGCGGTAGGTTGCCCTGCGTTCACCCGTGAGCTGCGGCAGATCCAGTGGCCCAGTACCAAGAACTTCAAGCCAGACGTGCCCGAGAAGTACGATGGCAGGATACATCAGTCAGAGTTCCTCAGCGTCTACACCATCGCGGTGCTGGCTGCCGGAGGGCGAGACGAGAAGATCCTCGCCAACTACTTCCCGCTGGTGCTCAAGCCCAACGTCAGATCTTGGCTCATGCACTTGCCGGAAAACTCCATCTCTTCGTGGGCGGACCTGTGCCATCAGTTTGTCGGCGCCTTCACAGGCGGCCACAAACCCCATGGCCAGGAGAGCGGTCTTCATCTGCTCGCTCGGAAGGAAGGAGAACCCCTGCGCAAGTATATACAGAGATTCAGTCAGGTGCAGCGCAACATCCCAGACGTCCACCCTGCCGCGGTTATCAGCGCGTTCCATCAGAACGTGTGTAACCGCAGGATGAGGGAGGAGATGGCGATGTGCAAAATCACAGATGTCAGCGAGCTATATGCTCTGGCCGACAAGTGTGCACGGGCTGAAGAGGGGAGGAGACTCCCCGGAGAGAACGCAGGAGCAGAAGGATCTGACAGTGAGGACGCCCCTCCGGCAAAGAAGAACCGGAGGCGGAATAACAGAAAGAGAAAGGCTAAGGATGTGCTAGTTGTCGAGCAGTCCGGCAACGGAGGCGGTTCCGAGAAGGCCAAAGCTGGTGACCCCGGCGAGGCTGTGGTGGCCGCCGACAAGCAAGACGGCTCCGGCAAGCAGTACTGCAAGATCCACCGCACCAAGGGCCATGACCTCCAAGCTTGCAAGAAGGTTGAGCAGATGGCAGAGCTACAGAAAGCTGAATACGAGCGCCGCGACAAGGAGGAGGCCCAGGAAGGTGGCAGAGGATCCGGCAAGAAGCGTCCCGCCCGGGGAGGGCGCCGCGGCAAGGCCAAGCAGCGCCAAGGAGACAGGCCTCCCCGTGGCCGCGACAAGGACGAAGACGAAGATGAAGATGATGAGATGGAGGAAGATGAGACCGACGAGCAGGAGTTTCAGAAGGCAACGGAGGTTTTGTGCGTCGACGGCGGTGCATCTCTGCACACCTCGCACCGCCAACTCAAACAGTGGGTGCGTGAAGTGAACGCAGCAGAACCGTCCATCGAATCGCGCAAGCCCCTGAAGTGGTCCAGCACGCCCATCATTTTTGATGTTGAGGATCACCCTGATCACATCACTGCGGTCGGGTGCTTGCCGATGTTGGTTTCGCTAACAATCCGCAACCTCAAGGTCACAAAGATGTTGGTTGACGGCGGGGCCGGCCTGAATCTGATCTCTTCTGCGGTGCTCAAGAAGCTCCATATCCCCGACAGCGAGCTCGAAGAGACTGGTACCTTTCAAGGAATCAACCCGGGAAGGAGCAAGCCAAAGGGGAAGATCACACTGCCAGTAACTTTTGGCAGCAAGCTGAACTTCAGGACAGAGAGAGACACGTTGGACGTTGCTGATTTCCCATTGCCCTACAATGGGATACTCGGCCGTCCAGCGCTTGCCAAGTTCATGGCAGCCTCTCACTACGCTTACAATGTGCTCAAGATGCCTGGTCCGATAAGTGTTATTTCTGTCCATGGTGACAAGGAAGATGCACTTATCTGTACTGACAAGATCTATCGGGAAGCAGCAGCCGCAGCAGAACGCAAACCACTTGCCGCTGAAACTCCCGGGGGGAAGAAGAAGACCAAGTCCGGCAAGAGTAGCTCTGATGCCCACTCCGGCAAGCGCACCTCTTCGGGGTGTTGCGCTACCGTCGAGGATGCACCATCGAGCTCCACCGGCAAGTGCAAGAAGGCAAAGACAGTGACACCCGAGACTAAGAAAGTGGCCGCCAAGGAGGACGGCACTGGTGGTACCTTTACCATCAGTGCCACGCTTGACCCTAAATAGGAAAGCGCGCTCGTTGCTTTCCTGCGGGCGAATGTCGATGTGTTTGCATGGCAACCATCTGACATCCCCGGTGTTCCCAGGAAAGTAATTGAGCACCACCTTGCCGTCTGCCCTCACGCGCGGCCCGTCAAGCAGAGAGTTAGGAAGCAAGAAGTAGAGCGACAAGAGTTCATTGCTGAGGAGATCAAGAAATTGGAAGCAGCAGGCCTGGTCCGAGGAGTACTCCATCCAACGTGGTTATCCAATCCAGTAGTCGTGCGCAAGGCGAACGGGAAGTGGAGGATTTGTATTGACTTCACTGATGTTAATACAGAATATCATCAGATGTGCAGCCAAGTGGTGTGAGGTGGCAAGTGAAGATGACAAGGAGGCCATCGTGGCGATCGGTGGCGCCCCTAACGGTCGTTTCCTACACTGTTGGAGCGACCGGACGGGCATTAAATGCCCTTGTCCCCTGCCGTCAGAGTTAGGTAGGGGGCACTGTTGATAGCGGTTGTACCAACCCCCGTTTTTACCTTTTTACCCCTCTTTCTACGCTGCCACCTGTCGGTGACCCCTTTAGACTGTAAAAAGGAGGCCCATGCGCACGTAGAAGGCGTTCAACTCATTCGACATTACAATACACCCACGCTCTCGAGCAAGAACAAAATAGAAACACAAAGCAGCAGTAGGAGTTTTATCTCTCCGGAGAGCTCCGAAGCTGGGTAAAATCCCTCGCGTGCTCTCGCCTCGATCTGCTCTTCGTGCGCTCTCCGCTCCCTTGCCGGACCAGAAAGGGGCCCTGCCCCATAGGTGTTCGTTCCCCCACGACAGAGTGATACGTCAAGGGGTATGTATACAAGTAGTGCGATAAGCAAAATAGGACTATTTGACATGCCCTAACCAAGAGCGAGCTGCGTGTGGGTATGTAAAACAAGTATAGCGATCGTTATCAGAGACCACCTGGGGATTCCATTGTACGACAAAGCTCCTTGCTTCCTTGGTGTTTCCGTTCCGTGATGGGTCCGATAATCAGGTTTATTGGAAGGGCCTCAAGAAGATAGGGACCTGAAAGGAAGAAAAAGATCAAAGTATGCGGATTCCGAGGCAGTTGAGCCGCATTGTGAACCGCGGTCTAGTTGTGCCTCCGTCGATGCCCATGGTATTTTGAGTGCGTAATTATGTACGCGCGGCACGAATTTCACCGTTTGAATGGGGTAAGGACGGAGGCTGAACTGCTAGGCAAGCTCTGGACGGGCCAAACAATCCTGTTGTAGAGTACTCCGGACTCGCTTGACGGTGTCCAGAGGCTTTATTGCCGAATTGAAGGTCTGCCTAAGGAGGCTGCTCTGTACTTCTGCTGCAAGGGCCGCAGTGTGCTCCTCCGTACGGAGAGAGCGCTTAGTATTTCCATTGACTGTTATAACACCGCGAGGTTCGGGCATCTTGAGCTTGAGGTAGGTGTAGTGTGGCACCACATTGAATCGAGCAAATGCGGTTCGTCCTAGCAGTGCATGATAATCACTGCGGAAAGGGACGATATCGAAGATTAACTCCTCACTTCGGAAGTTGTCCGGGGATCCGAAGACCACTTCCAGTGTGATTGAGCCTGTACAACGGGCCTCTGCACCTGGTATGACACCTTTGAAGGTGGTTTTGGTGGGTTTGATTTTTGAGGGATTGATACCCATTTTGCGCATTGTATAGAGCAGGTTCAGGCTGCTGTCACCGTCCATGAGGACTCGTGTGAGGTGGAATCCGTCAATGATGGGGTCAAGGACCAGTGCGGCTAAGCCGCCATGACGGATACTGGTCGGATGGTCCCTGCAATCAAAGGTGATCGGACAGGAAGACCATGGGTTGAACTTTGGGGCGACTGACTCAATCGCGTAGACGTCCCTTAGTGCACGCTTCCGTTCCCGCTTAGGAATATGGGTGGCATATATCATATTTACCGTTTTCACTTGAGGAGGAAATTTCTTCTGTCCTCCTGTGTTCGGTGGCCGGGGCTCCTCGTCGTCATCACTATGCGGCCCCGTTTCCTTTCGGCATTCAACTTGCTGGCCTATTTAAATACCCAACATTATCTGTTGGTGTGGTTGGCTGGTTTATCGGGGGTGCCGTGGATTTGACATGAGCGGTCGAGTATGCGGTCCAAACTAGACGGGCCCGGATTATTTCTTTTAAATGGCTTTTTCCGTTGACCGGGCTTGGAGCCACTGAATCTGGCATTAACGGCCGTGTCTTCGGCATTATCCTCATTATTGCGACGCTTGTGTCTGTTGCGCCGGGGCTTGCCGTTGCTATCTCTGGCATCTGAAGTGCCAGGATTTCTTGACGTGCTGTTGCTGCGAGCCAACCAGCTGTCCTCGCCCGCACAAAAGCGGGCCATGAGCATCGTAAGGGCTGCCATGGATTTCGGTTTCTCTTGGCCAAGGTGTCGGGCAAGCCACTCATCACGGATGTTATGCTTAAAGGCCGCTAGGGCTTCGGCATCCAGACAGTCGACGATTTGGTTCTTTTTTGTTAAGAACCGAGTCCATAATTTCCTGGCTGACTCTTCAGGCTGTTGGGTTATGTGACTTAAGTCGTCAACGTGCGGTGGTCGCACATAAGTGCCCTAGAAGTTGTCGAGGAATGCGTCTTCCAGGTTCTCCCAACTGCCAATGGAGTTTGCCTGCAGACTATTCAGCCCATGCCGAGCTGGTCCATTGAGCTTTAGTGGGAGGTACTTGATTGCATGTAGATCATCGCCGCAGGCCATGTGAATGTGGAGATGGAAATCTTTGATCCATACCGCGGGGTCTGTTGTCCCATCATATTGCTCGATGTTCACGGGTTTAAACCCTTCTAGGAATTCGTGCTCCATTACTTCGTCAGTGAAGCATAGGGGGTGTGCGGCGCCTTTCCGCTAGGGTACATCACGACGCAGTTCCGATGAGTCTGGTCTGCTGTATTCGGCCCGACCGGATTTGTATTTAGTATATCCGGCGTGGCGGTCGTCGTCACGCGTTGGGGCATGCCCCCATGATCCTAGATCGATCTTGACTGTCCTACTTTGTTTTCCAAGTCGTCTCACAGGTCCTGCATGTAGCCCCAGCCCTTCGTGTTTTTATTTGTTTGGCGACGGGGTGCGGGCTAGTGTTCGGGCTGATATGCCACTTTGTCTCGGCCATGAGGTGGCCGGTCAGCCGCATCCTGCGCTGGTAGTATGGGCTCTAGTGCCTCATCCTCAAATTGAGGTAACAACCTGCGCCTCAGGTAACTTTTTGTTGGGAACTCGAGTCCGTATTCCTCGGCTACCAGGACCTTAGTCCATCTGTTAGTAAGCAGATCTTGATCAGCTTGAAGCTGCTTCTATTTTTTCTTTAGGCTCTTTGCAGTGGCTATAAGCCGACGCTTGAAGCGCTCCTACTCGACGGGATCCTCAGGCACGATAAATTCTTCGTCGTCGAGGCTCAGCTCATCTTCGGAGAGAGGCATATAGTTGTCGTCCTCCGAGTCTTCATGTATTGCCTGTTCATCATGGCTAACTTGTCGTCCTCCCGTCTGGCCTGCTCGGGGCTTGGCTGAGCGGGATTGTTTTCGTCTTCGGCATCCTCCGGAGTGCTATTGTCTCGTGTGCCGATATCGCTGTTTTTGCTATGGCGGGATTTAGAGCGGCGCCGCTGACGTCAGCGCTTTGGTTGCTTCTCAAGAGGATCACCCTCCGTTGCATCCTTTTCACCCTCGCCATTGTCTTCTTTGGGTGTGTCCACCATATATATATCATATGATGAGGTGGCAATCCAGCGCACGGTGGGCAGTGGTTCTTGTTCTTCTCCGGCATTGTCGTCCATACCGTCGATGTCTTCGGAGTCAAAATCAAGCATGTCGGTTAATTCGTCGACAGTGGCTATTAAGTGGGTGGTGGGTGGGTAACGAATTCCTTCATCGTCTACTTCCCACTCAAGCCGAACATAGTACGGCCAAGAGTCTCCTGACAGGGAGAGATATTTTAATGAGTTTAGCACGTCGCCCAAGGGCGAGTGCCAAAAGATATCCGCAGAGCCAAACTCCATGATCGGTGCCCAGTTAGATACGACGGGCACGGATGTACGCGGTTTGGAGCCTATGACCGGAGACGAGTCCGGAGGTCCGTTGACACAGACCTCATTGGAAGTGAGATATGTGCTCGGCTCTATCACCGTTGAGTGTGTGGCCTCCGTGGCGGGGTCCATCCACCCGTCCTCGGATGGCACGATCTGCTCCGGATTTAGAGCCGGGGCAGCTGCAGGTGTGATCTCCTGAACACCGTCCGATGGCAGATCTAAGTCATGCTCATCATGACTGTGGGACGCACCTATCATGGGCTTGAATCCGTCGAAGATCAAGTCTCCGCGGATGTCGACAGTGTAATTCAGGCTTCCAAACCTGACCTGATGGCCAGGGGCATAGCTATCGATCTGCTCCAGCTGGCCATGTGAATTGGCCCGCAGTGCGAAGCCGCTGAATACGAAGATCTGACCGGGAAGGAAAACCTCACCCTGGACCTCGTTGTTGTGGACGATTGAAGGAGCCATCAAGCCTTATGATGATGACACAGTGGAACTCTCAATGAAAGCACCAATGTCGGTGTCAAAACCGGCGGATCTCGGGTAGGGGGTCCCGAACTGTGCGTCTAAGGCTAATGGTAACAAGAGGCGGGGGACACAGTGTTTACCCAGGTTCGCGCCGTCTCTATGGAGGTAATACCCTACTTCCTGCTTGGTTGATGTTGATGATATGAGTATTACAAGAGTTGATCTACCACGAGATCGTAGAGGCTAACCCTAGAAGCTAGCCTATGATTATGATAATTGTTGTCCTACGGACTAAACCCTCCGGTTTATATAGACACTTGAGGGGGCTAGGGTTACACAGAGTCGGTTACAGAGAAGGAAATCTATATATCCGAATTGCCAAGCTTGCCTTCCATGCAAAGGAGAGTCCCACCCGGACACGGGACGAAGTCTTCAATCTTGTATCTTCATAGTCCAACAGACCGACATAAGCATATAGTCCGGCTGCACGAGGACCCCCTAATCCAGGACTCACTCACCGCCCCTCCCCTTGTCCAATTCGGACTAGGGCAAGGGGGGCGCGCGCCACCTCCTAGCCGACCCCCTCTCTTCTCCACTAAGGCCCATGAGGCCCAATAGCTTCCTTGGGGGGGGGGGGTTCCGGTAACCCCCGGTACTCCAGTTTTATCCGAAACTTCTCTGGAACACTTTCGATGTCCGAATATAGTCATCCAATATATCAATCTTTATATCTTGACCATTTCGAGACTCCTTGCCATGTCCGGGATCACATCTGGGACTCCAAACAACATTCAGTACATCATATCACATAAACTCATAATACCAATCATCATCAAACTATGTAGACATGACCGAGACACGTCTTCGGTCAATAACCAATAGCGGAACATAGATGCTCATATTGGTTCCTACATATTCTACGAAGATCTTTATAGGTCAAACCGCATAACAACATACGTTGTTCCCTTTGTCATCGGTATGTTACTTGCCCGAGATTCAATCGTCGGTATCATCATACCTAGTTCAATCTCGTTACCTGCATGTCTCTTTACTCGTTCCGCAATACTTCATCCCATAACTAACTCATTAGTCACAATTCTTGCAAGGCTTATAGTGCTGAGTATTACCGAGAGGGCCTAGAGATACCTCTCTGAAACATGGAGTGACAAATCCTAATCTCGATCTATGCCAACCCAACAAACACCTTTGGTGACACCTGTAGAGCACCTTTATAATCACCCTTTTACGTTGTGACATTTTGTAGCACACAATGTGTTCTTTCGGTATTCGGGAGTTCCATAATCTCATAGTCTGAGGAACTTGTAGAAGTCATGAAGAAAGTAGTAGCAATGAAACTGTAACAATCATAATGCCAAGCTAACGGATGGGTCATGTCCATCACATCATTCTCCTAATGATGTGATCCCGTTCATCAAATGACAACACATGTCTATGGTTAGGAAACATAACCATCTTTGATTAACATGCTAGTCAAGTAGAGGCATGCTAGGGACTATATGTTTTGTTTATGTATTCACACATGTACTAAGTTTCCGGTTAATACAATTCTAGCATGAACAATAAACATTTATTATGAATTAACGAAATAAATAATAAATTTATTATTGCCTCTAGGGCATATTTCCTTCAGTCTCCCACTTGCACTAGAGTCAATAATCTAGATTACATAGTAACGATTCTAACACCCATGGAGCTTTGGTGCTGATCATGTTTTGCTCGTGGAAGAAGCTTAGTCAACGGGTCTGCAACATTCAGATCCATGTGTATCTTGCAAATCTCTATGTCCCCTTTTTCAGGATGTTCTTGACCGATGTCCAGTGCTCCACTCCGGGATTACTTTGGTACCTCCCTGCTATGCTTATAGTATGGCACACATCAGGTCTGGTACACAACATTGCATACAGGATAGAACCTATGGCCGAAGCATAGGGAATAACTTTCATTTTTTATCAATCTTCTGTAGTGGTCGGGCATTGAGTCTGACTCAACTTCACACATTGTAACACATGCAAGAACCCTTTCTTTGACTGATCCATTTTGAACTTCTTCAAAACTTTATCAAGGTATATGATTTGTGAAAGTCTAATTAAGCGTCTTAATCTATCTCTATAGATCTTGATGCCCAATATGTAAGCAACTTCTCTGAGGTCTTTCATAGAAAAAAACTTATTCAGGTATCCCTTTATGCTATCCAGAAATTCTATATCATTTCCAATCAACAATATGTCATCCACATATAATATCAGAAATGCTACAGAGTTCCCACTCACTTTCTTGTAAATACAGGCTTCTCCAAAAGTCTGTATAAAACCATATGCTTTGATCAGACTATCAAAGCATTTATTCCAACTCCGAGAGGCTTGCACCAGTCCATAAATGGATCGCTAGAGCTTACACACTTTGTTAGCACCCTTTGGATCGACAAAACCTTCTGGTTGCATCGTATACAACTCTTCTTCTAGAAATCCATCCAGGAATGCAGTTTTGACATCCATCTGGCAAAGTTCATAATAAAAAAAAGCGGCAACATGATTCGGACAGACTTAAGCATCACTACGGGTGAGAAAGTCTCACCGTACTCAACTCCTTGAACTTGTTGAAAACCTTTCTCAAGTCGAGCTTTGTAAATAGTAACATTACCCTCTGCGTCGGTCTTCTTCTTAAAGATCCATTTATTTTCTATGGCTTGCCGATCATCGGGCAAGTCCAACAAAGTCCACACTTTGTTCTCATACATGGATCCCATCTTAGATTTCATGGCCTCAAGCCATTTCACGGAATCTGGGCTCATCATCGCTTCCACATAGTTCGTAGGTTCATCATGGTCTAGTAACATGACTTCAGGATTACCGTACCACTCTGGTGTGAATCTTACTCTGGAAGATCTACGAGGTTCGGTAGTAACTTGATCTGAAGTTTCATGATCATCATCATTAACGTCCTCACTAATTGGTGTAGGAATCACTGGAATTGATTTCTGTGTTGAACTACTTTCCAATAAGGGAGAAGGTACAACTACCTCATCAATTTCTACTTTCCTCCCACTCACTTCTTTCGAGAGAAACTCCTTCTGTAGAGAGGATCCATTCTTAGCAACAAAGATTTTTCCTTTGGATCTGTGATAAAAGGTGTACCCAACAGTTTCCTTTGGGTATCCTATGAAGACGCACTTTTCCGATTTGGGATCGAGCTTATTAGCTTGAAGCTTTTTCTCATAAGCATCGCAGACCCAAACTTTAAGAAACGACAATTTTGGTTTCTTGCCAAACCACAGTTCATAAGGCGTCGTCTCAACGGATTTTGATGGTGCCCTATTTAAAGTGAATGCAGCCGTCTCTAAAGCATAACCCTAAAATGATAGCGGTAAATCAGTAAGAGAGATCATAGATCGCACCATATCTAATAAAGTATGGTTACGATGTTCGGACACACCATTTCGCTGTGGTGTCCACGTGGCATTAGTTGTGAAACTATCCCATGTTGTTTCAAATGAAGACCAAACTCGTAACTCAAATATTCTCCTCCACGATCAGATCGTAGAAACCTTATTTTCTTGTTACGATGATTTTCCACTTCACTTTGAAATTCTTTGAACTTTTCAAATGTTTCAGACTTATGCTTCGTCAAGTAGATATAACCATATCTGCTCAAATCATCTGTGAAGGTAAGAAAATAACGATACCCACCACGAGCTTCAACATTCATTGGACTGCATACATCAGTATGTATTATTTCCAATAAGTCAGTAGCTCGTTCCATTGTTCCGGAGAACGGAGTTTTAGTCATCTTGCCCATGAGGCACGGTTCGCAAGCACCAAGTGATTCATAATCAGGTGATTCCAAAAGTCCAACAGTATGGAGTTTCTTCATGCGCTTTACACCGATATGACCCAAACGGTAGTGCCACAAATTAGTTGCACTATCATTATTAACTTTGCATCTTTTGGCTTCAATATTATGATTATGTGTACCATCACTATTTAGATTCAACAAAAATAGACCACTCATCAAGGTGCATGACCATAAAAGATATTACTCATATAAATAGAACAACCATTATTCTCTAATTTAAATGAATAAACATCTCACATTAAACAAGATCCAGATATAATATTCATGCTCAACGGTGGCACCAAATAACAATTATTCAGGTCCAAAACTAATCCTGATGGTAGATGTAGAGGTAGCGTGCCGACGGCGATCATATCGACCTTGGAACCATTTCCCACGTGCATCATCACCTCATTCTTAGTCAATCTTCGTCTAATCTGTAGCCCCTGTTTCAAGTTGCAAATATGAGCAACCAAACCAGTATCAAATACCCAGGCGCTACTACGAGCATTAGTAAGGTAGGCATCAATAACATGTATATCAAATATACCTTTCACTTTGCCATCCTTCTTATCAGCCAAATACTTGGGGCAGTTCTGCTTCCAGTGACCGGTCCCTTTGCAGTAGAAGCACTCAGTTTCAGGCTTAGGTCCAGACTTGGGTTTCTTCTCTTGAGCAGTAACCTTTTTGCCGTTCTTCTTGAGGTTCCCCTTCTTCCCTTTGCCCTTTTTCTTGAAACTAATGGTCTTATTGACCATCAACACTTGATGCTCCATCTTGATTTCTACCTCCGCAGCCTTTAGCATTGTGAAGAGCTCGGGAATAGTCTTGTTCATCCCTTGCATATTATAGTTCATCATGAAGCCTTTATAGCTTGGTGGCAGTGATTGAAGAACTCTGTCAATGACACTATCAACTGGAAGATCAACTCCCAGCTGAGTCAAGTGGTTATGGTACCCAGACATTCTGAGTATATGTTCACTCACAGAACTATTCTTCTCCAATTTGCAGCTGTAGAACTTGTTGGAGACTTCATATCTCTCAACTCGGGCATTTGCTTGAAATATTAACTTCAACTCTTGGAACATCTCATATGCTCCATGACGTTCAAAATGTCTTTGAAGTCCCAATTCTAAGCCGTAGAGCTTGACACACTGAACTATCGAGTATTCATCAACACGCGGCTGCTAGGCATTCACAATGTCTGCAGTTGCAGGCACGGGTGGTACACATAACGGTGCTTCCAGGACGTAATTCTTCTGCGTAGCAATGAGGATAATCCTCAAGTTACGGACCCAGTCCGTGTAGTTGCTCCCGTCATCTTTCAACTTAGCTTTCTCTAGGAACGCATTAAAATTCAAAGGAACGGTAGCACGGGCCATTGATCTACAATAGACATGCAAAATAACTATCAAGACTAAGTTTCATGATAAATTAAAGTTCAATTAATCATATTACATAAGAACTCCCACTTAGATAGACATTCCTCTAATCATCTAAGTGATCACGTGATCCAAATCAACTAAACCATGTCTGATCATCACGTGAGATGGAGTAGTTTTCAATGGTGAACATCACTATGTTGATCATATCTACTATATGATTCACGTTTGACCTTTCGGTCTCAGTGTTCCGAGGCCATATCTGCATATGCTAGGCTCATCAATTTTAACCCGAGTATTCTGCGTGTGCAAAACTGGCTCGCACCCGTTGTATGTGAACGTAGATCTTATCACACCCGATCATCACGTGTTGTCTCGGCATGACGAACTGTTGCAACGGTGCATACTCAGGGAGAACACTTGTACCTTGAAATTTAGTAAGGGATCATCTTATAATGTTATCGCTGTACTAAGCAAAATAAGATGCATAGAAGATAAACATCACATGAAAGCAAAATATGTGGCATGATATGACCATCATCATCTTGTGCTCACGATCTCCATCACCGAAGCATCGTCATGATCTCCATCGTCACAGGCACGATACCTTGATCTCCATCGTAGCATCATTGTCGTTTCACCAACTATTGTTACTATGACTGTCGCTACCGCTTAGTGATAAAGTAAAACAATTACATGGCGATTTCATTGCATACAATAAAGCGACAACCATATGGCTCCTGCCAGTTGCCGATAACTTTGTTACAAAACATGATCATCTCATACAACAATTTATATCACATCATGCCTTGACCATATGACATCACAACAAGCCCAACAAAAACAAGTTAGATGTCCTCTACTTTATTGTTGCAAGTTTTACGTGGCTGCTATGGGCTTCTAGCAAGAACCGTTCTTACCAACGCATCAAAAACCACAACGAGTTTTCGTCAAGTGTGTTGTTTTAACCTTCAACAAGGACCGGGCGTAGCCACACTTGATTCAACTAAAGTTGGAGAAACAGACACCCGCCAGTCACCTTTGTGCATAACCACGTCAGTAGAACCAGTCTCATGAATGCGGTCATGTAATGTCGGTCCGGGCCGCTTCATCCAACAATACCGTCGAATCAAAGTATGACATACTGGTAAGCAGTATGACTATTATTTCCCACAACACTTTGTGTTCTACTCGTGCATATAACATCTATGCATAGACTTGGCTCGGATGTCATTGTTGGGGAACACAGTAATTTCAAAAAATTTCCTACGATCAGACAAGATCTATATACGTGATGCATAGCAACGGGGGGAGAGTGTGTCCATGTACCCTCGTAGACCGAAAGCGGGAGCGTTATGTAATGCGGTTGATGTAGTCGAACGTCTTTGCGATCCAACTGATCAAGTACCGAACGAATGGCACCTCCACGATCTGCACACGTTCAGCTCGGTGACGTCCCTCGAACTCTCGATCCAGCTGAGGCCGAGGGAGAGTTCCGTCAGCACGACAGCATGGTGACGGTGATGACGAAGTTACCGGCGCAGGGCTTCTCCTAAGAACTACGACAATATGACCGAGGTGTGTAACTGTGGAGGGGGCACCGCACATGGCTAAAAGATCAACTTGTGTGTCTATGGGGTGCCCCCCTCCCCCGTATATAAAGGATGGAGGGAGGAGGAGGCCGGCCAAGGGTGGCGCGCCCAGGGGGGAGTCCTACTCCAAGTAGGAATCGCCCCCGCCTTTCCTATTCCCACAAGGAGAAGGGGAGAAGGAGGAGGAGCAGAGAAGGGAGGAGGGGGGCACCACCCCCTCCCCTTGTCCAATTCGGACTAGGGCAAGGGGGCGTGCGCCACCTCCTGGTCAGCCCTCTCTCTTCTCCAATAAGGCCCATGAGGACCAATAGCTTCCGGGGGGGTCCGCTAACCCCCGGTACTCCGGTTTTATCTGAAACATCTCCGGAACACTTCCTGTGTCTGAATATAGTCGTCCAATATATCAATCTTTATGTCTCGACCATTTCGAGACTCCTCGTCATGTCCGTAATCACATCTGGGACTCCGAACAACCTTAGGTACATCATATCACATAAACTCATAATACCAATCGTCATCGAACGTTAAGCGTGCGGACCCTACGGGTTCGAGAACTATGTAGACATGACCGAGACATGTCTCCGGTCAATAACCAATAGCGTAACCTGGATGCCACTACTAGGGAAAAGCCTAGCTGCAACGCGGGTTTTGAGCCTATTAGTAGCGCGGGGGCCAGCGCTACAGCTAACGTATAGCAGTAGCGCGGGTGTGACCCGCGCTACTACTACGTCCTTTAGCAGTAGCGCGGGTGCCAACCCACGCTACTACTAATCTCTAATCTCTGATTTTATTTTTTTGCATTTTTTCGATTTTTTTTTGATTTTTCCCTAATTTTTGAATTTCTGAATTATTTTAACCTCAAATCTCTAATCACCCCTCATCGCTGCTCAATTTAATCTCTAATCACCCCTCATCATTCCAAATCATCTAACTTCCCAGACGGTCACCCATCCTCTCACTACTCCAGCCTGAGCACGCTTAACTTCCGGGTTCTATTCTCCCTCGTTTCCAAGTCTGCACTTGTTGTTTTCCTGACAATAGTAAGATGTCAATCCTATTAACCTCAGGAATTTAGCTTGAGCATGAAGTCACACATTTCACTGTTTGAGTTTGAAACTATTGTTCTAAGAAATTAGTAACACTAATATTTCTTGAATAATTAGTTTGACCACAGTTTGACCATAGTTTGACCAGATTTAACAAAAATTCAAAAAACTAAAATAATTATTTAGTAACACTAATATTCTTGAATAATTAGTTTGACCATAGTTTGACCAGATTTAACAAAAATAAAAAAACTGAATTTTTTTTGAATTTTTTTGCCTCCAGATCTTAAAAGCCCCGTAACATTTTTTCTGTTAGGTTTTTGAGGATTTTAAAAATGTTTAACGGGGTTCCCCCAGTTAAATTCGGATGTAACTTTCGAGTAGATGATTTTTCATATAGAAAACTTTTTCATCCGAGTTAGTATGCAAAAGTTATGCCCATTTTTACAAATTCTCGAGAGATTTTGCAAATAAAGTCGAAATTCATATTTGCAAATTTTCCCAACAACTAGACCACATATCACATGGGAAACTTATTTTCTTTTATTTTTTTGACATTTTCATCATTTTCATTTTTTTTAAACTGATAAGGCGATCCACAAGGGGGGAGGGGTAGAGTTTGAAAATGGGACCTTTAGTAGTACCACGGGTTTTTAACCCTCGCTACTGCTATGGCACCACTTAGTAGTAGCGAGGGCTAAAAACCAGCGCTACTGCTATCTCCCTTAGTAGTAGCGAGGGTTAAAACCCGCGCTACTACTATGGCATGTCCCGGGGGGCACGGTAGAGACCGCTTAGTAGTAGCGAGGGTTATAAACTCGCGCTACTGCTATCAACTTAGTAGTAGCGAGGTTTAAAAACCTGCGCTACTAGTAAGTAGCAGTAGCGAGGGTTTTTAACCCTTGCTGCTGCTAAGATTCTGTGTATAGGCTTTTCCCTAGTAGTGTGCTCATATTGGTTCCTACATATTCTACGAAGATCTTTATCGGTCAAACCGCATAACAACATACATTGTTCCCTTTGTCATCGGTATGTTACTTGCCCGAGATTCGATTGTCGGTATCATCATACCTAGTTCAATCTCGTTACCGGCAAGTCTCTTTACTCGTTCCAATATACTTCATCCCATAACTAACTCATTAGTCACAATGCTTGCAAAGCTTATAGTGATGAGTATTACCGAGAGGGCCCTGAGATACCTCTCCGAAACACGGAGTGACAAATTCTAATCTCGATCTATGCCAACCCAACAAACACCTGTGAAGATACCTGTAGAGCAAATTTATAATCACCCTTTTATGTTGTGACGTTTGGTAGCATAGAAAGTGTTCCTCCGGTATTCGGGAGTTGCACAATCTCGTAGTCTGAGGAACTTGTATAAGTCATGAAGAAAGCAGTAGCAATGAAACTGTAACAATCATAATGCTAAGCTAACGGATGGGTCATGTCCATCTGAAAGTGCAACTATCCCTAGGTAGTTTTGGTAATTCCTAACAACATATAGCTCATTGAGCTAATGCTATTTGAAGTTGAATATTTCAGGAAAGTTCAATGATTGGCATGGCATGGATGAGAAAGGTGGACCCCTCAAAATGAAGGACAAAAGGATTGCTTCAAGCTCAAAGATCAAGACGCTACATTTTATATTTTAGTGATCCAAGATCACATTGAGTCTATAGGAAAAGCCAGTACTATCAAGGAGGGATGAGGTGTTGCTTAATGGCTTACTTGCTCAAAATGCTTAGTGGTATGCTCCAAAGCCCTCAACTACTTTCTCACATCCACATATGTCCTAAACCAAAAGTATAACTCGGCCCTACAGATTCTTTCCATCCGGCGCCACCGAGTTCAGATGTCTTAGCCACTGCCACAAACCCTAGGCAAATTGGTCTCATCGATAGGGATCAAGACGCTACATTTTATATTTTAGTGATCCAAGATCACATTGAGTCTATAGGAAAAGCCAATACTATCAAGGAGGGATGAGGTGTTGCTTAATGGCTTACTTACTCAAAATGCTTAGTGATATGCTCCAAAGCCATCAACTACTTTCTCATATCCACATATGACCCAAACCAAAAGTCAAACTCGGCCCCACCGATTCTTTCTATCCAGCGCCACCGAGTTTAGATGTCATAGCCACTGCCACAAACCCTAAGCAAATCGGTCTCACCAATAGGGATCTCGGTCTCACCGAGATGGGATTGTAATCTCTCTATTTCCCTTCGTAACGTTTCGGTACCACCGAGATGAGCGATCGGTCCCACCGAGATTGCAATGTAAACTCTCTGTTTCCTTTTCGTAACATTTCGGTCTCACTGAAATGAGCGAACCGGTCCCACCGAGTTTACCTGAACAACTCTATGGTTAGCTTATTACCAAAATCGGTCCCACCGAGTTTTTGTAATCGGTCTCACCGAGATTACGTTATGCCCTAACCCTAACCATATCGGTCCTACCGAGTTGCATGTCGGTCCCACCGAAAATCCTAACTGTAACTGGATTTGCTGAATCGGTCTGTAGCGACCCGACCTCAGACGGTCAAGTCTCTGTGCTTAAGTGTCATCCCTGGATCGGTATGCTGACACACAGTACTCGAGGATTTATAACAGAGGTAAATCACATGTAAAAAGTAACATAAATACTATTACCTCAATCCAAATAGCGGAAGCAACAAGGTTGTGGATTCCCGTCAACACCAACAGCGAAGTTGAGTATAGGAAATCGTAACCCTAACGTATCACTTACTCATCATAAGATCCTGCAACATGAGACGTTGCAGCCAGAAATGGTCAGTACATTGAATGTACTGGCAAATTGACACCATAGAGCAATGATGAATAAAGTCTATCACTACATGCATATATGGCTGGTGGAGGCTCTATGGTTATAATGTTTTTGCGAAAAGCCAATTTTTCCCTACTGCAAAGGAATAAATTTATTTAACTATCATGGTGGTTGTTAAACATTGAGAATGGTTGACAGCATTCTCAATCCCAATTAAAAGTACTCATTAAATCAACAATATTAATTAAAGTAACATGATGAGATTCACATGATATCCAAGTTCTAGATACTCAAGATGTCCATAATCGGGGACACGGCTAACCATGATTAGTTTATACACTCTGCAGAGGTTTGCGCACTTTTCCCCACAAGACTCGATCGCCTCCGTTGGATTTCTCGCACTACATGATGTTTGAGAAACGGATGACCGAGACATAGTCTTTCGGAAGCGCTAGCACCTTACATAGGGTAGACCGGTACACCTACTTTCCCCTACATCTGCAAGTCTACCTGTAAGAGTTCGCACGACTTAATCAACTATGCCAGAGCCCATAATGGCTTGTGGCTGCACACATAAGTTTCTAGTTTGAAATAATCTCATGATCCCTTTGAGCCTGGGTGGCGGTCCGAATAAAAACAGGCAACTCCTGGAAACCCAGGTGCGTAGACAGGCAAGTCCTAGAGTAACCAGGTGCCTCAATCCACCCAGATGTGTGTTTAAGTTGCCACCTTAAATAAACCATTAATTAACAATCTCACATCTGTCATGGAAATTCACTCACCCAATCCACGTCTACTAGCATAGCAAGGCATAATAAGAAAACGTAGAAGTAACTCCCAAGGGTTTGAAAATAAAACAGGTAATAGGTGCTACCTCAATCTACTTCCCAAAACCCACAATTTAATTCAGATCCTAATCATGCAATTGTTTGGAGGATTGAACTAACGCATAAAACTGGGTATGAGAAAAGGTATGATCAAAGTGTGAACTTGCCTGCAATGTTGATGAAGGTGATTCGCAGTCAATATTCTTGATAGTTCTACTCGTCACACTCCGGTCAATCTATCGTAAGAAATCAATAGTAACCACACATAAGCAATCACTCAAAAGATTGGAAAGAACGAAGAGAACAACTCGGAAAACATCAAATCGAAGAAAATAACACTTGCAACACAAAACAATTTCTAACAGTACCAAAATTAAGTGAATTTGGCCTTATCAGAAAGTTTAGGTCAAGAGCTTCGAGATGCAAAAAGAATTACTCAAATCGGAGTTATAAAATTCAAGTTACGATCAAACGAAGTTCAAATACAAATCTGTTTGAATTCAAATTTTAAAACTTTCAAAAACATGTTTAAGTTGTTTTACTGGATGGAGGGGATCATAACAAAGAGGTGGGTGTTGGTTTCGTTGGATTTGGATAAACGAGTAAAAAGTTGTGAGTGTTTCAAAACTAGGGGCCAATCTGTAAATAAATATATTCACGGATAGGTCCCTGACGTAAATAAACAGAAAAAGAAAAGACTAAATAGTGCACGTTCGCTGCCGAACGCTAACTAACGAATCCGTTCGCTGTGAAGACCTAACTAGCGAACGTTCTCGAAATAACTAGGCTAAAAAGAAAAACCGTTCTAAAAAATTAAACCGAACTAAAAGGAAAAAAACACAAAAAAATAAAAATAAACCGGGTCGGTTTGTACCGGTTCATGGCGGTTTGCCGTCGAAAACTGGGGCGGCGGTTAGCGACGGACTCCGGCGAGGGCGGTGCGGCTCCGGCGAAGGGCGCGGTCGACGGCGGTGCTCCGGGGTCTCCGGCTGCGCGGCAAGGTGGCGGCGGTGGCGTGCCGCGCGGGGCGGGATGCAGGCGGCGGCGGCGATGAGATGCAGCAGCGGCGGCGGCGTCGATCTGCGGCGGCGACGGGCGGCGAGAATAGAGAGGGCGGGGCGGCGCGTCGAGGGGAAAAAGAGGGGGCGGGGCGGCGGCCTCGCCTTATAAAGAGGGGCTGGGGAGGAGCTGGTTGGGGAAGTGGGCGGCGCGACGGCGTGGCTCGCTCGGACTCCGGCGAGTCCGGGTTGAGCACGGGAGGAGGAAGGCGGCGTGACTTAGGCCGGCTGGCTGGGCTTCGGCCCAGTTGGCCCGGGGAACTCTTTTTTTTTATTTAAAGAAAACATTTTCTCAGTCAAAAATAACAAAAACAAAATAAATAAAAATATTATATAGGCATATAATATATCAAAATTTTCAGAAAAAGATTTCTACGACTTGAACATTTTTATAGCATCAAATAAAATTCACACTAATTCAGATAAATCAAACACTGCTGCTGCTCTAATAAACTCCAACAAAAATCATTTTAAAAGACCAAAATGAATTCAAATTTATTTCTCTCCATTTTTCTGATGTAGGGAATCATGTTACCCTAATTTCTGTATATTTTATTTTTGGAGAAAAATAATTTGAATAAAACTCAAATAACTCCAAATTGAAAATAAATTCAAAAGAACTTTGAATTTAATTCTTTGAAACTCCCAACTCATATTTCATATGTTTTGAAGAAGTCATTTTATCTTCTCTCATGAAAATCATTGAGCTGCTTGAAGTTTATGAATTGGAATATTTCCAAATGAAATTCAAATATTTTCAAATACACTTACATTTAAATAAATGGAAGAAGTCATGTCATCTTCTCTCCAGGGTTTTGTATTTGAAAAGAATTTGAACTCACGGAGATCATAAAAGCAAGATGAAAGTTTGGGAAAGTCCTTTTATTCCCTCTCATTTAACTTTCAAAAGTTTTGAATTTCACTCAATCAATCACACAACAATCAAACAAACAATCAAGCTATCTATTTGTTTATAACATTACAAAATTTAGAATTTTGGGATGTTACAAACCTACCAACCTTAGAATGAATCTCGTCCTCGAGATTCGGAGAGGCTAGCAAGAAATAGGTTAGGGTTTGGGGTCTTAAAAATCCATCGATCATCTCCGGGGTCTGGGGTGCTACCACCCTTAGAAGCATAGTTACGGTTCCGTCAAAACTCTTATACTCCATCCTTATTGTTAACAGTGTCGGTCTTCTCAGATTCTCGGGAAAATTCCTTCTCTGGGCTCTTCCGGTGGTGGCATAACCTTTTCCTCATTTCCTCTGTCCTTTCATCTTGGTAAGGTTATTCCAAGACTAGGTCTTCTTAGCTGACAGGTCTGGCGCCAATACTAATTAGCTATCGATATCTCATGGTGGTCAACAATTTATGGTTTCTCCTGCAGGAAACGGGTCTGGTTGATCCTCACCGTATAACCTACGGTTGGCAAAAACTACCTTGTACAAGGGGAAAAATTCTTATACCATTCTAAGGTTTAAACAGGGTTTTGATCGTCGTCTCTCTACTATAGGTAAGTCACTCAGATTTACCATCCCATATAGCAAGGCGAACAATAAGAGTAAGTCGGTATGGTGATCAATTCATCCCGCACCCAAATCATTATCTTGTATATGGTTTAGTGAATCTCGCGTTCTAACACTCAGTCATCCTCACAAGCATTGTAGAATTTCTCTTGTCGACGAACTAAGTTCGGATAAATCCATTGATACTGCAAGCCAAACAAACATCTATCGTTCCTTCACAACTCTCAGGTTTTGCGTAAACTCCTATAGAATCGTCTGTCGATAAAAGGTAAATCCTTCCAGGGTTTTCCTTCAGCAAGAGTGTGCTTGCTTCTTGGTAGGTCCTGGGGCCTGTGGGTTATGGCCCATATCATCACTTGTAAACCTTGAACTCATTTTCGCGGGTAACTGATCGTTATTCCAACATCCAACTTCCTAGTATTCTTAAATCCATCCAATTGTACTGTCTTCCTTCCTTCTATTGGCACCAAACTAGGACGTGATTACTCAAACTCATCATGGAATTTCCATTGATCCATATTTCCAACATCATACCTCCTTTATATCCAATAGTAATTCATCTCTTCATCCTCGTGGGATATCCCACATACCGAGATAAAAACTTATACTTATGAAGTCCATACTCCACTTAGTGGAACATCATTATCCTTTCCAGGGTCAACCGTCCTTACAGGGGAATATTGGCCATTTCTGCATGGCACTACTTCAACTGGGAAACGTGAAACACATCACGAACTTCTGACAGTCCTTCGGGTGACTCCAATTTGTTGGCCACTTCTCCCATATGCTCCAAACTCGGTATGGTCCTACAAATCTCGGGGCTAACTTTCCCTTAACTCCAGATCGTTTAACTCCTCGCAGAGGGGACATACGAAGACATGCTCTGTCTCCAATTTCATAGACTACCTCCTTGCGTTTTTGAGTCTGCAATACTCTTCTGCCTTGATTGAGCTACCTTCATTCTATCTCGAAGCACCTTAGCATTCTCTTCTGACTCCTTGATCATATTTGGTCCAAACAACTGACTGTCTCCAACTTCACCCCACATCAACGGTGTCGGGCTCCTTCTCCCTTACAACGCTTCAAAAGGGGTCATCTTCACTGGCTTGGTAACTGTTGTTGTATGAGAACTCAGCGTAAGGTAGATTATGATCCCTACTGGATCCATAATCTAGCGCACACGCTCTCAACATGTCCTCCAGAATCTGATTGACTTCCTCGATTTATCCATCTATCTGCGGATGAAAGGCTGTACTGAACTCTAACCTAGTACCCAAAGTGTGGTGCAGCTGATTCCAAAACTTTGAGGTAAACTGTGTTCTTCTATCTGATACGATGGTCCTCGGAACTCCATGCAGACATACAATCCTGGTCAAATATATCTTGGCCAACTTTGCACTTGTATAGGTGGTTTTCACTAGGTTAAAGTGAGCCACTTTGGTCAAGCGAATCAACTACTACCCAGATAGAATCATATCCCGTTCGGGTTCTGGGAAATCTGGTAATGAAATCCATGCCAAGCTTATCCCCACTTCCATTTGGGTATCGACATAGGCTGTGGTAATCCTGCTGGCTTCTGATGCTCTGCTTTTACTCTCTCTGGCATACATCACCTACGACTACATACTCCGCAATATCCTTCTTCATACCAGTCCACCAGAAACACTCCTTCAAATCCAAATACATCTTGGTGTTTCCAGGGCGAATCGATTATGGTGAGTCATGAGCCTCTTGAAGTATTTACTTCCCAATCTTTGCATTATTGGGAACATATAAACGGTCCTCGAACCATAAGGTGTCATTCTCATCCTTACGAAAACCTTTGGCCTTTCCTTTGCTCATCCTCTCTTTTATCTCAGCAATCTCCTTGTCATACTTCTAAGCTTCACGGATTTTTCCCAACAATGTAGACTGAACTTCTATTGCTGCAAGAAAACCTTTGGGAACAATCTCCAACAGAAGTTCCCTGAGATCCTCGGCTAACTCCTTTGGTAATCCCCCACTTATGAGGGTATTCATCCTGGTGTTCTTTATGGTTGTGTCCTATTTCTCCACAAAGCTTGCATGCACTTTCTCCATATCATTTCTATAAGGCTTCAACTTCTGGGACACAAACCGAGACTTTGTCAAAGTCAACTTAAATTCTTCCCAAGCGGTTACTCCTTGCCATCCATTGATGTTTGGTACATCCTCCACCAAGTAGCAGCACCTCCTTTAAAACACTGAAGAGCATGCTGGGTCATATCCTTTCCGGCTATAGGGGTCATTCTCCATATGATCCTCCATGTTCTGAATCAATTGGTCCGTCTCCAATTGACTCATTGGTCCATAAAATATAAGCTCATCTCCATTCATCCTCTATTGGGTCCATGGGTTTGGGGTGGGATAAGAGAGATAGAGAGGGATACACACAATACAAACAAAAGTTTTGAAAAGGCAGATTTTATTGTGGCTATCGGAAAAACAACAAACAAATGACAACTCACAATCGTCGCATCTAACGTAGGTATAACGGGGTTGGGTCTTCTAATGGTCTGTAGATCTCAACTCATCAAACTCTTCCAGTCTTGGTCATGTCTCCGGTGGCTCCTTTTGATAATGCTTGTCCTTCTCAAGTTCTTTTGCCAAATCATCTATGTTGACGCGAAGTCTCTCATGACATCCTTTAATATTTCTGGGGTTGCGTTCCAAACTTCTGGGTTTCAACATCCTTGGTATGAACCATGTCATTCTCATCCTTCAGCTCCTGACTAATCTCCGGTATCTCAAGGTTTTGCTCCTCCAGCTTGGCTACTTTCATGTTCTAGGTCTTGAGGTCTTCACGAACTGCTTCCTTATCAAATACTGCTTCTTGTAGGTCCTTTTTGATGTAACACTTCAGATCCTGGTGATACACCAGCTAAGGTTAAAACTTCATGTTGCTGATAGATGCTGCATCAGCCTTCTACCATCCAATCTTTCCATGCATCTGCATGCTTAACTCCGCGTGGTGACAATAGCATAGGCGAATGATAACATCGTGAATGTCCATGTTTCTGCTCTTGTCATCTCCATGAGCTATCATTCCATAGTTGATATCTCCTGCCTTAGGGTTTTCTTGACAGAACTTTGAGTTCTAACGCTCCATGTTCCGGTCTTTCTCCAACACCTTGATCTCGGGTATTGACAGATTCAAAGTGTAGCCTTCCTTGGTCATACCAAATCTGGAAATTCTTCATATTATCATAGTCTTCGAAGTCTTTATCCATCGTAGTTTCCATCATTATAATGCTCGGTAAAATCCTCTTCATTCCTAAGTGGGAATAGTTGTCAGATATCTGGTCCTTCTTGGAGTGGTCTCATCATTCGAATCTTCGAGGGGTCAAAAGGGGAAAAGGGGTATGGTCTCACTATAAGGAAATATTTGAATAAGCTCAGAAGAGAAGAGAGGTAAAAGATCCTTTTGAAAAGAAAGTTGTAGAGAAAAATCTTTCCTAGGGGCTTGCCAGTTTCTAGGGTCACGTCCTACAGTCAACATGTGCTCTGATACCATCCTGTAGTGACCCGACCTCAGATGGTCAAGTCTCTGTGCTTAAGTGTCATCCCTGGATCGGTATACTGACACACACAGTACTCGAGGATTTATAACAGAGGTAAATCACATGTAAAAAGTAACATAAATACTATTACCTCAATCCAAATAGCGGAAGCAACAAGGTTGTGGATTCCCATCAACACCAACGGCAAAGTTGAGTATAGGAAATCGTAACCCTAACGTATCACTTACTCGTCATAAGATCCTGCAACATGAGACGTTGCAGCCACAAAGGGTCAGTACATTGAATGTATTGGCAAATTCACACCATAGAGCAATGATGAATAAAGTCTATCACTACATGCATATATGGCTGGTGGAGGCTCTATGGTTATACTGTTTTTGCGAAAAGCCAATTTTTCCCTACTGCAAAGGAATAAATTTATTTAACTATCATGGTGGTTGTTAAACATTGAGAATGGTTGACAGCATTCTCAATCCCAATTAAAAGTACTCATTAAACCAACAATATTAATTAAAGTAACATGAGGAGATTCACATGATATCCAAGTTCTAGATACTCAAGATGTCCATAACCGGGGACACGGCTAACCATGATTAGTTTATACACTCTGCAGAGGTTTGCGCACTTTTCCCCACAAGACTCGATCGCCTCCGTTGGATTTCTCGCACTACATGATGTTTGAGAAACGGATGACCGAGACATAGTCTTTCGGAAGCGCTAGCACCTTACATAGGGTAGACCGGTACACCTACTTTCCCCTACATCTGCTAGTCTACCCGTAAGAGTTCGCATGACTTAATCAACTATGCCAGAGCCCATAATGGCTTGTGGCTGTACACGTAAGTTTCTAGTTTGAAATAATCTCATGATCCCTTTGAGCCTGGGTGGCGGTCCGAAGAAAAACAGGCAAGTCCTGGAAACCCAGGTGCCTAGACAGGCAAGTCCTGGAGTAACCAGGTGCCTCAATCCACCCAGATGTGTGTTTAAGTCACCACTTTAAATAAACCATTAATTAACAATCTCACATCTGTCATGGAAATTCACTCACCCAATCCACGTCTACTAGCATAGCATGGCATAATAAGCAAACGTAGAAGTAACTCCCAAGGGTTTGAAAATAAAACAGGTAATAGGTGCTACCTCAATCTACTTCCCAAAACCCACAATTTAATTCAGATCCTAATCATGCAATTGTTTGGAGGATTGAACTAATGCATAAAACTGGGTATGAGAAAAGGTATGATCAAAGTGTGAGCTTGCCTGCAATGTTGATGAAGGTGATTCACACTCAATATTCTTGATAGTCTACTCGTCACACTCCGATCAATCTATCGTAAGAAATCAATAGTAACCACACATAAGCAATCACACAAAAGATCGGAAAGAACGAAGAGAACAACTCGGAAAACATCAAATCCAAGCAAATAACTCTTGCAACACAAAACATTCTAACAGTAGCAAAATTAAGTGAATTTGGCCTTATCAGAAAGTTTAGGTCAAGAGCTTCGAGATGCAAAACGAATTACTCAAATCGGAGTTATAAAATTCAAGTTACGATCAAACGAAGTTCAAATACAAATCTGTTTGAATTCAAATTTTAAAACTTTCAAAATCATGTTTAAGTTGTTTTACTGGATTGAGGGGATCATAACAAAGAGGTGGGCGTTGGTTTCGTTGGATTTGGATAAACGAGTAAAAAGTTGTGAGTGTTTGAAAACTAGGGGCCAATCTGTAAATAAATATATTCACGGATAGGTCCCTGACGTAAATAAACAGAAAAAGAAAAGACTAAATAGTGAACGTTCGCTACCGAACGCTAACTAACGAATCCGTTCGCTGTGAAGACCTAACTAGCGAACGTTCTCGAAATAACTAGGCTAAAAAGAAAAACCGTTCTAAAAAATTAAACCGAACTAAAAGGAAAAAAACACAAAAAAAAATAAACCGGGTTGGTTTGTACCGGTTCATGGCGGTTTGCCGTCGAAAACCGGCGGCGGGCGGTTACCGACGGACTCCGGCGAGGGCGGTCCTGCTCCGGCGAAGGGCGCGGTCGCCGGCGGTGCTCCGGGGTCTCCGGCTGCGCGGCGAGGTGGCGGCGGTGGCGTGCGGCGTGGGGTGGGATGCAGGCGGCGGCGGCGGTGAGATGCAGTAGCGGCGGCGGCGACGGGCGGTGAGAAGAGAGGGGGTGGGGCGGCGCGTCGAGGGGAAAAAGAGGGGGCGGGGCGGCGGCGTCGCCTTATAAAGAGGGGCCGGGAAGGAGCTGCTTGGGGAAGGGGGCGGCGCGGCGGCGTGGCTCGCTCGGAATCCGGCGAGTCCGGGTTGAGCACGGGAGGAGGAAGGTGGCGCGACTTGGGCCGGCTGGCTGGGCTTCGGCCCAGTTGGCCCCGGGAACTCTTTTTTTTTAAAGAAAACATTTTCTTAGTCAAAAATAACAAAAACAAAATAAATAAAAATATTATATAGGCATATAATATATCAAAATTTTCAGAAAAAGATTTCTACGACTTGAACATTTTTATAGCATCAAATAAAATTCACACTAATTCAGATAAATCAAACACTACTGCTGCTATAATAAACTCCAACGAGAATCATTTTAAAATACCAAAATGAATTCAAATTTATTTCTCTCCATTTTTCTGATGTAGGGAATCATGTTACCCTAATTTCTGTATATTTTATTTTTGGAGAAAAATAATTTGAATAAAACTCAAATAACTCCAAATTGAAAATAAATTCAAAAGCACTTTGAATTTAATTCTTTGAAACTCCCAACTCATATTTCATATGTTTTGAAGAAGTCATTTTATCTTCTCTCATGAAAATCATTGAGCTGCTTGAAGTTTATGAATTGGAATATTTCCAAATGAAATTCAAATATTTTCAAATACCCTTTCGTTTAAATAAATGGAAGAAGTCATGTCATCTTCTCTCCAGGGTTTTGTATTTGAAAAGAATTTGAACTCACGGAGATCATAAAAGCAAGATGAAAGTTTGGGAAAGTCCTTTTATTCCCTCTCATTTAACTTCCAAAAGTTTCGAATTTCACTCAATCAATCACACAACAATCAAACAAACAATCAAGCTATCTATTTGTTTATAACATTCCAAAATTTAGAATTTTGGGATGTTACACGGTCCGACCGAGTTTCTCAATTCGGTCCCGCCGAGTTTGGCAAGTTGAGTGTAACGGTTAGATTTTGTGTGGAGGCTATATATACCCCTCCACCTCCTCTTCATTCATGGAGAGAGCCATCAGAATGAACCTACACTTCCAACTTGCATTTTCTGAGAGAGAACCACTAAGCTTGTGTTGAGGCCAAGATATTTCATTCCTACCATATGAATCTTGATCTCTAGCCTTCCCCAAGTTGCTTTCCACTCAAATCTACTTTCCACCAAATCCAAATCCTGTGAGAGAGAGTTGAGTGTTGGGGAGACTATCATTTGAAGCACAAGAGCAAGGAGTTCATCATCAACACACCATTTGTTACTTCTTGGAGAGTGGTGTCTCCTAGATTGGCTAGGTGTCACTTGGGAGCCTCCGACAAGATTGTGGAGTTGAACCAAGGAGTTTGTAAGGGCAAGGAGATCGCCTACTTCGTAAAGATCTACCACTAGTGAGGCAAGTCCTTCGTGGGCGACGACCATGGTGGGATAGACAAGGTTGCTTCTTCATGGACCCTTCATGGGTGGAGCCCTCCGTGGACTCACGCAACCGTTACCCTTCGTGGGTTGAAGTCTCCATCAACGTGGATGTACGATAGTACCACCTATCGGAACCACGACTGAAACATCCGCGTCTCCAATTGCGTTTGAATTCACCAAACCCTTCCCTTTACATTCTTGCAAGTTGCATGCTTTACTTTCCTCTGCTCCTATACTCTTTGCAATCTTGCTTGAATTATGTTGAGATTGATTCAATTGTGCTAAGTTAGCTAAAATCTGCCAAAGACTAAAATTTGCAAAAGGATAAGTTTTTATTTGGTCAAGTAGTCTAATCACCCCCCCTCTAGACATACTTTTGATCCTACAAGTGGTATCAGAGCCTTGGTCTCCATTTGCTTTGATTTCCATAGCTTTTGGTAGCCATAGACTTGGTTTCACAACCTAGGAGAGTATGGCGTCTAGCGAGGGAAACTATCACCGTAGAGGTCCTTACTTTGATGGTACTAATTTTGCTTGTTGGAAGCATAAGATGAAAATGCATATTCTTGGACATAACCCCACCGTTTGTGCTATTGTTTGTATTGGCTTGCAAGGTGAATTCTTTGATGGGAGAGAACCGAACCATGAAGCTAGGGGAAGAATTGAAGATGCTGCAATACAACGCTCAAGCTTGTGATATCCTCTTCAACGGATTGTGCCCCAAAGTATTCAACAAAATCAGCCGCCTTGAGAATGCAAAGGAAATTTGGGATACTTTGATTGATATGCATGAAGGTACCGACTCCGTCAAGGAATCCAACTCCTACGACATATTTGATTCACCAAATGAAGGACTTGGAAGATGCTTCATGGCTAAAGGCCCAAAGGTATCACACCCCGAGTATGTTGATTTCAATAGTGATGAAGATGACTTGCTAGGTGATGATGATTTACTTGTTGACAACTCTAGTGATGAATGCTATGATGAAACGTTAATTAATCATGCTAATCAATATAAAACGAATGACAATGATAAGGAGAATATTGAGCTTCTAACTAAAGAACTAAACACTCTTAAGTTAGCTCATGAAACTATCTTAGAAGACCATCGAGAACTTTGAAGGACTCATGAGAAGTTACGCTTTGAAAAGATCAACCTTGAGCAAGAGCATGAGTTCTTAAAGGCAATCAATGATGATCTTCGTAAGAAAAGTTCTTCTTACATTGCCAAGCGTTTACTCTTATCTACTTACATGCCTCAAGTCAAGTCTAGTAACAAGAACAAGAAGGACTCTTCCTCCAGTAGTAACAATAATCATGCTAAATCCAATGTTGTTGCTTCTAGTAGTTCTCTTGATTCCACTAATGATTCTCTTAGCCAAGTTACACTTGAGCAAGAAAATAGCTTATTGAAGGGATTATAGAGAAAGGTGTTTACAAGAGCCTTGCTGGGAGTAAGCAATTCGAAGAAATTGTACGCAAGCAAGGAAGGCACTAGAAGAACCATGGTGTTGGTTTTGAACGAAAGTTCAATGCCAATGGAGTTGAGTGGGAAGAAGATCAATACCCCAAGACGAAGTTTGTTCCTCAACAAGAGAAGTATGACCCAACTTCCTTCAAAGGGACACAATCTCAAGATAATCTTCCACCACAAGACCACAGGCAAAAAGGCAAGGCTGAGCTTCAAGAGGAGATTGATGCATTTGAAGAAGCTCCTAAGGCCTTGGTCAAGTGGGTTCCCAAGACTACATCAAGTTCTACTTCATCAAGTACGACTACAACTCCAAGGATTCCCATCAAGGTGATGTGAATCCCGAAGAAGAAGAACTAGAGAGTTCTTGAGGGTGACTCCGCCAACATATTTCACTCATATCATTTTGGCAAGAACAAGTGCAAACAACTTCCACATCTTGCACTAGTTCAAGGAGTCACAAACCCTCTTGTTGGTAAGACAAGGGACAAGGTAACCTAAATGCTTTCATAGACATCATCTTGTGTGTGCATCACTCTATGTCTATGGATATCCTTGTTTGTTCCTTGTGGGACTAACCCATGTAGGTATTGAAAGTGCAACTCACTCGAAAGGATTGCTCCAAATGATCTACATCAACATTGAGCATCCACATCTTCAACACCAACATGAAGTCATCATCGACAAAACCCAAGGTTAGTTCATCCCTCTTAAGGGGGGATCTCACATCTAGGGGGAGCCTTACTCTAAGAACTGAGTCAAAGCAACTCTAATGGTGTGAACACAACATTGCATTATGTAAAAGTGGTAACCCCACTTGTGGTTAAACGATGAGTATGACCTATGATCAAATGTTCTCATTTGACTCCTAAGTCAATATACTCATATATAGATGACCTAGTCATCACCAATTGCTTGATAGATGCTAGAATTGGTTGTGCATGCTTTGCCACATATTTCATTTGCCATTTTATTGTGTGAGCATGTTGGTCGCATATTTTACTCATTCGAGGACTGTCAGTGTCAAAACCGGCGGATCTCGGGTAGGGGGTCCCGATCTGTGCGTCTCAGGCTGATGGTAACACGAAGCAAGGGACACAGTGTTTACCCAGGTTCGGGCCCTCTCAATGGAGGTAAAACCCTACTTCCTGCTTGATTAATATTGACGATATGAGTAGTACAAGAGTGGATCAACCACGAGATCGTAGAGGCTAAACCCTAGAAGCTAGCCTATCATGATTATGATTGTAATTGTGATCGGCCTTCTAAGGACCAACCTCTCCAGTTTATATAGACACCGGAGAGGGCTAGGGTCTACACGAAGTAGGTTACAAGGAAGGAAACACAATATCCGGATCGCCAAGCTTGCCTTCCACGCAAAGGACAGTCCCATCCGGACACGGGACGGAGTCTTGAGTCTTGTATCTTCACGCTCCAATAGTCCGGACGATGTATATGGTCCGGCTGTCTGGATACCCCCTAATCTAGGACTCCCTCAGTAGCCCCTGAACCAGGCTTCAATGACGATGAGTCCGGCGTGCAGTCTTGTCCTCCACATTGCAAGGCGGGTTCCATCTACAAATACTCCAAAGTACCTGTTACGACAAATAGTGTCCGGCTTCCCATCAATGTTGTACTCCTCGGCTTCAGTGCCTCAATACTGACCATCTCCACGTGCCGAGCGAATGCGAGGAGCCAAGGCATTTTTGCATTCGCCACCCGCGATCCTTCGGGCTGACCGTCTATTTGAAGAGATGGGGATTCTCAGATCCAAACCTCACTCTCCCCCCTCGAGCAAGCATCCAACAGAGCGCTCCGGAAAAACCATTCCAACATGGCCGGTCATCGCAGCTCTTCTTCTCGCTCTCCTCGCTCCAAGCCGGGGGACTGGGAAGAGTGTTCAGTTCCTCATAGTCGTTTGATAGAGTTACAAACCCAAGGGTTTCTCCCACCGGCGTTCATGGTCCCCGTCCGAGCCGGAATAGCCACCTATAACGGCAGGGAACAAGCGGAGGGATCTCCTAATCCATCTCCAGAGGAACGAATATGCCTCATCCCGCATCTGCTAAGGGGCATCGGGTTTCCCATCCACCCGTTCCTTCACGGGCTCCTGGAGTTCTACGGCCTCCAGTTGCCCAACTTTACTCCTGCCAACGTACTACATATACCAGGGTACGTTGCCCTTTGTGAGCTATTTCTAGGCTGTGAGGCTCACTTCGGGTTATGGAATAAGTTGTTCTGCCTTGTCCCCCGCAGCTAGGGAGAATCCCTATGTCAAGTGGGCGGGGCCGAAGTATGGCGCATTGCCGAGACCGGATACCTATCCGGCACTCCCAAGAAGGCACCAGAGAACTAGCCTTCAGAGTGGTTTTACATTGATGACGTTCCCCTTCCGGATCCAGTCCGGACAGGTCTCCCCAAGTTCAGTAACGCCCCGCCAAGGGCATGTCTAAGATGGCGCCCCCAGGGCCCCCAAGAGGAGGATACCAGGGAAATACATTTCCTGATGAGCAGGATAAAGTTACTAGCCAAATCTGGACTGACGATAGTCGAGGTTATGGCAATATGCATAATGCGGGGAGTGCAACCGCTTCAATATAGGGGGAAGCCCATGTGGCACTTCATTGGGGAAGATGATGTCACCCGCTGTGGCCGTAAGGGTCCGGACTCCGCCACTGCTCTGGCGAGGATATTGTCCGATTTATACAAAGGAGAAGAGGAAGAATTCCTTCATATTAAACCGCGGGATGGATTCTCCATGTACAACCCCCCAAATTGGGTAAGTCGTCATTCCTTTCCCTGCTTCACTTATTGTGGTGTTCTTTGCTAAGATTATCTGCCTCGATATTTCTGAGCAGGAACTAAGGAGGGCCGTAGAAGGAATCTCCAGCCCCTCCCCGCAGCCAGAGGACCCCGGAAGGGCCCTAGATCCAGTACTCGAAGAAGATCCGGATATTACCGTGGAGCTTGTCAACGGGATATTTTATCAAGCGAGCTGCGATGGCGCCTCAGTGGCCATTATTGTCGACTATCCCGGACTGCTACCTACATCGCGTGCAAGCCAAGCCGAAAACCCTATCCCCCGAAGAGGACTCCTTTCAGATGCCATGCCTTACCCCTGAAGTGTCGTGTTTTTGAAGAGAAGATGGTCGGAGCGCGGGGCCGAGCCCCTAGGGACCTGTCGGCCACGAGCGTCCGGATCGGGCAGGATCAAGAGGAAGGCAGTTAGGGTCGACACGCCGCTACAGAGGTAAGGCAAAAACCTATCCTGCGATTATTGTATTTGAAGTATAACAGCGCCCTTTGTGTCCCGGCAGGAAGAGGAGTAGCCGGACTATATCCGGGGGTCCACCAGCCGGATTCCCGAACCGGCTTCGAGAGCGGAGGCGGAAGCGGGGCCGATGCCGCATAGTTCTCCGACAGAGGACGCGGATATGCTCTCGGCCAGGAATTCCGAAGTAGAGAGCGCCACGAATCACCGGCGTCGATGGGCCGTGCTTTGGAACAACATCTTTTCTGAAGAGGCATTTAATGCCTTCAATTCGGGAGACACATACATCCGAGCTGCTCAAGGCGGGCTTGCCCGAGCGACGGACCAGTATACCAAAGATATACGGGTAAGAAAATTTGATAGGCATGTATAGCAGTAGCCCCTGAGACTTGAAACGGTTGGAACGACTGTTTTAAGGATCAATTTATGCACAGGTCCTTCTAGATAAGAATGAGCAATTGTCTCGGGAGCTGGAGGAGTGCAAGGCCCAGCTGAGGGCCACAGTTGCCAAGTTAGAGGAATCCCATAAGCACTCATTTGGTAACATTTGTCTCAATTGTACGAAGGTGCACCAGTTGGTTAATGGCTGGTATGACAAGTCTGACAGAAAATTCTGCAGACAATCCCGGGGTGAATCCGGAGGGCGTAAGGGATGACGAGTCGCATCTCAAAAGGCAGCTAAAGGCTGGCGAGCGCGTTCTTACGCAAGTTAGGCAGGAGAAGAACAATCTTCAAGATGCCAAAGTCCAGCTGGACGTGGAATTAATAGACGTCCTTGCTCAGCTGGTGGACTCCATGAAGGAGAACAAAAGGCTTCGACGCAGCATTTATGCTAAGTGCCTAGACGAACTATAGTATAGTTCAGCGAGGAAGTATATTGACAGAATTTTGCTTGTAGGAATGTTAACGGGTCGCCCTGAGGAGGAGATGCCCTCATCTGTAGGCGATTTACTGCAAGACCTCTCACAACTGCACGAGCGAGCTCGGCAGGTGATGCAGGGCGTTGCTCAAGCCTTGTGGCCATAAAGCTTCCTGCCGACTGGCATGGGGGAGCTTGTGGATATGCTTCAAGGAGCACAGCGGCGCTTCCGATTGTGGAAGATGTCAGCCTGCCGGCAAGGTGCAAGAGAAGCCTGGGCTATGGTGAAGATGCGCTACACCAAGCTGGACCCGAACCATACGGCCGAAGTCGGACTGGCGGGGCCAGATGGGCAAGAAATTCCTGTGAGTCTGGTATATGACCAGGTAGCGTCAGCCGCAAAGTATTCTCAACAGGATTGAAAGCTAGATAGCCTGCTGGATGGTATAGAGGAGGAATATAGTCAGTCCAAGTGATTGTGTAATTCAATGGACATAAGTAGTCCCTAGCAGGATTAAAATCATTTGTCATCGCGGACCTTTTCGCTTCAACCCCCGGATCCTACAGTCCGGGGTGTGTCCAAATACCTGCTCAGTTATACAGAACCGGGGTATGCGTGGAAACCAGGCATAGGGGTCATAAGTGCTTGAACAGACAAGTACCCAACTAGTTATGTTATATTACATGGATAGTAAGAAACATTTTCCAGGGAGAATAGTTCCGTTAGGGGTTCCTTCCCATGGGTACGCATGCGATGATGCACATGTCCGGACTGCGAACAAGGGCGCAGGATACAAAGCTTCTGGGGATTTGCGTTGTAATAAACGAAACATCTTTTGTTCACCGACCAAATATTCTCTTAAGGATGCTAGCTTTCGGCTTCACCCAGTCTGAGGTACACATCCGGCTGAACCGGCTGTAACAATCGCAGAGGTGCTCCCCTTATGCCCTAGCCGAATTAACGGGAACGTAGGGCATAAACACAAGAGCCAGGCAACCCATCTTGGCTACATATTAAGTCATATCGATGCATATATGGTGAAGAAAAGGCACATATGGAAAAATAAACGCATATGTGATGGGCAAAAAGCCATTAGAGTAATTATTTTTAGCTTCCGTATAGGAAGCCCCCAGGTATTACTTACACGCATAGTGCGGCCGGAGTGATCCGGGAGTCCGTACTGTATTAAATACTTTGTGTGAAGAGGAAAAAAGGTCGAGAAGGGAAAGGGGAGGGGGCATAATTAAAAAGGAGGGGATAAGGAGACGAACACTGAGTTCGGCACTAGGCATAGAATCTCCGGAGTCTGGCCGCGTTCCATGGGTTCGGCTCGAGTCTGTTATCGGATGCATTACATAAGCGGTACGCTCCTCCGGTGAGAACTTTGTCAATGACGAAGGGACCTTCCCACATGGGTTTGAGCTTGTCCTTCTTCTTCTCCGGTAGGCGTAGAACGAGCTCGCCAATATTATAAGTTTTGGCCCGCACTTCTCTGCTTTGGTATCCTTGAGCCTACTGTTGATAGAATGTAGAGCGGGCTTTTGCAACGTCGCGCTCCTCCTCCAGGGCATCCAATTATCCTGCCGATCTAACTCGGATTCCTTCTCTTCGTACATGCGTACGCGTGGCGAATCGTGTATTATGTCGCAGGGTAGTACTGCTTCCGCGCCATACACCATAAAAAATGGTGTATATTCGGTGGTGCGATTCGGCGTGGTCCGCAGCCCCCAAAGTACGGAGTCGAGCTCTTCGACCCAGTGCATATCCGACTCTGTCAAGGATCGCACTAATCTGGGTTTGATGCCGCTCATGATGAGACCGTTTGCCCGTTCGACCTGGCCCTTTGTTTGGGGATGGTAGATGGAAGCGTAGTCAAGCTTAATGCCCATTTTGCCGCACCAAGTTTTCACTTCATCGGCTGTGAAATTTGAGCCATTATTAGTGAAGATGTTGTGGGGGACACCGTATCGGTGTACGACCCCGGATATGAAGTCTATTATTGGTCCGGATTCAGCCGTTTTGACTGGTTTGGCTTCTATCCATTTGGTGAACTTGTCCACCATGACCAATAAATATTTTTTCTTATGGCTTCCCCCTTTAAGAGGTCCGACCATATCCAGCCCCCAGACCGCGAAGGGCCAAGTTATGGGGATTGTTTGGAGAGCGGTAGGGGGCATATGACTCTGATTGGCAAAGAGCTGGCAACCAACGCAGTGTTGGACAAGGTCCTGTGCATCTGCTCCGGCCGTCGGCCAATAGAAGCTTGTATGGAAGGCCTTGCTGACTAGTGCTCGAGCCGTGGCGTGGTGCCCGCCCAGTCTGGCATGGATTTCAGCCAAGAGCTGCTGCCCTTCCTCTTCGGAGATGCACCTTTGGAGCACTCCGGTCGCACTTTTCTTATAGAGTTCCCCTTCATGGACTTTGTAAGCTTTAGAACGCCGGACGATGCAGCATGCTTCATTTTGGTCTTCGGGGAGCTCTTGCCTATTTAGGTAGGCCAAGAAAGGCTTAGTCCACAGGGCGATTACAGCCATGATTTCATGGGCCGAAGATGTTATTTCGGTGGTAGAGCCTCCGATTATGTCTCATAGTTCGGAATCTGGGTGTGTATTCGGATCCATGCTAGTATTGCCGGACTCCCCTTCCCATAGCACGGATGGCTTGAACAGTCTTTCCAGGAATATGTTAGGTGGGACAGGGTCACGCTTAGTGCCGATGCAGGCGAGGATATCCGCCGCTTGATTATTTTCTCGAGCCACATGGTGGAATTCGAGCCCCTCGAACCGAGCTGACATTTTGAGGACGGCATTACGGTAGGCCGCCATTTTCGGATCCTTGGCATCAAAGTCTCCGTTTATTTGTGATATTGCAAGGTTTGAATCCCCGCGCACTTCTAGGCATTGAATGCCCATAGAGACTGCCATCCGAAGACCGTGCAACAGAGCCTCATATTCGGCTGCATTGTTGGAGTCTGTGTATAATATTTGGAGGACGTACTGGACCGTGTCTCCGGGGGGAGACGTCAGGACTACACCTGCTCCCAATCCGGCTAGCATTTTCGAGCCGTCGAAGTGCATGATCCAGTTAGAGTACGCGCCGTACTCTTTAGGGAGTTCGGCTTCTGTCCATTCGGCGACAAAGTCAGCTAGTACTTGCGACTTGATGGCTCGCCGTGGTGTTGGTGTACTAAAGTAGGGGTACCTTAGTACCCCGAACTTGTGCACGGGCAGTCGCAGCGCCCCGCGGCAAGGCTTGCTGGGCGTCCGCCAAGACCCTTCGTTATTCCTGTTACTGCCATTCAAGAACAAAGTGTTAACTGAGAAGACAAGGCCCCGGAAAGAGGAGCTTGCTGGGAAGGACAAGACCCCGGCAAGAGGAGCTTGCCGGGAAGGCCAACCAAGGCACTTCAGAAAACTTGCCGCGATGCTCCGCGCGTCCCGGCAAGACCCGGCGAGCGGCAAGCTCGCGGGTGCGACAAGACAATAACTGCGGCAAGGCGCTTGCCGCGGTCGAAACCACCACACTGCATCCACGCTCCAGCGCATCCAACGACGTGTCGCCCCAAGATCGTTCCTGGCGCACATGTCGGGCGGCTGTGCAGCCAAGCGGTGCGAGGTGGCGAATGGAGCTGACAAGGAGGCCATCGTGGCGATCGGTGGCACCCCTAACGGTCGCTTCCTGCACTGTTGGGGCGACCGGACAGGCATTAAATGCCCTTGTTCCCGTGCTGTCAGAGTTAGGTAGGGGGCACTGTTGATAGCGGTTGTACCAACCCCCGTTTTTACTTTTTTACCCCTCTCTCTACGCTTCCACCTGTCGGTGACCCCTTTAGACTATAAAAAGGAGGCCCATGCGCACGTAGAAGGGGTTCGACTCATTCGAAACTACAACACACCTACGCTCTTGAGAAAGAACAGAATAGAAACACAAAGCAGCAGTAGGAGTTTTATATCTCCGGAGAGCTCCGAAGCTGGACCGAGAAGGGGCCCTGCCCCATAGGTGTTCGTTTCCCACGACATCTTTGGCGCGCCAGGTAGGGGGGCATCGAGGTCGTGCGTATCTGATCCGGCGTCTGCGTGCGCTACATCAACATCTTCATCGACATGCCACCGAAGAAGAAGGCTTCGGAGGTGGCCGCTCCGTCTGCGACTATCCTACCGCCACCGGAGCAAACGGTCGGTGGGGTGGACGCCGGCGGAGGAGCGGGCGCCGACGGTGGGACTCACGTCGTCACCAGGTCCAAGGACAAGGCCCCGCAAGCTTCTACGTCTGTACATCCACCGCTCCCCTCCCAGGGGGTGCAGGATCGACAACGCCACGGTGCTCCTAGCACCGTGCTCACGTTGGAACAAGGCCAAGCTGGTGGGTCGCGGGACGCTCAAGGCCAACATACACGTCAACACGCTGGCACGAGCGCAGTACGGTCGCCTGGACGAGATGTTGCTCCTCCTAACACTGTTAGAAGTTTGAGCATATCCCGCACCTCGCGCCGCTCGCCACTGCCACCCAAGACTCCAGAGGAAGCGCTGGCTCGAGCCCAGCTGCTTCTAGATTACCCTCCAGTGCCAGATAAGATCGACGGCTGGAGGGCCACCATTCAGAACCTTATCGGCTTCGCCAACGGCGACAAGCCCCGGCAACCGAGCACATCGAAGCCCCGGCAAGACGCCCAGGCGCAAGCCGACGCCGACAAGACCGCTGGGGGTGCCACCATCGTGCACTCCCCGCCTCAAAGGCCAAGATCGCCGACTCACCGGGCCAACCTCGACACCGACTCTACCGCGTCGTCGGACCCGCGAGCTCGCCGTGATCAACGCCAAGTTCTCCAAGAACGACGACACGAAGACGCTCGCACTCGCATCGAGCGTTGAAGAGAAGCGCGGCATCAGTCAGACCAGCGCGCTGGGCCCACTGTCGATATGCACGAGCCAGGGCAACCAGGCGACTTGCCGTACGTGGTAGGTTGCCCTGCGTTCACCCGTGAGCTGCGGCAGGTCCAGTGGCCCAGTACCAAGAACTTCAAGCCAGACGTGCCCGAGAAGTACGATGGCAGGATACATCCGTCGGAGTTCCTCAGCGTCTACACCATCGCAAAGAAGAATCGGAGGCGGAATAATAGAAAGAGAAAGGCTAAGGATGTGCTAGTTGTCGAGCAGTCCGGCAACGGAGGCGGCTCCGAGAAGGCCAAAGCTGGTGACTCCGGCGAAGCTGTGGTAGCCGCCGACAAGCAGGACGGCTCCGGCAAGCAGTACTGCAAGATTCACCACACCAAGGGCCATGACCTCCAAGCTTGCAAGAAGGTTGAGCAGATGGCAGAGCTACAGAAAGCTGAATACAAGCGCCGCGACAAGGAGAAGGCCCAGGAAGGTGGCGGAGGATCCGGCAAGAAGCGTCCCGCCCGGGGAGGGCGCCGCGGCAAGGCCAAGCAGCGACAAGGAGATAGGCCTCCCCGTGGCTGCGACAAGGACGAAAACGAAGATGAAGATGATGAGATGGAGGAAGATGAGACCGATGAGCAAGAGTTTCAGAAGGCAATGGAGGTTTTGTGCGTTGATGGCGGCGCTTCCCTGCACACCTCGCACCGCCAACTCAAACAGTGGGTGCGGGAGGTGAACGCAGCAGAACCGTCCGTTGAATCGCGCAAGCCCCTGAAGTGGTCCAGCACGCCCATCATTTTTGATGTTGAGGATCACCCTGATCACATCACTGCGGTCGGGTGCTTGCCGATGTTGGTTTCGCCAACAATCCGCAACCTCAAGGTCACGAAGATGTTGGTTGACGGCGGGGCCGGCCTGAATCTGATCTCTTCCGCGGTGCTCAGGAAGCTCCAGATCCCTGACAGCGAACTCGAAGAGACTGGTACCTTTCAAGGAATAAATACGGGAAGGAGCAAGCCGAAGGGGAAGATTACAGTGCCAGTAACATTTGGCAGTGAGCTGAACTTCAGGACAGAGAGAGTCACGTTTGACGTTGCTGATTTCCCATTGCCCTACAATGGGATACTCGGCCGTCCAGCGCTTGCCAAGTTCACGGCAGCCTCTCACTACGCTTACAATGTGCTCAAGATGCCTGGTCCGATAAGTGTTATTTCTGTCCGTGGCGACAAGAAAGATGCACTTATCTGTACCGACAAGATCTACCGGGAAGCAGCAGCCGCAGCAGAACGCAAACCACTTGGCGCTGAAGCTCCCAGAGGGAAGAAGAAGACCAAGTCCGGCAAGAGTAGCTCTGATGCCCACTCCGGCAAGCGCACCTCTTCGGAGTGCTGCGCTACCGTCGAGGATGCACTATCGAGCTCCACCGGCAAGTGCAAGAAGGCAAAGACAGCGACACCTGAGACCAAGAAAGTGGCCGCCAAGGAGGACAGCACTGGTGGTACCTTCACCATCAGTGCCACGCTTGACCCTAAATAGGAAAGCGCGCTCGTTGCTTTCCAGCGGGCGAATGTCGATGTGTTTGCATGGCAACCATCTGACATCCCCGGTGTTCCCAGGAAAGTAATTGAGCACCACCTCGCCGTCTGTCCTCACGCACGGCCCGTCAAGCAAAGAGTTAGGAAACAAGCAGTGGAGCGACAAGAGTTCATTGCAGAGGAGATCAAGAAATTGGAAGCAGCAGGCCTGGTCCGAGGAGTACTCCATCCGACGTGGTTAGCCAATCCAGTAGTCGTGCGCAAGGCGAACGGGAAGTGCAGGCTTTGTATTGACTTCACTGATGTTAATAAAGCTTGTCCCAAGGATCCATTTCCCTTGCCGCGCATTGACCAGATTGTCGACTCCACAGCAGGATGTGATCTGCTTTCATTCCTTGATGCATACTCACGATATCATCAGATCTTCATGGCTGAAGAGGATGAAGAGAAAACCGCATTCATTACTCCATGTGGCACATCCTGCTTTGTACGGATGCCTTTCGGACTAAAGAATGCTGGTTCAACATTTGCAAGAGTAGTCAGTCATGCTTTTGAGCCACAGTTGCACAGAAATGTAGAAGCTTACATGGATGACATAGTGGTCAAGAGCAAGGACAAAGAGACTCTGATCCAAGATTTGGACGAGACTTTTGCAAGTCTGCGCAAGATCAATCTCAAGTTGAATCCCGAGAAGTGCGTGTTTGGAGTTCCTTCCGGCAAGCTTCTCGGATTCTTTGTATCTCAGCGGGGGATCAAAGCCAATCCCGACAAGATCAAAGCCATTGAACAGATCGAAGCACCGAAGCGCGTCAAGGATGTGCGAAGACTTGCCGGCTGTGTTGCTGCTCTCAGTAGGTTCATCTCTAAGTCTGCTGAGCGCGCCCTGCCATTTTTCAAAATTTTGAAAAAGGCAGGACCAATGAAATTGACTCCGGAAGCGGAGGCTGCGCTGCAAGACTTGAAGAGATACCTATCCTCCACTCCAATACTTGTTGCACCTAAGCCACAAGAGAAGTTGCTGCTATATCTGGCGGCAACCAATCAAGTGGTTAGTGCTGCGTTAGTAGCGGAGAGGGAGGCGGATGATGAGCCAGCGGCCGCGGCAAGCGAGTCCAGCGACAAGCAGGGGGCTTCCCCAACAAGTTCTGATTCCGGCAAGGATGGATCTGCGCAGCCACAAGAAGAGAAACAGAAGAAGATGGTGCAGTGCCCAGTTTACTTTGTCAGTTCCCTTCTGCAGGGGGCTAGATCAAGGTACTCTGGTGTGCAGAAGTTGCTTTTCAACCTTCTCATGGCCTCAAGGAAGCTGCGCCATTACTTTCAAGCACATGAGATCACAGTTGTCACTCGCTTTCCGTTGAAGAGGATATTGCAGAATCCAGAAGCAACATGCAGGATTGTCGAGTGGGCACTGGAATTGTCAAGCTTTGGCCTCAAGTTTGAAAGTACCTCAACTATTCAGAGCTGAGCATTGGCAGAATTCATAGCAGAATGGACGCCAACGCCTGATGAAGAAACTCCGGAGAGGAGCATCCCCGTCAAGGAAGCGAGCAAAGAATGTATCATGTACTTTGATGGTGCCTTCTCGCTGCAAGGCGCCGGTGCGGGCGTACTACTAGTCGCACCCACCGGAGAGCACCTCAAGTACGTGGTCCAGATGCACTTTCCCAAGGAGCAAGCAACAAACAATACTGAAGAGTATGAAGGCTTGCTTGCCGGACTCAGGATCGCAGCAGACCTTGGGATCAAGAAGCTTATTGTCAGGGGTGACTCACAGCTTGTCGTCCGTCAAGTAAACAAAGATTATCAGAGTCCGTTGATGGAAGTATACATTGATGAAGTGAGGAAGCTAGAAGAACATTTTGACGGCCTACAGATGGAACACGTTCCAAGAGCTCAGAATGACATTGCAGATGGCCTGTCAAAGTGTGCCGCACTCAAGTTACCTGTGGAACAAGGAATTTTTGTGCTCAAGCTGACTCAACCATCTGTCACACCGTCAACTGGACAGAGCAAGAAGAGGAAGTTGGTTACTGGTGACTACTTTCCAGCAGAGCTCCCCGAAGCCGCCGTCAAGAAGGTCACCAGGATCAACACAAAGAGTGCTGAGGAGCAGTCTGCTCCGACAAGCCCCAGGGCTTGTTTCATTGAAGCAGACGCTCCCGACAAGCTGTGTCCCAACACGCTTGCCGGGGAGCATCATGCTCTGGCTGAATCACAGATTCTTGCCGTAGAAGCAGATGTTCCCGCAGCAGCATTTGCGCCTTTAGTCCTTGTCGTTGAGCCACAAGCTCCGACGTGGGCACAGCAGATCGTCCATTTCCTTCAAACAGGAGAACTTCCCGAAGAGCAAGAAGAAGCAGAAAAAGTAGCCCGGCAATCAAGTATGTACCAGTTTGTCGATGACATACTGTACAGAAGAAGATTCAACGGAGTGAAATTGAAGTGCATTTCCCGGGAAGAAGGACAAGAGCTGTTGGCGGAGATACACGGAGGCATATGTGGTCACCACATTGGCGCAAGAGCACTTGCCGGCAAGGCTTTCCAGCAAGGTTTCTTTTAGCCGACAGCCCTCCAGGATGCAACTGCACAAGTAACCAAGTGTGAAGCGTGCCAGTTCCACTCCAAGCAGATACATCAACCAGCTCAAGCTCTCCAAACAATCCCTTTATCCTGGCCATTTTCGGTCTGGGGGCTCGACATCCTCGGCCCCTTTCCCCGAACTGTCGGGGGCTTTGAGTACTTGTACGTTGCAATCGACAAGTTCACAAAGTAGCCTGAAGTGGAACCAGTGAGGAAGGTGACAGCACAGTCAGCAGTCAAGTTCTTCAGGTCAATTGTTTGCCGTTTCGGAGTCCCTAACAGGATCATCACCGACAACCGCACACAATTCACGAGCCGCACCTTCATGCAGTACGTCCAAGATCTTGGCGCCAAGATCTGCTTCACTTCTGTTGCTCACCCGAGAAGCAACGGTCAAGCGGAGAGGGCGAACGCTAAAGTGCTGCGCGGGCTCAAGACCAGAACTTTCGACAGGCTGCGCAAGTGCGGCAGAAATTGGATCGAGGAGCTACCGGTGGTTCTTTGGTCGATCAGGACGGCGCCGAATCGAGCCATAATGAAGTGGATATGGTGTCGTTCAAAGAAGTACAGCCTTGCCGGGACGCAGATGACGGAAAAGCTAAGTTGCCAAAGTTTGAGCACAGTCGGTTTTAAATTTTTTAAGTTATACTCCTTGAACGACCGTGCCTTGTATGGAAAACCTGTGCGTGGAGGAATCGACTCGTGGCTAAGTTGCGCCCTTAATTTGTTTTGAGTCCGCTCAACAATGAAAGTGTGCTGCAACTAGCCCCGACAAGGTTTCTTGCCGGAAGCAACACCGCCGACAGGCTGCTGATGTTCCGCACTCAGCGCTCGCGGCAAGTGTGTTTGCACCGGCAAGTTCCCTAAAAGCGTAAGTGTAAAAAAACATACAAGGGATGGAACTGAGTAAAGGATATATCATAACAAGCATCCCCTTTTCATTAAAAAACATCCCACTCAGGTACAGTCCATAGAGGATGAAAAACATGAAAGAGAGGATTACAAGTTTTAGATGCGGCTAAGGCCCGGAGGCTTACAAGTTAAAAAGATAAGATGCCCGTAATCCCTTTCATGTCCCTCTCTTCAGGAGGTAGGTCAAGGAGGCGAAAAGGGCAAAAGGGGCGCCTAGGCGAGCTACGGGTGCCAGAAGACACCAAGAGAACATCCCGGGGGCCGTCCGAAGGCTGGACGGTGATGGAGGCGCCAGAAGCGGGGCTCGTAGACGGGGCGGCAGGACGTCAGCACGCTGTCGAGGGCACTACGCCCTCGTACTCCGATTTGACGGCCTTGTCGCCAGCCCTCTTCCCCTTCCGCAGCCTCCCTACGCCAGCCGCCCAAGGAGACGACCCCGGGGAGTTCAAGGAGCCGGCAACACGGATGATGGGGTCACCGGTGACGCACGAAGCGGCGCCCGACACCTAGTCGGGCCTGCCATCCTGCCGCCCGCTACCCTCATCATCGCTGTCGCTCTCCTCCTCGTCACTCTCGCTCGAGGGGGAGCCTTCGCTATCGGAGGAGCTGTCCACGCAGCACTTCGCCCGAGTGCCGAAGCACCCGAAGAACTTGATGGAGAGGAGATCGCCCTCCATTAACTTAAAATGGAGGGTAAACCCCTCCATCAGGCTGTGGATACGGGCGAACGTCTTCCACCCACGATCAAGATACATCACATTAGGGGCTGGCAATACAACGCGGACTCGCGTGCCGCTGATCCCACAGCCCCTCATGTGCAGTCTCAGTGTCTCGGGCGGGTCCAACTCCATCGCGCTTGCAAACGGAGCCAGAAGCCGGAGGAGACGACGAGGCGCCCGGTGCAGCCTGACGAAGAACTCGCAAGGGTCGTCCCCTGTATGGACCGCCGTGGGGAGAGGAACCGCCGGCGGACGCGGAGCTGGCGCGCCGCCCCGTCCGCCTCTTCCCCGAGCACCTCGACCTCGTCCTCGATCTCGTCCACGACCTCGCCCCCTCCCTCTTCCCCTTATGGCTGGCTCTGCCACCACGGGCGCGGGATAGGGAGGGGTGCGCTGTCTGGTGGCGACCCTCGCTGCCACCGATGAAGGGCCAGGATTCCCTTCCTCCATGGCGAATGAGAGAAAGGGGAGCAGAAGCTGAAGAAAGGAGAAGATGAGAGAGTGCGGGCTTCTGCGCTCCCCTCCCGCTCTTCTTAAAGGAGCGAGGTGGGGGCTTGACCGCCCCGCTCAGCGAATCAGGGCACGGGAAGAGCAGGGAGTCGGGGCCGACCCGCTGCCTCTGCTCGCAACGGCCCAGTTTCCCACTTCCACCGTCCGCGACCAAGCGCATGGAAGCCGCGTGGCGGGGATGCAGAACCGAGGCGAACGTTACGCATTTCCTGGATTTAAGTATTCCCCATGATCTCTCCCATGACGCTGCGATTGACGTGTGCCGTTACGGGAGGACGCGGTGGATATGGAGTGGATTTGGTTTGGACCCAGGCCGCGCGTGCCCGTGCCCCGTTTTGGGCCTGGCCCAACAGCGCTCAGCACCGTGTATGGCCCAGGCCCAGGGGCTCCTGTCGGTGTACTAAAGTAGGGGTACCTTAGCATCCCGTGGCAAGGCTTGCCGGGCGTTCGCCAAGACCCTTCATTATTCCTATTACTGCCATTCAAGAACAAAGTGTTAACTGAGAAGACAAGGCCCCGGCAAGAGGAGCTTGCCGGGAAGGACAAGACCCCGGCAAGAGGAGCTTGCCGGGAAGGCCAACCAAGGCACTTCAGAAAACTTGCCGCGACGCTCCGCGCGTCCCGGCAAGACCCGGCGAGCGGCAAGCTCGCGGGTGCGACAAGACAATAACCGCGGCAAGGCGCTTGCCGCGGTCGAAGCCACCACACTACATCCACGCTCCAGCGCATCCAACGACGTGTCGCCCCAAGATCGTTCCTGGCGCACGTGTCGGGCGGCTGTGCAGCCAAGCGGTGCGAGGTGGCGAATGGAGCTGACAAGGAGGCCATCGTGGCGATCGGTGGCGCCCCTAACGGTCGCTTCCTGCACTGTTGGGGCGACCGGACGGGCATTAAATGCCCTTGTTCCCCTGCTGTCAGAGTTAGGTAGGGGGCACTGTTGATAGCGGTTGTACCAACCCCCGTTTTTACTTTTTTACCCCTCTCTTTACGCTGCCACCTGTCGGTGACCCCTTTAGACTATAAAAAGGAGGCCCATGCGCACGTAGAAGGGGTTCGACTCATTCGAAACTACAACACACCTACGCTCTTGAGCAAGAACAGAATAGAAACACAAAGCAGCAGTAGGAGTTTTATCTCTCCGGAGAGCTCCGAAGCTGGGTAAAATCCCTCGCGTGCTTTCGCCTCGATCTGCTCTGCGTGCGCCCTCCGCTCCCTTGCTGGACCGAGAAGGGGCCCTGCCCCATAGGTGTTCGTTTCCCACGACACGTGGCTTCTATGTTATGTCGAACAGAAGGAGCTTGATGGCCCATTTAGCGATCCGGCCCGTAGCATCGTGGTTATTTATTATGTCATTGAGTGGTACTTCGGAGGCCACCGTAATCGAACACTCTTGAAAGTAGTGTCGTAGCTTCCGGGATGCCATGAAGACCGCGTATGCTATTTTTTGATAGTGTGGGTATCGGGATTTGCATGGGGTGAGGATCGTGGATACGTAATAAACCGGCTTTTGGAGCGGGAATTTGTATCCGTCAACCTCTCATTCGACCACGAGCGCTGCGCTTCCAACTTGATGTGTTGCAGCTATGTACAGCAGCATAGGTTTGCCGATATTTGGCCTTGTTAGGACTGGATTGCTGGCCAATAAGGTCTTAATTTCATCGAGTCCGGCCGTGGCTGCATCCGTCCACATGAAGTGTTCGGTGCGCCGAAGAAGGCAGTAAAGAGGTAATGCTTTTCTCCTATCCTGGAGATAAAGCGGCTCAAAGCAGACACACATCCATCTAGTTTCTGGATGTGCTTGAGGTCTGTTGGTATAGCCAACTGCGACAGAGCTCGGATTTTTGCCGGATTCACTTCAATTCCTCTATTGGAAACAATGAAGCCCAGTAGTTTCCCCGAAGGGATGCCGAAAACGCATTTTTCCGGGCTCATCTTGATGTCGTGTGTCCGGAGGTTATCGAATGTAAGCCTCAACTCATCTATTAGGGTTTTGACGTGTCTTGTTTCTATGACCACGTCGTCCACATATGCCTCCACTATTTTGCCTATTTGCTTTTCCAGGCATGTTTGAATCATGCGTTGATAGGTTGTGCCGGCGTTCTTAAGCCTGAAAAGCATAGTGTTGAAGCAAAAAGGGCCATATGGCGTTATGAAAGCTGTTGCAGCTTGGTCCGACTCTGCCATCTTTATTTGATGGTATCCAGAGTATGCGTCGAGGAAACACAGCGAGTCGTGTCCTGCGGTGGCGTTGATGATTTGATCGATGCAAGGGAGGGGAAAGGGATCCTTGGGGCAAGCCTTGTTGAGGTCTTTGAAGTCGACACATAAGCGCCAGGATTTGTCCTTCTTTGGTACCATTACCAGATTTGCCAGCCAGTCCAGATGTTTGATATCTCTAATGAATCCGGCCTCAAGTAGCTTGGCTAGCTCTTCCCCCATGGCTTGCCGTTTGGGCTCTGAAAACCGCCTTAGAGTCTGCTTGACAGGTTTGTATCCTTTTAGTATATTAAGGCTATGTTCAGCCAATATGCGTGGGATGCCCGGCATGTCCAATGGGTGCCAGGTGAAAAATGTCCTAATTCTCGCATAAGAAGTCTCGCAGTGCAGCGTCCATTGTGGGGCTCAACTGTGTCCCGATGGAAGCTGTCTTCGTGGGGTCCGGTGGATGGTCTTGGAATTTGACTATCTCGTCTGCAGGTTTAAATGAGGTGGACTTGGGTCGCTTGTTGAGTATCACGTCGTCCCTGTCCACGGTGGCCCGCAGTGTTGTTAATTCTTCAGTTGCTAGGGCTTCGGACAATGCTTCCAGGGCTAGTGCTGCGTTTCGGTGCGAAGTGCGACGTCCGGATCACTGGCTAGAGTGATGATTCCATTGGGTCCTGGCATTTTAAGCTTCATGTACCCGTAATGGGGTATAGCTTGAAAGCTTGTAAACGCGTCCCGCCCTAGAAGGGTGTGGTATCCGCTGCTGAAAGGAGCCACTTGAAATGTGATTTCTTCGGACCTATAATTCTCCGGGGTGCCGAATACCACATCAAGTGTGATTTTTCCCGCACACCGCGCTTCCTGACTAGGGATAGTCCCCCTGAAGGTTGTGCCACTTTGGTCAATGTGGCTTTTATCAATTTCCATCTTGTTGAGTGTTTCTTCATAGATCAAGTTTAATCCGCTTCCGCCGTCCATGAGTACTTTAGTGAACCGAAAGCCGTCCACGATTGGGCTAAGGACCAGAGCGGCTGGTGCCCGGACGGCTCTGGAATCGAGGTTCATCACTGGCATTGAAGGTTATCGCAGTGTCGTTCCACGAATTTATTTTTGCCACATGGCAGATTTCAGCGGAGCTTCGATGAGCTCGCTTGCGCCTAATGTTTGAGGCGAAAGTCTCGAAGACTGTTAGTACCGTATTGTGTTCTTTAGCGGGATGTTGTTCTGCTCTATGGCTTACAAGGAGATCCTCGCCACTTTCTGCTACCTGCTGGAGTATCCAACATGCCCTAAGGCTATGGGTTGGTGTTGTGTCCAGTGTACCATGGAGTTTACATGGCCCATTGAGCCATTCTTCCAATACGGTTCCACCCCCTGGGGTGGGCTTTGGCTTCTTGGGGGTTGTATGGGTCGACTTTCGAGAGTTCGCCCGTTTAGCTCGAACAAAGGTTTTGGTGATAGCCGGACTATCCCAAAATTCTGTTTGGGTTTTCCAGGCGCTTTCCATTGCACAGTACTTCTGTACTATGGTTGCCAAGTCAGCAAAGTGTACTATGTTACGGCGACTTATGGCATTAAGAATTCCTTTATTCGTACAACTTTTGCAGAAAAGTGAGACTGCGTCCTCCTCACGACAGTCCTTGACCTTATTTAGCACAAGGAGGAATCTGGCCCAGTAGCGATGTACTGTCTCATGGGGCTCTTGTCTGATGTGGGAGAGACGGTCTAAGTACATGTGGGTGTTCGTGGCTGAATCCGGATCCTGATCCGATTTAGCGCCCAGGGGCAGGGGAGCTTCCGAGTTTGACGGCTCGGGATCCGGGGCGCTGCCTAATTTTTCCGGCCGAATACCCGATCCTAAGTCCGGGATCTGGGTCATGTCTTCCCTTGAGCTGGAGTCCGGCTCAAGGAGCTCAGTGATCCAGACATAATTCATCCTCAAAGTAGAGGGGTAATCCGTATGTGGTTCCTCCACTACCACTATCTCATGGGTGGCCGGCAGGGATTTAATGTCCCTTTGGTCTGGTTTAGGCCCGATCCGCTCATAGTCCGTAGCGACTCCCAAAGTGGCGATGAGATCTAAGAGCTCATTAAGGGAGGAGAGCTCTATCGGATCCATCTGTTCGGCGAGTTCCCGATTGATGCGAAGGTTATGCATGACGAGCCAAGAGTCCATCGTCGGCGCGACAGCCGATGGGGCGGCCATGACGAAGACGCCAAGTCGGAGAGTTTGGCCTACAGCCAGAGCTCCCCCAGAGGTAATGTTGTCCTTGACAACGAGACGAGCCATCGAGCCTTGCAGCGACGACACAGAGGAACTCTCAATGAAAGCACCAATGTCGGTGTCAAAACCGGCGGTTCTCGGGTAGGGGGTCCCGATCTATGCGTCTCAAGCTGATGGTAACAGCAAGCAAGGGACACAATGTTTACCCAGGTTCGGGCCCTCTCGATGGAGGTAAAACCCTACTTCTTGCTGGATTAATATTGACGATATGAGTAGTACAAGAGTAGATCTACCACGAGATCATAGAGGCTAAACCCTAGAAGCTAGCCTATGATGATTATGATTGTAATTGTGATCGGCCTTCTAAGGACCAACCTCTCCGGTTTATATGGACACCAGAGAGGGCTAGTGTTTACACGGAGTCAGTTACAAGGAAGGAAACACAATATCCGGATCACCAAGCTTGCCTTCCACGCAAAGGAGAGTCCCGTCCGGACACGGGATGGAGTCCTGAGTCTTGTATCTTCACGCTCCAATACCCCCTAATCCAGGACTCCCTCAAGGACATCCACTTATTGTTTTGATTGTTTGGTTCCTTTTTTGCCATGTGGATGGACAAGAATGCCTAAGAACCTTCTCTAGCTATCTATGCTTTTCTTGTCTCAAAGTCTATTCATGCTACATCACAAAATTTGATCAAGTCAAATTCGAACCACTCTGTGTGAGGAGCACTTGGAGTCCCCAATTCATCATAGACTTAAACTTCCAAAACTTCTTTGTGCGTTTCGGTCTGACCGATTCTTCCATTTCGGTCATACCGAGATCACTAAGTCGATCTAGGTTTTCAATCTCGGTGCAACCGATTTGAACTTTTCGGTCACACCGAGTTGCTGTAACTGCTTGCAGTTATGCATCTCGGTGCCAACGAGTTGTTCCACTCGGTCACACCGACAGGGTCAGGCTATATATATCCACGGGTCAAATTTTGGAAATTTCTCCAAACTCTTTCACCCGCGCTCAGCCTGCTCTCCCTCCCTAGGTCTCCGGATCGTCCTCCTCGTCGCCAGCTGCCTCCCGCCGCTGGTCTCCGCCGCCGTCAACGGAATTCGTCTCCGTTGTTGCCACCGTAGCAAGTCCATCGCCAAACTAGGGTATGGACTTGATCTTTGTGCTATTCCTAACTCCGAATCCCTAGCACATTGTTTTGCCATTAATCTTGCCATGATTTAGATGCGAATTGAAAATTTAGGGTTAGGTTTCCGCCGAAACCACCTCGGACCAACCGAGTTGTAGAACTCTGTTCCACCGATTCGGCTAATGCCATTGCACATGTGATTCTCGGTTTGACCAAGAATTGCAAATCAGTCTGACTGAGTTCAGGACTTTGTGAAACCCTAGCAGTCTCGGTGCCACCCAACTGTGACTCGGTCTGACCGAGTTCACTAGTTTAGGTTCCAAAAGCTGCTTCGGTATCACCGAGTTTACAAATCGGTAGATCCGAAATGCTTTCTGTGGAAAACTAAAACTAAGTTTTTGACTCATTCTTTTGCAAAAACCTCTGTATTTTGTGATGCTCATCTACTCTATCTCATCTATTTCTATTCACAGGGTCTGCTGTCAGTGTTTGTAACATGTCAGATCAGAGTGACAGTCAGAACAAGTGTGAGGAGTAGGTTCAAATGAGTGAGGGCACTAGTCCCTCTAGCAGCTATGATGAGGATAGCAGGAGCACACCAGCAACTTACCCAAGGCAGCCACCAGGGCCAGAAAGAAGAGAACCTCAGATTCTGAGGATGAAGACTATGTGGCTCTTGAGGATGAGGCCACTTCCAAGAAGAAGGTGCTCAAGAAGGAGTATGGCACAGCTGCTGCCGCTAAGCCTGGTATGAAGACCAAAGCACCTGCAAAGAGAATTCCCATGTCTAAAGCCAGAGCCTCTACTCAAGTACCTTTGGAATCTAAACCCAAAGAGGCTACTGCAGAAGGGAAGAAGAGGAAGGAAAGGGTCAAGAAGACCATGGCCAGGGTTGTTGGAAATCCTTCCATGATGGAAGAAGAAGAAGAGGAAGAGTTTGTTGCACCAGCACCCAAAGCTCAAAAGCTTATGGGTGATGCCATCAGGTCAGGGGCTGCTTCATCAAAGCCCAAAGAAGCTCCCAAGGCAGCTGCTCGAAAGCCCAAATCTGCACCCAAGAGGAATACAAGGAACATTCCTACTGAAGAGAAGAACATGGCCCCAGTGCCTGAAGCTGTTGTTGAAGAAGAAGATGATGAGGAACATGTCTTGAGAAAGTTGAAGCCCAAAATTCCAGATCACAATGTTGTTCATTCTGTAGCTGAGGATATGAACTGAGAAAGGATGCAGGACTCAGGCAGTGGAGATTGACTGATCCCTGTGCAGTCAGGAGGAGAACTACTATGGTTTCACACAAAGGAACAACAGGACTTCTATGAGATGGTTCTGCTTGACAAGAAGCCAATAGTCTATGATATGAGATGGGTAGACTAGGAGTACATCAGGAAAAATGAAGAGCATTATCCAGGGGTGTATGACAGTTTCAATACTTGGGGAGTGGATAACTTTGTTGGGCAGAAGCTCACAAAGTGGAATGATGAGCTTATTATGCAGTTCTACTCCACAGCTCACTTCTACCCAGATGGAAAGATTGTCTGGATGTCTGAAGGTCCTAGGTACCAATCATCAATTGAAGAATGGGCAAAGTTGATCAATGCACCTAAGGAAAATGAGGATGACTTGGATGTCTATGCCAAGAAGAAGAAGGATCACAAATCCATGGCACACATGTACAGAGAGATCCCAGATGCTCCTGTTGAGACACACATGTTTGGATCAGTACATTACCTTCTGTCAGGATTGCCAACAATCAACTGGATCCTCAGGCACACTCTTTTGCCTAAGTTTGGAGATCACAAGATGATCAGAGGTCATGCCATCAACCAACTTCACATATTTGATGTGCCTCAAAAGTTCAAGGTCATGAGCCTCATAGTGGAAACTATCAAGAGGACTGCTGCACATCAGAAGAGAAGTTGTGGGTATGCCCCACAGATCCAGGAGCTCATCAACTCCAAGATGGGCACAGGCACATACCTCTTGGACAAGGAACACATGCCCATCTATCCATATTTTGAGGATAACACAGTGGTAATGGATGAAGATGAACCATCTTCTGTGCAAGCACAAGAAAAGAAGGAGAAGGCAAGGACTGAAAAGGCTGCAAAGATGCCAACCATTGATGAGGCATCTCAGTACTTCCTGAAGAGCAAGCAGGATCAGCTTGGCTACTTGATTGCCTCCACTCTGAGGATTGAGAAGGGATTGGCCACCCTAACTCAAAACTAGGAGAGCCTGGAGAGGATCATGGAGCAAAAGTTCTATGACTTGGATGTGAAGGTCATTGAGATACAGTCAGTTGTTGAGCAACTTCAGGATGACATGCAGGAGAGGAAGGGCAATACTACTACTGATGCTTTTGCCAGAGTGCCCAGGAGCTAGAGATCATCTGCAGTGCCTGTTCCAGACACCAGAGCCACTTCATCTGCACCAGCTACAGCTTCTGTGCAACCAGCTCCAGCACCTACTCCACTAGCTCCATCCACATCAACTGAAGTCTTTGTCCAAGGAGCCATTGAGGGAGTCCTGGATTAGGGGGTATTCGGACAGCCGGACTGTGTGCATTGTCCGGACTATTGAAGCGTGAAGATACAAGACACGAGACTCCGTCCCGTGTCCGGATGGAACTCTCCTTGGCGTGGAAGGCAAGCTTAGCGATCCGCATGTTGTATTTCCTTCCTTGTAACCGACTCCATGTAAACCCTAGCCCTCTCCGGTGTCTATATAAACCGGAGAGGTTGGTCCTTAGAAGGCCGATCACAATTACAATCATACCATCATAGGCTAGCTTCTAGGGTTTAGCCTCTATGATCTCGTGGTAGATCTACTCTTGTACTACCCATATCTTCAATATTAATCAAGCAGGAAGTAGGGTTTTACCTCCATCGAGAGGGCCCGAACCTGGGTAAACTTTGTGTTCCCTGCTTCCTGTTACCATCAGCCTAGACGCACAGATTGGGACCCCCTACCCGAGATTCGTCGGTTTTGACATCGACATTGGTGCTTTCATTGAGAGTTCCTCTATGTCCTCGCTGCAAGGCTTGATGGCGCCTTCAATCATCGTCAATAACACGGTCCAGGGTGAGGCTTTTCTCCCCGGACAGATCTTCGTGTTCGGCGGCTTCGCACTGCGGGCCAATTCGCTTGGCCACCTGGAGCAGATCGACAGCTACATCCCTGGCCACCAGATGAGGTTCGGAAACCTGAACTACATGGATGATATCCGTAGAGACTTGATCTCTGATGGATTCGAGCCTACTCCAGCAGCACAGGACAGTCACTACGAGCACGTCTTAGACCTGTTGTCGGACAATGCTCGGGGTATCACCCCTGCAGTAGCCCCGGACTTAAATCCGGAGCAGGCTGTGTCGCCTAAGGACGGAGGGATGGACCCCGCCCCGCAGGCCGTACACTCATCGGCGGTGAAGCCGAACACAGGCCTCACTTCTAAGGAAGCCTGTGACTCCGGACCCCCGGATTCGTATCCGGTTGTAGGTTCCGGTCCACGCGCTCCTGAGCCCGCCGAGCCTGGTTGGGCTCCGGTAATGAAGTTTACCGCTGCGAACATCTTCCAGCGCTCTCCCTTTGGCGACGTACTGAACTCGCTAAAGTCTCTAGCTTTATCAGGAGACTCGCAACCGAACTATGTCCGGCTTGAGTGGGAAGCAGGCGACGAAGGAATTCGTTGCCCACCCACCACCCACTCCATTGCCACGATCGATGATCTAACCGACGTGCTTGACTTTGACTCCGAAGACATCGACGATATGGATGACGATGCAAGAAAAGAACATGAACCACCGCTCACTGGGCGTTGGACAGCCACCTCTTCCTATGATATATATATGGTGGACACTCCAAATGAAACCAATGGCGATGAGGCAACGGAGGATAATCCCTCAGGGAGAAAAGCAAAGCATGGGCGTCGCGGCGCCGCTCAAAGCCCCGCCACAGCAATAGCGGCCCAGGAGACGAAAACAATCCAAATGGTGCCGAAGAAGAATACAACCCTGATCAGCCCGCCTTCGAGCAGGCTGAACAGGAAGATGAGGAGGTCAGCCCAGAAGAACAGGCGACGGATGGATACCGGAGGAGGACAACTACATGCCCCCCTCCGAAGACGAGATTAGCCTCGATGACGACGATTTTGGCGTGCCTGAGGATCCCGTAGAGCAGGAGTGCTTCAAGCATCGGCTTATAGCCACTGCGAGGAGCTTGAAGAAGAAGCTACAGCAAACCCAAGCTGATCAAGACCTGCTCACAGACAGATGGACTGAAGTCCTGGCAGCAGAGGAATACGGACTCGAGCGCCATACGGCTGACAGGCCACCTCGTGGCCGGGATAAAATGGCATATCAGCCCGCATACCAGCGGGCACCCCCACGCCAGTATACTACGGCCTGGGGCAATAGGCATGACCTGCAAGTTATATCGGAAAACAAAGCAGGACAACCAAGATCGATCTACGGATCGCGGGGGCGCGCCTGAGCACGCGACGATGACCGTCCCGACGGATACATTATCAACAAGTCCGGCCGATCCGAACATAGCAACCCAGACCAATTCGAACTGCATAGTCACATATCCCGGCACAGAGGCGCCGCGCACCCCCTCTGCTTCACTGACGAAGTGATGGATCATGAATTACCCGAAGGGTTCAAACCCGTAAATATCAAATCATACGATGGCACAACAGACCCCACAGTATGGATCGAAGATTTCCTTCTCCACATTCACATGACCCGCGGAGACGATCTACACGCCATCAAGTATCTTCCCCTTAAGCTTAAAGGACCAGCCCGACAATGGCTAAACAGCTTGCCAGCAAATTCCATTGGCAGCTGGAAAAACCTGGAAGCCGCATTCCTCGACAACTTCTAGGGCACATATGTGCGACCACCGGACGCCGATGACCTGAGCCACATTACTCAACAGCCCGGAGAGTTAGCCAGGAAATTCTGGACTCGGTTCCTCACTAAAAAGAACCAAATAGTCGACTGTCCGGATGCTGAAGTCCTGGCGGCTTTTAAGCATAATATCCGTGCCGAGTGGCTCGCCCGACACCTCGGCCAGGAAAAACCCAAGTCCATGGCAGCTCTCACAACACTAATGACCTGCTTTTGCGTGGGCGAGGACAGTTGGTTGGCTCGCAGCAGCACTACGCCACATTCTGGCACTTTGAATGGCCGCGACAATAACGGCAAGCCACGGCATAACAGACATAACCGACGGAACAATAGCGACAGCACTGAAGACATGGCAGTCAACGCCGGATTCAGCGGATCCAAGTCTGGTCAGCGGAAGAAGCCTTTCAAAAGAAATAATCAGGGACCGTCCAGTCTGGACCGCATATTGGAGCGCTCGTGCCAAATTCATGGCACCCCGGACAAGCCAGCCAACCACACCAATAGAGACTTCTGGGTGTTCATACAGGCCGGCAAAATAAACGCCGAAAACAAGGAGAAGGGGCTGCACAGCGACGATGACGAAGAGCCCCATCATCCGAACACGGGGGGACAAAAGAAATCCCCCCCAGGTGAAAACGGTCAACATGATCTACGCCACTCACATTCCCAAACGGGAACGAAAGCGAGCACTACGGGACGTCTATGCGATGGAGCCAGTCGCCCCCAAATTTAACCCATGGTCAGCTTGCCCGATCACCTTTGATCGTAGGGATCACCCTACTAGCATCCGTCACGGCGGCTAAGCCGCATTGGTCCTAGACCCAATCATCGACGGATTCCACCTCACGCGAGTCCTTATGGACGGTGGCAACAGCCTGAACCTGCTTTATCAGGACACAGTGCGCAAAATGGGCATTGACCGTTCAAGGATCAAGCCCACTAAAACCACAGTTAAAGGCGTGATTCCTGGAGTAGAGGCCCTTTGCACGGGCTCTATAACATTGGAAGTGGTCTTTGGATCTCCGGATAACTTCCAAAGCGAAGAGTTAATCTTCTATGTCATCCCTTTCCGCAGTGGTTACCACGCACTACTCGGACGAACCGCATTTGCTAGATTCAATGCGGTACCACACTACGCATACCTCAATCTCAAGATGCCAGGACCACGCGGGGTCATAACAGTCAACGGAAACATGGACCGCTCTCTCCGAACAGAGGAGCATACTGCAGCCCTCGCGACGGAAGTACAATGCGGCCTACTCCGACTAACCAATCCGGCAACAACAACTTCGAGCACCGAAAAGAGAGTCTGGAGCACCCCGCAATAGGATCAGCAAGCATGCCAAGAGCGCGACTAGCAGTCCGACCTCCACTCAAGCCCCATCAAAGCAGCATTCGTGCCACGCATACACAATTACACACTCAAGATACCATGGGAGTAGGCGGAGGCGCAACAACGACTCAGTCAACAGTGCGGATAACCGCTACATACCTTCATAACCCATCCTTCTCCTTTTTCAGGACATTGCTTTAGAACAGACTCTTCAGAAGAGCCGGATTGCCGGACTTACATGGGACAGAAAACCTAGGAGGCAACAGGCTTCGCGCACGGAAGGAAACACCCAAGTGGAATCTATTTACGATCATTATACCTGTTTTATCTATCCGTACGTGGCTTGCCCCTGGATAGGACATGTTAAATAGTCCTATTTATCTCCACTTAATGCATTCATTGTAAACATACGCTTAAACATGTAAGATCACATATAACATCAGCTTATTATTCTTATTTGAACATTTTTTTACAAATGTCTCTTTGATATTGCATCCGTACACCTTGGTACGGTCCGTTTGCCAGGGGCTTCCTATGGTGCCCCGTACTATAGCAAATAAAGTCCGAACACTTTAAAAAGTGCGGCACCCCGAACTTATAGCTCTATATGCATCAGCTCTGAATCATGTCTTGGGTCTACAGTTGGGTTAGCCCGGCTCCCTTGTTTTGGTACCTTACGTTCCGTTATATCGGCTAAGGTAGCGCAGGGAGAACTACTGCCATTGTGTCCCGGTTCTTCCGGACGAGCACCTCAGTAGAGAAAGCCAAAAACTGACCGGCATGATGCGGCGAGAGCTGGTCGTTGTTCGAGAGGTCTTAAAATCCTTAAAGATTTTTTCCGCTTTAGGCGATGAATCGGCCTTGTCCGATTTAGGCGTATATAGCGCCCCAATTCGGCCCTTCGAATTCTAGGGGCTTCGCTGAAATTTAAAATTATAGACTTCTGTGGCTAAGTGAAAGTTATAAAGCCGCATAGTCCGATTGCCTTGTTCGCTGCGCCGGATACCTCCTTAAGGGACCAAAAATTTGGACAAAGAGTATCCGGGTTTTTACAGGAACACCCCAATACTAGGTACGCGGGGGCGGAAGCCGACGACTGGCCTACTTTCAGAATTTTATAAACAGTCGCACAGAGGGTAATATTTTAAATCAAAAATGTGCTACATAGCACAAGTAACTTCGTCATTAAATTACAACAGCGGCAGAGGTACATTTAGTCAAAGATCTTGTCCTTAGTACATTTGTCGGCCACGAGATGAGCACCCTTCATAACGCCATCATAGTACTTCTCGGGATGGCGATGTGCCTTGCCCTCCGATGGCCCGTCCTTCACCAACTTCTCCGCATCCATCTTGCCCCAATGCAACTTCGTGCGGGCAAAGGCCTGGCGGGCACCCTCAATGCAAACGGATCGCTTGATCACTTCAAGCCACAGACACGCATTCACCATCCGCTTGATCAGGCCGAAGTAGCTAGTGGGAAGGGGCTCACCGGGCCACATCCGGACTATGACATCTTTCATAGCCACCTCGGCCGCCCTGTGGAGTTCGACCAACCGCTTCAGTTGGTCACTCAGAGGCATTGGGTGTTTTATGCCCCGGCATACTAGGACCAGAACAGCTTCTCCGTTGAGCTCCCCTCCTGGGCACGGTAGAACTCCGCGGCATCTGATACGCTGCATGGCAGATCTGCGAATGCCCCTGGAGAGCTCCGAACTCGTGTAAGTAAAAGAAACGCCTCTGAGGAAGTCCTGGACTAGGGGGTGTCCGGACAGCCGGACTATCATCGTCAGCCGGACTCCAAGACTATGAAGATACAAGATTGAAGACTTCGTCCCGTGTCCGGATGGGACTTTCCTTGGCGTGGAAGGCAAGCTTGGCGATACGGATATGTAGATCTCCTACCATTGTAACCGACTCTGTGTAACCCTATCCCTCTCCGGTGTCTATATAAACCGGAGGGATTTAGTCCGTAGGACACACAACCATTACAACAATCATACCATAGGCTAGCTTCTAGGGTTTAGCCTCCTTGATCTCGTGGTAGATCCACTCTTGTACTACCCATATCATCAATATCAATCAAGCAGGAGTAGGGTTTTACCTCCATCGAGAGGGCCCGAACCTGGGTAAAAACATCGTGTCCCTTGTCTCCTGTTACCATCCGCCTAGACGCACAGTTTGGGACCCCCAACCCGAGATCCGCCGGTTTTGACACCAACATTGGTGCTTTCATTGAGAGTTCCTCTGTGTCGTCACCGATAGGCTTGATGGATTCTTCAATCAACAACAACGCAGTCCAGGGTGAGACTTTTCTCCCCAGACAGATCTTCGTATTCGGCGGCTTCGCACTGCGGGCCCATTCGCTTGGCCATCTGGAGCAGATCGAAAGCTATGCCCCTGGCCATCAGGTCAGATTTGGAAGCCTAAACTTCACGGCTGACATCCGCGGAGACTTGATCTTCGATGGATTCGAGCCACATCCGAGCGTGCCGCACTGTCACGATGAGCATGATTTAGCTCTGCTGCCGGACAGAACCTTGGAGGCCACACACGAATCCGCTCCGACCCTTAGTTCGGAGCCGACCGCGTAGATCGAGGACAGGTGGCTGGACTCCGAGGTGCCAGACTCCTTGCCGGACTCCGAACCTCCTGTGCCCCTACCAATCGAATCTGATTGGGCGCCGATCATGGAATTCACTGCTGCGGACATCTTTCAGCACTCACCCTTTGGCGACATCCTGAATTCGCTAAAACATCTCTCTTTATCAGGAGAACCCTGGCCGGACTGCGGTTAGGATGGTTGGGATGCGGACGACGAAGAAATTCAAATCCCACCCACCACCCACTTTGTAGCCACTGTCGACGATCTAACCAACATGCTAGACTACGACTCCGAAGACATCGACGGTATGGACGGCGATGCCGGAGACTACAAAGAACCAGCGCCTACCGAGCACTGGAAGGCCACCCCAACACATGATGTATATATGGTGGACACCCCAAAAGGAAGTGATAACGAGGAACAATGGGACGCGGCAAAGGATAATTCCGCCGACAAACAACCAAAACGGCGATGCAGACGCCGCCCTAAATCACGCCTCGACAAAAACAGCACTCCTAATGACCCAGCAATAGAGCAGGGCAAACCAGTGGACGACGAACATGCAACCAAGCAACCATCCGAACAGGAAGAATCGGATAATCAATCCATGCCCGGCGAAAACAACAGTCCAGATGATCTCACGCCGGACACACCGCCGGAGCATAAGAACCTTCACAAAAGACTCGTCGCCACTATAAGAAGTCTGAAG